>CM060399.1:2400000-3600000 GCA_030545235.1 Helianthus tuberosus
AAGTCCTTACATCCTCCCACCTTATTCAAAATCTCGTCCTCGAGATTTACTGAAACATGTAAGGGTAGTTTCGCTTCATTTCCGATTTCAGTTCCCAAGTATACTCAGGTCCTCTTTTTGAATCCCACTTTACTTTGACTAGCACCAGTCTCTTGTGCTTAAGGAATTTAACTTTTCTGTCCTCTATTTGGAGGGGTTTCTCAACAAATTTCAACTTTTCATTTACCTTGATGTCTTGAAGAGGTATTACCAGGGATTCGTCATATAGACATTTCTTGAGATTGGATACATGAAACACGTCATGTACCCCAGCTAGCTCTTCTGGTAGTTGTAAGCGATAGGCAACTGGTCCTATCCGTTGGATAACAGGGAATGGTCCTATGTACCTTGGACTTTTCTTTCCCTTTTTACCGAACCGAACTACCCCTTTCCAAGGAGAAACTTTCAACAGTACCTTGTCTCCAATTTGAAATTCTAACGGCTTACGTCTATTGTCTGCATAACTTTTCTGGCGGTCTCGAGCCGTTTTCAGTCTTTCCTTGATTTGAGTTATCTTTTCAGTGGTTTCCTGTACAATCTCGGGACCTGATAATTGACTTTCTCCTATTTCTGCCCAACATACAGGAGTTCGACATTTTCGTCCTTACAATGCTTCGAACGGGGCAGTTTCAATACTGGCATGATAACTATTGTTATAGGAGAATTCGATTAAGGGTAGATGGTCATCCCAGTTTCTACCAAAATCTATGACACATGCCCTGAGCATGTCTTCCAGAGTTTGGATCATCCTTTCACTTTGTCCGTCTGTTTGGGGATGGTATGCAGTACTTAAATTCAGTCGGGTCCCCATTGCTTCTTTGAAACTTGTCCAGAAATGCGAAGTGAAACGACTATCCCTATCCAATACTATGGAGAGTGGGACTCCATGTAAGGATACTACCTCGTCTACGTATAACTTTGCTAATCTTTCCATGCTAAAGGTTTCCTTCATCGGCAGAAAATGAGCCGATTTGGTTAATCGATCTACAATCACCCAGATTGCATTGTTACCTTTCCTGGTCTTGGGTAACTTGGTAACAAATTCCATTGTTATTAGTTCCCATTTCCATACAGGAATTTCTAATTGTTGGAGTAACCCTGAAGGTTTCTGGTGTTCTGCCTTAACTTACGAACAAGTTAGACACTTAGATACATATCTAGCTATGTCCTTTTTCATTCCTATCCACCAGAAGTTACTTCTTAAATCTTGGTACATCTTATTGTTACCAGGGTGTATGGTATATCTAGATTTATGGGCTTCTTCTAAAATCTTATCTCTTAAATTTCCTTGCTTAGGTACCCAAATCCTTTTCTTGTGGAATTTCCAAATTTCATCACTCCCTTGTTCTAATTCTTTTATCCTTCCTTTCATTCCTTCAGCATCGTCCTTGACTGCCGTGTCCTGAACCTTCTTCAGTTGTTCCATTAAATCTAACTATAGATTTAATCTAAGAGCACGAACTCGTCTTTGTTTTTCATGATACTTACGACTTAAGGCATCTGCCTTTCCTTCATGATATTGAATATCACAGTCGTAGTCACTTAGAATTTCCATCCATCTTCTTTGCCTCATGTTTAATTCTTTTTGCCCAAATATGTACCTTAAACTCTTATGATCTATATAGAAGGTAAACTTACTTTCGTATAGATAATGTCTCCAAATCTTAAGGGCAAAAATTATTGCTCCTAACTCTAAGTCATGAGTCGTTTAATTTTCCTCGTGCTTCTTCAACTGCCTTGAGGCATACGCAATTAGCTTTTTGCGTTGCATTAGCACACATCTTAATCCCAACTTAGAAGCATCACAGAAGACTTCAAAATCCTCTGTTCCGTCTGGTAAGGCCAGAATTGGAGCATTTGTTAATCTTTGCTTCAAAATCCTAAAGGCCTCTTCTTGCTTAGGACCCCATTCAAACTTAACAGTTTTACAGGTTAGCTTGGTTAATGGAATAACTATCTTAGAGAAATCTTGTATGAAACGTCTATAATATCCAGCTAACCCTAGGAAACTTCTAACTTCAGTGGCCGATTGTGGGACCTTCCAATTTGTGATTGTTTCTATTTTGGAGGGATCTACGTGAATGCCTTCGTGATTGCTGCCGTGTCACGTGTAGGCTTGCCACGTGTTTGACACGTGGCATGAAACTTATCCGGATCATCATCAAGCTGTCGCGCCCCGCGTAAGCTTCCCTTAAGTCTTACGCGGCCCGCGACAGACCCATAATTTTGAATTTCTTGCTTTTTTCATAAGGATTAGGGTTTTAGGGGTTCGGGTTTCTACTTACGGAGCGTTTTGGGACATTTTTGCAGGTCCATACACCTTTGTACGTCTCCATATGTCTCATAGTGAAGACACCACAGTCAACTCCGTTTTGAAGAGTTCGCCAATCCATTTCTTTTCGTATTATGCTTGCCGTTTCTAAGTTTTTTATCCATTCTTTTCGTCGTATCTTGTCTTTCAGGTATAGAACTAGAACTCTATGCTATAATCACGATAACAAATCATATTAGTACATACTCATTATAATATATAGTCGTTTTCGTATACAAAGCTGAGTATTCAAGAAGTACCAGCATTTCGGGGCGCCCACGGTAGAGTTTGCTAAACGATTCCTTAAACCTAGAGTTATCAATTAACTCAATCTCGCCTTTTTCAAGTGAAAGCATAGGCACCAAAAATGATCAGATAGTAGTACTGGAATGAAGATAAGATCCACTGTGTCAAGTTTCTTGACCTCATACTTACCCAGTACATCGTCTAGGTTTGATGCAAATACTTTCAATCGATCATTGTCATTATATTTTGGCCCATACATTATGGCAGGCTGCAAAAATTATGGTCATTTTTACTATTAAACTCTATTGGTGCATTAACTTTAAACATGCGTGATTATCATATAACATGCGTGATTAACATTATCCATGTGTGCATTAACATTAAATATGCGTCATTAATGTATAACTTGCGTGATTAGCATTCAATATATGTGTTTTAAGATGTGACATGCGTGATTAACATACATACATACATACATACATACATTACATGCGTGATTATTAGGGGAAAACTTACAATCATTGTACTTAGCAAGAACAACCTGTATGGTTATGATTTTTTGTCCATTTTTTTCTCTTCAAAGTTCAACACATCTACATTGAAGCTACGAATTGCGATGGGTGAAAGCTTTCAAAAATGATTTTTACTGTTTCAATTCCACTTTTAGACTTGTACATCGTTGAGCTGTTGTTTAAAACCAAAAATTACTATTTTCAACAAATGGTGAACATAAATAGATCAATATTTTAAGCGGTTTAAAAGAAACAAAACCTTGATCTTACCCAATACTTCCGATCGGAGCTAAGAGGTAACAGATGATCGTTTGGTCACGTTCCTGGAGTGGCTCAAATAAGCTGGTTATCCTGTTGTAGTAAGGTGATCGGTATGCGTCACCTAATTCTGCCATTCGTTTTTCGTTCTTATCCCTCCACATTTTGATACGCGTTCTCACTAATTCTATCTCTTTCTCTTCATCCATTTTCTTTTTGTTAGTAGACACAGGAGTTTTTTGCTTAATGTCCGTTGATGTTTGTAGGATGGGAGCCAATCTTAAAAGCGTCTCCACCGACTGCATTTCTGCATCCGTCACTTCATTTGTTTCTTTGGCGGATGTGGTGGGAGACATTTCTTTACAATAGACGTCAGGGTTTATCTTTTCTAGTTCATTCAACATCAAATCGGTCACTGTATTATGACTTTGTGATTTTTGCTGACTGGACTCTGCGAAATTTACATCTTGGTCCATTTGGTGTACGACATCTGCTTGTGTCTCTGTTTGTATGTTCGAGGAGGTTATTTTTTTGTAAACATAAGTAAGAATAGGGTTAATCTTATAGTAATGATCGTATTTGTTACCTTCTCTTGTCTGCTTGTATACACCTGGTTTTATGGTTTGTAATGCAGCCAGGCATGAGTCTGAAATACCCCCATCGTCATATATCATATTATCAACATCATCACAACCTATAAAATCACAAACGTTTTCTCATCATTTAACTGAAATTACCGTTAATCTTAAGAAATACCACAAATTTGTCTCTACCTTTTGTTTTTCCTGTGTTTTTGTCTTCTACGGTTGCATCTCCATCCCCTCCTAACTCTTGAATAGTATCGCCACCCTCTCCAACTTTGTTTAGTAACGCCTCATCACCTCCAGAACTTACTTGATCAGTCGTCGTTGAGACGGTATTCTTAACTGCATCATCCCATCTTTTACACATTCTCATTATATCTGGATCCCAGTAACACTTTTCCCTTGCGTCCGTAACGATATTGTTCATTTCCGTAACCAGAGAAATGTATTTATTTATGTTCTTGTCCATTGTTTTCAACAACATCTGCAGGATTGGAATTTCATAAATATCATGCGTTATTATCTATATAACAAGCGTGATTTTCATAAACAAGTATTCTACTATAATATGGGGTCTTTAAACTAGCGTTATTATCTATATAACTAGCGTAATTTTTAAACTAGCGTGATTTTTTCACAATGCATGCTTTATTTTTTTAATAACATAAACAAGTATTCTACTATAATATGGGGTCTTTAAATTTGCGTTATTATACATTAAACATGCGTTATTATGTTAAACTACTAGTACTAATATATGACATGCGTTATTTTTAATTGTATTAAAAAAAGTGTACCTTCTTATTTTTGTTTGAGGCTTCCCGTGCAGCATCATCATAGATCACTCCGGTTAGTTGAAGTGGAGTGCTGCAGTAGTCAATTATTTTTTGCGTTTGTGACCCGATGCCCATAACTAGGTTCAACTTTGAAATATGTTCACTAGGATTCCAGCCCTCAAACCAATCGGTAGTTGATGGTACGTAACATTCGTCTATTAGATCTTTATCAGCCTCGTTTCTTCTTCTATAGACCTTTGTGGTATCCACAGGTGGTATTGTGAATTCATCCGTCTCTGTCGTAGGCTGATCTATCGTTTCTAATACGATGAGGTTTTCTTGTACTGCAGCAGCTTCGTGTAATGGAATGTTGTCATTGAACAGGTCTGTCAATAACGTCGAAGTTTGGTGATTTATGTTTGCTAATGGCATTGTCGGAGCCTGTTCATTTTGATGATCATCGGTAATGATGTTGTCTGAGGCAGTCGCATGCTGTTGATCCTGGCGATTGACTTGCGTTTCTTCATGTTTGTCAAATTCATCATAATCTTCAACATCTGACAGTGGCCCATTGTTGTATATATACTCTTCCATGTCGTCGATCATACCAGATGTTATATACTTTATGATAGGCAGTTCGACAACTTTATTGAAAATTGGGTGCCTTTTGTTGTAAACTTGTAATCATGGGTGTATAGAAGTTGCATGTAAATGTGTAAAAAAATCAAATTACTACTAACAATGATGTTTTAGCTAACATTTTAAAGAAGTTCACAAAACATACCGTCAAAAATGCAACCGGCCCATTGTATTGTGAGTCCAGTTTTTTCCAACCTTGCCTAGTTCGTTTAAGTGATTCTAAAACAAACAAGCACCAATCCAGCTTCAGAATGTCTTCCTCTTTGTCAATGGCAAGTAGGAAACTTTGTTTAACTGTTGTTGACTTTGTAATCTCTACAAACAACGTGTTGTAGTAGGCTAAAAATTTTAACTTGAATAATTTGCCGCCATTTGTTTGTTTTCTCATAGCTTTTGCAACTAATGAATGAGTAATTCTATTGTTTTTGGGCCACTGGTTTTTGAACTCATTAATAGTTGTCTCGACCCCATCAGTAACAGTATTTTTTTCAACTATCGCACCTTTTCGAGGCTTATTTTTTTAACGTACTGGATTTGGTCCTTTTGGAATACCAAACACATCATATACTGAATCTCTTGTGATTTGTATCTTGTGATTTCCGATGTTTAGTGTGATGTGCTACTCGTCATAGTTTCGTATGAGCCAAAAACCTAGATGTGTGCTTATATGATTAACCTTTATATCAAGAACATGACCAAATTCAATGCTTTTGACATCCGCTATTTGTGCTTCTGTAAACTGTCTTATTGTATCCGAGAAAGCTGATGGACTACACCTAAGGCTTATTGCCTCATGATGATATGCATAGTACGGTCTTGGTTCCGTCCTAATTGGTTCCGCTTCGTTAATCGTCTGTTTACTCTTTGTAGGAGCCATCTGTCTGTCTTGTTTCGACGGTTTGATCTTCTTTATGGGCTCCTCAAAGTCATCATCATCTTCGTCAGTTAAAGTGTTTGCCCTATTTTTTGTGTTTTCGGCCCTTTTGGTATTCAAATCTTTAATTGGTGCTTCAAAATCATCATCATCATCATCATCTTCAACATTTACGTTCTTTGGCTTTTTATTTAACGTTAACTTTCGAGGTTTGTTTGCAATCATCGGCTGAATGGGGGGTTCAAAATCATCATCATCATCAGCACCCCCTAGATTCATAATTCAAATCAAAAAAATCCCGCAAGTTACTTTTTTGAACAATCAGAACAAGTGTGATTATTTTCATTGGTTGTGCTACCAAAAAAATCTTATAAAATAACATTTGACTATGGCAGGTACAATAAAAAATCATTCAACTCCACCAAAATCATGTTTAAAAAACGGATGAAGATGATAAACATAATGGTGATGAAAAGCCCCAATATAAAAAATCCAGCAAGTTACTTTTTTGAACAATCAGAACAAGCGTGATAATTTTCATTGGTTGTGCTACCAAAAAATATTATAAAACAACATTTGACCATGGCAAGTACAATAAAAAATCATTCAACTCCACCAAAATCATGTTTAAAAAACAGATGAAGATGATACACATAATGGTGATGAAAATCCCCAATATAAAAAAAATAACGCATGGATGACAATGAGAATCATTATACAAAACAGGTGATGAACATTATGAAGATTAAAAGCCCCAATATCAAATAACGCATGTTAATATCAATCAATCTAATACCGCAAGTTAACAAACATGGTGGATGAACATGATGATCATCAAAATCACTAAAATCAAATAACGCAAGTTATAAAGCCCTAACCGAAATATCAGAAATCAAACCCTAAAATTTGAGATTTTTTAGAAGAAACCTGGATTGAAGTTGGTAGAGTGCACCGGATCGTTGTTTTTCTACCTCCTCCTCTCTCTTTTAGCTACCATTTTGTTCACCATAAACCGACTGTTCAGTATGAGATTTCTAATCCTAAAACCGATGATCAAAAAAGAAAACTAATGGATGAACAGATGATTCAATCGAATGCTTTACCTCCTAATGCTGTAATCGTCATTCCCATTTCAATTCAAATCGTTACTCGTTTCACCAAATTTTCCGTTGAACCGCCGTTTATTCTTCCGCTCATCGAACCGCCGTTTCTTCTTCAGCGAGATTTTGGGTTCTAATTTTGTAATTTGATTTGAGAAGATAATGTAGCCGGGTAATTTGATAGGTTCTATTTACGATTTTACCCTTTTGGTAGCATAATTACGTTTTTGCCACCACTAATCATCATCAATTTAATCAAATTTAATCACGCAGATCTGACGGTCAGAATTGTCACGTACGTAACGTACGATTAGTGGTAATGTATGATAACCGCTCTCTCTCTCTCTCTCTCTCTATATATATATATATATATAGGGAGCCACTAAAATGAAAACCATCCCCAGTTGTAAGAACCATAAGAACCACTCTCCACCAATCACATTAAAGGGCATTTTAGTCATTTGACTAAAATGTCTAATCTTCTTTTTCATTTGTCAGATCATTAAAAGTCAATGTCATTTGTCTCTCTCCACTTTAATAATTCTTTCAGATCTTCACTCTTGACCATCTTTACCCTTTTTTTCTTTCTATCTCTTCAAAATATAAACCCCCCCCCCCCAACAACCATCATCTCTCCTTATTTTGAATCTGCAACAACCATCACCTCTCTCTCCTTATGATATGAACAGGCAGCCGACAACCCCCCACCCTCTCATTGATCGGGCGACCGATGGAGCCGGTTTCTATTCCGGCGGCTCTCCGGTCCGTCAACAACCACCAGTAACACCCATACCTCTGTTAATTGAGAATACGTGGCCAGCCACCATGACGGTGGCGGCGCACGACTCTAGCGACAAAGACAGAGAAGACATGAAGAAAGAGAGGTGAGAGAGAGAAGCACAGAGACGAGATAGAGAGAGAGACTGGAGAGAAGGAGAGAGATAGACGGAGGTTGAGAGCAGCGCCGCCGCTCACGGCGACGGCAGTGAGGGGCGATAGCGGTGTTTCTAATGCCCGACGAATTTCCAGTAAGAATTTGGCTTCCCGTCTTCTTTCTTTCCTCGTTTCTTTTCTGATGCTTGAAGATGATAATGCTAAGCTACTGTTGATGTTGAAGATGATGATGTTTTGGTTTGGGTTTTCATGGGTTTCATCGGTCAAATCCAGCAGGTTCGGTTCTTAGAAGTTTCGGTTTGGGTCAAGCTGTTTTGGGTCAGATTATGGTCTCGGCTCAGGGCGGGTTTGGTTCGGTCAACCACGGGTCTCGGGTCGGGTTCGGGTTTGAATTGTTGTTAGTTGGAAGAAAAGGTTTCGAATAACTTGAAGAGATCGATTTGGTTGTGATTCCGTCTTCCGTTGTTTTCTGTGAATTGTCGTTAGTTGGAATAAAAGGTTCCGTAAACTTTTTAACGTAAAACGTAAAATTTTTAACGTAAAACGTAAAGAGTTTAACGTAAAGAGTAAAAACGTAAAATGTAAAAAGTTTAACGTAAAACGTAAAAACGTAAAACATAAAGTTTTTAACGTAAAACGTAAAAAGTTTAACGTAAAGCGTAAAAACAAAAAACGTAAAAAGTTTAACGTAAAACGTAAAAAGTAAAACGTAAAAAGTTTAACGTAAAACGTAAAAAGTTTAACGTAAAGCATAAAAACGTAAAACGTAAAAAGTTTAAGGTAAAAAGTAAAAAGTAAAACGTAAAACCTAAACTTTTTAACGTAAAACTTAAAAAGTTTAACGTAAAACGTAAACTTTTTCACGTAAAATGTAAAAATGTAAACTTTTTCACGTAAAACGTAAAACGTAAAATTTTTAACGTAAAACGTTTTAACGTAGAACGTAAAACGTAAACTTTTATGTAAAAACTTTTTAACGTAAAACGTAAACAAAAATCGTGTGATAAAACGACGCCTAAACACGGGGCGTGAATACGCGGCGTAGAAACGTCGCGAAAAAAACGAGACGTAAAAAACGGCGGGTTAAAAAACGACGCGTGAAAAAGCCGGGCGTAAAAACGGCGCGTTACAAAACGACGCGTGAAAAAGCCGGGCGTAAAAACGACGTGTAAAAAACGGCGCGCAAAAAAAGGCGTGTAAAACGGGACATAAAAAACGGGGGCGTAAAACGGGTCGTAAAAAAACGCACGTAAAAAAAGGGGGGCGTAAAAAACGGCGTGTAAAAACGGGTCGTAAAAACGGCGCGTAAAAATGGGACGTAAAAAACGGGACAAAAAAAACGGCGCGTAAAAACGAGACGTAAAACACGGCGCGCTAAAAAACGGTGCGTAAAACCGGGAATAAAAAACCGCACGTAAAAACCCGGTCGCAAAAACGGCGTGAAAAAAACGGGGCGTAAAAAAATGGCGCGTAAAAACGGGACATAAAAACGGGACGCTAAAACGGCACGTAAAAATGGGACGTAAAAAATGGGGCGTAAAAACGGCTTGTAAAAACGTGACGTAAAAACGGCGAGACAAAAAACGGTGCGTAAAACCGGGCATAAAAAGTTTTAAAGTAAAACGCATAAAAACGCCGCGAAAAAAAAACGGAACGTAAAAAACGTCGCGTTAAAACGGGACGTAAAAAACGCCGAGTTAAAAAAGCGACGCTTGAAAAAGTCGAGCATAAAAAACGGCGTGAAAAAACGACCCATTAAAAAACGATACGTTAAAAAGCCGGGCGTAAAAACGGCTTGCAAAAACCGGCGCGCAAAAAAAAATTGTCTTTGTTAAAAAAATTTGAATTTAAAAATGTTTTTAATAAAAAAATCTTTTTAAAAAATTAAAAGTAATATAATAAACTAAAAAGTAATATGATAAAACAAAAAAGTAATAAAAAAATAATAAAGGCAAAAAGACAAAAAAATGTTATTTTACTAAATTACCCTTTTGTATTAAAATATTAAAGACATAATAAGACAAAATGTATTTAATATTAATTTTTGTTACTTTTAATATCATCCATCTATTTTGTTGATCTAAAGGATAGAAAGTGGTTTCCATGGTTCTTAAAACTAGAGGTGGTTTTTATTTTAGCGGCTCTCTCTCTCTCTCTCTTTATATATATATATATATATATATATATATATATATAGGGAGAAGATCATGCGAGAACCACCTCTTATTGCGAGAACCGTGAGAACCAATTTGAACACAACAAAAAATGCCTAAAAATAGTTAAAAATCACACAATTTTTTTTTAATATTTTTTATATAAAAACCGCTACTTTTCGAAGCAAAAAAAAATTAATTTTTTTTTAAAAAAAAAAATTTTGCCACTAAAAGTAGCGATTTGAGCATAAAAATATTAAAAAAAAATTTAGATTTTTTTTTTTTTTTTTTTAGAATTTTTTAGGTTTTTTTGGGGTTTAGTTTTTAGCATTTTAGCTTGGGGAGGTAGGTTTTTGGGGGGTGGGGGAGGGGGGTTTAGTTTTTTTTTTTTTTTTTTTTTTTTTTTTTGGGGGGTGGGGGGGTAGGTTTTTTGGGGGTTTTAGTTTTTAGCATTTAGCTTGGAGGGGGGGTAGGGGTTATGTTTTTTTTAGCTATTTTAGGTTGTGTTCACATTGGTTCTCGCGGTTTTCGCAATAAGGGTGGTTCTCACATGAACTCCTCTTTCTCTCTCTCTCTCTCTCTCTATATATATATATATATATATAGGGAGCCGCTAGAATGAGAACCACCTCCAGTTATGAGAACCATGAGAACCACTCTCAACCAATCAGAATTTGACAACTCAAAGGGTATTATGGTCATTTACCCCATATGTCTAATCTCTCTATCTCTCCTCATTTAAAGTCTTCTCTCCCCCCTTTCATTTGTCATTCATCTTCTTCAACCTCTCTCCATTTCTCTCTCATGTTCTATCTCTCTCTCTCTTCAAAATGCATCGACTGATCCTTCATTTGGAGAATCCCAAATCAAAACTTAGAAACAAACAACCACACACCCTCATCTCCGGCCTCCTCCGCCCCACTAGCCACTGTTTCCGGCGACCACCACTAGCCAAACCCCCCTGCCCTCCGTCTCCACAGTAATCGCCGGCCACCCAACTGTTGTGGCGGCGCGTGTTGGTGGTGCCGGTGGTGTTCAAAACGGACATGTCTACGATGAAGGTCTCTGTTTTTGTTGTTTGAAGGCGGTGGTGGGGGCGGCGGAAGGCGGTGGTGGGGGCGGTGGTTTGGTGGGAGTTGTGCAGAGGCGGAGGCGGTGGTGGTTTAGTTGGTTCAAGGCTGGTGGTGGCGGTTCGAGGGCTGGGTGGTGGGCCGGCGGCAGCGCCGCCGTGAGCGGCGGAGGTCCCGGTCCCCTCCTGTGTTGTTGATTCTTGATGATTTGCCCAAAGGTTTGATTTGTTTCTGTTTTGATTGGGGTTCTTTGATTCAATTGGTGGGGTTCTTTGATTCAATTGGTGGATTTGTTTCTGTTGATTCTTGATGATTTGGTGGGTTTTGATTATATTGGTGGGTTTGTACAGCATGTGGGTTTTGATTCAAAAAGTTTGGGTTTTTTTTTCTGTTGAATGATGTTCATTATTTGTTGCTGGGGTTCATTTGATTTGATTTTTGGGTATGTACATCATGTATGATTGTTATTGTTGCTGGGTTGTCTTTGATTCTGTTGAATATGGTGCTTTATGAATCGGTTGAATCTGTTTGAATATGTTGAATGTGTTTTGAATGATGTTCATCAGGTGCTTTTTGAATGTTTGAATATGTGGGTTTTGATCAGTTTTGGTTTTTGGGGCGATGATGATGAAAAAAAAAAAACTAGATTTTTGATGACGATGGCGCGGCAACGATGGTGGAGGGTAGGTTTTTGAACCCGCAACCCCACTTTGCAGCCTTTTAATTATCGGAAAAAATCTGAGCCAAACCCTTTTTTTTTTTTCGAGATACACTTTTGTTTTGTTGTTGTTGTTGATTTTTTATATTCTTTTCCCCCGTCGATGACGATAAAAATCTATCCGAGACACTTACCGACTTTGCTTTTTATGGGTGCGTTCGTCTTGCGTAAACAAGTTTCGTGTAAAAAAAGTTTTTTGTGAAAAAAAAGTTCAACCGTAAACTTTTACTTTTCGTGTAAAAAAGTTTTTGTGAAAAAAAAGTTCAATCGTAAACTTTTACGTAAAACGTAAAAAGTTTATCGTAAAACTTAAAAAAGTAAAACGTAAAAAGTTTAACGTAAAACTTAAAACGTAAAAAGTTTTACACAAAACGTAAAATTTAAAAACATAAAAAGTTTAACGTAAAACGTAAAATGTTTTATGTAAAACGCAAAGCGGAAAAAATGTTAACGTAAAAAACCGGGGGCGTAAAACGTAAAAAACCGACGCGTAAAACGTAAAAAACCGATGCGTAAAACGTAAAAAACCGAATCGTAAAACGCAAAACGGAAAAATGCTAACGTAAAAAACCGGGGCGTAAAACGTAAAAAACCGACACGTAAAACGTAAAAAACTGGGGCAAAAATTGGCACGTAAAATGTAAAAGAAAGTTAACGTAAAAAACCGGGGCGTAAGACGTAAAAAACCGACGTGTAAAACGTAAAATAACGTTAACGTAAAAATTGGCGTGTAAAATGTAAAAAAAAAAACGTTAACGAAAAAACCGGGGCGTAAAAAAAACGGATCTTCAAAACGTTTTTTTTAAACAAATCTTTAAAAAAAATACTAAAAATTTGATTTCAAAAAATTTGTTTAACAAAAAAAATATGTTTATAAATAAAAAACAATTAAGTAAAGAATGTAATTAATGAATATGACAAAAAAGGTAATTTAAAATTAATATATACAAAAAGACAAATTTACTTATATACCCTTTTGGATTATAATATTAAAGACATAATAAAACAAAAACCATTTAATATTAATTTTTGTTACTTTTAATCTCATCCATCCATCAACTAGATCTAATGGCCAGAAAGTGGTTCTCATGGTTCTCATAACTGGAGGTGGTTCTCATTCTAGCGGTCCCCTATATATATATATATATATATATAGGGGAGCGCTAGAATGAGAACCACCTCGAGTTGTAAGAACCGCGAGAACCACACCATCCGGGGCGAGGTGAACCAATTTTTTTTTTACAACTAGATGTGTGTGTTATAAACACATATGTAAAAAAAAAATTTAAAAAAATGCCGTGTGGGTAGTTTTTTACACCACAAGTTTGGTGTTTTTTTTTTTTTTTTTTTTTTTTTTTACACCAAACTTGTGGTGTAAAAAACTACTCACACGACATTTTTTTTGAAATTCTTTTTTACGAATGTGTTTATAATACACACATCTAGTTGTAAAAAAAAAATTTGGTCCACCTCACCCCGGATGGTGTGGTTCTCGCGGTTCTTACAACTCGAGGTGGTTCTCATTTTAGCGTGATTCTATATATATATATATATATATATATATAATAAGAATAAAAATTTATAAGACTTCCATCTAATTTAATACATGTGTTCGAATTTTTTTTTTGAATGTAAAAGATATAGAAAGAAAACAAAAAAAAAGTGTTGTGGGTGTGACATGTGATATCGTATAATTGGTCAAAAAATTAACTAAAAGAAATATAAGGGTAAAGATGAGAAGGTAATCTTTAAAATAACAAAAGTTTGGTAAAAATGAGGGGGTAAGAGTGTAAGTACATGGATGATGGTGCAGAAAAAACTATTTTGCCTCTTACTAACTTTTCATTAAGTTTACCATAAACATAAAATATTGTAATTAGTTGGAATTCTTTTAAATCGATTATAATTATAATATAGTATAGATATATGCATGTATCTTTGGGATCTATGTATCTTCGTCTCATTAATATGTAGCATGGTACATGCATGACAATGCTAAGTCATAAGTTGGGGACAAAAGTACAAAAAAGTAAACATTCACTGGATTTTTTAAAACTTTGAAGTGTTTCACTTTGAATGACTTCTTGTAAGAAAGGCAAAATCTTAAGGAGATAAAAGGGACCCCTTTGTGTGTTTTAAGAAGAAACAAATCTTTTCCCCACTTTGTCCTTCCAACAAATAAAATCCTTTGATCCTATGCATGCTGTAAAGTTTACAAGTGGGGACTTTTTAGGACATTCTCACATTCCTAAAGGTAAAAAAAGCAATGAGTTGTTAGGCAAATGTTAATTGTTTATACTCTTATATACATCATATTTTATAAGAATGAAAACCCAAACAACTTGATGAGTCAAAAAGAATTGTATCGTGAAAATGATAATTATGACTCATAGTTAGAGCACCTCGAATAAATACGCTTCTAGTCATCCTTGGATGATGTGACATCTATATCTATCTATATTAGAGTGTGTGTTATGGGGCGCTTTGGCCGAGCATGGCGCCGCGAAAATGGGGGGAACACCAATACTTGGGGCGCTATCAAGGAGAAATGGGGGGAGGGCGCGAGATATTTCACGGCGGTATGGGGAAGGTTTTCAAACCTTTGACCAATCAAAATAAGGGATGGTTTTTTATAATTAATTAATAAAAACGAAAATTAATAATTAGGTAATGATGGGTATGGGCTTTATGACTACGGGCTCTAATTATATAACGCCCCATAAAGCCCTTGTGTGACGTGGCACGACACGTGTCGCATAACGCCCCACAAGGGGCTTTATGACTACGGATGGCGTTATAAGGAGAGAGGTATGATAGATGGAGGAGAGAGAATGGGACATCTATCCTCGTATGGATAATGCGAGTGACGAAAGAGAGAGAAATGGTGATGTGATCGGCGTTGTTGCGCATGCTTGGAAAGCCCGATTGAGAATGCTCATAAGCATATTAATCGGGGGAATGAAAAAGTAGTGATAACGAGAATTAAGCAAAAATCTTGATGGCTTTGATTTGATGGGTATCTTTCTTAAATTCCTAGATAGGATATTGTAAAGATCATGAATCACATGCATAGTACTAATAATTATTGAATGCATTAATGGTATTTTTGATATGAAGCTTTTAAGAGCTTCTAACTTTAAGAGTGAGGTGGGAAGCTTTGCTTCTCTTAGAGGTCTTGGGTTCAAGTCCAGGCAAGGGGGTTTTAATACTAACTTGGTGATACTAACATACTAACTACTGACCCGGTTAGTGATATCCTAACCGTACGCCGTTCAAAAAAAAGAGCTTTTAACTTTAAGCTTTTAAGAAAAAGCTCCTATTCAATAAAATACATTGTTTGGTTGAAGGAACTTAAAGCTTTTAGGTTAGAAGCTTTAAACTTTTGGTTGAACGCTCCTACTAGTAGCGTTTGAGCTACAAGCTTTTAGAGAAAAAATGACTATTTTAACCTCTAAAGATAATGAACTTTCTAATGCACAAACTTTTTAGATTTTTAGTTATGTCTATTTCGATCATTTTATTAAAAGCTCCAGCTACTGTGTCAAACAACAAATATATCTAAAAAGCTACAACTACCAGCTTCCAACCACCAGCTACCAGCTACTTTTGCCAAACATACCCTAATCATATCTATTTACAATATTCTTTTTGGTTAATTATACAGAATAATAATTCATGTGGCATGCGAATTTTACACTTAAGTCATAGATTTAGTCAATAGTTATTTGTCAAACCGTAACACTTTGGTCTAGAATGAAGAATGTCTTAGTTTTGTAGCGTTGTATCACCTCACTTAACTTGCATGTGAGTGTATTTTTTTGTCATTTAAATTCCTCATTTGCTTTATATATAGAGACCATGAGTGAAACGCAAATGGAAATGACTTGAAACGATGAAGATACTCTCATGTGAAACTCCGTAATTTAAAAAAAGAAATGACCAAAACCGTAAAAGGTGAATACCACAAAATCTTATAAAATATAAAATCTATCATTTTGACATATACTTTTTCTTTTTATGTCACGACAACAAAATCTTAAGTAATTTGTCAATTGTGTACTATTAGAACACTTAAACCCAAAGATGACAGCCAAAAGGGGTACTTATGTAATATTGTAATTTACCCCATATCTATATTCGTTCTGAGCTTTTAAGAGAATCTATGGAAGATACATGAGCATGTGAGTCATGTGACAAGTCTTTGGATATTTGAAAAATAATGCAACTTTTATAATTGTATTTGACTAAACTTCAATGATTCTATATTCCAAACTACTTTAAAACCTTAATCAATTCGTATCTCAAATCCCAAACTTGATTTGTGGGCCATATGATAAAGAGAACAAATATTATCCTATGAAAATCATCTCCACAAAAACAAACACACAAACATACCTTTTTCATTCATGTTCCTTCAACATGCTTATCTAAACTATATAATAAAACTATAAGAAGCAATTTTTATTTTTTTAATTTTGTGAAACCAATAATCTATGCTTATCTTCTAAACTATATAACAAAACTAAGATGACGCACGTGCTAAGTAGTTAATGCAGTAAAAAATCGGATATCGGTAATCACGGTGGTATATCAATAATTTTAATATCATTTGAATCTATACTATATAGCAATAACATTAACCTATTCAGTATACTCTCCTACCATTAACAAATTAACCTTTTGCAACTTGCAAAACACTAACAATTGTAGCAAGTACGAATTGCTTAAGACTTAAAACACAAATAGCAGCAATAAAAAGAAAATCGGTGATATATCGGTCCAATATCGGTCAATATCACCGATAATATCGGTACCGATATTTTGACTGGTAATTTGCACCAATGTCTCACCAGGGGACCGATAACCGATATATCGGCGATATTAACTACATAGCGCACGTGCAATGATAAAAACGACAAAAAGCGCTGTTTCTTATCTTACTAGACTAGTGGGACCCACTACCACGTTTTTGCTTTGTAATAAACCAGAGAGTAGAAATGTTATGACTGTATATCAACTGCAGGATCATACTTTATAACATCATTCAGAAGATAATTGGACTGTTTGTGGACAAAAACATTTCTTAAAAACATACAGTTGAAGCGTCTTTTAAGGTTTGACCGACAAAGAGTTCTGATCCGGTTTCTGGAAGTCACACAGCAGGGACCTTCTTCCCGTCTTCAATGAAATAAATAGCCGTTTCGGGAACCTGCAATACATGTTCCAAAAATTAGCACGTGTGAATTAGATTTTTTAAATTGATGTTATACTGTGTTGTTCCACAGTTCGTCAGCAGTTTGACGTCTAACAGTAAATTCAGAAATGTAGAACTCAAAGTTGACGTTTCACTTTCGTCCAAATTACTACGTGTTACACGAGATGTAAACATACAATTCACCAAGTTTTAATCTTTGCTGCTTCAAGATGAAAACGACTCACTAACTATAAAGTCAACGAATATGTTAAAAGCCCCAGCCCAGCGGGTTTACATTACGGTTCCACCATGTTACCAAAACCATACCCATGATGATTCATTTATGTTTGTGAACGTTCAGGAACGTGTTCATTTATGTTCGCTTATGTTCAATAGTTCATTAGTGTTTTAAATTTTTTTATTTATTTAATATACTTCAAAATTCCGATAAATAAAATATTTAATAAGTATCAGTGTATTACATATTTTGTTCATGAACGCTTGTTTTCATTACTCATTAGTGTTCGTGAATGTTTGTTTGCCTAAATTTAACAACGAACACAAAAGAACACGAACACGTTCATTTCCTAAAAATAAAGACCGGACGTTTTACCTTTTAAGTATTAGGGTTTTACGAAAAAAGTAAAAAAAAAAAAAACTTGAGCACGAAATTGGTTTAATTAATGATCTATTCCACTATAATTGTTAAAGTCATGTAACAGAAAAAAAATTAATTTTTATTTTTTATAAAAATAATGTATGGATTCAAAACATATTTTTTTATTAATATCTCAGCTGGTTCGGTTTATCCGGCTGGTTCCTAACTGTAAACAAACCGTGAAACCTTGTTTTTCAAACCATAACGCGTGTCGTATTACTCCTAACCCGGCCGAACTGTTTTTAAACATCCCTAGTTAGCTCGGTTTGGGTGGTTCGGTCGATTATAACTGTTTTTAAACATCCCTGGTAGTTTTATGGGGTGTTTGGGATTGTTTATATAAAACAATTTATGCTATAAGCAGAAGCAGATAAGTAGTAATTTATGCTATATAAAACAACTTATTTAAAACTTATTTCATTCTGAGGATAAACTAGTAATTTTGCATCCATCAAGAATAACCAGTTTAAAAATAAGCAATCTCAAGATAATATAAAAGAGGTTCACTTACATCAGGCCATGTATCTGTAATGAATTCCACGATGTCGTATGCAATATCTCCTTGTACATCAATTTGATCTTTCTCAGTTGGACCCTAAAAGAATAAATAAATTTTCACTTATTTAAATATGAATTTTTATTATGATATGCTCTATGTATATGCAGCCATGAAAAGTATACCTTCACCACGGAAGCACCGGTTGCAAATTTCTTACCAAGCTTCTTTGAAGCATCACTCAGTTTAATACCTGAAGTTATATTTTAAAATTCAATTCAAGAAATTTTAAAAATAAAAGCACCAAGAATGTTGTGATTAAACTTACCAAAAAGGTCAAGACCTTTGATGGTGGTGATGGATTTACGCTTGTTGCGTGTTACTTTCTCGATTATAACTTCTTGTTTCTCCTACAGAGATACCGAAGTTTGATTAATATACTATTGAGTACCTTAACGAATTCATTAACATAATATATATAAATAATCCTTTTTTATAGGGGTGCAAACTAGCCGAGCGGCTCGCGAGCTGCTCAAGATTGGCTCGAAAAAAAGCTCGAAACGAGCTGAACCTTATCGAGCCGAGCTTGAGCCTACAATAAAGCTTGTTTGTTTATTGAGCCCAAGCTCGAGCTTGGCATGTGAACCTCGTCAGGCTCGTCGGTTTTATTAATATTTAATAACATTTACCCTATGTTGTCAAAAGCGCAAAAAGCGAGCGCCTAGGCGCACCCACAGCGCTAGGCGCAAAAATGGGTTTTTTTTGAAAAAACGCTCCTGAGGCGCAAAAAACGTTCCTGAGGCGCAGGGAAAAAGGTAAAACAGAACAAATGACCATTAAAAACAGTAAAAAACGAAAACGAGCAAAAAACTGGCGCAGGGAAAAAGGTAAAACAGAACAAATGACC
The DNA here is from genome assembly GCA_030545235.1 of Helianthus tuberosus. Classification (NCBI taxonomy): domain Eukaryota; kingdom Viridiplantae; phylum Streptophyta; class Magnoliopsida; order Asterales; family Asteraceae; genus Helianthus; species Helianthus tuberosus. The sequence goes on from CM060399.1 coordinate 2,419,430, forward strand.
ATTAAAAACAGTAAAAAACGAAAACGAGAAAAAAACTGGCTCACGCGGCCCCGGGTTTTCGGAGCTGCATTCGTGTCCGCAGGTGCGGGCACGCATGAGTTCAACCAAATTCAAGCTCTTTGCACCCCCCCCCCCCCCCGCGCGCGCGGGTAGGACTTGTGGTAAAACATGTCATAAGGATACAATGAAGTAGTAAAGGCTTTACCTTATAAACAACCACTCACTTTGTTCCCACACCAATGTGGGACAAAGTATTTACCACCTTTTGAGACTTTTATTCACACACCCAAAACTTACAACATATAAGTCCTAAACTTTTGCTACTAACTATTAGCTACATGATCTTAAATGGCATATATAATAGTTTTTTTAATTTTATATGTGGAATCTTATTTATTTTCAAAGCATAACATATTTTTTATATTTTTTTTCTCTATGTGCGCTTTTCTTAAAAAAGCCCACGCTTTTTTTGCGCCTTGCGCCTAGGCTCCGGGCGAGGCCGATGCGCCTCGCCTGCGCCTTGCGTCTTTGACAACATAGCATTTACCCTTATTTAAACTTTAAAGTTGTCTAGTAAACGAGCCGAGCTTATTTAAACTTGTTAACGAGCCGAGCCCGAACCTAAAAAATAAGCATGTTTAGTAAACGAGCCCAAGCCCAAGCTTCACTTATTGAGCTCGCGAGCCTAAATGAGTCTATTATTTATATTATTTTTACTCAATATATTAATTAATAGATTATAAAGGAGCCAAGCTCGAGCTTGAGAAATTACCAACGAGCTCGAGCCTGGTCGAGCTCGGGCTCGGCTCATTTGCACCCCTACTTATTTATCAAAAAACCTCAAAAAAAAATCCTTCCTCTCATAGGTTGCTCTGTCTCAATTATTGCATATCTGTTAGTGAATATGTCGTTGCGGCCATATAAGCATGTTTGTGAATAGTCATGGAAATCAGGGATACATGAGGATGACTTTGGTAACTGTGTATGTCACAATGCACATTGTCGGGTATCTAATTCTTGAATTTGTATATCATCAGATACATACATAAGGCTAAAAGTATAGGTATCACAACACATAGGGATAGTGTATGTGGAGGTTACCAAATCATTAACTTTTTTTAATTAAAGTCACGTACATACTGTAATTCATGCCAATTTCAGCCAAAAGCATGCAGGATGACAACCTACACATTTTTTTAAAGAGTAAAATGTCATTTTCGCCCCTGAGGTTTGGCCAGGTTTAGGTTTTTGGGTGGTGGTGGGGTGGGGGTGGGTGGGTGTTTAGGTTTTGGGTGGTGATGTAGTGGGTTTAATTTTAGGTTATTGGACACTTGTCACTCTATAAATCCTTCTTACACTTCTTAGGGCACACGGGGTGGGAACGTTATTTACCGTGATAAATTTCTATCACTCATGGAACACCGCCGCCTCCACTTCCATAACGAGTGATAGAGTATCACTCGTTATATATATAACGCGTTGAAAAACTTTGGTGATGAATGTGTATCTTGTACATTGTGCATTAATACTTGTACATTGGAATCCCATCACTAGTGATACCACCCCCCCTACATTTCTATCACTAGCGATAGAATATCGGGTGCTGACATGGCATGATTTGATTGGATAGTGAGAGTGATAGAATCCTATCACTAGTAACCCCCCCCCCCCCTCCCCTTACAATTAGGAGTCTTTGTAGAATAACTTGACCCTTATACAAGTGGCCTTGATGAAAAAAAAAAATTGAATATCTAGATGGCCTACACTAGCTCTATTTTATGTTTTGATGGTTCGATAATGATATAGTTGCGTTTGATAGTAATCTACAACTACTATAAGTGATGTTCAAGGGTAGCTCCAATGTAAAATAGTACATATGTAATTTTTGAAGGATAAAGACTTGTGTGCATAATTTCTACAGAAAAACAATTTGTCTAGTGTGTACCTTCTTTTTAATCTTTCCACCAGGAAGCCGTTTGACTGGCTCTTGCTTTGGCGCTGAAGAACCTAAGGTATGAAAAATGAGAGTTGAATATGATTAGATTCAAGAAAAATAAAAGCTTAAAGACAAAAAGTTATGTACATCAGAGATTGCATAAATCCATACAGAAACTAAACTATTTCACAAATCACAAAGTTTAGTAAAGACAATTGTAAACAATATGTTGATATTATAGTATTATACAGCTTGATCAGTAAAAGCTTAGGCAAAGTTGTATAAGGAGATTATTTCTCTATGGCTCTATGCACTCGTGACTTGTTATAAAAGCATCAATTGACTCTCAGAACTCTAAAAAGACCAAAATTCCTGCGCATACATCGCCTTAGAGATGTTAAGAATGCAAGAAGTGATATCTGTCTCTGCAAAACCAGTGCCCGTAAAAGAAATGTACCAATCTCTCAATCTGGCAATTAATAAACTCAATAGCACTCAAAAAGAATACAGTGTAGGGGTAAGTGATAACCGAACCGTTAACCGAAACAGAACCGAAAATTAACTGAAACCCGAAGCGAAAACCGACAAAACTAAACCGAAATTAACCGAAACTAACCGAAACCCAAATTAACCAAAAATTTGTTATAGGTTTTTTTGTACCCTCGATTAACCGAACTGAACCAAACCATTCATATTTTCATATATGTGTAGCTTCTACATGTATTTCATGTTTTATACCTCCATTTCATGTATTTATAAGCAAAAAAAATTAGCCCAAGTTTGGTTTTGGTCATTAATCGAACCGAAAGCCGACAAACTAACTGAATCAAACGAGTTGATTAACCGAAAAACCGATTGGTTAATATAATAGATTAACTGATGACTTCGGTTTCGATTGAGGCTAATAACTGAACTGAACCGTGCATGCCCCTAGGATACACCATTAAAGGCCTTTTTTTGTGGGAACATCCATGGTAAGAACACTGGATACTCCTAGTAGAAAAAACGTTATGAAGTGTTGAGAGTTTTTCTGTGCAGATTGTAGATCTTTATACTCTCTTTAGAGTAATCAATCTACTGATGTTAGGAAGACGAGACAACATGAAAGAACAAGGAGAAGACATGTGCGTTGAGCATACGAAGTAAAGGATACGGATGCCTCATCCCCATAACATGACCAAGACATCCATGGTAGCTAATTAGCAACACTGATCAAGTCCTATCTTTTCATATTTTGTGTTGCGGTTTGCTTTTTAGAGTCTAGTGCGACACTTACATAAGATGTTATTATCATGCCATCCTTGTTTCCTCTTGCATTTAGATTTTAGTTGTTGAAAGCTATCTCCGGGTTGGAGTATGTAGTAAGAAAGAAGCTGTCTTTTGAGTTATAGTCTGTAGTAAAAAAATCAATACTCAAATCAATGAAAAAATGATACATTTTCACCTTATCATCCCCTATTGCTCCTTATTGTTCCGAATAAAGATGACCGTAGGCTAGTCATTCATAATTTGCAAGCCTTACTCTCTCTTTTTATTTATGTGTGTATTTGTAGGCAAGCCTTACTCTACTTTTTATTTATGTGTGTATTTGTAGTATTTTTTGTTTTACTTTTTTTAGTAGCTGTGTGCCTGCGTATGCTTTCTGGAATCCTACATCTTGGTTATGGTTTTTGGAGCCGGGGGTCTCACTGGAAGCAGCCTCTCTATCCCCTGGGTAGAGGTAAGGCTTGCCTACATCCCACCCTCCCCAGAGCCTATCAATAGCTTGGCTATAGATGGGATTATACAGGGTAAGGTTGTTGTTGTTGTTGTACTTTCAAAATCACAAACAAAAGGCTAGACTCATTCCATTTCTATGTCACATAGCATGTTACACATAATCGAATTTAAAACATTTTACACACAAATAAAGGCCCTATGCCCTATTTCAGTTCCCTTTTAAGGCGCTACACTTTATTATCGTTGTGTTTAAACAAAAAAGATGAAATTACAATATATAGAAATGTGCCTTACTGTCATTTCTAACTTGGTCCCTCAACTTTAAACATGATTATTACAACCATTGCAATTTCAAAATTGATTATTTCAAGTAAACTTGACCATATACCCTACGTAGTGAAAGGTTTATAGTTTCTGTGAAACTTTGATGCTTAGTAATGAGTATTAAAGTCTAAGACCAGTTCATAAACAAGGTATGGTGCTATGTATTGCAAATTCCCCCTTTCAACAACCACAAAACTTTATTTCCATTTCTATTCAACAACCACAAAATACCTCTTGTTACGAGTGAAAACAAGTTGTATGCATAAACATGAAAGTTGGTAACGTACATGTGTACACCAATTTATGCACTCTCGTTTCTAACCCATCCCACAAGATTCAACTTTGTCACCAATGCAAAAGAGAATTTCAGAAACAACTGACACAACTAGGTACACAATGACACCCCCCTTCAATTTTCTAATTGATATTGGTGTTTAAAAGAACTATTAGGGGTGGCAACTCTTGACACGGCCCGAAACCCAACATGAACCCGACACGAAAAATATAGATGTTTTGGGTCGTTAACAGGACCTGTTTTTTTAAACGGTCCGGGTTCAGGTTGACCCATTTAAGTATTAAAGAAAAAAAAAACCTTTTATAAATCTTTTTATCCGTTTTCCATTTTTCTAAAGATACACTTGCAATTTCTATTCCATTTTCAAGATTTTTCAATAAGACTATTTATAACACTCATTTTACAACCCAACAAGCAACAACCAGCTTATAACTCGTGATCATGTATGACAATTAAGAAAATGAGTTAAACGAGTCGTGTTAGGGTTGACACGAATTTATGTGTGTGCAGTATCTTTGCCATGAATAAAATAACTCGCCATCCCGATAAGATTGACACCCCTAAAACTATTATACAATCAAAACACCTTCTGCATCCAAAATATAATCAATTACATAATTCAAAACACTTTCTACATATTGTGGCTCATCCATTGTAGGCTACTGGAAGCTTGTATTAAGTGCAAAAAAAAAACATAACTAAAAAAACTTGAAAATAAGGATTACCAGAAGGTCCAGTGGCATCTGCGATTGACGCCGACTGCAACTGATCCGAAACTCCATCAACATCCTTCGAATTTGACTCTAAAAAGTCAAAATCAAACACATAAACAAAAAAAAAACAAACATATGTTCCAATCATCTAACATCAAATCATCAATGAAAACAGTCGAATCGTGTACCTTGAATCAGATCTGGATAAAGTTGCGGAGCATTTTGGATCAACCAGGGTTTGCATTTCTCAAAATCGGGTCCGAATTCACAGTATTCAGCGGGTAATCCGCACACGCCGCAGTATAGAACGTGAACCGGTTGAGGTTTTTCCGCCATTAGAGTTGTTGGTTTGAAGATTTAGGGTTTTTGGTGGATGATTGAAGAAGATGATGATGATTTGAGCCCTAAAAATAATAATAAGTGTTTTTTCAGTGTTCAGCTTTAGAATCTCATAAGAAAGTAGAAAAAATAATAATATAAAAAAATAAAAGAAAACAAAAAAAATTAAAAAATAAACATATGTCTGAGCCCGGGTTCGAACCGGGGACCTCTAGTGTGTGAGACTAGCGTGATAACCGACTACACCACCCAGACGAGATGTTATGTTGTTAAGTATGTTACTATATATTATGAATTTACTATTTCTAGTTTATTCTTACTTTTTTATAAGTAAAATATATATTTACTATATTGGTTTTAAGAACTATTTAGAAAGAACTTCAGTAAATCAAGTTGGATATTAATTAAGTTTTAAAAATCAAATTGCATTTTAGGTTACAAATTGGTATGTTGGCAAAAGGGGAAATGGAAAAAAGGAGTTCGTATTTCAAGCTTATTATGCATGCTATTTTTTTATTACCATCTTATCATGAGTCTACAAGCTTACTTAGTTACTTACGGTGTGTTTCTCTTCGTTCATTATTGAACTCTTTGACAATTGATGTAACCATAGTGATCCTTCCACCCCTGATTCAGTTCTTTACATTTGCCATCACCAGGTGATATTTGTGTCTTTCCAAATAAAATTAGCATAGTTTATGTAGTTTTTAATGAATTTGCTTTTTTGTAAGCGTATAAAATTTTAGGGTAAATTACACTTTTCGTCATTTATGTTTGTATCGGATCGCAATGGATAGCCTTTAACTTCAATAATTACACTCACAGTCCTTTTTTTTGTAAAACTCATCACACCATACGTCCTTTACCACTAACTTGGTTAAAAATTTTAGTTAAATCCTGACGCATAAGGGTAATTCTGTCTTTTTACCAATTTAATTAAATTAAAATTTAAAACAAAGCTTTAATTCTATCTATCTCACCTCTCTCTCTCTCTCTCTTTCTCTCTTCAACCAAACCCCACCACCCCACTGACAACCACTACCACCAAATCCAACTTCCATATCTAGTTAATGGATGAATTGTACCTCCAGGAACTGGAACCCTAAAAGGTTCTTGAAGCACTGCATTTTCAAACTCGGATATCATTTCTCTAGCAGCCTTTACTAGTCTGGATAATATCTCCGGTGCCTGAATTCTAACTGATTCGGCTAGTTTCGAATCAAATACATCATCAATATCAGGCAACAAATCGAATAACGAATCGTGTAAATCTAATATCTTAAACAGCTTCTCCGGTGATCTCCGGCTGATACTAATGACTTCCGCGAAATTAAACAGCCGATTCCCTGGATTTTTAACCGTTTCCATGAAACATGCATCATCTACAACCGTTGATCCGAGATCTTCAAATATTTGTTTGCAGAGCTTCTTTTCGCTAGCGACAAGTACGCTTCCGTACACCTGAACGCACTCTCTGTAGTACACCTGAACGGATTTCCGTTGATTCGAGATCTTCAACAACGGATTTACGTACGCTTCCGTACACCTGAACGCACTCTCTGTAGTAACCAGCAGCGTTCAGCGATGCAACGGAGATCTGCAATGCTTTCTGGTGATAACAGATGTTGTTCGCGAATGTTGTTCATAGATCTACAGCTAGCGAACAGAGATCTGCAATGCTTTCTTCGTCTTCGAATGAAACCCCCAAATCTAGCGATGGAAGTTGGATTTGGTGGTGGTGGTTGTCAGTGGTGTGGTGGTGGGGTTTGGTTGGAGAGAGAGAGAAAGAGAGAGAGAAATGTGAGATAGAATTAAAGCTTTGTTTTAAATTTTAATTTAATTAAATTGGTAAAAAGACAGAATTACCCTTATGTGATAGGATTTAACTAAAAATTTTAACCAAGTTAGTGGTAAAGGACGTATGGCGTAATGAGTTTTACAAAAAAAGGACTGTGACTATAATTATTGAAGTTAAAGGCTATCCATTGCAATTTGATATAAACTTAAAGGACGGAAAGTGTAATTTATCCAAAATTTTACCATTATTATTTCATCTATGACATTAAGGTTGTGTTTGGTTTTGAAGAGGTAAAAGGTATGCAATCTGCGGACCACATCTGCAGGCATCTGCAGGAGAAGAGGTGGACCAAAGGTCTGCATTCTGCAAGAAGAAGATTGTTTGTTTGTTAATGTCTGCAGCGTAACCTAACCATAACCAACCATAACCATCACCCACCAAAACCACCGTGACCCATCACAACCCACCACAATCCACCAACACCCACCATAACCACCGTGAACCACCACAACCCACCGTAAGCATAACCAACCACAACCCACCATAACCAATCACAACGGACCATAACCATAACCATAACCATAACCAATCACAACCCACCATAACCATAACCAATCACATCACATCAGCTGCAAACCTTCTACACCTTCATTACATCAGATCATCATCAACATCGACAACACTATTTCATCTTCATCAATCTTCAGAGACAAAGAAAAGAAGGCAAAATAAAAGGAGACGGGGGTTTTACCGGTAAAATGCGCCGGTTCTGGTTTCGCTCATCGCCGGAGTGGCGGCGCTGCCGCCTGTTGTCGCAACCCCCGATCCCTTATCTGTCCCGGGAACGGGCGGACGTGAACTCAGTAGTGGTGGTATCAGTTTGTTAATTTGGCAACGGAAATTACATCAGGACCGTAGTTAGGAAATGTTTATCAGAGTAAAACCACCATATTTAATATTAATAATAACATGGGCAAAACCCAAGTTTCTTATTACAATACGTTTATAGGGATAAACCCTATTTTATTGAATTTAAAACATCGTTTATTATGTAACTTTTATAGCCACATTTTTCCCAAGCCTTCAGTGCTCTCCAGTTGGCTTTTTACTAAATGGCTGTCACATTGTGTTACCTGAAACGCGTTTTAAAAACATTTGTCAGTGGGAAATACTGGTGAGTGAATCCCAGTTTAATCAAGAAACACTTTATCAAGTAAAACAGTATTGAGAGCAATCACGTTGTTTATTTCTACACAATTACTCAATCAGTACTGTCAATCCTGACTTGTGGGTCATATTACACATTGGCTAACTCGTCGACCAATGGTAACGTACTGTCATCCCCGACTTACTACACGCAGTAGTATATTTTGTATACAAAACCCTAACATACAGGCAGTAATTGAAGAACTACAAAGACTCAATCACCGCTTAATCATATTGTAAAACAATTAAGGTTTTGTAAAACATTCCAAAAAGGTTAACAAAAAGAGGATAAACTCACATTGCTATCTTAGACTTCGCGTAAGGGTTTCCTGGATATAATCTATAATTTATACAAATATACATAGGTTAGTATCATAACCCTTTGAAAATATTAATGATACCCTCCCCGAGATGGCATTCCAACAACTACGTCGGGCAGAACCACGACAGTTGTTACGGAACCCTAAATCAATCGGGCAGCATATCTATTACGAAACTGGGGTTATAATACTTACAACGGAGCAGAACCTCGCTAATTAGGGGGTATAATACCGGCTTTATAATGCCTATATTCAGAATTTGTGATTGAGAATGAAAGGAATGAGCGACGGAAAACGAAAACCCGTTGCCTGCTTATATAGTGCTGAAATCTGGTCTCCACGCGGCCCGCGTAAGGAAAGGACAAGGGTTACGCGGCCCGCGTCAACCCTGGTCAATGGACTAGCTTGTCCGGCTCATCCTCTAGACCCGCCACGATGATGACACGTGTCATCACCGGGCTGCGCCACTATTTTGATCTCACGCGGCACGCGTAAGTGTAAGCTAAGGCTTACGCGGCCCGCCTAAACTAAAGAAAACCAACGAAATTAGGATTTAACCCTGATACCGCCCTCGTAAGTGGTTGGGGTGGGTCTACGCGGCCCGCTGATGCGTGTGAAGTGTTATTTGTTTTTAATGTATATATTAAGCCCTTTTTAACACTTTTTTAGCCAAGTTTTAAATTTATAAAACATGATATTTACTAACACTAAACACACATATGGGCAAGTCCACCCATCGTGAGTGTAGTATAGTGTTGGCAAGATACCGAAGTCGTCCAAGGACACAAGAGCTTTTAGTACCGGTTTATCCTCAACGTCTAATCAAATCAAAAGTTTAGAAAAATGTTTTTAAACTAAAAAAATAAAAACTAACTAAAATGCTGAAAATAAAAATAAAAGAAAAAACAGATAGATAAGATGAATCACTTGGTTCCGACTCGTGTTTAGTGTAACCTTTGATTATTTCTGCACTTTTGCACTTATTTAAGAGATTATCTTAGTTATTGTAGTAGGCCCCTCTTTTGAAGGTGACGTTACCCTCAACCCAGTAGTTTGAGTCAGCAAGGATACAATCCTAAAGGGTCGGATTATTGAAAGATAATTAATTAAGTTATTAATGCAAATTATGGTAGGCCCCTCTTTTGGAGGTGACGTTACCCTGGACTAAGTAGTCTGAGTCAGCAGGGATACAGTCCTAAATAGCCGGGTTATAGTATTAATAATAGTTTAACTTATGAGGGGATCAAAGAGTTTGGACCCCCGCCATCCAATACCGTTAAGTATTGAAGGAGGTCCTACTAAATTTGACCCAGGTCCCTTGCAGTATCTCTAAACGCTGAACAACGGCAAGACTCTTACCAAACCGTTCCCTTAACCCCCGACCAGGTAGCCAACATACCTCCATATAGACCGTGGAGATATGAATGGTGAAAATCTTTTATTTTATATAGACAGTAAAATAATGCCAAAACACCACGGACAAACGATAAGGAAGAATCACCTTCAACATAAGAAACTAGTTATTAAAGTCATTAATACAAAACCAAGTAAAAAGTGCGAAAAGATTAAAAATAAAAAGTATTACACTAGACACTTGTTTTCACCAAGTGATGTAAGAGACTTAGGCAAACATGGCCTTGATTGTCAAGAACTCTTACGATCAATCTTGGATCCCGAGACGACTCACACACTCTATGATGGACAATGGATGATGGTGGTGGATGATGGTGTTATGGTGGTGGTGGGTGGTGGGTGAAGTGTGAGAGAGGTGGTGTGCCAAGGGATGGTTTGAGCTTGAGCCAAGCACTCCTATTTATAGGCTGAACAGAAGAATATTTGTACTATGAAGATTCATTTAATGCAGCTTGTCTTTATTAGTTGACCACGCCCCCGTGTCCGCTAAGCACGACCCCGTGTGCAGAAGAATATTTGTACTATGAAGATTTGCCTGGATTCTGCGAATCTTATAGTTGACCACGGCCCCGTGTCCGCTGAGCACGGCCCCGTGGTGGGCAATAGAAGCTTCTACCACTTTGTCTTTTCTGCTGACACTTGGGCACGCCCCCGTGCTGGCTGAGCACGGGGCGTGTTCAGTCTTCTGTCTTCTTGTTTTGCTTGGGAAGATGCTGTCGTGGGGTCGGGCATGTCACGTTTGTTCCTTTTCTTGTATTTATGTTAGATTTTGCTGTCTTTTTGCTTCTTTTGTTAATTTGAGCTCATTTAATCCTGAAAATATAAAAGGAAGACAAAAGCACACTTTTTCCAACATTAGTACTAAAAAAGGGTTAGTTTTATGCCACAATTGATGTAATTTATATGTTGCATTTTGCACACATCAAATACCTCCACACTTGAATCTTTGCTTGTCCTCAAGCAAAACTCTTTATAATGTGGCTTTACACACCCAAATGGAATGGGTAGAAGAGAAAGTTTTCGGGCTTGTCATAGAGTGTCGGGATTTCCAAGATTCTTTATTTAGTTTTATTTTTATTTATTTACAATCCTATTCGTCATGATTTATTTAAAACTTTTCATAAGATAAATTACTTATTAGGGCATAACATGCTTATTTAAAATTCTATTTATATACAAGTTCACATACCTCACGGGGGATCACTCAACACTCGGCCGAAGATGTATTTTAGTGAATCACTCAAGAGCGGCATGGAACTTACTCCTACCATAGGCTTGCCAAGCAATCAATCCTCCTCCTTTTTAACTATATACCTTTGTAAATATCAAGAGGGCTTTTTGGGTGAAGGGTTAGGCTTGGGTTAAAGGTAGGTGGTTGGGTTAGTGGTTAGTAGAAAAAGGCGAAAAAGCGTAACAAGCGTCGGTTTTCGAAAGACTTTTTATTTTTGTAACTTTTATTTTGATGAAGCTATTATTCAAACAAAGTTATTTTTGATAAACTTGTTTGTTTATTTTCTTTTGCTTCATCATCAACACTTTTTTTTAGAGTCATACGAAAAACCGGGCTAGTTACTAAAACAAAGGGTTAAAAATGAAAAAGGGTTTGGTAGGTGAAAGGGTGTTTGGTTTGGGTTATGAAATGAAAAGGTTTAGGCTCAAAGGGGTTAACTAGAGGGATTTTGGGTAGGTGGTAAAAAAAAAAGAAAAATAATGGTGTAGAAATAAAAAGGGTTAGTCCTAATGCCTCCATCATTTACTTACTCGGGTTTAAGTTGGTAAGGACCGGGAATGTATCGTCATGGCAAGTTCTAGAGTCGTAAGAACCAAACGGCTATTCACACAAGAAACGAAAAATGAGCATTTAATTTAAAGATATGTATTTGTATGCTCAATAATGGCTCAAAACTCACTTTTGTGGGAATGGGTTTTTATGTGATCAAGTATATATAATCAAATTTTAACTAAGTTTGCCATGCCTTTTCATAATTTTCTTATGTTGCTTCTTTTTATCACGACGCTATCGGTTGTAAATTTGTAAAAATATAACCTTTTTAGAACTTTGAAATTCCCGAATTAACCTAGACAAGTAAAAAAATTGAAAATTTTTGAAAAAAATTTGGGGTGATTGGCGGTTCCAATAGAGTTTTGTGTAAGGCTTGTGTTTAGGACTTGCAAGATTCAAGGTTTTAGCATCCCCCCCACACTTAAATTACACATTGTCCTCAATGTGTCCCAAAAATAAGTTTTTAGGTTGGTTGAATGTGTAAAAAAATGTGAAAAAGCAAAAATTTTGTGTTACTGGGCGCTGAACACGGCCCCGTGTCTGGTGGGCACGACCCCGTGTTCAGGTGTCAGTAACGAAAACTTACAGAAGGTGGACACGGGGGTGTGTCGGCTAGGCACGACCCCATGTCTTTCAAAGTCTGCAGAATTAAAACAAACAGCAGGTTCAGGGGAGTGGGCACGGGGGCGTGTCGGCTGGACACGGCCCCGTGTGGACAATCTGCAAGGTTGAAAAACAGATTTCTTTCTTCGGTTTTCCTGTCCCGGCTTTAGTAACTAATGCTTAGTACTCTAAGCCTCGTATGTACCTACTTAATCAATAAACACTATACCACACCATAGCAAACATCCTAATTTTACCAAGTTCAACATCCATGTCAACAAAGTTAAAAGAAAAAGGAAAATAAGTGCAGAAAATTAAAAGAAAGTAAATTGTTCAACACTTGGCACGCAGGCCTTAAATTGTTCAAGATTAAAGGTTAACCTGGGGAATCACCAACCAACCGCTTCTTCCTCCGCTCCTCCCGCCTAATCCATGTCCTCATCCTCATCACCATCATCTCCACCATGGCCAGCCATGTACTCCCGGATATTTCCAATATCATCTTGGATATCGGATATGTTTCTCTCGATCGCCCCAACCCGGTTGTACGTGTTGCTTGCCATATTGTAGGTGTTCCTAGTGCACATGAGGTTTTCCTGCAACAAATCATGTAAACTTTGAAAGTTAGGAAAACCGCCTCCTGAGGAGGAGGATTGGCCCGGATCACCATGGGGCTGGTACTGGTACTGATGATGTTGTGGAGCGTGGAGGACAAGTGCTTCTTGCGGGTTCCATGCATGCCCTTGCATCCTTTGGAAGCTAACCGTCCCGTCTTCAGCCTCATAAATTAGGTTCATTGAGCGGCAGATGTTTATATCTACCCTACCCGACCATGGGCTCCTTGCTAATGACCTAGGTATGTTGGTGAAGTGCTTGAAGAGACGGTACACCCATCCCCCAAAGAAGATATGGGTCGGTGCAGTAGCAAGGCGGTTATGATGCATGTTTCGGAGCATGAGGAATGGAACATCAAGGTGCCTGCGGTTATGCATGCAGTGGAGGACAACCAAATCTCTTAACCCAACGACGCCACCGCTATCGTGTCTTTGACTAAGAGAGTAGCCGAGGAGCCTATGGATGTATCGGTAGAGCGGATCCCTCAACTTCGTGCTCTTAGTGCTGCTCGGATTGTAATACCCTTCACCAATCTGAGCCCACGCGGCTTGGCGATCGTTTTCATCTATCTCTCGCATCCCTCCAGTATTTTCCTCGTTACCTGCATCTTCTTCCGCATATAACCCGACAATCGACCCAAATTGTGCCATAGAGATTGAATACCTAGTTCCGCCACATCGGAATGCTACCCTATCATTGTCGAATGGGTCGCACCTTGAGTTGAACGTGAAGGTGCTATAGAATTCCAAAGTGCATTCGTGGACGGAACGGAGTCTAGTTGTTAAAGCAACTCTTAATGGCCCGGTGACAAGGTTGTTGAAGCGGTCGAGTTGGTTTACCAGTGCTAACAAATCCGTGCATGCTTGCCTTGGGTATTCCTCCGGCTTTGTTTGAAGCATTTCGTATCTAGCCCTAGCATCGAGCTCATTTGCGTTAAACCTTGTGAACTTCCTTGCCATCTGAAAGAATACATCAAAAGTTAGCACGAAACATTAGCAAAACTGCAAACAGTGGGCTGGACACGACCCCGTGTTCAGCGGACACGGCCCCGTGTCCAGACGTCTGTTACACAAAAATTCCATTTTTCGACCCGGTTTCGAAAACTTGAAAATTTTTGGTCCAATAGGTGTGGTTTTCCCGAAATTGAAACCCCTAGTGCCGTTGTTCCCAAAATAACCCGTTTACCCTATCAATTTTATCTTTTTCGGTTCAAAAACAAGGGTTTGTGGTTTTAGCGAGAAATCGGGCGAATCTATGAACAATACAAGTGGATTTACTTCCCATAACACTAATCTAACTAAATGCAAACAGATTTAGGCAAAAATTCGAGGTTCGATCCGTATGAAGTTCAAGAACCCTAGATTTTCCCGAATTTGTTATGTTTTAACTACATGCAAAAGCTAAATCTAACTAATAATAGTGATAGAATTATACCTTGATGTTGTTAGGATGATAGGAGACGTCGAAAATCTGCGGAAAATCGCCTGGAACCAGAGCGTTTTCGGGGAAACGGGGCGTGTGGAATGAAGTAACTGTTATGAAAAAAGGGGATATATCCCGACTGCAGCGCAGACACGGCCCCGTGCCGAGCAAAGTTTTAATTTTTTTTTAGTGCTCGTGTGAGTGCCCTTGTTTCCCATGAGCTTTGGTTAGAGAACTTACCGCTTTAGATGTCGTCCCAATCGTTCGTAACTCACCAAGTATGATGTTGATGTTTTCATTCTTCGATCGTTTGAAGCGAGATCTCCTCCTCTTCATCCTCAATGAATCCTTGATAGAGTTTCAGCCGTTGGCCATTGACTTTGAATGGAGGTCCATTCCGAGATTTAATTTCTACTGCACTGTGTGGGAAAATATGGGTGATGGAAAAAGGTCCTGACCACCTAGACTTTAATTTACCAGGAAACAATCTAAGTCGTGAATTAAACAAAAGAACTAGATCTCCTACTCGAAATTCATTAGGTTTAATATGTTTGTCATGCAAATTTTCCATTCTTTCCTTATAAAAATCTGAGTTTGAGTATGCATAATTCCTAAGTTCGTCTAATTCATTTAATTGACAAAATCGATTTTTACCAGCAAACTCTAAATCTAAGTTTACATTTTTAATTGCCCAGTAGGCTTTGTGTGCAATTTCTACTGGTAAGTGACAACTTTTTCCATAGACGAGCTTATATGGGGTTGTACCTATTGTTGTTTTATAAGCAGTTCGAAAAGCCCATAAAGCATCATCTAATTTATCTGCCCATTCCTTTTTATTTAACCCTACGGTTTTTTCGAGTATTCATTTTAAACCTCTATTAGTCACTTCGGCTTGTCCGTTTGTTTGAGGGTGATATGCTGTTGAGACCCGGTGATAGACCCCATATCTTGTTAAAAAAAATTCATGTTGATTGTTGCAAAAATGGGTACCTCTATCACTTATTAATGCTTTAGGTGTGCCAAAACGAGAGAATAATTTTTTCAGAAATCTTACCACGACTCTTCCATCATTTGATGGAAGTGTCTCGGCCTCGGCCCATTTAGACAAGTAGTCTACTGCCACAAGTATATATTTGTTTCCTTTTGATGGTGGGAAAGGTCCCATAAAGTCGAGTCCCCATAAATCAAAAATTTCACAAACAAGAATGCCATTTTGTGGCATTTCGTTTTTGGAAGAAATATTACCTGTTCTTTGGCAAGCATCACAAGTTTTGACAAGACTTTGGGCGTCTTTGTAAATGGTCGGCCAATAAAATCCTGAATCAAATACCTTTCATGCGGTACTTGCGGCACCATGATGCCCTCCGTATGGACTTTCATGACAATGGCGGAGAATTCTTCGTGCTTCGCTACCATGTATGCATCGTCGGATGAGTTGGTCGGCACACATTTTGAAAAGATATGGATCTTCCCAAAAATAGTGTTTCACATTGGCAAAGAATTTTTTTCTTTGATGATGTGGCCAACCCTTAGCGACTATACCGCTAGCTAGGTAGTTAGCATAGTCGGCGTACCATGGTTCTTCCTTGTATTCCACCATTTCTAGGGATTCTGTTGGAAAATTTTCGTTGATTTGCTCGTCCCTGGTTGCCTCTAAAGCTGGGTCTTCCAAGTGCGAAAGATGATCTGCTGCGGTATTTTCTGCTCCTCTTTTGTCTTTGATTTCAATATCAAATTCTTGGAGGAGTAGAATCCACCGAATCAAACGTGGTTTTGCGTCCTGCTTTTTGAAGAGATATCGAATGGCTACATGATCTGTATAGACTAAAGTTTTAGAAAGAACAAGATAAGAACGAAATTTATCAAAAGCAAATACCATAGCTAGTAATTCTTTTTCAGTTGTTGTGTAATTTTCTTGTGCATCATTAAGTGTTTTACTAGCATAATAAATTGGGTGGAAATGCTTTTCTTTTCTTTGTCCCAAGACAGCTCCAACTGCAAAGTCACTTGCATCACACATGATTTCGAAAGGAAATTTCCAATCAGGCGCTATCATGATAGGTGCATTGACTAACATTTCTTTTAAGGTTAGAAATGCTTGATTGCAATCCTTGTCAAAGATGAAAGGAACATCTTTTTCAAGTAATTTTGTTAGAGGCCTTGAAATTTTAGAAAAGTCTTTGATAAACCGCCTATAAAATCCGGCATGCCCTAGGAAACTTCTGATAGCTCTTACGGAGGATGGAGGTGGTAGTCTAGAAATGGTATCTATTTTGGCTCGATCCACCTCCATTCCTTTGCTTGAGATTTTGTGACCGAGTACTATTCCCTCCGTTACCATGAAATGACATTTTTCCCAATTAAGGGCGAGGTTAGTTTCCTCACATCGGGATAGCATTCGTTCAAGGTTATCGAGGCATTGGTCGTATGAATCCCCAAAGATAGAAAAGTCGTCCATGAAGACTTCCATTGTCTTTTCTATCATGTCATGGAAGATAGCTACCATGCAACGTTGGAATGTTGCGGGGGCATTACATAGACCAAACGGCATGCGTCGATAAGCAAAAGTTCCATAGGGACATGTGAAAGTTGTCTTTTCTTGGTCTTCGGGTGCTATTGGGATTTGAAAGTAACCTGAAAAACCATGCAAGAAACAGTAAAATTTATGACCGGATAATCTTTCTAACATTTGATCAATGAAGGGTAAAGGAAAGTGATCTTTTCTTGTTGCTTCATTTAATCGTCTATAATCTATACACACTCTCCATCCTGTGACGGTTCTCGTTAGTATTGATTCATTTTTTTCGTTAGTTATTACCGTCATACCTCCTTTCTTTGGGACTACTTGGACGGGACTTACCCAAGGACTATCGGAGATAGGATAAATAAGTCCGGCGTCAAGTAATTTGATGACTTCGTTTTTAACCACTTCTTGAACATTTGGATTTACTCGACGTTGTGGTTGTATTACAGATTTGTAGTCATCATTCATTAAAATTTTGTGTGTGCACATGGAAGGACTTATTCCTTTTATGTCTACAAGTTTCCAAGCGATCGCATTTTTGTGTTTTTTCAAAAGAATAATTAATTTTTCTTTTTCTAAGCTATCTAATTTAGACGAAATAATTACAGGCAAATTACCATCTTTGTCTAGAAAAGCATATTCCAAACCTTTTGGAAGTTCTTTGAGTTCAAGTGGTAAGTGGTGGGTCTTTACGAGACTCCTTATTTAGTTGCTCATTTTGATCAAGAACTTTAAAAGTTTGTTCTATGGCGACCTCTTCTTCAACAAAGTGGTCAATCTTTTCACTTGTATCGGGTGGCTCATCTTCATCTTCAATTAGGGGGTCATTATTGCCGAATGGATATTTCATTGACCACTCAAGATCGACACTTCTTTTAAATGCCCCTAATTAAAGAGGTAGATTGTTGAACTTCCGGTTTTTCAAAGCTTCATGAGTTTTTACAAATGGTCGTCCCAACACTAGAGGAGCGTCATTGAGGATGAGAAATTCGGTCGGGATTACCATTTGATTTGTTTGAACCAAGACATCCTCAACTATACCGATTGATTTTATTACTTTTCGATTGGATAGAAAAATGGGTATTTGAAGTGGAGAAAAATCACTAATACTTAATTTTTCGAAAATGTAGTTAGGCATTATGTTAACACAAAGATCTTTATCAATTGTGACATTACTAATAAACGAATTTTGAAAGAAACATGCAACCGGTGTAATGTTAATTTCAAATGGGTCTTCTTTTATTAGCGAGGTTTGATCATTAGTTAACTTAACACTTACCGTTTCGTCAATTTTAGTGTTAGTGTTTAACTCTTTTAAAAACTTAGCATGAGTTGGAACTAAACAATGATTTTCAAAAGAAGGTGACAAGAGATTAATTTCTTCAAAATTAGACTCTTCTTGAATTTTAACGTTATCGGACTCACCTTTTTCGTTGTTTAACTCATGTGTCGGTTCTTCACTTATTTGTTCTTCCATTTTTACACTTTCAGTTATCTCTTCTTTATTTAATTCTTCTCTTACGCGGGACTCCTCTTCCCTTGCGCGAGATTCTTTTATATAGCGATCGATAACTCTAAGGTGTTCTAATATCCTATCGGTCACTTCGGTTATAGAAAAAGAATCGGGATTTTCAAAGTTTGAATCCGGTTGTTCGATCCTTTGTTCCTCATAATACCCATGTGAAGTAGATGGTTCACACCATTGTTCTTCATTGTAAGCATATGATGGATAAGGGTCGTAATTTTGTTCTTCATAATACTCATATGAGGTGGGTTGTTCACGCCATGGTTCCTCATAATAAGCATACGAATGTGGTGGCTCATATCTTGGTTCCTCAAAGTATGAGTATGGAGGCTCATACCTTGGTTCATCAAAATATGAGTATGAGGGAGAAGGTTCATACCTTTGGTCTTCATAGGATGTGTATGAAGTTGATGGCTCGTACTTGGGTTCCTCATAGTAGGTGTACGAATTGGATGGTTGATATGAGTGACAATATTGGACCGAGTGTGGGTTACTACAATTAGTGCAATAAGTACTTCTATAATCATCCTCCTCATAGGTGTAGTTGTAACCTCCTGAGTATTGATCCATAAGAATCACTCAGCAGACCACAACCAAGTCTCGAGATCCGAAAACAAAAGTAAAAATGGAAACAGAGACTGGACACGGCCCCATGTTCAGTGGACACTGCCCCGTGTACAGAATCTGTATCTGGGCGCTTTAATTTAATTCACTGATTTCGTTGAACACGGGGCGTGTTCAGTGAGCACGGCCCGTGTTCAGGCTACTGTTACTGGGTGTTTATGGAAAATATGCAGCACGGCCCCGTGTTCAGTGAGCACGACCCATGTTCAATTTACTGTAAATGCAAAACTAAACTAAAATGCAGAAAAATGTGCGCGCGTTTTAAAAAGGTTTTGAAAAATTGATTAGGCCGTCGATTTTAAGCTTTCTTAAAATCCTTGTGTCCCCGGCAACGGCGCCAAAAACTTGATGCGTGTGAAGTGTTATTTGTTTTTAATGTATATATTAAGCCCTTTTTAACACTTTTTTAGCCAAGTTTTAAATTTATAAAACACGATATTTACTAACACTAAACACACATATGGGCAAGTGCACCCATCGTGAGCGTAGTTTAGTGTTGGCAAGATACCAAGGTCGTCCAAGGACACAAGAGCTTTTAGTACCGGTTTATCCTCAACGTCTAATCAAATCAAAAGTTTAGAAAAATGTTTTTAAACTAAAAAAATAAAAACTAACTAAAATGCTGAAAATAAAAATAAAAGAAAAAACAGATAGGCAAGATAAATCACTTGGTTCCGACTCGTGTTTAGTGTAACCTTTGATTATTTTCGCACTTTTGCACTTATTTAAGAGATTATCTTAGTTATTGTAGTAGGCCTCTCTTTTGAAGGTGACGTTACCCTCAACCCAGTAGTTTGAGTCAGCAAGGATACAATCCTAAAGGGTCGGATTATTGAAAGATAATTAATTAAGTTATTAATGCAAATTATGGTAGGCCCCTCTTTTGGAGGTGACGTTACCCTGGACTAAGTAGTCTGAGTCAGCAGGGATACAGTCCTAAATAGCCGGGTTATAGTATTAATAATAGTTTAACTTATGAGGGGATCAAAGAGTTTGGACCCCCGCCATCCAATACCGTTAAGTATTGAAGGAGGTCCTACTAAATTTGACCCAGGTCCCTTGCAGTATCTCTAAACGCTGAACAACGGCAAGACTCTTACCAAACCGTTCCCTTAACCCCCGACCAGGTAGCCAACATACCTCCATATAGACCGTGGAGATATGAATGGTGAAAATCTTTTATTTTATATAGACAGTAAAATAATGCCAAAACACCACGGACAAACGATAAGGAAGAATCACCTTCAACATAAGAAACTAGTTATTAAAGTCATTAATACAAAACCAAGTAAAAAGTGCGAAAAGATTAAAAATAAAAAGTATTACACTAGACACTTGTTTTCACCAAGTGATGTAAGAGACTTAGGCAAACATGGCCTTGATTGTCAAGAACTCTTACGATCAATCTTGGATCCCGAGATGACTCACACACTCTATGATGGACAATGGATGATGGTGGTGGATGATGGTGTTATGGTGGTGGTGGGTGGTGGGTGAAGTGTGAGAGAGGTGGTGTGCCAAGGGATGGTTTGAGCTTGAGCCAAGCACTCCTATTTATAGGCTGAACAGAAGCTTGGGCACGGCCCCGTGTCCACATCCTCTCTTTCTTCATTTAATGCAGCTTGTCTTTATTAGTTGACCACGCCCCCGTGTCCGCTGAGCACGACCCCGTGTGCAGAAGAATATTTGTACTATGAAGATTTGCCTGGATTCTGCTAATCTTATAGTTGACCACGGCCCCGTGTCCGCTGAGCACGGCCCCGTGGTGGGCAATAGAAGCTTCTACCACTTTGTCTTTTCTGCTGACACTTGGGCACGCCCTCGTGCTGGCTGAGCACGGGGCGTGTTCAGTCTTCTGTCTTCTTGTTTTGCTTGGGAAGATGCTGTCGTGGGGTCGGGCATGTCACGTTTATTCCTTTTCTTGTATTTATGTTAGATTTTGCTGTCTTTTTGCTTCTTTTGTTAATTTGAGCTCATTTAATCCTGAAAATACAAAAGGAAGACAAAAGCACACTTTTTCCAACAATTGTACTAAAAAAGGGTTAGTTTTATGTCACAATTGATGTAATTTATATGTTGCATTTTGCACACATCACCTGCCTCAACTTAATAATTAGATTTTATATTTTATTTTTAATGCTATAACGTATTTTGGGCTCGGTTTTCACATACGGGGTGTAATAAAGACATAATGGGACATTCTAAAATATACTGGGGCGTCGGAAATATTATGAGGGAGTCGGTTTTACTGAGGGTTGTTACACCTGTCCACCGCCGATCTCTCTCTCTGCGTCTCCCTCTCTCTCCGCGTTTCTCTCTCCAGGTCTCTCTCTCTCTTCCGATTTCTCTGTAGATATCTCCCTCTCTCTAGCAGGGTATGTGTATAACGTGGTACAAGAGAGGGGTGAAGTTAAGGGGTGTTGAGGGTGTCTCACCGGAAGCCATCCGTCGGCCGGATTACCGGCTCCGGCTCCGGCTCCGGCGTCGGTCAGTCGTCGAGAGAGAGAGGGTGAGGGAGGGAAAAAGAGCTAAGGTTTGTTTGTTTGTGTTATGTTTGATCTTATGGCTAGGCTTTGAGAATGAAGATGAATGATAAAGAATGTGCAGATGGCTTTTGAGAAGAGGTTTGAAGTGCCTAGTCCATGTCTTCTCCAAGAAGAGGACGTGCAGACATTTTTTAGTAAAATGTCTTCCGAAAAACAAACGCACTGCAGACCTCTATGTCTACCCTTGATCTTTTCGGCGTAGACAGAAGTGGTCAGGAAGAGATTCTTTAAAAAAACAAACACACCCTAAGTATGCCATTGGCTACTTGATCACAATTTGTAAAACTACAAGAAATTCACATACCAAGTTTAGTCTTATGGTTTCTTATTATCAAACATCTATAATTATTTCACGTACCAAGTTTATATAGCTTTATGATTATTTATCATCAACATTTCACAAACTAAGCTTATGTAACTTTGTGGTTACTTATCTTCAAACTCCATCCATATGCCACCAACTAAGCTTATCTTGGTTTGCGGTTATTTATCATCAAATTCATAAAGATTTTACTAACTAAGCTTATCTAGCTTTGTGTGAGTGTCTACTCATTACTTACCGTAACTTGCATATTCAATTATTATAAATATTTTAATATTCAAGTCACTTGATTACCTAACAATACATGCATAACATGTCAATGAGCTTATTTTGATTACAGTTAACCAGTGGCGGATCCAGGGGTTTCTAGGTTTCCGGGAACCTCCTCGGTTTGGAAAAAGGTAGTGGAAACCTTAGATGATTTAGGAAAAATCAGTGAGAATCTACCAAAAGGAACCCCCTAGAAATTTTCTGGATCCGCCACTGTGGTTACCAAGTCTATACTAAAGCAACTTGACTAACTAAAATTTATTTTTTAAATTTATCGGCAGTGGCGGACCCATGGTTTTTTCCAATGAGGTCCATTTTCTTCGGTGTTCAAAATTTTCACAACAAAACGTTAAAATTTTCGAGTCGGTCGTCATTCGGGTCGGGTCAAAACGAGGAACATATAACAAAAAAAATATAATTATGATTTTTTTTCTTCCTCGTTACCATGGTAGCGGTCTAGCGAACAACCCATGGCGCCCCCTCCTTAAACTCGGCGGTGTGGGTGATGGCGCCCTCCAGGCGCTATAGGAGGTGAGGTGGCCGCAATGGCGCCTCCACACCCTCCGGCCTTAGAACTCAAGGAAAGCTAGTTATTTGGGTAGCATTTAGTTTGTAGGTGGGATAACGAGATATACTAAGGAGTATGTGTGAGAAAAATGGTGAGTATGAAAGAATGGGATAGGTATTATAAAACCATATTGATCGTAAATCGGCAGTGGCAGACCCAAGATTTTTTTTTCCAATGGGGTCCATTTTTTTCGTTGTTCAAAATTTTCAAAACAAAACGTTAAACTTTTTGAGTCGGTCGTCGTTCGGGTCGGGTCAAAGCGAGAAATATATAAAAAAATTTTTAATTATTACTTATTAGAAAACACACAATAAAAATACGTTCTCATTTTAATTTCTAAACTTAATATTTATAGTAACAAATCATTAAACAAATAGACAAGTAATAAAATTCAAGTTATAAAACTAAAAAAAAAACAATTAGTTAAAAAAAGGGAAAAACATGTTATACAAAAACATTGGAGTCCGAGAACCCCGAACCGCTCTATATGGGTCCGCCCCTATCTATCGGTACAGTTTACATATGTTCTATTGTGAATAACTTTTAATTAAATGTATTTAACTGTTACAAAATATATTACTGTTGTCTAGTTATATTGTGCAGCTTAAAAAAACTAACTATGGATTTGTGTTTAAATTGAAAGATTATATCATGTATTTACAATTTCAATTGGTGAAAATATGAATTGTGTCTCCGGGAAAAAACCAAGAGATGTGGGCTAAAAATATCTCCCATCATGGGCTTGAAGAAATTAAATTCTCACAAGTATTAATGGGCTTTTTTGCTAGTGGACGGAATGAAGAACAGAAAATAAAGAGCTGCAGTTTTTTTAGAGGTGAAAAAAATCGCTTTGTGCTTCGAAACCGATCCGAACCGATAGCAAAAACCGGTATTGATGAGAGGGAGTGCCCTTCGACAAGGGCGGTATCCGTATGGTTTTGTGAGAGGGAGGGTGAGAGGAGAGAGTGTGTTATCCATAGAAAATACGAGAGAGAGAGAGAGAGAAGGAAGGATTTAGGGGTGTTCAAAACTATCCGTATCCGAAAATCCGATCCAAAATATCCGATATCCGAATCCGAAATATCCAAAATTCGGATAGTGATTTTCAAAATTTTCGGATATTTCGGATATCCAAATATCCGAAAATTTAATTTTCATTTTTTTTCGGATATCCGAAAATATCCGAAGTATCCGAAAATATCCGAAATATCCGAAAAATATCCAAAAACTTATATCCGGATATCCAAAACTATCCAAAATATCCGTTTACGAATATGAAAAAAATAATAGAAAAATAAAAATTAAATAAAAAGTTGGATTTTCGGATATCCGATTCAGTATCCGAAATTTCGGATATCCAAAATTCATATACATTATCCCATACTAAACAATATATTTATTGTGATATATTTGACACCTTAATTTTTCATAAATAAAGCAAAAAAATTCCCAAAAAAAGCTTTTTGATATGTCGCCCAACTTGCGGTTTTGCCACCTCTTATGTAAAACAATTATTGTGTTTTTTTAACGTGAGTTTCACATTTGGCGAATGAACGATTTGATATACAGACCAAGGGACAAAGTGTTAACCGAGTTAGACGACTTCAAGGCTCATGTTGTAGGAGGTGGTCCAAAGACATAGGAACCTAGGATTGTTTTTGTATGTGTTTGGTTTAAGATTTAGATGTCTGCCTGTTTTTAACCTAAGAACAAATATCAAGTAAGATCCTTAAAGCAAATAATGTTAGAAAGTTAAGGTTTGCATTACGTTTATTTATGGGTTATTGGATTTTATCACCCCTAACTATTGGCTATTGGCCACTGCCACCCTCAACTATCATTTTGATGCCCGCCACCTCCAACTTAACACTTAATGTGTTCTGTCACCACGTCGTTAATTGATAACTAACTTTTGATCTTGTTACTATACATTTGGGGTGTCCTAAGATCCCTAAAATCTTCCTAAGATCCCTATGACACCCCCAAAACTATAGTAACGGGATCTAAAGTTAGTGATCAGTTAACGATGTGGTGACAAAACACACTAAGTGTTAAGTTGGGAGTGACAGACATCAAAGTGATAGTTGGGGGTGACAGCAGCCAATAGGCAATAGTTTAGGGTGATAAAATCCAATAACCCTTTATTTAAATCATTAACAAAAAAACAGATTTACAAAAAAACAACTATTATTTATACTTATACGTTATCATCTTTCTAAGTAAACATTTTATAATGTTGGAAGCACTTGATTCTTCTAGAGACAACTTAATTACTATATTTATTAGTCGTACCAACTTAATGTTTTGTAAATAACATATCATCCAAAATACCTTGTGTTTACATAAACAGATTGATTTCAAAAGAAGAGAAGAGGCCATTTTTATGAGTCGTGGTTACGTGGTCAACATTATTGAGTATAATCAAAATCATACGTCATATAAGCACACATAATGTATAAAGTTATAGGTTATCCTATATTATGTCCAATCCATAGTTTCACTTTATTTTAAGACGCTAATCAAGTTTTCTTACTTTTTTTTATTGAAGTCACCCAAAATTGTTATGTTTATTTAAAGTCACTTAACTTTTATTAAGTTTTTAGTTCTGTGAGTTTTAGGGCTGAACTGTTAGTCATTTGCCGTATGATTTACAGTGATTTTAGTTTATATTCTTAGAAGATGCATGTTCTTTCTTTTCTTTTTTTTCTTTTTTTTTTAAATTTAAAGGCTACTCATTTTGTATTTCGCTTAGAGCCTTCGAAAACTTTAGAATGACCCTTATGAGTTTTTAATATAAATTAAGTAACATAAATGAAACTATTTGTAAACCTCCAAGTATTCGGTAAAGTATTGAAGTAGACGTTAGAGTTATTGCAAGGAAATCCCATACAATGCATTGAAATGCTACGTATGTTTCGTGAATCCTTTGTCTGGCTATGTGCACATGTTAGAATAAATTATTTGTTAACACATAGTAAACATGTATCAGTAGAGGAGAATAAGAAATTACTTCTCGTAATTTTTATGTACTTGTATTTCCGCCTTTTTTGGAAGAGAGGTTTGAAACAAATGTGAGACAATGATTCGAGTATGACGGGACACAAATACGCGTTAGAGTTATTGCAAGGAAATTCCATACAATGCATTGAAATGCAACGTATGTCTCATGAATCCTTTGTCCTGCTATGTGCACATTTTAGAATAAATTATACGTTAACACATAGTAAACATGTATCAGTAGAGGAGAAGATGGCTATGCTTTTTATGATAATCGGTCATAATCAACCATACATGGTTATCAAGCGTAGATTTCAACACTCAAAGCAAACAATTCATAATTTTTTTTTATGAAGTCTCGGAGAAAATGATGCTTTTCGCCAAATATATGATAGTACCAACTTCTTTCAATCCAAATCCAAACATTCTGGGACATAATAAGAGGCTACGATGGGTTTTTAAAGGAGCGGTTGGTGCACTAGATGAAACTTTGATACATGTTGTCCCTACTACGAAACAAGATTTAGATAGATGAAGGGGAAAATGGGATTGTTACCAAAACGTATTAGCAATTTGTGAGTTCAACGTGATTTTTACGTTCATTGTGGCCGACTGAGAAGGGGTAGCACATGATTCTAGAATATTATCAAAGACATTATCAGATCAACATGCACCATTCCCGTTTCCACCACCAGGTATGTTTATGGTTTGTTAAATATGTCTATCTTAGTTTCATATTCTAATTAATTGTA
This sequence comes from Helianthus tuberosus, assembly GCA_030545235.1. Classification (NCBI taxonomy): domain Eukaryota; kingdom Viridiplantae; phylum Streptophyta; class Magnoliopsida; order Asterales; family Asteraceae; genus Helianthus; species Helianthus tuberosus. The sequence goes on from CM060399.1 coordinate 2,446,044, forward strand.
TATATTTACAGAGAAATATTACCTTTGTGATGTCGCATATGCAACATACGAGGATTTATAGCTCCATATCGTAATGTTAGGTACTGGCTTGGAGATTTTCGTCGGAGATATGCATTGACCAATAAAGAAAAAATTAACCATGCACATGCAAAACTTCAGAACGTCATTGAGCATGCTTTTGGTGTCTTGAAAGCATGATTCCCTATATTGAATAGGATGGCACCATTTTCATTGATTACACAAAGGAACATTGCCATTGCATGTTTCACGATACATGATTTTATAAGGAAAGAGGGTTTGAGTGATGAGTTTTTACACAATACGATCAACTGAATGTGTAGTCACGAAATGTTCATGTGCACGTTGATGTTGCTGAAGACGAGGTTGAAGCACATGGTATTGCATCGGATCAGGAATATACGACTCGGTTACGAGATGAAATTGCTGAGTAGTTAATGCAAAGTATGGAATAAATGATTAAAAAATGTTATTGTGGTTTTATGAATATTATATCAGTGTTGTATAACTATTAATTTAAATTTTAATGTTGAAAAACTCTTTTAATTTCATAAAAATCTGTTTATTTAAATTTCAGATTATTTTAACAGTCAACAGAAGTTAAAAAAACAAATAGTCTTCTTCTTACAGACTGTAAATGTTTGGTCCTTTTGTAAATGTGATGTGCTCTAAAAAAACAAACTATTAGTACAGGCATAATATCTTCTAAAAAATTTCTATGCATATGTAGAACTTTAGTGGTGGAATTGTTTGAATGAAGATACAAGATTTTTAATCTTTTAATATTTTTCCTTGGTGGGCATGGAATTTACTTTAAAATATACTACTTGTCTAATATGTTCTTTTTTTTTTACATTAGAGGATTATATGTTTGTCAACTTATAAACAATAATTTTAGAAAAAAAAAGATGATACATCATTTCAGAATAGTAAAATCTAGGGCTTTAATTGAATTGAACAAACACGAACATGGCTATAAGGAAATTAAAAAAATTAACATGTTCGCAAACTGTTTACAAACGCATACCGAACATAAGTTTATGCTTGTGTTTGTTCGTTAAGAAAATTCAGTTGTTCACAAACAGTTCGTGAACACTGGTCTCGAACACAAACGAATAAAAACAAACGTAAATGAACATTTAACTTGATAATAAAAAATAAAATAAAAAATTGTTAACCTTAAACATTGGACATAAGTAGTTAAAAAAAACAATCAAATGATAAATCAAAACACAAGAAATGTACTACAACCACCAAACGATGAATCAAGTTTAATTAACATAGACATAATTATCCATAACTACTTAGACATATTTATTCAAAGTTGCTGCTAACTTAGACATAAGTATCCCAAAAAATATGTTGAATGTCCAAATTTTAGCTAACTTAGAAAAAGTAAGGTTTCAAGGTTTCAATACGTTTAGATAAATAGGTTTATTATTCATAATTTCTTTTAGATAATCAAACGAACCGAAGGATCATGAACGGACGTAACCGAACATATTACCGAACGTTCACGAACGCACTCGAACGAACGAGACATTTGTTCGTGTTCGTTCGCTAAGCTAACCGAATGAAATTTTTTGTTTGTGTTCGTTCGTTAAGCTAATCGAACGAACATAAACGAACTTACCGCAGAACGGTTCACGAACTGTTCGCTGAACGTTCGGTTCACGAACTGTTCTCTGAACGTTCGGTTCGTTTCCTGCCCTAGTGAAATCTAAAACAATTTAATATATAGAAAAATAATTAACTTTGGTGAGTAGTGTCTCTATTTGTCACCTGGCTACTAGTTATTTTTTCTCAAACCTGCCTTTTTTATATATACATATTCTCCAGTGGTCCACACACTCTATGAACCTGCTTAGGGGTGAGCAAAAGGAAAAACCCGACCCTACCCGACCATTACCCGACCCGACCCGAGAACCGATCAAACATAAAATACAGAACCGATTCACTACCCTAAATATAGGGTCGGTTCCGGTCCATAGGTCCAAGTCGGGTTTCACCATGAAAAAACCGAGAACCGACCCGACCCGACCCTATTTTATATGAAAAATTGGAACCGATCTAAATACCTAGGTACTTCGGTTCGGGTCGGTTGGGTATATTTTCGGTTCGGTTCTCGGTTATTTTCGGTCCGGACCTAAATTTGCTCACCCCTAAACCTGCTGGCCACCAACGTTCGACTCTCGGTACACCATGATGCAATATCAATTTTTCATCGGTGGGAGTCAATTTGGTCATATCAGAATGGGTATGATTGGGTAAGTGGGTGTCAAAAGTTTTAACCTCCTTGGTGTAGGCTCAACTGAACCAACAAACAAGGTACATGGCTTGAAAAAAAATATATAAGGGTGAGGGGGAGCCTACGGGTTGGGCGAGAACACCGACTGAAGAAACACGTAACTAATTTTAGGTTTATTAGTTGGGTTTATGTCTCAAACATAAGGGTTAATCTTATTAATCCTTCCTGAGCATGAATGAGATCCTTCCTGCAAAACAGTAACACACCGTTAAGCTCGTTAAGAAGGGAATATGGGGGTTTCCCTCTTAACCACTCTCCGGTGTGAGAATAAGTAACTGCTTTGAAGAAATTAAGTGTGTGTTAAGAGTGAGAGAGTGGAGAGCAGAATGTTTAACCTGTGTATGAAGGTCTTTATTTATAGCCGGAGTGGTGTAGGAGGAGATGGGCTGATGGGCCTTGGGCCAGAAAGAGACAATAAGGAATATCCTCTTTGTCTCTCAGGTGTCGACCATTAGTGGCTTCTAGAAGATCTTCGGAGCTGGCGCACCTTGATTGGAGTCACGTGTCCGGGTTGTCGACCCTGTTGTCCTTCTGACATCAACAGGTGAGTGGAGATCATGAGGCAGTTGTCGTCGCCTCCTGATTGGTGCCACGTAGGCGTCCTTGTGTACCTTCTGTCTCCTGCACGATCGTTGATCGTGGAGCACGATAGGGTACAGCCTGCTGGACGCTGATTGGCTCACTCTTCTGCCACTTGTACCTTTGATGCTTCCTGCAATGGCTCTGTGCCGCTGCCCTCGCGCGACGTTTGGTGTGTGTCCAAGTAGTCGGCGCAAGGTTCAGGGGTTGAGGGCTCTTGTTCAAGATGCTAAGTGTGAAATCTGATGTTATATCTTGTTTGGCCCTCGCACGCGACATAGGTATTGACTAAGTATTACGCGCGGGGTCTGCGGAATAATCAGATTATTGAATAAGGAGTATGGTTCAGCGCGCGACCTGATTGGTCTGCGCGGCTTTTCGGGACCATACCCCTTCAAGTCCCCCAGTCTAGTGCTGCTTCCATGTGCGTAGTAAATGGTTGGAGCTCTGGACTTAGAAAAAAGAGAGTGTGCTGGCTTTTTTAAGCGTTTGTTATGCCTCGGAGGCCTGCACGCGTGTAGGTGCTTGTTGATTACTACGGCACTGCTATCGGACTTTCTTACTGATAGCTGTTTCTTTTGAGGGTTAGCGCGCGAGCTCATTGGCTAATGATGTATGCGGCGCAATCCTTGCTAACTTCTGCATGAAGTTTTATTGTAAATTTAGGCGGGAAAGTCCTAGAATTTTGAATTCTGACAAGTTGGTGCAAATGTCGCTGATGGCGACGGTTGAGTTGACTGCTGACATGGCGATCATCATGCTGTCACTAAGGGTTCGCCTTTCTGTCAGGCGAGTAAGGCCCACGCGCGCGTGGTAACTATCACCCTGAGAATCCCGCCTTACCTGGCGGTTGCTGGTTGGTTACGCGCGCGGTGATCTCGGCACTTTTACCCATCGCATTCAATGCGATGGGTATATATATTCGGTGGTAGAGAGAGGATTACATATCTTCTCTTTGCAATCTTCTCTTCTCTCTGTCTGATCTTCATCCCTTCTTCAAATCTTCAAGAATTTCTTGAGAGATCTTCAAGTTTTCCATAAATTAACAGATCGTCATCTAAGTCTTGTTTATTTCGATACACATGGCTGAAGAAGAGTCGGTTCATGTTGAAGAAAGTGTCGGACATATCCCCGTTCTCAAGTGTGATTAGGGTTTGTTCGAGCAAATAGTTAGAGGGTTCCAATTTCCGGCTGAGTGGGATGCCCGGTACCCTCAACAAGGGAAAACGGCGGCCGATGCACCACCGGGTTATATTACTCTTTTTGCAGATTTCTTTTTCGAAGGCAACTTTCGTTTGCCGGCCACCCAATTCATGGCGATGATACTGAGTTTCTATGGTTTCCAAATCTCACAGATGAGCCCCATGGGAATGGTTAGGGTTCGACATTTTGAGTTCCTTTGTAGGTCTCATGGGCTCGAACTTGACCTTGACAAGTTTAAGGCGATGTATTAGTTGATCAGGAACATGGGCTTCTATTCTTTTGCCCAACGGAGGATAAAGAAGATTTTGTTGAACCCCCCTAAAAGCTTCCATGACTGGAAGATGAAGTTTTTCTTTATCCGAGAGGAGGTTATACCGATCGCCATGATATTTCGGGAGTCTAAAAAAATTGTCAAGGAGGATGTTCCTGTTCCAAAGATAAAAGCGTGGTATGTGCGCTTGACTGCGACACTAAACAGGATCTTTGGTGAACAGGTACTTGTTGCTGCGAGCATGAGCGACAGGTGGCCTGCGTGTACTGAAGAGGTTCCTGTTTTGTTGCTGAACGGTGAAGGTATGTCTTGACCTTTTTGTTTTTCTTTACTTCAATGATATTAGTGCTTGATCGTTATTTTTTTTGATGTAGTTGCGCAGCTGTATCAGGCTGCTTTCACTACTTTTGGTGGGGTTATGGGCGCGCTTCCATTGAAATCCGGCGAAGCATACTGGTATGAGCAGATCAAGAATAACTTCTTGTATCCACCAGCTGGAATCTTTGCCAATCCTCCCACTGCAACTGAAGGTGCGCATCTTCCTAACCCGAGGCCCTTGTGGGCTGTGACTTCTACTGGGAAAGAGATTCTTTATCTTTCCAGTGAGGAGTCTGTAGGTTCATCGAATAGGGAGCTAACTTCCTGGTCTAACATCTTTGCAGGTGTGTTGCGCAATCTGGGGATAGATCCCGAAGAGAAAAAGAAGAAAGCCCCGACCAAGAAGAAGATTTCTAAGAAGGTGGTGACTCTTGATACTGGCGCGATCAGTAAGAAAACCGGAGGTAGTCGTGCGACTGTTGTAGCTCCTGAAAAAGGTACTCTTCGATTTCGACAGAGTAACCTCGAAGATTATGTCATTACAAGTGACTGATTAGAAGGTTTGTCCCGTATAGGTGAGAGAAAGAAGAGTAGCGCGGCTGGGTCAAAAAGTTCTGGGAGAGTAGGGTCTAGGATCCCTAAAGCCGACGCAACTCTGTCCTCTGTCCCTGAGGAAGAGGAAGAAGTAGAGGAAGAAGAAGCTGCTAAGTTGGTAACCAGGAAGAGGTCATGAGAGGAAACTACTGCTGGGGCTGGACCGGCGCAAAATACTACTGTGGGTCCAGTGATAGGGAAACAGAGCAGGCTGCGCTCCCTTTACAAGTTTTCCCCAGGTTAATGTTGTGAACCCCTGAGAAGGTTAAGGGTATTGAGCTGGAGAAACCGAAGGAGCCGGCACCCATGAAAACAAAGTTTGTTATAGTGCCTCCTAAGCCCACCGAGAAGGAGGCTGAGAGGACTGTTAAGGAGCCTACGGGTGATGTGGTTCCTGAGAAGGAAAAGGCGAAAGAGACCGAGACTGCTGCTACCACTAAGCAAGATACGGCGCAGGGTCCGGAGGTTGTACACATCATAGGGCTTGACCAACCCTTCAAGATAAAAGAGCCGGAGGTTGTTAAGCCCACGGAAGCTGCGCAGCATGACGCCCCCACCAAACCGTACAAGTGACATCTGTTGCTGGGGGGTCTGCTGCCACTGTGCCAGAGCAAACGACGCCTTAAGACACTTCTGTTGCTGCGACTGGTGCCGGTGCTGGAGGGTCAGGCGCGGGTGGACAGAAAGGTGATGGAAGAAATACGGGAAGGCCACGATCCCCTATAGGTGCTGATGATACCCTGGGGGATATCTATTACAAGAGCTATACCGATGGGCGTGGTGAGGCTCCGCACTAGCCTGTTTGGGGTCTGAAGTAGAAGGATACATTTGTTGAGTTTGGAGCTTGCCGAGATTGGTTTCTGGGCTCTCTTCTTCCTGGAGAGGTGAACAGGCAGAGAGCGCGCAATCACGAGCGGTTGTACCTCGCTTATATTATTATGGAGGCTAATGCTCGGTCTGCCAATCACCAAATTGTGCGCGAGTGGCGTACAATGTGTAAAGAGCGAGCCAGTTGGGAGAGGTACCTAGAACGCTTGTTGAAGGAAGTCCAGGATTTTGAACAAACAAAAAAATAAACTTGCAGAAGAGAGAGCCTCCTTTGAGGCGGAGGTGAAAGCAGAAGAATGGGGGTGCGAGGGGTTGAAGAACAAGCTCCAAGCTGCTGAAGAGCTGTTGTCAAAGGAGCGCGCAGAATGGAAGAAGGAATGTGAAAAGGACAACCAACGGATGTATGCTGCGCGTTCCAAAATTACCGACCTCGAGGCTAAAATCGCCACTCCGAAAGAGAAGGTTGAGGAAGCTCGAGCAGATAAAGAGCTTTTTGAGGTTCGACAGTTAGCCCTTTTTCCTCTTGTATTGCTTTATTTGTCAAAATATTTCTAACTTCTTATTTCCACCCTTGCAGGTTGAGCTGAATGCTCGGATTGTGAACAAGGATAAGGATTTGACTGCGAAGGATGTGGAGATTGCGGATCTAAAGCGTCGATTGTTTGAGGCTCACGAAAAGAATGAATCGTTAGAAATAGATCTTGAAGCCGAAAGGGTGAAGGCTGAAACCGCCGAAGAGGCGAAGAAAGCGGCCGTGGAGGCGCGTGACATCAACACTTCCGCCCTGAACGTGGCTCAAAATAATTACGCTAAGGCCCAAACAATCGTGGATACGCTTGTTTCTGAGTCCGAATGGATGCGTAGTAGAGGAGTAGTTGTGGTAAGTTCCTCATCCTTTGCCTTAGGTTTTTGTTTGTTGACTTGTTTTCATAACTTCCCTCTTTTATATAGATTTGCAATTTCATATTAAATGCTGATGAGCTGGATCAAGATGTCGCCCCGTTGACGGATGCAGCGCGTGCAGTCGGGCATCGTGGTGGCTATATAGAGTGTGCTCAGCACGTTGAAGAAGCTCTTGGGCAACATTTTGGCAATCGTCACTGCTCGGTGTCTGACCAAGCTGACTCTATGCTCTCACGTGCCGAAGAAGTTTATGATCATCTTTCATTACCTGTTATGGAGCTTATCACCGATGCGTTAAAGCATGATGATTGGAGCGCACGGCTGAAGTCCATTCTTGATCCTCCAGTGACAGTGGAGTTATCAGATGTGGGGGGTGCCGGCGGTGATGGTGATGGTCATGAATAAATGGTAGCATTTATAGGCTTTTGCCTTGTAATGTTTTTTTTTGTTTTTTAACCCATGTAAACATTGCGCTGTTGCGCTTTTTGAATGGAATATTAAGTTTGCTTTTTATTCTTGTCAAGTTACAATTCTTTCATTGTTGCTAGAAACTTTGTTTAAGTTAGCGCGAATGAATGTAAGTGTGGCTCGTTTATGAGTATTATTGCCCGGTCTCACGCTTTGTTTGCGGAGGGCCTCAGAGGCTCAACTTAAGAGCTCGTAATTTACTGAAGTGTTTTCGTGCTAATCAAATGTTTAACATGCATTTGTAACGTAGACATAAGATGATACATCATAAAACGTAGCCAACGTTTGTATTAATTGAAAAGTAAGGCGCATGGCCGACATACATAACTGAAAAAAGGCGCATGGCCAACATAGATAATTTAAAAGGCGTGTGGCCAACATAGTTAATTGGAAAGGCGCGTGGCCAGTCGTACAGTTGGAGTAATCACATGTAGCACTTGCACAGTTGTTGCGCATTCCATGTCCGAGGGATAATGTGGCCATCCAAGGTGCGCAGCTTGTACGCCCCCTTTCCTAACACCTCATGTACCAAGTATGGGCCTTCCCATTTTGGTGCTAGTTTTCTGGGGCACTCGACATTGGAGGCTTCGTTGTCCCTGAACACGTCTTCTCTTGGAGTGTAGGTACAAATGCGCACCCTTGCATTATAGTACCTTTCCAAGTGGGTCTTATACTTGGCCTCTTTGATTCGTGCGATCTCGCACCTTTCTTCGAGCAAGTCCAAGTCTAAGCGGCGCTCTGCCTCATTATCGATTTTGTTAACTGCTGATAAGCTCGGCAAGGGGGGGCCTATTTCAACTGGGATAACCGCCTCTGAGCCATAAACAAGGCTAAAGGGGGTTTCACCATTGCTCGTTTTTGGCATGGTTCGATGAGCCCACAATATGCTGGGGAGCTCATCGACCCAACCTCTTCTTTTTGTGCCCAGGCGGGCCATTATCCCTTCAACAATGCTTTTGTTTATGCTTTCTACTTGACCATTGCCTTGGGGGTGCACAACGGAAGAGAAAGTGTGCTCAATGTTCAGCTCCTTCATCCATTTCTGAAGATCTTCAAAAGCAAAGTTGGTGCCATTTTCGGTCACTATCTTGAGTGGGAGGCCAAATTTGCAACGATGTGCTCGCATATGAATTTTTGCTCCATCATTGCGGAAGTTGAAGCAAGGGCTTTGGCCTCCACCCATTTGGTGAAGTAGTCAACAACAACAATTATAAACTTCACTGCACCGGGAGCTTCAGGGAAGGGTCCCACCATGTCAATCCCCCATTGTTGAAAAGGCCAGGCTGTTGATACCGGAATCAGATCATTCTTTTGGTGCAGGGTTTTCGACGAGTGCCTCTGACAGGCATCGCATTTACGCAGCTCATTCAAAGCATCGACGTGCATCCCTGGCCAATAATAACATGCGTTCATTATCTTTGCAACAACCATGCGAGGGCCCGCATCTATTCCACAGATGCCTTCGTTAATTTCTCTTATCAGATAACTTGCGTCTTGGGGGTCTACACATTGTAATAATGGGCCTAGAAAAGATCTCCTGTAAAGAATGCCCCCGTTCATCTCGTAAAACAGCGATTTGTTCTGTATTTTTTTAGCTTCCGCTTTGTTCTCCGGGAGAATTCCCTCTTGAAGATACTGGATGATAGGGGTCATCCACGAAGGTGGCCCTATCTCAATGACATTGACTTGGCGCAGCAATACTGATGGATTTTTCAAGACTTCAATTCTTACATCTTTGGCGAGGTGCTGAAATGCTGTTGAAGCAAGCTTGCTTAGCGCGTCAGCGGGCTTGTTTTCTGATCGGTTGATATGAACAACCTTATATGATTTGAACTTTTGGAGTAGCTCTTTTGCTTGTTCCTAGTATAAAGCCATGACCTCACCTTTTGCATCATACAACCCATTGATTTGACTCGCGATCAGGAGAGAGTCGACATGCGCTTGTAAATTCTGTGACCCCATCTTGATGGCCAGGCGCAAGCCTGCCAAAAACGCCTCATATTCTGCCTCGTTGTTGGTATTTTTGAAATCCAACTTGATGGCATAGGTGAACTCGTGCTTCTCTGGGCTGACCAGGCGCAAACCAGCTCCTGCGCTGTCTTCATTTAAGGCTCCATTGGTTAATAATAGCCATAATTCATCCGATGTGTCTTTGACGGAAGTATCTACTGCTTCACATTCCTTGATCTTGTCTTCTGGGACTTCAGTGATGAAATCTGCTAATACTTGGCCTTTGATAGCTGGGCGTGGCCTATACAGAATGTTGTGGCCCCCCAGTTCAATTGCCCATTTCGCCAAACGGCTTGATGTCTCTGGTTTTTGCAAGATGGTGCCATTATGGAAGTTAGTGAGTACAGTGATGATATGCCCAGTGAAATACCTGCGTAACCTCCTTGAGGCGTGTAGTAGCGCGAGCACTAACTTCTCCATAGTTGAAAAGAATGTTTCCGGATCGGTGAGCACCCTACTAACATAGTAGATCGGAGTCTGGACTCCATCCCTTTCTACCAACAATACCGACCCAATTGCCTTGTCTGAAGATGACAAGTACAAAATGAGTGGTTCCTTCTCAAATGGCGTGGTTAAAGTAGGGAGCTTGATCAAGCACTCTTTCATTTGCTTCTGGTGTCCATTTAAATTCTTGATTTTTTACGCAGTTGCGCAACGTACTGATGAAAGGATAATACTTTGCTGCGTGATTTGACAAAAAAAGATTAAGCGCGGCTAGGCGACCTGCTAATCTTTGCATTTCTTTAATCGTGCGTGGTGATGGCATTCGTTCAATGGCTTGAACTTTTTCGGGGTTGACTTTAAAACCGCCGTTTGTAACCACAAAGCCTAAAAACTTGCCTTCCTCCATTCCAAAAGAACATTTCGTTTGGTTCAGCTTCATGTTCACGCTTCTTAGAGATATGAACGTCTTCTCTATGTCTTTCAGCATCTGGTCCTCTTTAGGAATCTTGATCACAAGATCGTTGATGTATACTTCAATATGATTTCCAATGTCATCACCGAATATTTTGTCCATTAATCGCTGGTAGGTTGTTCCAGCATTTTTTAGCCCGTAGGGCATCTTTGTGTAACAGAAGATTCCAATGTCAGTGTGGAAGGCTGTTATATCTTCATCTTCTAGCTTCATCTGGACTATGTGATAACCCTTGTAGCAATCTAAAAAACATTTTCACCTGAATGGCGCGAGAGAGTCTATCTTCTTATCGATCTCAGGCAATGAGTAGCAATCTTTGGGACACGCCTTATTGAGATCTGTGTAATCAACACACATGCACCATCCTCCTGTAGACTTTTCGACCATTACAGTGTTTGCAACCCAACTTTGGTAGCGTACCTCCCTCAGTATACCTGCCTTCAGCAGTTCACAAACTTGTTCATTCATGGCTTTTGTCTTGTCTGATCCTAGGCTGCGCTTTCTCTGGACCTTAGGCTCGACAGATGGATAAGTATTCAAGCAGTGCTCAGTGATATAGCGTGGGATGCCTGTCATGTCAGACGGGGTCCAGGCGAAGATGTCCATGTTTCGGAACAGTAATTGCTTGAGGTGCGTCCTGATACTTGGTGAAATTGCATGGCCAATCGTCACCGTTTTCTCGGGGTACTTGCGATTCAAGACCCATTTTTCTGGTTCGGTTGATGAGACTTTAGTTGCTTTGACTGGGCGCGCATCTTCTGTCGCCATCACCTCCTTTTTTGAGTAGATAATCGCCACCCCCATTTCAGTTGGGAAGCCAATGGCTGAATGGGGAGTGGAGGTTACCATGTTCATCCCTCCTTGCGTCTCTCTGCCAATTAGAACATCGTGTCTTGCTTGACTGGCATCACCATGAAGTTGATAGTCGTAGTTCTTGAATGCTTCCCGTCAGACAGCGTGACGGGGAAGCTGATTTTGCCCAATGGGAAAACTGTCTCATTGCACAATCCGGATAGAGGATAATCAACAGGCTCGAGACGCGCTTTATCTTCTGGATCAAACGGGTTGAAACATTGTTCATAAATGTTGTCAGCTGTGCTTCCTGGATCGATGAAGACATATTCAGTTTCATAGTGGCCTATGATGCCAGTAATGACAACGAGGCGCGTGGTCCCCCGCGTACCACTGGAAAAATGACTTGTTGTTTTTGCCATGCTGGTTCAAATGGGCGCTTGCCCTTGTTCCTCACGCTGTGCCTTGGTCCATTGACCATGTAAGTTTCCAGGTGCCTAACCTTCTTCTGGTTTCCATCGTCATTCCTTTGAATCTGTCGCGTTTCCTTGCGCATGTTCTTAACCAGATGGCTTAACTTGCCGCTCTTCAAAGCCTTTTCGATCTCTTGCCTTAGACCGATACAGTCATCTATCAAATGACCTGTATCCTTATGAAAATCGCAGTAAATATTGGGGTCTTGCCCCTTCTTGTTGGTCATTGGGTTAGGCGCTTTAAAATCGTGGTTCACCGTCATAAGCACCTCCTTCGGCGTCTTAGTTAGCGGAGTCCAATGTTTCTCTCGGTTCTCATTCTTGACGGCCTTACGGTAGCCGATACAATCAATTGTGTCTCGCGCATCTTCTTTGAATCGGGGCCTTTCATCATAACCGCTGGACTGGCCTGCCTTCCAGCCAGGGTTTCTGCTTTTGTTGCGCCTTCCATTATCGCGTGAGTTCCCTCTTGAAAAACGATCTTCAGTGTAAGAGTTTTTGGTTCCTGCCAATGATTCTTCAGTCTGCGTAACAATCTTTGTTGCTGCCATGAGTTTTGTTAGTACATTATGTCTGTAGCTTCCGTCTGTATCGAGTCTATATATTTTGTCCTATAATGTGTCGTTGTACAGTTGTATATGTATGTATTTTGTATCTAGACGAATGGGAGATGGAACGTTGTATGTAATATGTGATCCGGTCGGATGTCATAGGTCATCCGGACGGATGGCCATCCGGACGGATGGCCATCCGACCGGATGACACATTCTCTCCCAAGATTCCCTATAAATAGGTGAGTAGGGGTCTTAGTTTAAAAAGCTTTTTGCCATTTTGTCATAGCAAAGCTCTGTCCAGTTTACATTAGGATCTTTTGTACTTTCATATCAACCAATGAAATTGGACAAGTTAATCGTTGATATCGTTGTTGATGATTCTCTGACGATGCCGAGGGATTCCGCACCTCTGTATTGATTGATTCGTACCACGTTCTTCATCTTTCATCTAGAACCGATCCTCCCAGGGGCACTCACAAGTGGTATCAGAGCCACAGGAGGTCGAATCGGAGATAGTTACAGCGATTTCACGAGGATTTCAGCCGTTTTCAGTCAAATCTCACCGGAGATTTTGACCAATTCTTCATCTTCTTCTACATCTATACCTGTTTTCTTACTTTCACATCTAAAACTGAGAAAAACTCAAAATTGACGGACAATTTACAGACAAAATTGACTAAAAATTACATCAAACTGATCGGAATTTGAAATAGCATAATCCTACAAAGTTTCAATCCAAAATTCGAGCTAAAACACGTTCAAATTGATAAAAAACTATGGACTATTCATCGCATTTGCTGACGTCACTCATCCGATCGGATCGCACTAGATACTGTTCTTGTTTTCATTGCTGACGTCATACTCATCCGATCGGATCACCATCCGACCGGATAAGTATTTGAGTTTTTAAAAGTTCAAGTTTCAATCCAATGAATGACCATCCAATCAGATCGCCATTCGTCACTTGGTATACTTGTTGCGCAGTTGATTGTGTCATCCGTCCGAACGGCCATTCGGACGAACGAACATTCCATCCAAGTGTTCAAGTTTGATTCTTTGAAATTTGACCAAGTGTTTGACTTTTCAGGAACGATCATGGCAGAAGAATTCTTGAACCCCTTCGGTGATATTTTTGCATATAACACAGGAGATACATCCTCAAACACGAATACCAATACACATCCAAAGACTGCTACAAAGGCGATCTCAGACTCGCTAAGCGTAGATATTGCATACGGAACGTACAACAAGCCCCCAAAGCTAATGGCAATTGAGGATTATAACAGATGGGCTAAGAGGTTCAATGGGTGGTTAAAGGCAATTGCGTACGATAACTGGAGATGTATGTTAAATGGTTTCACTGCCTCAAGGAAAGATCATGAGAACTTGACTGACAGTGAGCAGGAAGTTTTTATAGCTGAACACAAATGCATTGCTCTTCTACATCAGTCCGTTCAAGATGATATTATATCACTGATAGACTATGTTAACTCAAAAGATTTATGGGAAAAACTCGAGAAGAAATGTACAGGGGGTGAGGAAATTGTGAAAAATAAGAAAAGTCTGTTGAAAAAGGAATTTGATTTATTCACATGTATGAAAAACGAAAGTGTACGTCAAATGATTGAAAGGTTCTGTCATCTGAAGGCAGAATTAATCAGATATGGGATCAAGAAATATGAAGATGAGATGGTTGACAAAATTTTCGAGGCTTTGCCAAACGAGCAAGACTGGCAATATTTTGGTCTTGTGATAAAAAACACCAAGCCAGCAACAGATATGGCAGTAGACTGGTTGATCGAGAGACTTGAAGGTCATGAGTTAGAGATAAAGAAGATGAACAAAGTAAACAACACGCCATATCAACAAAACGTTGATCTATACTATCGGGGCAGTATGATTCCAAAGGTTACTTCACCAAAAACTGCCTTTAGTGCTGAAAGCTCAAATGCCGTATCACAAGAAAATCCCAGCAGCGGTTTTTCATCAAACATCGGTTATCATGGAACTGGTTCTAGTACATCTTCTTCATCTGCATCAAACAATCAACAGTCACAAAACTCTTCAAAGAATGTGTTCCAGTGCAAAATTGCTGTTAATCTGAACAACGTTCAAAATTTCAATGAAGAAACAGAAAAGCAGTAGATGGTATTCCTTGCATCGATTTTGGAGTCATACGAAAGTTTGGTAGCTGGAAAGATTGGAAACACTAATCTAACCAAAGAGGACTACGATCAAATCGATCCAGAGGAGATGGAGTTGATTGACATTTGTTGGTGCATGGCGAGTGTGATTCGCAGAGCGCAAAGGTTTATGGAAATTACTGGCAAAAACTCTATTGGAGGTCCTTCAACGAAGCTCAGCTTCGACAAATCCAAGGTGACTTGCTTCAAATGCAAGCAGAAAGGACACTTCAAGCGTGAATGTAGAAAATCTTCAGTAGATGAAACAGCGAATCCTTTTCACGATGATTATTACAAGAAAGATGTTTATCATTGAAACCGTGAGGAGCCACTGAGGATGAAGTAGATCGAGGAAACTCCAAAAGAAAAATTAAGAGCTTTAGCGGTTATCCAGGATGATGAGGATTTTGATTGGAGTGATTTTTTGCCAAAGGAGGACGCGGTTGGTTTCGCATTTATGGAAATAACTCAACCAACAGCAAAGAGTCAATATACAATCGTGAAAGGATTATAGCACAACATATGAAGAAAAAGATCTACAAAGCTTGGAAAGAAGCCAAAAAGGCAAGAAGATGGGATCCAGATCGTGAATGTTAATTAGATCCAAAGGGCAACATCTGTGTGGATCCATCAACAGTTGATGTTGAAATTCTCATGAAATCAATACCGACAGCTGAAGAACAGATCAAGATTGATGATACAAAGAGAGCCGAAAGAGAAAGGCTCATTGAGGAGCGACGTCAAGAACACCTGAAGTCCCTAGAGACAAAGAAGGTGGATGAAGGGATCATTGATACTACAAAGGAAATGACAGCAGAAAACCTAACGAAAATGGCAGATCAAGTTCTAATGGCGAAAACACTTGAGGTAGATTCCAAGTCTGCTTCTAGTTCTGAGTCATCAGGAAAGGTCAGTAGTAGTGGTTCGGAAATCGAATCAGGTAAGACTAATTGTGCTAAAACAGAAAGTGTTTGCAGAAATTGCACGAAAGAGTGCAAAGTCTGCAGCACACATGCGTATCTCACAAACAAAAGAATCCAGGATCTGGTTGAAAAAGTTGGTATAATTGATAAAGAAGTTTTAAATCGAGATAAACTAGTTAAAGCTTCAAGTGAAAGAATCAAAGAATTAACCGTAAGATTGAAAAAGATAAAAGTGATGTTGAACGTTTTCAAAAGGAAAATGAAAAACTTACTCTTGAAAGCAGAAGAAATTTCAGAAAATTTTGAAAAGTTAAAAAGAACAGTAAAAGATTCTGATGAATGAAATGGTAAAACTTACAAAGAAAACATTCATTTATCAGGAGTTCTTCAGGCGAAAGAAAAAAACAGATAAATCAGCAACTAGATGAGATCGCAAGTCTCAAGCTTCAATTCCAAGAAGCTAAGATTGAAAATGAAAGAATCAATCTAAAGTTGAACAGTTATAACTCCGCTAGCTTTGTTCTTCAACACATAGTTCCTAAACCAATCGGGAAAAACAAAGCTGGTGAAGACGTTTACTCAGAAGGAACAGGGGTGGGTTATCATAATGTTCCACCACCTGTGCTTAACAACTTTTCAAAGAAACAATCTGGGTTGGCTAATGAATCTGAAACAAGTAAGAAAACCGATGTTGAAAAACTTCCAGAAAACCTTGATGTCACATTCACTTCACAGTCTGATGAGGATAGTATTCAATCTGAAGTTGTGAAAAATGTAGTTGATAAAGTGCTAAAATCTGACAGTGATTCAACAGCTGAGGATGAGGAATGTTTTCTAAACAACTACATCCTGAAACCAAAATCCCGGAACAACTTAGGTGATGATCCAAGTCTTGTCATGTACAAGATGCAAGGTTCGGATAAGTTGTACTCGGATATTGAGTTTCCTATTGAGAATGTGAATCTGGATAAACTGAAGAAAGTTTTTAAACTTGTTGAGATTGATGTTTCTGATGTTAAAGGGTTAACAAGTGCCAAGAGGTTTTTAACTTTGAACGTGATAAATCTTACTACAAGAAACCTGTTGTGCCACCTCATTTTAGCAAAAACAATCAAAACAAATGGTCGGGTGGATATCAGGGTGGTAAGAGTTACCCAAAAGGAATTTTCAGAGACAAAAGTTTGTTGAAAATAAAGTGTTTGTGAAGAGCTCAAGCTCAACTTCCAAACAAGAATCAGAAATCTTTTCAAAAACTAATGAAGAATTTTTTGCTCAGAAGGCCTCACAGCCATAGACTGAAGGTAAAAGTCGGGATGTTGATACCCGTACTTGCTTCAAATGCAATCAAGTTGGTCACGTTGCACGCAAGTGTACCAATTTGAAACCTAAGTCCGTGGTTGTTGAGAATCCGAAAAAGAAAAAATGATGTCAAAGGCAAAGCGCCTATGTAGGTTGAGAAGAAAATTTCAAAATCTGAAAAGGTTAAAACTGAAGTTAAACCTGTTAAACAATCGGTCACATTAGAACCATTAAAGAAAAATGACAAATTTTACAAACGGGTTACTTCTCCTCAATAGACATGGATGCCAAGGTCAAAATCACAAGCCAAGACATCTGGTGAATCAAAACCAAAGGTTCAGTCAAAACAACCATCTTCAACCGAACAGGTTAAGATGGATGTACCTTTGGATTATTTCATGAAGCTTGACAAACAAACTTCAACCCCACCAGGGAAGAAGTATGTTCCAAAGAAGGTCCAACCATCCGGTCAACCTCAAAAAGACGAATTCTTTCTATACAAAGAGGTTGAGGTTGGAACCGAGGAAAGCTTTAAAGTGAACGATAACAACTTCCCACCACTATATATAGCAACATCTCACCTTAACGTCAAGCTACCCGAGTCAAAGGAGACTTGGGTTGCTTCAACTTCTAACTAATTTTGTGTGAAATGTGCAGGAGCTCCCAAGGTCTATCTAGAAGTGGATTATGGATAGTGGAGCGTCCCGACACATGACAGGGTGAAAGACCCTTTTGTATGATGTTAGAGGTTTCAACGGTGGTTATGTCAGTTTCACGGGAAACCAAGGAGGACGTATAATCGGGGAGGGCACGTTATCAAACGGTGTCGTTACTTTTGAAAGAGTCAACTACATACAGGAATTGGAGAACAACTTGCTTAGCATTTCTCAAATTTGTGACAGAATGTATACAACTCATTTCACAGACAAGGAATGTCAGATTCTGAAGCCGGGATTTGTTATTCCCGAGGAGTGGATCATAATTCGAGCACCAAGGGTAACGATCTGTACGTGTTGGATATAAGCGTTGCTACGACTACCACGAGTCACCCTCAGTGTTTCATATCAAAAGCTACTGAAAAGGAGTCAGTTCTGTGGCATCGAAAGATGGGCCGCATTCACCTACGTAAGATGAATCACCTGGTTCACAATGATCTTGTTAAAGGTGTTCATCTGAAGAAATTTCACCTGTAGGGAGAATGTATAAGTTGTCTAAAAGGAAAGCAACACAAGAAATCCCATATGAGAAAATTGGTGAACTCAGTCTCGAAGCCACTTGAAAGACTTCATATGGATCTCTTCGGTCCTGTGAATGTCAAAAGTATTATTGGAGATCTTTACTGTCTAGTGGTTACCGATGATTATTCGAGATTCTCGTGGGTGATGTTCCTAAAATCGAAAGATGAAACATTTGAGAGTTTGCTGAGACTATTCAGAAAGATAGAGTGTTGGTGCATACGTCTGTCGACTTCGTCTTCGTTCGAGTCTTAGATTAGTATTGAAATATCAGGGCACGAAGTTCGAGAAATATGTCAAAAATAGGTTGGCAGGTAATTTCGCACGAAATTACAATTGGTAATTCCACACGAGATTACATGGTAATTTCACATGAAATTACATGTGGTAATTCCATGCGAAATTAGATGTCTATAAATAGGCAGGTCATGCTTCTCATTTGGTACGAAATTAGTGAAAGTGTAACGAAGTGCTGCCCAATTTTCACCGTGTATTCAAGTCAAATATCAATGAGAAACTTGTTTTAAGTATCATACTCTGTTTTTACACCGTTCTATCACTGATTTGAGGTTGTTTGACTGTTTCCGCCTTTCAAACAGCTTTGTGTTGACTCTAAACGACTCATTAGGTCGCAAAAAGATCCTACAAGTGGTATCAGAGCTCAGGATGAGTCAATACACTTGAATCGGTGCTTAGAATTCTCATTTTTGGACTTCTGGACAAATTCATGGACAAAATGGACTGATCTTTTGATATTGTGTGTAAAATACAGTTTTAACAAACCCTTGAAAGAATTACACCTAAATTCAGACTAAAAGTGACAAAAATGGGCTAAAAGGTTAATTTCGTTTGAATGAGCATCTTATTTCGTTTGAAAAAAAATTGAGGAATTTCACATGAAATTACTAATTTCGTTTGAAATACATCTGATTTCGTTTGAAAATTAATTTCGTTTGGCTAATTTCGCACGAAATTAAGTATTTCGTATGAAATAATACTTGATTTCGCTTGAAATACACATATTTCGTTTGAAAGGTCTTCTATTTCGTTTGAAGGGACTAATTTTGTGTGAATGTGTTTCGCGTGAAATTGGTAATTCGTTTGAATGTGTCAGTCAACATCATCAGAAGTTCATCTGAAACATTAATTTAAATTGTCAATACGTGTCAGCTTTATTAATAAACCACATCAAAAGTCATTTGATGCACAAGAATTGACAGATAGTTGTCGGCTAGAATCGATTTATCATAAAAGATGGTTACTTTTGAAAATGGTGAGAGACCCAATGAACTTGCAAGTCACGTGATGCACTAGATTTGATAAATCTCGGTTCAATTAAAATTCATTGATATTAAGTGTGTGCATGTGAGTGTATTAATTAGATTCATTAATCGATAAAAGTTAGGTCCAATAGAATTAAGTTGGTCAGTTCATTAAGTGTTGATTGAACGTTGAAATTTGAAATTTTTAAAAGGTGATGTCGACTATCGAGCAATACAAATGAATCATTAATTTTCAATCGGTGTGAACTATAAAGTCAATATCCATGTGTTTGTTTTGATCGGCCAAATAGAAATTAAGAGATAATTGATTTTGATGGCTCTTGACTGAAAACTGCATGTGAAGTAAGATAAATTGTCGGCCATTTGATTTGGAATTGTCTTGTTGCTTGTGATCAAGGTCAGTCAACAAGATTCATTAAAGTCCATCGATATTAGTTTGCATGTGATTCTTCGGCCCAATCATTATACATTGGTCCATCGGTCCAATTAGAATTGTGTTTAGTGTATATTGGACATCAATCAATTGTGTTTGGGTCACATTCCGAGTTAAAGGATCTTGTTTTGTTCAAGTTTAAAGTGCAACAAATCGAGCGGCAATCCAAACGAGTTGCCATCCAATCCTAATCAGTTCTATTTGTCTGTGTTTCAGGTGATTTGTCAAGCATCGGATACCCGCCCGAGCGAATATCCAACCGATCCGTTGTCGCCTGATTTTTGCCATTCAATCGGATATTCATCTGATTCAGTGGTTTGATAAAATGATTGAACTAATCTTAGATTGAGTGAATTTTCGTATCGTTTGAAAATCTGTCTTCGTGAATCTTTCAATACTGAAACTTAGATTCTGAGTTCTATAACTCGTCTTTCAGAAATGGTATGCTTGTTCAGACTCCAGCAAGTATCAAACAGAAGTTTGATAGTTTTACAGCTATCAGGGGAGAATCTACAAAAGAGTTAATCGAAAGGTATTGCAAGTTATATGTAGAGATGAAGCGTTTGAACATTAGCAAATGAGATGACGAGTGGGTTGACAAGTTGGCAAATGCTTTACCGCGTAATGAGTGGGGCACATATCTGTTGATTTGGAAGCAAAATTTGGAATATTTTGGCTTTAATTTGAGCACGTTCATCGAGAAGATTGAAGCTCAAGAGATTGAACTCCAAAAGATTAGAAAATTGAAGTCTGATTCAGGAGAGAAGAATCATAAAGCATCAACTACTAAAGAAAAAATCAAATCTGAAGAAAATATTCAAATAGTAGGGAAGCAAGTTGACGAAATTTCAGCTATCAAGATTGAGAAGGAAACTGATGTGAAAATGATGTCCGAGAAGTGCTTAAACTGTGATAAATCTGAAGCACACAATGTCAAACTCTTGAAAAATGTGGAGAGTTTGACATTGGAAAACAAAAATTTGAAAGAAAAAGAAAAAGATTTTCAAGATAAAATAACATTTTTGGAAAATGAAAAATTGAAAACTGAAAAAGATTTTGAAAATAAAATAAAATCTTCAGAAAATGAAAATTTTTGGATAAAATTAGAAAACAAAAATTTAAAAGAAAAAGAAACAGAAACAGAAACAAAATTTCAAAGTCAAATAAGAGTTTTTGAAAATAAAAAATCTGTTTTTGAAGAAAATAAACTTGAAAATGAAAAAGCAATAAATTCTCATCTTGAGAAAATCTCTCAACTTGAAAAAGAAGTTGAGAGTCCTAGAAATGAAATTGATGATCTTAAGAAGAAATTGAAAGGTTTTGTGACCTCATCAGCGATACTAGATCAATTATGTCCAAAACCGATCAATGAAAATCCAATAAGTGACAATGTCACAAATTATGACAAAGTCATAATTGAAGATTGTGATGATAAAGCTGATGATGAAAAAGAGAAAAAGAAAATATTTTTGGAATTAAAAGAAAAATTTAAAGAAACTGTTTTACATTCGACTGAAATAGGTGAATGCTCAAAGCAAAATCCTGTTAAGAAGAATGTAGAACAAAAACAAAATGTTAAAAATTCGAAAAATTTTCAAAACAACAATAAATGGTCATCAGTTCAGTCATCCAATCGTTATAAAAAACCACAAAAATTTGAAAATCAAAACTCACAAAAAGTTGGTAATAAGTGGTGCAGGTTTGACCACAGTGCTCAAGCGTCAAATCAAGCTTATAGGAGAAGTCATGAGTACTACAAATCAAATCAGTGTTATGATTTGAGTGTTTGGATTGATGGTGGAGATTGGTACGATAATAGGGTTTGTTACAACTGTGGTTTTCAAGGACACAAAGCTGTTAACTGCCAGAGACAGAGATTTGAGACAAGAAGACGTTATGAATGCCAAATCAAAGGTCACATTGCCAGAGATTGCCCAATGAGATCAATGGAAAGATCGAGGGCTGAATCTCAGAAAAAGATGAAGAAATCAGTCAAGGTCAAAGAAAAGCCCAAAGAACAGAAGGTGAAAGAACATAAAGTGAAGCTTTCACAAGGGCAGAAAGACCGACTGAGAAAGAAAAGAAAGAAAGCTCGAGAGTATCTTGAAAGGATTTTGTCCTCGGATACAACCAGAAAATCAGATAACAGTTCTGATAAATCGTTTTGCTCTCCAAAGAATGATCAGTCAAGTAAAATGAATTCATCAGATACAAATCTGAGGACAGAAGAGATAGTAAAGAAAGAAAAAGTGGTTAATCAAAAGATTAACAAATCAAAGAAAGTGAGATTTTCACTTCCTGGCGATGAATTTGTTTCTTTGGAAACAAAGGAGCCACGTGTTGGCGATGAATCTGATTCGTCAAAGTCAGAGGAGCCACCAGTTGAATAAAAAGAAGAAAATTCAGTTCCGCCAATGGATGATGTCAATTTTCCACCATTGCGGACTGAAAATTTTAGACAAAATGTCGAAAAAGCTTTTAATAGCAAAGTGAAAAATATTTTTGGAAAAATGGTCGAGGGTAAGGTAAAAGGTGTAAAAGAATTTTATGAAGCAAAAAGGAATGATCAAACCCTGAGTGAAATTGAAAAGGTCACACCCAAGGCTGGTCAGGCTTGGGTGCCTGCATTCTTTGCTTAAAATCCTGACTTGCCGGAACTCCCAGGTTGGTAATTGGGCAGTAGGAATCGGCATCTTTCTTGAAAAATATCACAGATGTGAAGGGTGGTTGTTATGTGATATTTCGACTTACAAGTGGTTAATCAAGGACATTAAGTTGTACTTGAAAACTGTT
Source organism: Helianthus tuberosus (assembly GCA_030545235.1). NCBI lineage: Eukaryota > Viridiplantae > Streptophyta > Magnoliopsida > Asterales > Asteraceae > Helianthus > Helianthus tuberosus. Next base: position 2,468,428 of record CM060399.1, read on the forward strand.
TTTGTGATAAACCTACAAGTGGTTGAAAATAGTGTGATGAATTAAACCCCATGTTTGTGAAATGGCAGGCAAAACTAATTTTCTGGAAAAACCATTTTGATTAAAACAAACTTAAGTGCTTTGAAATCATAATGGGAATATAGTTTGTTGCCAGTGGGAGTTCTGACTGTTTAAGCCAAGAGGATGGCGAATTGAGGCAATTCTCATCAGTTTGTCACTTTGTTTGTATAGTTTAGTACTTTATTTTTCAAATTTTCCCAGAAAATCAAAATTGAAACATATTTTGATTTTAGGGGGAGTAAGAAAATTTTAGAAATGCTTTATTTTCAAAAACTGATGTGTCTCAAAAACTGATATGATCCTCTCACACAATCTCACAAAAAATATTGTCTGTAAATATTTCTTTATTGCATTTAAATTTTGCTTTTCATTAAACAAAAATCCAAAAAGATTTTATGTGTGTTTTAGCATAAAATTTTGAAAAATCAAAAAGATTTTTCTTCATCTTATTTTTGACAACTGATGTTGAAGAGTTGATTTTCAAAATTCCAAGTGCTAAACATGATGAACAAATGGTTTGTGATAATTTGTTGAAGATGTGAAATAATTTTTGAAAAGTTTAAATGGTTCATTAATTTGAATCAAAATTTGAATGTTACTAATTCAAGAGGTTAAGTAGAGCTTATTAGCGTCAAATCTGTTTATCTTAAAAGTGGTTGAGATTTGTGCAGGTTAAAGACCAGGTTTCTGATCCTGATACTACGGAGAGCCCGGATACAATCCAGAACCTGTGAAAAGCTGAACAGAGTTTGAGCCAGGATTCGATCTCAAGGCGATAGCTAATTCCAGACGGCGATCCCAGCTTGATGAAAGGGGGAGTCTGACGAGGTTAGAGCCAGAGATAGATCTTGGAACATTATTCAAGATGGAGTGTTGATGCTGAAGAAGAGAAGATAGAGTTTGTGGATTCTATTTAGCGTCAAATTCTGTGAAAAAGAGAAGACCGATCAAGACTGAAGAGTTAACATGTTGAAGACTCGTACCGAAGACTTCATCAACATCCGAGGGGGAGTCTGTTGGTGCATACGTCTGTTGACTTCGTCTTCGTTCGAGTCTTAGATTAGTATTGAAAGATCAGGGCACGAAGTTCGAGAAATATGTCAAAAATAGGTTGGCAGGTAATTTCGCACGAAATTACAATTGGTAATTCCACACGAAATTACATGGTAATTTCGCATGAAATTACAATTGGTAATTCCATACGAAATTACATGGTAATTTCGCATGAAATTACAAGTGGTAATTCCATGCGAAATTAGATGTCTATAAATAGGCAGGTTATGCTTCTCATTTGGTACAAAATTAGTGAAAGTGTAACGAAGTGCTGCCCAATTTTTACCGTGTATTCAAGTCAAATATCAATGAGAAGCTTGTTTTAAGTATCATACTCTGTTTCTACACCGTTCTATCACTGATTTGAGGTTGTTTGACTGTTTCCGCCTTTCAAACAGCTTTGTGTTGACTCTGAACGACTCATTAGGTCGCAAAATGATCCTACTTAGAGAACATGTACCAGACCCGCATTTTTAGACTACGAAGTGACAACGGTACGGAGTTCAAAACAACAAAATTGAAGAATTCTGCGACAAAAAAGGTATATTGCAAGAGTTCAGCGTACCATATACTCCACAGCAGAATGGAGTTGCAGAAAGAAAGAACAGAACGCTGATCGAAATGGCAAGAACGATGCTAGCTGATTCAAAGTTACCTATTAACTTTTGGGGAGAAGATGTATCTGCCGCTTGCTATACGCTTAACCGGGTACTTACTGTGAAGAAGCATAATAAAACATGTTTCGAGCTGATCAACAATCGCAAGCCAAATCTTGAATACCTAGAGCCGTTCGGGTCTCCCTGCATAGTTCTAGATCCCGATGGAAAGTTTGATTCGAATAATTTGGAAGGTATCTTTATGGGCTACTCCAGTCCACTTAGACGAGTGTTCGTTCCAAGTCTCGGGAGGATCATCGAAGCACAACACGTTGATTGTCAAGGCTACACAATGCCTCCACAGAAGCCCGCAGACTCATGGTGATTCAATTATGATGCCCTATGGGATTCATTTGATTTAGAAGAAGAGCCAGAGTACTTTGATGAATTAGATATCTTACGGGATTATGAAGCATCCTAGGAGAGATTTCCAGCAAGATCTTCTAAACGTCAACATACTTCCAATGATAATGAAGCTGGTCCCAGTTACGCTGATGAAAATGATGATGTTCAGCAAACTCCGACTACTTCGGAACTAGAGCCTACTCTAGAAAATCAGACAACGACAGTTTATGATGATGATTCAGAGTCTGATTCAGATAGCCCGACCTTTGATCGCGGTGATTCAGAATCTGAGGGGGAGCATATCCAATCTTCAGACTAGACAGTCCATGTTGATGAATAAGTTACGGACCAGAATGTCACAAATTTGGAAGGCGAGGTGAACGTTCCTGGTGAAGTTATGCCGAGGACTCTATCTTATTACCCCGAGGAGTTGATTATAGGAGAACTACAATCAGGAGTTCGCACAAGAAGCCAAATTGATCATGGCCTTACTTGTTTTTTTTTTACTAAATTGCTCCATTACAAAATGAATTCTCACTCAGTTGCTTTATTTCGCAGATTGAACCTCGAATATACAAAGAAGCACTGACGGAAGAAACATGGGTGAATGCAATGCAAGAGGAGCTTGCTCAATTTGAGAAACTTAGAGTATGGAAACTTGTCGATCTTCCTGGCGGACACAGTAAGATAAACACCAAATGGGTGTTCAAATGCATGAGAGACGATTGAGGAGTGATAGTCAGAAACAAAGCTCGACATGTTGTTCAGGGCTTTAGTCAGCAAGAGGGAATAGGCTTCACTGAGGTTTACGCTCCGGTTGCTCGACTTTAGGCCATCAGAATAGTCCTTGCTTTCGCTTCATGGAAAGGTTTTAAAGTTTACCAGTTAGATGTCAAGTCGGCATTCCTTTACGGAAAGGTGAAAGAGGAGGTATATGCCAGTCAACCACCGGGCTTTACCGGCCCAATCCACAAAGACAAGGTTTACCTGCTGGACAAAGCACTGTATGGTTTGCTTCAGGCCCCGAGAGCCCGGTCTCAATACTTGCTTACCAACGGCTTTATCCGAGGAAAGGTGGATGCCACTCTCTTCACTAAGGAAGTCGCTGGGCATTTACTGATCATTCGGATATATGTTGATGACATAATTTTCGGGTCAACAAACGAAGAACTCTGCAAAGATTTCGAAAAAGTGAAGAAGCAAAATGTTTTTATACGGTCTCGCTAGACAGTTATGGTATGCTAAAGAAATGTAATGTTTAAAAGCATTAAACGGTCTTGCTGATGATATGCCGATAGGTTTTTACACGTTTAGTAGACTTTTTCGGGATATAAACATAAAATCATTTCTTTCTTATTTCGTGGGGAACATCTCTCGGATATATAGCTAACCCCTGAAATCTTGTTTGAAAGATTTTATATTTCTAACATACTAGGTCTATGTACGGGGTATTATACCTGGACTTCTGATTTTGCAGAAGCAATAGCATAGTCCTCGTATAATACTCTGCACAACTTTAATCTTTAAAGCCCCCCCCTCAGTATAAAAAATGATAAACATTGAAAAATGTGAATCATGTACTGTTGAAGAAAAGATCCCCAAGAGGGATACACCGAAAGACGAGCCATCATCTCTTTGTCTGAACGGAAGTTCTAACCTGAGCTCTCATGGCCTCGCACTACCCTTTACAGATATCATCATTGTACGTTCACCTGTAAGACTGAATATAGGAATCTGGATACGAGAGTAGATTCTGAGGTAGGACACGCGTATAAGTCAAGAACTTAAAACACCTAAATCGTATCCTAAATAAGTTGAAATCTGTGTGAAAATTTAAAAGTATCAGTATATCGGCAATCTAGGTGAATCGTTTAATACTTAGTGTGAAAATTAAGCTCAACGGTACCTGTAACTTGTCGGCAGCTGATATGATCCTCTAACACACTCACCAAAAATATGTTTGTATATTGTTTACTGTTTACTTTACTGCATTTCATTTCTTCTTAGCATAAAAACCAAAAATATTTCAGTATGTTTTCGCTTAAACTTTCTTAATATCATAAAAAGATTTTGTATTCTTCTTTAGTTTTAGACAAACCAAGGTGGAAAGCCGATCTTCAGAATATGAGGAGTGAAGCAAAGCAGGAAGTTTCTGGGCTGAACAACTGGGTTGGGAGCTAATCTTAAAAGATTAAAAAAAATTCAACGTTTAAACAAGTTCATTAACTTCAAACTTGTACAGTTTTCAGAAAAAGTGTTGAAAAAGTTTGAACAAATGTCAGTTGTTTCATTTTGGGTCAACCAAGGTCATTAACTTAGACTTGGTAGGCAATTGAGTACCTAGGGTCATTAACTTGGACCTAGATACTTGAGTGGATTTCTAAAACTGACCAAAACAGATAAAATTGGAAAAATGAGAAAATGTTAAAATTGCAAAAGGTAGAGTTTGGATCGGATGACAATCCAATCGGATGGCAATCCGATCGGATGGTCATCCGAGTGGTGGTCAGTGCTATATAAGGGGGTCAAAGTCATTCACTCAACCTCATTCGATCGGACCGCCCTTCGCTCCACACTCAAAACTCTCTCAATTGTTCCTGTTTGATTTTCAATTTCTTGCTTTCCAAGATACATAGGATTGTTGGCTTACTCAACCTTCACTATGGGAAAGGTAAATCTACTAACTTCCACCGTTAAATTTCAAATATTTTGATGTTTTTAAAGGTGTCAGTGGCTGTTAGGGTGTAGATCTTAGATCTAGGTTTTGTTAGTGATTTTTGTTAGAATCTAAACATAGGGTTTTGTTCATAGGCCGCCTTAGATCTATAGATTCACCGAGCCAATTTGATCAAAAACATGATAGATTTGAAGTTAGATGATTGATAGGTGTTCGACAGCCGATGCACATATTGTCAAATTAACCACAATCTGTTGATTTTTATAGAAATCTGAACATAGGGTTTTGTTAATCAGCCAATTCTCTACGTGAAAATGTGTTCAATTTTATAAAAATGTTATAAATTTTAGATGTTTATGTTTTTGAATTCAAACTGTTCTTCATGAGCCATAGAACGAATGGCAATCCGATCGGATGACCATCCGATCGGAGGGCCATCCGATCCATGACACCATTATATGTTTGAAAATATTCTAAGTGTTTGAGTTTTCAAATGGTTTAACTGTTGAACATGCTTATCTGATGTTGATTTCAATCGAATGGCAATCCGATTGGATGACCATCCGATCGGAGGGCCATCCGATCCAAAAACACATTTACATGTCTTTCATGGTGCATTATTGTTCATCATTTGGAACGAATGACAATCCGATCGGTTGACCATCCGATCGGAGGGCCATCCGATCCAAATGCACTTGTCTTGAAACTGATGTTCTGTATTGGTTAGACTCATCCGATCATCAGTACTGAGTAGAGTATAAGAGGCAAAAGTGTTAGAAAACAAATTTTCATGATTTTCAAAATTTGTCACTTTTCACTATTATGTCTCGAAGTTTGTGCAGACATTAACGTTCATTTTTTGCAGACAAGAGCTACTGATTGGCATCCAAATCATAACATCTACTGCATTTTAGATGAGAACTACCCTAACATGGAGCCGTTTAAAGTTATAATTCCTTTTATGAAAGAGAGTAGAATTGTGAAGGCTTTAACGGAAAAGACGACTTGTTATGAGTCACATCTTAGGAGGTTTTGTAAGGCTGTAAGATATGATGAAGATGAAAAGACTATATATTCTTCTCTTAGATTGAAGGCCGAGAATGATAAGGACATTGATATAGAAATTAAGTTTACAGTGGCAGATATGAAAAGGATTCTAGATCTAAAGGACAGTGATGATGATCCTATTATTATTATCCCGGAAAGGTTGAGCAAGGGATTTTGGTTTAGAATGGGATATACAGGGACTGTGAAAGATAAAGGTTATATAAAGTCAAGATTTTGCAGGCCTTACAAGTTTTTAGTGCATTGCGTTGTTCATGCACTCTCTCATAGGAAAGGAGCCTATGATGAGACATCTGATTGCATCATGAACATTATTACGTGTTTAGTACTAAACAGGCCGTATAACATCTCACAAGTGTTATTCTCTCACATGGTGGATAATATAAAAGGAGATAAGTACATTATGTATCCAAGATTTATACAGATAATATTAGATGATCTTGTGCCAAACCTTCAAAAGGATCCAGCAGATGAGTTGCAATTGCATCACATGAACACTGAAACATTGAATAGGTTGAACAAATACAAAGGTTTGAAAGTTGATCAGGAGCCAAGGGTGAAGATAATGTTTGAAAAGATTGTAAATAAGAACTACGTGGCACCTGAAAATGACGCATGGAGGCGTGAGAATAGCAATTCTGAAGATGAGATGGATAAGTTGAAGGGCATGCAAGAGAAGAAACTAAGGTTTTGGTTTGTGAAAGATGGGAAAAGGAAAAGGACTCCTAAAGTATCACCTACAGTGGTGACACCGAAGATTGTTACTAAGGGTAAAGTTGGAAGGGGGAGTCACAAGAAAAGTTAGATTATTCTTTGTTATATCATGCTAATAAGTGTTGATGTTTGTTTTGCAGAGCCAGCAAAGAAGAAATCACCACCAAGGCTTGTAGATGAAACAATAATTCCTCCAGCAGATGTAATTCAAGAAGGTGTTGATCTGATGAAAGTAACTCTTGAAGAGTATTTAAAGAAGAATGAGGAGGTAAAAGCTGCTAAAGCTACAAAGGTTCAAGGTTCTCATGAAGCTGAGGGATCTTCAAAGATTGTTGGTGGTGAAAGTGTGAAAGAAAAGGAAGCTGAAGGAGTTGCACACACAGATTCTAGTGCATCTGGAAGTGATTCAAGTGATACAGAACCTGATTTTGATACTTCTAAGTTGGGCGTTGGAAAGATAAAGTTGAAAGTAAAGCCTCTAAAGAAAAAGAAGGGTTCAGATAAAGAGGATGCAACATACATTCCAACACCTCAAGAAGAGAAAAAGAAAGGTGTATTGAAACGAAAAGCAAATCCTAAAGGTGTTATTCCTAGGAGGGTTAGAGCAAGAAAGGGAGCAGCGTCAGTGCCTGAAATTCAGAGTGGTAAAGTTCCTGAAAGTGAGAAGCATGTTGAAACATTAAAGGGTCCTGAAGCTGAAAAAGTTCAAAATGCTGAAGCTCCAGAAGTACAACAAGTTCAAACTGCTGAAGTTGAGAAGAAAGCACCAGAAAGTCCTATCTATACAAGGGTTGAAAATAATGTTGAAGCTGAGAAAGATGATGATGAGGTTCAGTTTATGGGTGAAAGAGAGTCTACACCACCACCTCCACCAGTCAATCCAACTATTCACATTCAAGATGATGCAGAGCAATCACAGCCAAAGAAAGATACTTTTTCTGGTTTATTTGAAGATTTTCCTGAACTACAAGGTGACTTTCCATATGATCTTCCAGAAGGTGATCATGATATGTTTCATGATGGAATGATCAAAGTTCTTACAAAAGAAAGTGAGTAGTTTGGAAAAAGCAAAAGCAAAAGCTGAAGCTGAACGTGATGAAGTGAAAAAGAAGCTTGCAAAGACAATAGAAGTGAATGAAGAGCTAAAGTTAGCAATGAACGATCATGCTGAAAGGATTGATGAATTAATAGATGATCTTGGACAACAAGCTAAAGTCATTGATAAACTTACTACAGAGCTTGCAGAAGTGAATGCAAAATATGAGAATATGAAATGAAGTGAACAAGACATTGCATCAAATGATTGGTGAGCTGCATGAATCTTCATCAAATGAAATCAAAGTTATGAGGCAAGAGATTGAAGCTCTAAGGGCGACAAAGCTGTGAAAGATGAGCAACTGAACATGTTATATGTTGTGATGGAACACAAGCTTGGGATCAATATCCAAGCTGTGTATAATGACCTAGAGATTTTAAAGAGTTGAAGAACGGAGAGCTCAGAGAGAAAAAGAGTTAGCTCAAGAAGCAACTCAAAAGAAGAAAGGGTTGGTAGTAGACACTGAAGAGATTGCAGGATCTTCTAGTCATCCTGAAGGTGCTGATGTTGAAATGACAGAAGCAGAAGTGAACGCTGAGGAAGAAAACATGGATGTTGATCTAGAACAAGGGTTTATGCTTATTGGTGAATCTTTCTCACTACCTTACAGTTTAAAAGAGGTAATTCGTCTAGTGAAAGTTGATCAAAGAAAATGGAAGGCGAGGAAATCTCAAGGTGAAATTGATCCTGATACAAAGCTGCTTTGTTATAAAGAAGAAAAGGAGGACCATGAAGAAAAGGAAGAGGATCCTGAGTTGAAAGATATTCTTGATGCTGTGGATAATTATATTCGTTTGTGGGATGATTATGAAGATGATGATGATGATCAAGGAGCATCTGGTTCATTATTAAAGCCTCCAGCTTAACATACGCTTGATGATTTTCTTAATGATGAGCTGAATGAGCAAGAGGATGATCAGCAACATGAGTCTTCTTCTTCTGGAAAACAACACGCTGATCAGGTATTCCTAACTCAACCATAAGTTATTTACTTGCATTCTGCATTTGAGGGGGAGTTAGAGGTTCCTAGAACAAGAGAAGAGATATTAGAGGAATTAAGTATATATGATGGGAATCTGAAGTTTGATATAGAAGATGAGATTCCACCATCACCTGAAAGAGAATACGAGTTTAAGTTTGCAAATGAGGCAGATAATTTCAATGATGTCATAGTTGAAGAGCGTTTTGATATATCTGAAGAAGATACGCCCTTTCATTATTCTGGTATTGATGACACGTTTCCTACTTTTGCTGAGAGATTTAAGTCACACAATGAAGACGAAGTGCATAGGAAATTGGTGGAAAAGATTAGTACTTTAGGCATTCCAGAGATAAATCCACACATAGAGTTGTTGGAAGGATGAAAGAATTGGTTCGAGGTTATGCCTAAGGAGAGGAAGTATAAAAGGCCATTTCAATACTTTACGGATCATCCAGATAAATCTCTGGGTGACATTCTTTCTTGGGGTTATCTTGAAGACCTTCAGGTGTATGCTATTCATAGGGAACATTGTGTACAGTACTTCGAGTTCTTGTCAGACATAAAAACACTCCCATGGTGGGATGTGGAGGAGCTAGTGCAAACCAAAAACATCAAACAGTTCTACTATGGTCCAGAAGTAAAGATACATGATCAGAAATTGTGGAACTACATCAAGCTCCAGGCACAGAACAAGTTCCCTGATTGGAAACCGCACTATCCAAAGCAAGACATAAAGATTGATCCAATCACGAGAGAGAAAGATATTACTCTGAAGATAAAGCCGCCAAGATGTCTAAAGAATATGCCACTGCGTGCAATGGAACAATATTTCTACGAAGACTTTCAAGGTTGGATTTATAACCAAAGCACAGCAGAAGCGGTGATATCTTTATTTAATAAGAAGACTGGAGAATCAAAGCGCATCAACATATTAGATCCAATGTGGTTGGTAAATTTTTCAAAGAAAGATATTGAATGTCTATGTTTCAACAAGATAGTATATGATAGTCCTGACAAAGCACAAGCGCAACAATATCAGAAGATGGCGAATCTATGCTTTGCGAAGGATATCAACTCTGGAAAATATTGGGAGACTAAGTTCAGAGACTTATAATTGGAGGAATTCTTGAAGAGAGAAAAGCGAATTGAAAGGTTCAAGAAGATAAGGGAAAGAGCAGCAGTTGTTGGGCGAAGAAAGCTCGAAAGACCTCCTCCGACAGATCAAACGCCAATTGAGTCTGAGGAGAACAACATACCAAGATGGGATAGAAAGCGAGATGGAGATCCTGAATACAGGAAATACTGGAATGAGATTGGTAGGCCTCTGAGGCGCAAGATGCTTGCTAAACGAGAAGAAAAGAGGAGAGAGAAAGTCAGAGCTAGGTGACGCAGCAGAAAGGTGAAATAAAGACTATGCAGGAAGGAAGACTACAACTACATCCAAGGGGCAGTCTGTTAGTACATTATGTCTGTAGCTTCTTTCTGTATCGAGTCTATGTATTTTGTCTTGTAACGTGTCCTTGGACGACCTCGGTATCTTACCAACACTATATTACGCTCACAATGGGTGCACTTGCCCATATGTGTGTTTAGTGTTAGTAAATATCGTGTTTTATAAATTTAAAACTTGACTAAAGTGTTAAAAAGGGCTTAAAATATACATTAAAAACTATATAACACTCACACGCATCAGGCGCCAATGAAGAAACACGTAACTAATTTTAGGTTTATTAGTTGGGTTTATGTCTCAAACATAAGGGTTAATCTTCTTAATCCTTCCTCAGCTTGAATGAGATCCTTCCTGCAAAATAGTAACACAACGTTAAGCTCGTTAAGAGGGGAATATGGGGGTTTCCCTCTTAACCACTATCCGGCGTGAGAATAAGTAACTACTTTAAGGAAATTAAGTGTGTGTTAAGAGTGAGAGAGTGGAAAGCAGAATGTTTAACCTGTGTATGAATGTCTCTATTTATAGCCGGAGTGGTGTAGGAGGAGATGGGCTGATGGGCCTTGGGCCGGAAGGCGACAATAAGGAATATCCTCTTTGTCTATCAGGTGTCGACCGTTAGTGGCTTCTAGAAGATCTTCGGTGCTGGCGCACCTTGATTGGAGCCACGTGTCTGGGTTGTCGACCCTGTTGTCCTTTTGACATCAGTAGGTGAGTGGAGATCGTGAGGCAGTTGTCACCGCCTCCTCCTGATTGGTGCCATGTAGGCGTCCTTGTGTACCTTCTGTCTCCTGCACGATCGTTGATCGTGGAGCACGATGGTACAGTCTGCTGGACGCTGATTGGCTCACTCTTCTGCCACTTGTACCTTTGATGCTTCCTGCAATGGCTCTGTCCAAGTAGTTGGCGCAAGGTTCAGCGGTTGAGGGCTCTTGTTCAGGATGCTAAGTGTGAAATCTGTTGTTATATCTTGCTTTGCCCTCGAGCGCGGCTTAGGTATTGACTAAGTATTACGCGCGGGGTCTGCAGAATAATCAGATTATTGAATAAGGAGTATGGTTCAGCGCGCGACCTGATTGGTCTGTGCGGCTTTTCGGGACCATACCCGTTCACCGACGCTCCCTAGATAAACGGCAATTTGTCCGAGTTTTCATTTGATTGTGTCTCCCAAATCGTAAACTCAATTAGGTATTTCTTACTATATGTTTCTTTTATTTGTTCAGATTGTAAATTCTATGAATTTTTTTTTTATTTCGTGTATTTGAGTCTTTGGTTTTACTTATTATTTTGTGTTTTAGTGCAAGGCATAAATTCTTTTGAGAATTTTTTCTTAGCATATGTATTAGTGGTGCAATTGATTGAATATTTTAAATTTCTAAATATTTTTCCTTTGTTGGTGGGCATAGAATTTACTTTGACATATACCATTTGTCCAATGTTTATCTTTTACTTTGAGGATTTTATATATATATATATTTAAAATAACACTTCTATTCAGAATAGTAAAATCTAAAACAATTATAATGGAATACCAATGATTGGAGGTTTGGAAAGCTTTGTGAATGTGCCAGTTTAACTCTTCTGATTTTGACTTATGAGATTAAAACTTTTGACCCATGCAAATTTACGTGTAATTAACATATACTAGTTTTTATCGTTGTCGTGTGTTGCGACGAAACGAAGCAAATGATAATCACAAACAAACGATATTTGAAAATGAAGAATGTTGTTTCGAAAGCCAAACGATAGAATCAGTTTAGTTTATTATTGTACCGTAAAACGATACCAAATAAATACTCTACTTTGAATACAACTTCATTTTTAACAACTTTTGTATTGGAATCTCGAGGGGGGGGGGGGGGATAAACATAATTGCCACTTAAGATTTTTTTTAATTAACAAATGTCAGTTATTAAATAAAGGGTTAGGATCAAATACAAAGGATAAAATAAATAAGAAGGGTAAGAAGGATTATGGTCCATTGATCTTAGATTTGGAGGGTTGAGATTTAGTTGTAGGGTAAAGAAGATAATAGAAGGGCATAAAGGGAATCCTATATTTATGGATTTTCTCTCACCACATGCAAGACACATGCCAATTCCCCCATCGATTTAAAACGTCCATAACTTTTTCATACGACATTTTAAAAAAAAAATCATCATAATAACGAGCGTTTTTTTATCTTTAATATGAGTACCATATTATCATATAAGAAAAAATAAAAAAAAATCATTTTTACTGGGTTTTTTTGCATTGTGTTAAAGGTTCAGGTCATTGTGTCTTTTAACTGGGTTTTGGTCAGTAGAGTTTCTATACATTGTGTTTTTATCAAAACCTATAACACAATGTTAATTTGGGTTCTATCCATTGCGTTTTTATAAGAACCTATAACACAATATATGACACAATGAAGATGGTGTTATATCTGGGTTTTCTATAAATTGTGTTATTAGTTCAGGTCATTGTGTTTAATATGTTATTCATTGTGTTTTAATATGTTGTGCATTGTGTTTTAATAATTTGTTCAATTTTTTTATTATCTTTGTTCATTGTGTTTTAGTTTGTTGTGTATTGTGTTTTTAGTTTGTTTTTCATTGTGTCTTTATCTGCTCTCCATTGTGTCTTTTATCTGCTGTCATTAATTGTGTCTTTTATCTGGTGTCACCAATTGTGTTTTTATTTAGTCTGATACTTATTGTGTTATATGTTATCGCCATTGTGTTATACGTTATGGTTATTGTGTTTTAGTATGTTGTCAATTGTGTCTTTATCTGTTATGATTGATTGTGTTTTTTTATCTACTTTACATTGTGTTTTACATCATGTTCATTGTGTAATATGCAACTGGACCTTTATTTTTTTTTTGAAAAATATAACAATATGGTACTCATATTAAAGATAAAAAACGCTCGATTTTATGGTATAATTTTTTTAAAAAAACAAATGATGTATAAAAAAGTTACGGACGTTTAAAAATTGGGGGGGGGGGGGGGAATAACATGCGACTTGCATATGCATATTCTCTTTCATCTTGTAGACAAAATTACCCTTTTTGATGTGTGTAAAATGCAGCATATAAATTACATCAAATAAGACATAAAACTAACCCCTTTTTAGTACTAATGTTGGAAAAAGTGTGTTTTTGTCTTCCTTTTGAATTTACAGGGTCAAATGAGCTTAAACGAACAAAAGGAACAAATATACAGCCAAAACCAACATAAATACAAAGAAAAGGAAGAAACGTGGCATGCCCGACCCCTCGACAACAACTCCCAAAGCAAAAACAAGAAGAAAGCTGAGCATGGGGCTGTGCCCAGCTCAGCACGGGGCCGTGTCCAGGATGGTCAGCCCTGGCACAAAAGACAAACCTGTAGAAGCTTCTATTTCCCAATACGGGGGCGTGTCCAGCGGACACGGGGCTGTGGTCAATACAAAGATTCGCAGAATATGAGCAAATCTTGATAGTACAGATACGCTTCTGCACACGGGGCCGTGCCCAGCGGACACGGGGGCGTGTGGAGCTAATGCAGACAAGTTGTATTAATGAAGAAAGAAAAAAGGGTGGAAACAGGGCCGTGTCCAGCGGACACGGGGCCGTGTCCAGGCTTCTGTACAGGCTATAAATAGGGGTGCTTGGTTCACTTCAAAGGCATCCCATGGCACACCACCTCTCTCACACTACACCCACCACCACCATAACACCATCATCCACCTCCATCATCCATTGTCCATCATAGAGTGTGTGAGTCATCTCGGGATCCAAGATTGATCGTAAGAGTTCTTGACAATCAAAGGCCATGTTTGCCTAAGTCTCTTACATCACTTGGTGAAGACAAGTGTCTAGTGTAATACTTTTTATTTTTAATCTTTTCGCACTTTTTACTTGGTTATGTATTAATGACTTTAATAACTAGTTTCTTATGTTGAAGGTGATTCTTCCTTATCGTTTGTTCGTGGTGTCTTGGCATTATTTTACTGTCTATATAAAATAAAAGATTTTCACCATTCATATCTCCACGGTCTATATGGAGGTATGTTGGCTACCTGGTCGGGGGTTAAGGGAACAGTTTGGTAAGAGTCTTGCCTTGTTCAGTGTATAGATCCTACAAGGACCTGGGTCAAATTTAGTAGGACCTCCTTCAATACCCACCGGTATTGGATGGCGGGGGTACAAACTCTTTGATCTCCTCATATGTAAGCTACTATTAATACTTTAACCCGACTACTTAGGACTGTATCCCTGCTGACTCAAACTACTTAGCCGAGGGTAACGTCACCTTCAAAAGAGGGGCCTACCACAATACGCATTAATAACTTAATTAATTATCTTTCAATAATCTGACCCTTTAGGATTGTATCCTTGCTGACTCAAACTACTGGGTTGAGGGTAACGTCACCTTCAAAAGAAGGGCCTACTACAATAACTAAGATAATCTCTTAAAAAGTGCAAAAGTGCGGAAATAATCAAAGGTTATACTAAACACGAGTCGGAGCCAAGTGATTCATCTTGTCTATCTGTTTTTATTTTATTTTTATTTTTATGCATTTTAGTTAGTTTTTATTTTTCTAGTTTAAAACCTTTTTTCTAAACTTTTGATTTGATTAGACGTTGAGGATAAACTGGTACTAAAAGCTCTCGTGTCCTTGGACGACCTCGGTATCTTACCAACACTATACTACGCTCACGATGGGTGCACTTGCCCATATATGTGTTTAGTGTTAGTAAATATCGTGTTTTATAAATTTAAAACTTGGCTAAAAAGTGTAAAAGGGCTTAAAATATACTTAAACTTATATACACACTTCACACGCATCAAGTTTTTGGCGCCGTTGCCGGGGACACAAGGATTTTAAGAAAGCTTAAAATCGACGGCCTAATCAGTTTTTCAAAACGCGCGCACATTTTTCTGCATTTTAGTTTAGTTATGCATTTACAGTAGGTTGAACACGGGCCGTGCTCGCTGAACACGGGGCCGTGCTGCATATTTTTCATAAAACACCCAGATACAGTATCCTGAACACGGGGTCGTGCTCACTGAACACGCCCCCATGCTCAACGAAATCAGTAACTTTAATTAAAACGCCCAGATACAGATTCTGTACACGGGGCCGTGTCCACTGAACACGGGGCCGTGTCCAGCCTCTGTTTCCGTTTTTATTTTTGTTTTCTGATCTCGAGACTTGGTTGTGGTCTGCTGAGTGATTCTTATGGATCAATACTCAGGAGGTTACAACTACACCTATGAGGATGATGATTATAGGAATAATTATTGCACTAATTGTGGTGACCCACACTCGGTTCAATATTGTAACTTATATCGACCATCCACTTCATACACCTACTATGAGGAGCCCATGTACGAGCCATCAACTTCATACACATCCTATAAGCCCTCTTACTCCTACTTTGAGGAACCAAGATATGAGCCACCACCTTCATATGCTTATTATGAGGGACCATGGCGTGAACAACCCACCTAATATGAGTATTATGAAGAACAAAATTACGACCCTTATCCATCATATGCTTATAATGAAGAACAATGGTGTGAACCATCTACTTCATATGGGTATTATGAGGAACAAAGGATCGAACAACCGGATTCAAGCTTTGAAAATCCCGATCCTTTTTCTATAACCGAAGTGACCGATAGGATATTAGAACACCTTAAAGTTATCGAGCGCTATATAAAAGAATCTCGCGCAAGGGAAGAGGAGTCCCGCGCAAGAGAAGAATTAAATAAAGAAGAGATAATTGAAAGTGTAAAAATGGAAGAACAAATAAGTGAAGAACCGACACATGAGTTAAACAACGAAAAAGGTGAGTCCGACAACGTTAAAATTCAAGAAGAGTCTAATTTTGAAGAAATTAATCTCTTGTCACCTTCTTTTGAAAATCATTGTTTAGTTCCAACTAATGCTAAGTTTTTAAAAGAGTTAAACACTAACACTAAAATTGACGAAACGGTAAGCGTTAAGTTAACTAACGATCAAACTTCGCTAATAAAAGAAAACCCATTTGAAATCAACATTACACCGGTTCCATGTTTTTTTCAAAATTCGTTTATTAGTAATGTCACAATCGATAAAGATCTTTGTGTTAACATAATGCCCAACTATATTTTCGAAAAATTAAGTATTAGTGATTTTTCTCCACTTCAAATACCCATTTTTCTATCTAATCGGAAAGTAATAAAATCAATCGGTGTAGTTGAGGATGTCTTGGTTCAAACAAATCAAATGGTAATCCCAACCGACTTTGTCATCCTTGATGACGCTCCTCTAGTGTTGGGACGACCTTTTGTAAAAACCAACGAAGCTTTGAAAAACCGGAAGCGCAACAATCTACCTATTCAATTAGGGGCATTAAAAAAAAGTGTCGACCTTGAGCGATCAATGAAATATCCATTCGGCAATGACGACCCCCTAATTGAAGATGAGCCAGAACCACCTGATAAGGTGGGTCTAGCCAAGGACCCTTATAAACGTGACGCACCACGGAGGCATTCCGCGGAACTATCCGTAGTTTTAGTTTAGATTAACTTTTACGTTTTCTAGTTTAGTTTTAATTTTCAGGAATAAAACACACTCGGGATGATGGAGGTTACTAAGGGAAACTTGAACCCACACCCCATGCACAAAAACAAAGCCTCCCAATGATTTTTCTTCATTACAGCAAGTTCAGCACGGGGCCGTGCTCACCCCAACACGCCCCGTGCCCGAGGTTCTGCAGAAAATGCCCAGTTCAGGTAACTGGAAACAGGGCCGTGCTCACTAAACACGCCCCCGTGCCCAGCCTTCTGTTTAAATTTGATACTGGCAGTTTGACCACGGGGCCGTGCTCAGCCAACACCACCCCGTGTTCAGCTACCCAGTAACATAAAACCTTGTTTTTAACCCACTTTTACACATTTTAATCAACCTAAAAACTTATTTTTGGGACACATTGAGGACAATGTGTAATTTAAGTGTGGGGGGATGCTAAAACCTTGAATCTTGCAAGTCCTAAATACAAGCCTTACACAAAACTCTATTGGACCCGCTAATCACCCCAAATTTTTTCAAAAATTTTCATTTTTTTTACTTGTCTTGGTTTAATTTGGGAATAACAAGTTCTAAAAAGGTTATATTTTTACAAATTTACAACCGATCGCGTCGTGATAAAAAGAACCAACATAAGAAAATTATGAAACGACATGACAAATCTAGTTAAAATTTGATTATATATACTTGATCAAATAAAAACCCATTCCCACAAAAAGTGAGTTTTGAGCCTTTATTGAGCATACAAATTCACATCTTTAAACTAAATGCTCATTTTCCGTTTCTTGTGTGAATAGCCGCTTGGTTCTTACTACTCTAGAACTTGCCGTGACAATATATTCCCGGTCCTTACCAACTTAAACCCAAGTAAGTAAATGATGGAGGCATTAGGACTAACCCTTTTTCTTTCAACACCATTATTTTTTTTACCACCTACCCAAAATCCCCCTAGTTAAACCCTTTGAGCCTAAACCTTTTCGTTTCAAAACCCACAAAACAAACACCCTTTACCCACCAAAACCTTTTTCTTTTCAAACCCCTTTTGTTTTAGTAAAATGCTCGGTTATCTTATGGCAAAAAAAGAGGATTTAGCAATAACCAAACAAGTTACTCAAAAATCTTGTTTGAATATGCTTAGTTTGAATAAATGTCAAAAAAAAAAAAAGAGAAAAAGGTTCACGATAACCGGTGTTTTTTACGCTTTTAGCCTTTTTTACTAACCACTAACAAAAACCATCTACCTTTAGCCCAAGCCTAACCCTTCCCCAAGTCCTCTTGATATTACAAAGGTGTATAGTTAAAAAGGAGGAGGATTGATTGCTTGGCAAGCATATGGTAGAAGTAAGTTCCATGCCGGTCTCGAGTGTCTCACAAAAATACATCTTCGGCCGAGTGTTGAGTGATTCCCTGTGAGGTATGTGAACTTGTATATAAATAAAATTTTAAAGAGGCATGTTATGCCCAAATAAGTAAGTTCTCTTATGAAACGTTCTAAATAAATCATAACGAATAGGATTGTAAATAATATAAAAATAAAACCCAATAAAGATCTTGGATTCCCGACACTCAAGACAAGCCCAAACCTTCTCTTCTACCCATTCCATTTGGGTGTGTAAGCCACATAATAAAGAGTTTTGCTTGAGGACAAGCAAAGATTCAAGTGTGGGGGTATTTGATGTGTGTAAAATGCAACATATAAATTACATCAAATAAGGCATAAAACTAACCCTTTTTTAGTACTAATGTTGGAAAAAGTGTGTTTTTGTCTTCCTTTTGAATTTACAGGGTCAAATGAGCTTAAACGAACAAAAGGAACAAATATACAGCCAAAACCAACATAAATACAAAGAAAAGGAAGAAACGTGGCATGCCTGACCCCTCGACAACAACTCCCAAAGCAAAAACAAGAAGAAAGCTGAGCATGGGGCTGTGCCCAGCTCAGCACGGGGCGTGCCCAGCTCAGCACGGGGCCGTGCTCAGCGAGCACGGGGCCGTGTCCAGGATGGTCAGCCCTGGCACAAAAGACAAACCTGTAGAAGCTTCTATTTCCCAACACGGGGGCGTGTACAGCGGACACGGGGCTGTGGTCAACGCAAAGATTCGCAGAATCTGAGCAAATCTTGATAGTACATATACGCTTCTTCACACGGGGCCGTGCCCAGCGGACACGGTGGCGTGTGGAGCTAATGCAGACAAATTGTATTAATGAAGAAAGAGAAAATGGTGGACACGGGGCCGTGTCTAGGCTTCTGTACAGGCTATAAATAGGGGTGCTTGGTTCACTTCAAAGGCATCCATTGGCACACCACCTCTCTCACACTTCACCCACCACCCACCACCACCATAACACCATCATCCACCACCATCATCCATTGTCCATCATAGAGTGTGTGAGTCGTCTCGGGATCCAAGATTAATCGTAAGAGTTCTTGACAATCAAAGACCATGTTTACCTAAGTTTCTTACATCACTTGGTGATGACAAGTGTCTAGTGTAATACTTTTTATTTTTAATCTTTTCGCACTTTTACTTGGTTATGTATTAATGACTTTAATAACTAGTTTCTTATGTTGAAGGTGATTCTTTCTTATCGTTTGTCTGTGGTGTCTTGGCATTATTTTACTGTCTATATAAAATAAAAGATTTTCACCATTCATATCTCCACGGTCTATATGGAGGTATGTTGGCTACCTGGTCGGGGGTTAAGGGAACAGTTTGGTAAGAGTCTTGCCTTGTTCAGTGTATAGATCCTGCAAGGACCTGGGTCAAATTTAGTAGGACCTCCTTCAATACCCACCGGTATTGGATGGCGGGGGTCCAAACTCTTTGATCCCCTCATATGTAAGCTACTATTAATACTTTAACCCGGCTACTTAGGACTGTATCCCTGCTGACTCAGACTACTTAGCCGAGGGTAACGTCATCTTCAAAAGAGGGGCCTACCACAATACGCATTAATAACTTAATTAATTATCTTTCAATAATCTGACCCTTTAGGATTGTATCCTTGCCGACTCAAACTACTGGGTTGAGGGTAACGTCACATTCAAAAGAGGGGCCTACTACAATAACTAAGATAATCTCTTAAAAAGTGCAAAAGTGCGGAAATAATCAAGGGTTATACTAAACACGAGTCGGAGCTAAGTGATTCATCTTGTCTATCTGTTTTTATTTTATTTTTATTTTTCAGCATTTTAGTTAGTTTTTATTTTTCTAGTTTAAAACCTTTTTTCTAAACTTTTGATTTGATTAGACGTTGAGGATAAACCGGTACTAAAAGCTCTTGTGTCCTTAGACGAGCTCGGTATCTTACGAACAGTATACTACGCTCACGATAGGTGCACTTGCCCATATGTGTGTTTAGTGTTAGTAAATATCGTGTTTTATAAATTTAAAACTTGGCTAAAAAATGTAAAAGTGCTTAAAATATACTTAAACTTATATACACACTTCACACGCATCACTTTTCATTTAATTCCTCCTAGGACACTTGTCACTCTCTGTTAGCTTCTTACCCTTCTTATTTTTAAATACTTTGTATTATAACTCAAACCATTAAATAAATATTAAATTGATTGATAAAGGTAATAATATCATTAAAAAAACTAGGAAAAACAAAAAGTAAATGAAAAAAGAGAATATAGTTTAAAAAATAAAAAAAAAGAAAATTTATTAAAAGTAAATATAATAATAAACTATTATAATAATAAAATAATAAAATATTAAAAAAAATTACTATTTTAAAAGTAAATATAATAATAAACTATTTTAAATTGAAAATTACTATTCAACGACAACAATATATATAACTTAACGCTAGTGCCACAATCTTGGAAGTTTGAATTTATAACCATTGTAATTCGTATGTAAACATCTTGAAAGTCTGAATTTTTTTTTTCCACGTAATATTTTTACCTGGCCATACTCATTCTGGCCGCATGACAGATTTAGACTCAATTGACAAAATATATCGGATCGGCCACTAGATGAGCTTGGAAATTTATATGAGTAAATAAACAAACAAACTGTATTATCTTTTATTATTCAACAAGTAGGTTACCTTTAAACACACGACTTGAAAATTAAGATGAGCTAGCTAAGCTAATTCAAGCCAAATATCCCTGGTTTGGATTTGAGTTTTTAACGAGGCGATATATAAATGAGTTGAAGGGTTTGAAATTATTAACTAAGCTTTTGGTCTTGTCCATTGTGTTGATACTTTAACATATCATTTCAAAGAAGCAAACCTCACAATTTATTTAACATATCATTAAAATTCAATGAACTTTGATAAAAGCATGACACGATTGTACTTTACCAAAACTCTTTTCGACGTTTGTACTTTATAAAATTGTGTTCTTTCTATCTTTTCCTTTGAATAATTGTGCATTTTGAATCAAACATATAAGCCTGCCTAGTACGACAATATCTTTGTCTCAACAGTTTAAGTACCCAACAAATAAGAAGATTGTATTAAGCTTTCATATGGATGATTTAGTCCAATGATGTATGTATTTTCACATGTTTAGTTATCATAAATGAATTAGTACTAGAGCTTTGATCAAGACCGCTCATAATGTGTGGGCCATGTTGTGTTGGATACACATGTGACATGATAGATGACCATTCATGATGTGTCGCCAATATTTATTGGATACACGTGTGACTTGAGAGCCATCGTCACCCTATTATTGTTCCAAAACAATTTGATAACATCAAACATATATTAGTTTGATATGAAACCACTTGCTTTTAACTCTATCATATAAAAGTTTTAACTCTATTTCTTTATATTATTTTATATCATCAACACTATTTGTTTTATATGTATTTATGATGTTCCTGTAATTTTTGTGCACACCAAACGCGTCTATATGTTATATGTGTATGCATTTGGTATGTTTATTAGGGTTGTTCAAAACCAGATATCCGAAAATTCGGATATCCGAATTTCAGATATTCGAAATTTTCTGATACCATAACTATTTTTTTAGCATTTGAATCATTTGATACATATAAAATGTAAAGATCACGATTCATGAAGTGAAAGAGATATGAAAAGAGTGAGATCCAAATCATATAACCATATATATAATGAAATATGTTTTTAAAGTTAAAAAATATTTATTTGCTTATTTATTATTTAAAGATTCTTCTTTAAATATATTTCAATTCATCTTAATAATGCATTTAAATCTTAGGATAAGGTAATTTAGGAGTGTAATCTTTGCTCTTAAAAAAATAATGCATTTAAACCCAACATAAAAACCCTAAAATCATGTAAAGAGATAAAAAAACATGGATATAAAAAGCAGCAATCATCAAATGATGTTAACATAACTTTAATAATCACTGCTAGTAGAAAATTGAATTTAATAATGTCAATCATAAACAAACATAGAAATAAACTTGAGCAAGTATCTAGATATTTCACCCCACATGAACAAGACACCACCTCAATTATCAATACAGATGCATCGATATCTCCTTTCAATATATATGAATTTTGCATCACCATATTTGCACAATAACAAAAAGTATCATTCACAGCATGTTAAATCAATCAGATTTTACACACATTTTTAATACATTTAAATATATTACTTAACCATTATGGCCAATATATGTTAGTCATATAAAATATCTAAGTTGATGTAGAAACATACCCACCTTAGGTATTAGTTTGGCTACTGTTGGTGGAAGATTAAAATAACTAAAGCAGTTCACTTGCTTTAACACACAATTAACATAATATTTTTCTGTGTTTAATATAATATATATTTTTAACTTTTATTTATCAAATAATGGACATTCAATAAATTAATTAGCACACAGCAAAAATCTTTTAAACTTATGGTTTGCCCACCTTTTTTTTCTTTTCTTTTTTAATGTGAGGATATAGTTATAAATTTAAAGCATTATGTTGTGCATCAATCACTTTTGATAATGAAGCAAAAAAAAGCCAACAATCTCCCAGTGCTTATATTTTTTAATTCGTGAAGCTCTGTTATTAGACATTACACGAAATGATAAATGAAATATTTTGAGTATATATATTTTTACAATATATTCTACATAATCTTAAAGAATTAAATGTCATTTTAGTACCAGTGATTTGTGCTATTTTATCAGTTTAATCCAAATGTTTTATTTTTTGCATGTGGGTCTAAAAAGATTTCACCGTTGCCATTTTAGTCCACTAGGTTAAATTCATCCATTTTTTCTGTTAACGAGAAGAGCAATTCGTGTTGATCAGTTCTGTTTAGACATAATGGAAAACATGAATAACATAGCTGTGACAGCAGACATGCCAGCGGAGAATCCAGTCAGAGATGCAACCATTGAGTTCGCATACTTGTCAGGATGATCTGGTTCCTCCTTAGGGTGCAAAGTAATGATTGTGATGAAGAACCGAAAAAAGGGTAATTCGGTTGAGAGGGAGAGGCGAGTTTGATGTTATTAAGTTAATCAAGGAGTCTAACCTTGTAACCTCTATATTAGTCTCCTTATATATGCACCCAAGAGGAAACCTAATTAGTTAATAAGGGTAATATGGCTCATCTACAATTACCAACTAATTATTTAATAGATTGTTATATATATTTTGATCTATATAATGTAAATGATTATAATGGCTACTAGATTAAATACAACATAATAATATATTTAATCTTACATTCTCCCACTTAGCCGAGTAATCATTTACCATGAGTCTTAGATAAGCCTGGTCAGGAGTTAACACTCATTTTAGCTCTAAACCAAGAACCGTAGCTGAGAAATACAGTCGTTGAATCATTATGCGACTCAGGACCCCCATTAGTCATACTAGAGCCTCAATTTAAAACCTAATCGTTATGATCAAAATACGCATAAGCCCTTTGTTTGATTTGTAATTATATTTGTCTATATGTCATTATACCGGTTGAACATATGTTAGAGACATAAAAAACCAAACTGAGTAAATTTCATTAATTAAAACATAAGCTAGTACAATATGCTAAATAAGGTCTTTAGTAAATCTCATATTCGAAACATGTTCTTCGAAAACCTTGGGTGGGAGACCTTTAGTCATCGGATCCGTAAGCATATCTTTAGTATTAATATACTCAATACAAAAATTATTTTCCTCAATTCGTTTATGTGCGAACATATATTTTGTATCGAGATATAAACCAGCTCTAGTCGAACTGTTACTGTTCGAGAAACTAACGGTAGCTGAGTTATCACAGTAAAGCTTCAATGGTCTAGAAATGGAATTAACGATTTTGTGTCCAGTGATCAGAATCCTAAGCAACATTCCATAACAGGTTGTGTTATAAACAACAATGTATTCTGCCATTATTGTGGAAGTTGTGGTCAACTGTTGTTTTTGACTCTTTCATGAAATGGGTCCGCCTGCTAACATAAAGATATAGCCCGAAGTCAATGGCGGAACTAGCCTAAAAAGTTAGGGGTATCCTAATTTTTTTTAGGATCAGGGGTATCCTTTATATAACAGAAACGGAGTTGAGGGGTATTTTTACACTACGAAAATGAAGTTAAGGGGTATTTTTACACTACGAGATGGGGTTGAGGGGTAGCCCGTGCTACCCCTATTAACACTCTAAGTCCGCCCATGCCCGAAGTGGATTTCTTTTCATCTTTGCATTTGGAAAAGTCAGAATCAGAATAGCCTACCACTTCTAAATGATCACTTTTTTTATAAGTTAGTTCGTAGTCTTTCGTCCCCTGCAGATATCGAAGTACCTTCTTAGCTGGTTTCCAGTGATCTAGGCTCTGATAACGGCCTAGCATTCCAGCAATATAAGCAATATCTGGGCGAGTACAGACTTGAGCATACATCAGGCTCCCTACTACTGGCGCGTAAGATATCTTGCTCATTTGCTCCTTTTCAACCTCTGTTGTCGGACACTTGAATGAACCGAAAACATCTCCCTTAACTACTGGAGCGACTGCGGGTTTGCACTGTTGCATGTTGTAACATGTAAGGACACAATCTATGTAAGCCTTTTGAGACAATCCTAAGATTCCTTTGTGTCTATCTCGGTGAATTTCGATGCCAATGACGTAAGAAGCATCTCCGAGATCCTTCATGTCGAAGTTATGCGAGAGTAACCGCTTCGACTCATGCAACATGTATAAACTATTACTTGCCAATAAAGTATCATCTACATAAAGGGCATGTATAATAAAGTCTCTCCGACTCATCTTGAGGTATGTGCATTGATCCAATTGATTATTTATAAAACCTTGTTTCTTAATGACTTCATCAAACTTGAGATACCATTGACGTGATGCTTGTTTTAACCCGTAAATGGATTTCTTCAACTTAGAGACCAGATGCTCCCGACCTTCAGGTTGTTTCATGTAAACATCTTCGTCTAAGTCTCCGTTAAGGAAAGCGGTTTTAACGTCCATCTGATGCAGCTCTAAATCAAAATGAGCTACTAGGGCCATAATGATCCTTAATGAATCTTTACGAGAGACAGGGGAAATGTCTCCTGATAATCAATTCCCCCTTTTGAGTGTAACCCTTTGCAACCAATCTCGCTTTGTAGCGTTCAACATTCCCATTCGGATCCAGTTTTGATTTTGAATACCCATTTACATCCTATGGGTTTAACACCGTTGGGTAATTCTACCAAATCTCAAACGTCATTTTTCTTCATGGATTCAAGCTCATCAATCATTGCTTTATTCCATTCAGAAGACTGATCACTGCTAATGGCTTCATTATAAGAGATAGGATCATTGAGCTTTTCGGGATCCATTTCAGTCATGTAGGTAACATAATCATCCCAATTAGTAGGCCTTCTGGGCCTAGATGACCTCTTGAGTTGATTATCGGGTTTAGTGTTGTCTTGGTTTTGAGCGTTTGATGTGCCTTCGTTATGAGGTATAATGGGTTCTGATTGTGGAGGTAGATTTGGTGCAGTAGCTTCAGGCACAATTGTTACATTGGGTACAAGAGGAGTAAACGGAGTAATGGTAAGCGAC
Source organism: Helianthus tuberosus (assembly GCA_030545235.1). Classification (NCBI taxonomy): domain Eukaryota; kingdom Viridiplantae; phylum Streptophyta; class Magnoliopsida; order Asterales; family Asteraceae; genus Helianthus; species Helianthus tuberosus. The sequence goes on from CM060399.1 coordinate 2,494,063, forward strand.
GAGTCTCTTCCCCGCGTCTTGTACTTCTTGCAATTATTCGTAAGGGTTGGTACTGCTCCCACTGACCTTGAAATCCTCCAGGAACGCAGCACGCTTGGTTTCAACAATACGGGTGACATGGGAGGACAATAGAAACGGTAACCCTTTGAGTGATCAGGATACCCGATAAAGAAACTGGTAACTGTTTTAGGGTCAAGTTTCCTTAGGAAAGGATAATAAAGTTTTGCTTCAGCAATGCATCGCCATACTTTCATATATTTAAGACTCGATTTCCTTCTTATCCAAAGTTCATAAGGAGTTTTAGAGACAGACTTAGAAGGAACTCTATTGAGTATATGAACAGCTGCTTTTAATGCTCCAGTCCAGAGGAATAATGTAAATTAGTGTTGGCTAACATACTGCGCACCATGTTCATAAGGGTACAGTTTCTTCATTCAACGACACCGTTCTGATGAGGTGTACCAGGCATGATGTATTGGTTCACAATCCCCTGGCACTTACAAAACTCATAAAATGGACCAGGAGCTTGACCCACATCAATATGTCTTCCATAATATTCACCGCCTCTATCTGATCTCACAACTTTAATTTGATGATCTAGTTATTTTTCAACTTCATCTTTATAATCTTTAAAAGTTGTAAGAGATTCAGATTTTTCCTTAATGAGATACAAGTACATGTAATGAGAATAATCATCAATGAAAGTTATAAATGAAATATGTCCAGTGATGCCAACGATTTGGTAAGGACCACTAATGTCAGTGTGAATGAGTTCTAATAAATTAGAGCTCCTAGTGACACCTTTCTTATTCGCTAATGTCATTTTACCTTTAAGACATTTGACACATGTTCCAAAATCAGTGAAATCGAGATGAGGTAAGACATCATCCTTTACGAGACGATTTAATCGTTCTCTTGAGATGTGGCCTAAACATTGATGCCACAACATGGATAAAGTCTCTAAGTCTCGTTTCTCTTTCATCTTTGTGAGTGATTCATTAATGTTATATGACAACAAAGATTTGGAAAAATTATCACCTAGTTCTAATCTATAGAGACCACCATCCAGAACGCTGGTACCATAACCAACGAAATCATAGATAATAGAGAGTTTGTGATGACCATGGGAAACAATAAAACCATCCATGTCTAACTTTGGTCCTGATATAAGGTTCCGAGTTACCTCAGGAACATATAAGGTATCATAAAGTTTAATGCATAAACCAGTTTTTGTAAATAATTGTAATGTTCCTATGGCCTTCACTTCTAAAACTTTAAGTGTTCTTTGGTTTCTTCCCAGCTTCCGGATTGAAAGGAATCCCTGAGTAGAGTTGGTTACATGAACCATAGAACCAGAATCAAACCACCAAGAATTAGCAGGGAAATTTAAATTATAGGACTCAAGTATCATGAAAAAATCGTTACCTTTCTTAGCCAACCACTCCTTAAAGTCAGGGCATTCTTTCTGCTTATGTCCTGTCTTTTTACAGAACTTGCAGTGGAGTTTGCCTAAGGAGTTCTTAGAGCTGGAAGGTGCACTTGTATTAGGATTGTGCCTTTGGACCTTGGAAGCATCCTTTCTTGGATAATTGTTCTTCCTTTTCTTAGAATTGGAGGTAGTGAAGTTTGCAACATTAGTAGTGCGATCCATCTTCATACGCTCTTCCTCCTGCACGCACATAGCGATCAGCTCACTCATCGTCCCTTTGTCCTTCTAAGTGTTGTAATTGATCTTGAATGCTTCATAGGACGAAGGAAGCGAAGTAATGATGAAGTGAACAAGAAAACCATCACTGATTTCCATGTCTAATCCCTTCAGCTTATTGGCCATGTCGTTCATCATCATGATGTGTTCGCGAATGCCGCTCCTCCCATCATACTTAGTAGTCACTGGCTTGAGGATTAAAGTACTAGTGTGTGCTTTAGACGTTCCCTTGAATTGTGCCTCCACAGAAGCCAAGAAGGTTTTAGCATCATCAGAATCAGGAATGGCTCCTATGATTACATTGTTTATGGACTGCTTAATAAACATGAGAGACATGCGGTTACACCTAGACCACTTTTCATGAGTCATCTGCTCAACAGCAGTACTTTGAGGAGTAAGGTCTGCCGACTTATTCTCCCTTAAAGCATAATCGAAGTCCAGAAAAGCAAGAGTAAGCATGAGAGAGTCCTTCCATGCAACAAAGTTATCTTCAGTCAAAGGTGGAATCCCGCAATTGGGTTCTGATAGTGGAAAAAAATGAGTGAATTACGATACTAAGAAAGAAGTCCTAATGTGATCTAAGGGCATGTTATACTAAGGCATGCATAAATAATGACCATTTTAATTATGAAGTTGTGATATTGTCTATTACTAACATCAAAATAATAGATTTAGTTAAAATTCTACTTAAACGAAGACAAATTAGCTTTGGCCAAAAGTGTAATCATCTAAGCATGTGTGCAAAGTGATTGTGAAAAATCAACTTTGGCCAGAAATGAGATAATCACTTTAGTTATGCACTTGTTAAGTATGCTAGATATAAATGAATTAAATCAGCTTTGGCCGGAAATAAGACATTCACATTTGTAATGCATACTTAACATAGCTTTTATAATAGTTGAACAATAAATAGATGCATCAAATCAGCTTTGGCCAGAAGTGATACATCAGAAGCTTATTCAAGTCAAGCTATTTTGGTTTTGTGAAAAGTTATTTGATTCTGATTAATTAAGTATTTACAAACCAATTATTTAGTTCACATTAACAGCCTAATAAAGTAATGATATTTCAAGTTTGTTATGAAATCTCGATTCACTTGACATTTCGAATGAGATTTCGAGTGAGATCTCGACTCAGTTATGAAATCTAGAGTTCACTGGAGATTTCGAGTGAGATCATGACTCAGTTATGAAATCTCGAGTTCACTTGAGATTTCGAGTTCCATATGAGATTTCGAGTGATTAAAGCCAATCGCAACCTTAATCGAAATCTCGAGGTTTCGAGTGATGAAAACCAATGCCTTAATGAGATTTCGAGTTCTTTATGAGGTTTCGAGTGATAAACCCTAGTCGAAATCAAGCGACATTCTTCTCAGTCACAACAACCTGATTGGGAGTCGAAATCTTAATCACAATCTCAATTGTCGTCGTATTTTAATGAGATTTCAAGTAGGAATCTCAGTCGGGATCATTTAATCTCGTAAACTTGTTCTCTAAGTCTCGAAATCTGCTTATCAACAACTGTTAGTGGAGATAAGTTTGAAAATTTGAATGCTTAGGGATTGTGAGATTTTGTTTCCTGTTTTGATGCTAATCTAAATTTATCAAAAAAAATCGAGATAATATCCATTTATCTATTAACAGATTTTGAAAAGTTTTCTAAGATAAAATTAGATTAAAACAGAAAAACACTCAATAATCCAAATTTCATTCCAAAACATAAGGGAAGTTTTGAATTTTCCAAAGAACACATGATGAACCCTAAAAATTGAAACCAAATTTCTGGAACCCGAAACCTGAATTTTATAGTTTTTTTATACAGATTTCGGACATATGTTTTACCCGTTTGATTTCGAGACATCTATAAACCATTCTTTTTCCTTTCTTTTTCCTGAAACAGTGATATCGGGGCCATGACTCGAAACAGGCTGTTATTGTTTATTAGGTTTTCAAAATTCCGTTTTTCAGATTTCAATCCTAGAATAATGGATACGAAAACATAACTGATTTATCAACATATGCTCTGATACCACATGTTGATCAGTTCTGTTTAGACATAATGGAAAACATGAATAACATACCTGTGACCCCAGACATGCCAGCAGAGAATCCAGTCAGAGATGCAACCATTGAGTTCGTCATACTTGTCAGGATGATCTGATTCCTCCTTAGGGTGCAAAGTAATGATGGTGATGAAGAACCCAAAAAAAGGGTAATTCAGTTGGGAGAGAGAGGTGAATTTAATATTATTGAGTTAATCAAGAAGTCTAACCTTGTAACCTCTATATTAGTCTCTTTATATATGCACCTAAGAGGAAATCCAATTAGTTAATAAGGGTAATATGGTCCATCAATAATTACCAACTAATGATTTAATAGGTTGTTAAATATTTTGATCTATGTAATGTAAATGATTATAATGGCTACTAGATTAAATAAAACATAATAATATATTGAATCTTACAATTCGGTCATTTTATATGTAATTCTGTTTACTAGAAGGGCAATTCGGTCATATAAAATGACCGAATTGCCCTTCTTATTATAAAAAAAATGGATGAAGTTAACCCAATGGACTAAAATGGCAATGGTGAAATCTTTTTGGACCCACAGCCAAAAAATGAAACCTTTGGACTAAACTGGCAAAATGGCCCAAACCACAGGGACTAAAATGGCATGTAACTCTAATCTTAAAGCACAAAGTCGGTGGCTTTTACGCCACCGACCCTCCCCACTTCACTAAAATACAAGGCCACCCCTTCCACTTTTCAATAAAATACAAGGCCACCTCAATATTTAGAAATAATATTTTTACCCCTTACTCTATACAATATAATAAATTCAACCCCCAACTTTGCAAAATGGTATTTATAGCCCCTATTTCATTATCTGGCACCCCTTATACTTTCAAACTTAACATTTTTAACTCTTTTTCTCTTAGTTTTACGTTTTTTCTCAAAGTTTCACCACATTGAAATTTTAGTCCCTTGACTTTACAACGTCAACGTTTAATCCCCCATGTTTAAGATATTCTAGCTTTACCTGTGTACCATATATAATATGCATTTTTAACATGTTATTTTCTTTAATGATTTTCGTTCGCTAATTTCTTTTTAAGAACTAATTTATCATTAATCTCCTTGAATTTCAAAAGTTTCGACTTTACCCTTTTTCGTTCCTTTACTTTAAAAAAAAAGTTTTTAGGTACGGATTTTTATGTACGCGTCAGTATAAATTCGAGTTGATCTACGTTTAGATGTAACTTTTTTAATAATTTTTTTTTGCCAATTTTTCTTTAAAGAAGTAATTTATCGATAACCTCTTTGAGTTTCAATAGTTTCGACTTTGCCCCTTTTGTTCTTTTACTTGAAAAAATTAACTTTTCACGTGCGGATTTTTCGGTATGTATTAGTATAAATTCGAGTTGAACTCTTTTTAGAGGAAAACTTTTCTTGGGAAATGAGTTAGTGCAAATATAAATTGTTTTTTACATAACATACTGAGTGTCATTACATATAATATATTTTCATTCGATAGTATAAATTCGAGTTACTATGTGTTTTGTGTATTTTCTATATTTAAAGCTATAATAAGCCTCTTTTGATTGTTCCGCATCGGTCACGTTACATAGCACTTGCACTAATCCATTCAATATTTGTAATATACTCGCTTCGCAACGCGCGCGGGTCTATTTACTAATTCTATTTAAAAAACATTGCTTGTGTAGAGGGCCGTCCATGATTAATTCTAAAAAAAACTTTAGGCCTCGGACTAGTAGTGAACATCGGACCATAAAACACACACACAGACATATATATATATATATATATATATAGGGTTGAGTTCATTTCAGAACTCTAAATAACTACAAAACTTTCAGAACTCATAATAAACAATCATTTTATATATAAGTTTTTGTATTTAGGATCTTTTTATCATCTATTATATGTATTTCTTTGATTACATACATGTTAAAAGTAGTTTACATATGTTTAATTGCCAAAATTATATATATGTGTCATAACTAGTTACATATATGTAAAAAAAACTAGTTTACATATGTGTAATTATAAAATTACATATAAAAATGATAAAATCACTCTTAACATGTATGTAATCGTAAAAATACACATAATAAATGATAAAAATTTTCCTAAACATAAAAATATATAAATAAAAGAGTAAATTACAAAACTCGTCCTTTATGTTTACATCATATTACAAAGTGTGTCATTTGTCTTCAAAAATTACAAAAAACGTACTCGATGTTTGCAAACCCTTGCACATTATGTCCTTTAGCCCTAACTCTGTTATTTTTCATGGTTAAATCAGACCAAGTGTACCCCACATGTGGGTATTTTGGTCATTTTACCGTTTATTGATATAAAACAATTTACTCTCACTCTAAACACAAACACAATTGCAGTCTCTTTATCCTCTCCGACCACAAGACTCTGGTCACCAGTACCACCTAGCTCCGGCGACCAAGAACCATCCACCTGCCACCACCTCCACACTCCGCACACCACCTGTCACCACCAATCAAACCAACCACCATCTGCCACCACCACCAATCTTCCCCCAAACCTCATCTTCCACAAACACCCACAACCATCACCGTACCAAGCATGACAGTGACACCCACAACCACCACCGTACCAAGCATGACAGTGGAATGACGACGGCGGATTTAAATCTAGGGTTCTGAAGACGGCAGCGCTGTTATGGTGCAATGGCATAAGATCATCGACGGTAGGTAACCCTTGCTCACAATGAAACTCGATCGCCCTCGTCGTCGTTGCTCACTTCTTGTTAGGCCCTAAAGTGTGAGACTGACGCATCAAATTAATACAACGAGCTATGGTTATGAACTGGGTCTTACCGGGTTAGTTTATGTTAGGTTGTGGACCTTTATAGGTCACTTGGGCCAAGCTTTAGGCCATGTGGGCCAAGCAGGCCCAAGGGAAGCCCATGTAGGGAAGTGGGCTTGTCCATGTATATAAACAAGTTTTCAACTTGTTTTAGGTTTGATCATCATTGTTACATTTTCTCTAGAGAGTGAGGCGATTTGGTGGTAGAACACTTGTACTAGACGGTTTTGCTAGTTGATAGTAATAGAATCGTGTGCAAGTGTTTAAAGGTGATTCGGTATTGTTCTTTGTTATTCATATTTTCCGTTATTCTTGAATCTCACCAAGTTTGGATTCCGCACAAACTTGGTGATTGTTTGATATCATTGAAAGATCCGGTTATACGGGACTTACAAGTGGTATCAGAGCCATTAGAACCTGTTTCTAGGCTCGGTGTGATATCAAAGATTCAAGTTTTTCGAAGAAAAGGTGTTGTTTTTTGGGTGTTTTGATTTGATTTGATTTTGTTTGGGTTTTTGGTTCTTATTGTTTTTTTCGAAAATCTTAAAGAAAACAAGTTATAGGTGTTTTGTTTGGTGGTTTACGGCTGGAAATCTGGGCATTTTTGGAGTTAATTCATTAGAGATTTGTTGGTGTTCTTGATTTCTTGGTGTTCTTGATGTTGAAACATTGTTAATCGAAGTTTTATAAAAACTAGTATATTTTGGTGTTTTGATTCTTTGAAAGTGTTAAAATTTGAAATGATTCTTAATTTTCATTTTTGAAAAGGATCTGTTCTAGAAATACGATTTTTTTTTAAATTTGGAGATAATTGTTTTTAGAAAAGGATTTGCAAATATTTTTGAAGATAATCACTGCTTCTTTTTCGGAATATCTGTTTGTCAACTTTTTGGACAAGTCGCAATCACCTCCACGTTCATCATCATCATCATCTGGTTTCGAGTTATCAACATTTGTATTATCTCTTCACGGTCTCGACTTGATATTTGATTTCAGGGTCTCGAGTAGCAACCAAATCCAGCCGACACCATTGTCTCGAGTCATCAACTTCATCCTTCACGGTCTCGACTCGTTCCGACTCGCAACCACCTTACATCACCTACAACTATCACCTGTTTCATTGATCTCGATTCATCATCGGCTTTCGAATTCCGACTTCGTCATATCGTCTCCAACTTTCGAGTCGCAACGTTCATCACTTCACAGGTCTCGACTCCCACTGGTCTCGAGTTGTCTATATCACGGTTTCGAGTCATCTCTGGTTTCGAGTCATTCCTCACCAGTCGCAACCATCATTGTCAGCTACAAGATCACAGAGGTTTCGAGTTGTCAAGGTCTCGAGTTAGCGTCTGTTCTGGTTTCGAGTCTCATAGTGATTCCGAGTCGCAATCACCGTTCCGACTCGCAACCATTGTTGAGTCATCTCTGTTTTCGAGTCGCAACAAGTATTGAGGTTTCGAGTCACCACATTTCGAGTCGCAACCTTTCTTCTTGAGTCGCAACCATCAACGATTACTTGGTTTCGAGTCACATATCCTCCAAGATTTCGAGTTGTGGAGATTCCAAGTTCCAGTTTCGAGTTATCTTCATAACTTTCTTCACTGATTACTGTTTCAAGTAACATCCTGCAACTCCGGTCTTCTTCCCCGTCTCCGACAAACTTCTCCCATCACTCTCCTCCAACACCGTACAACATCATCATCTTCGTCGATCTCTGACTACCACCTTCTTCACGTCTATCAGTTATCATCTTCTCCGTCATCACTGCATATTAGTTCATCTTTCACCGACATCTCCGTTATCGCCGACGACAGATTGTGTTTCAACCGTTGTTACCTCCATTCTCCGTCAACCAGCAAGGTTATCACCTCCGGCGACCATTGTTATTATCATTGCTGGTGTCATCATCGCCGGTCATTACACATCATCTTCATCTCCGGCGGTTGATATTATTTGAAATTAGGGTTACGGTTGTGGGGTTTACGAAGAAGGAGATAATAACGTGTTTTGTCGTTTATGTTTTAAGAATAATAATAATATTAAAATCATTTGATAATCATTACCTAATAATTGGTTTTTATAATAAAAATAATAATAATAATTGTTTTTAATAATAATATTTGATATTCTATTTCTTTAATTAATTGAAAAATTAATTATATTTAAAAAAAAAAAAGTTTGGTGTGATATCGGTTTTTGACAAGTTTTTTAGGTGCGGTTCAGAAAGCGGGTTCATTCAACTGCTGAGTGTTTGAGTTAGCGAGTACACGGGTTCTTGTTTGGTTTGTGTTTTGAGGAGAAGAACAAAAGTATCAACCACCCGCTGAAATTATGGCATTCATATTTCACAAACCTGTGGTTCAAAAAATGACTGTTGAAGATACACTTTCTTCTTTCTGTACTCCTGAATGTAGACAAAGAGTTGACGTTTATAGAATGCACAACGCTGAGCTAATTCAAGATTATCAAGACATGAAAAATAAAAACTTTACTTTATCGAAAAACGAAAAACTTTACAAAGAAAAGATCGAAGCTCAGCGAAAAGACATCATCAAACTCAAGGATGATGTAAGTGTAAAATCATCTCATCTCAACTCTTATACGTTCAAGAAAAACTGTGCGCTGTGACTAAGGAACTGGATGATATCAGAGACAGATATCAAATTAATGAGCTTAATATTAAGAAATTTGATTCTTCCAGTAAATTAGTAAAAAATTTGTGTGATCAACAGCTTGCGTACAAAGAAAAGAAAGGGCGTGGATTGGGTTTCAATCAGACTCCTCCTCCTTACAATGATAATTACACATATTTACCTATGACTGAGGAGGAGCTGATGAATGAAAGTAAAATGACTTATGGTCCCAAAAACAATAAGTCATCATTTAATGGCAGATCTATTGAGAAACAGGGATTTACTTCAATTAATTTTGTTGCTAAAGGCTCAATTGATCCTAATGTTTCGTCCTCATGTGCAGATGAAGTACCTGAAGTAAAGTGTGGAGATGTTCTTGGGAGTGAACAAGTTTTTAATTATGATATTTCTGAAAATTATTTTGATCAAACTGATTCTGATACTGCTTTTGGAAAAACTTTGTTTGAGTCGTTTTGTGCTTATGTGTCGTCGAGTGAGCCTGATGTTTTGGGTAAAACTGATGATGTTTGTGTTGAATCCTTCAACAATAAGTCTGATGATGGATGTTTTCCAGTAAATGACTGTGATTGTGATATTTCTAACTCTACTGATGTTAGTGTGATAGGTGAGGTCCCTCAGGATCCATTCAGTGAAACCACTGAAACTCCTTCTCAAGAAAATCAAGAATATCCTGATTCTTCTTCCGAATCGGTCTCAGTGGTCCCTAATGTTGAATCTAGTGGGACCCCATTGGAAACCGTGACTGAAAGCAGACCTTAAGTAGATTCACATGATACATGTGTTGACGAAACATGTGTTGATGAAATTTCAACTTGTTCCAAAATTGAAACTGAATCTGAACCAGATTTTGAAAAAGAAGATGTGGTCACTATAAATGAACAATCACTAGAAAATGTTTCTGAAAAAGAAGTTAAAACAGAAACTGAATCGTCTTCTAAAGGTCAAATGGTCCGTGATCTACCAATCAAAGACTTCATGCTGGTAGAAAAGTGTGTTGCTTGCGCAAAAGGAAAGGCTCATCAAAAGCCTCATAAATCCAAGTCTACACCTTCGACAAAAGTCGTGCTTGAATTACTACACATGGATCTTTTTGGTCCTGTAAATGTTGTGAGCATTGATAAGAAGGCGTATTATCTTGTGATCGTAGATGACTACTCTCGTTACACATGGGTATACTTTCTTAGTCACAAGAACGAGGCTGCGAGTTTGATCAAACAATTTGTCACTCTAGTTGAAAATCAAGCTACTGCAAGGGTGAAAGCAATTCGATCAGACACTGGGACAGAATTCAAGAACATCACCTTAGATACATTCTGTGCAGAAAAAGGAATCGAACGACAGTACAGTGCACCACGAACTCCACAACAAAATGGAGTGGCTGAGAGACGAAATCGTACTCTTATAGAGGCGGCACGAACCATGCTGGCCGACTCGAAGCTTCCTAGTTTCTTCTGGGCCGAAGCAGTTAGCACGACTTGTTACATCCAGAATCATGCTTTAGTAAACAAACATCATATGAAAACTCCTTATGAGATTCTGGAAGGACGTAAACCCTCGGTCTCACACTTCCGTAACTTTGGTTGTCCGTGTGTCTTGTTGCTCATGGACACTAATGGGAAGTTTGAGGTCAAAGGGGACGAATGTTTCTTTATTGGATACGCTAAAGGATCCTCCTATAGAGTGTACAATAAAGTAACCAAGAAAGTCGTTGAGTCATGCAACATTGAATGGCTTGAAGAAAATACTACGGACGCTAGAGTTGGTCCAGATTGGCTATATGATTATGTTGATTTGTTCAAATCCTTTAACATTTTGTCTAGTGTTTCCCCGGATGCAGGTGTGTCGACTCCGAAACAACCAGTTTCGTTTGGTCATACAGAAGAAGAGAAACATGATGAAGGGAGCTCGCGAAATCATACACCTTTGGTACAGAAGAACTCAGAAAAGGCACATGGAACACAAGCAAAGCAATCAGAGCAATCTAAACCCATCAGATTAGCTACTGCTGCTAGCTCTTCGAATCTCCATACATTGAAGCGACAAACATGTTTCAACTGTGGAATTCCTGGACACATTGCTAGAAATTGTGTTCATCGCCCAAACGTGCAACAAAATGCGAATATTCACTCTTGTGCTGGTGTTTGTGAGCCGGTTCACAACACGCAAAAGGAGCCAAAACGAGCAGATCAAAATCGAGGGTATAAGAACTCTGCTCATAAAGGACAAGGTAGCAATAATCCTCAAAAAGCTCGTGACAAGGTGAATGAAAGATCCAATCAGGGAGAAAAGACGAAAAATGGTGCTCATAGCAACAAGAGTTCTGCAAACAGCAAATATAAGCACCCAAATTCGTCTTCGTCTGAAAGTCATGTGCAGACGCATCCAACACGAAGAGGACCGGTTTGTCCTTCAGGGTCTGCAAGAGCAAATCCAGCTGATCAGAATGCTTTCTACATGAAGAGACAAACATGCTTCAATTGCGGCATTGCTGGTCACATAGCTCGAAACTGCACACATCGTCCCTACGTACCATATTATATGCAAAATCGGAGGGTTACACCAAAGGATAAATACCATTCTAAGCCAATAAAGGTATCTACACCTAAGGCAATGAAGAATGTGAATCCCAAGGTTAAACCTTCTGATGGGGATTGGAACGCTGCCAAAAACAAACGCAAATCTTTTCAGGAACAAAAACGTGTTTTTAAAACTAACAAACCTGAAACAGTTAAAGTTGCTCAACCGAAGGCAACAAATACGTTTGTTAAACCAAAACAGATTTGGAAACCCAAATCCAAGGCAACAACGTCTCCAATCCTTGAAACGAAAGGGGACTTGTGTTTGAAAGAAGTGTCTTACTTTGATGCTTCAGGAAATCCCAGGACCACGATGGCCTGGGTACCCATGTCTTACTAATCTCCTTAATTTTCAGGAACAACTAAGGAGGAGCTGTTGGCAATCTCTGGAATGTTGATAGCGGTTGTTCCAGAGATAAAAACGGGTAACATTTCACTGTTGCAAAAAGTTCAATTTTTTTTTTACAGATGATATGTTTCCTTTGGAGGAGATTAGAGAAGTAAGATAAGATCAGCAAAAGGTACCGTTTAAATTCAGTACTTTGATTTGAATTTTGATTAGTCTTCAATCTGATGACAGAACGGTTAAGCAAAAATATTTTTCTCTCTTTTTCTTAGTTTATACTTTGTATATAAATTGTCCTTTCTCTAGTAAATGGTAAATTTGCGCAAAAATACAAGATTTATGCACAAATTTAGGGGGGGGGGGGGAGAGGAACATATAGATAGATATAGAGTTTAGGAGGAGAAAACTCAGAAAATACAAAAAGAGTTTGCAGTAAATATGTATTGTTTTAGGGGGAGAAAATGAGAAAAATACAAAAACATTTGAAAAATGAAAAAGCCAAAAAGAAAGATTGCATGATATGGGAAGTGAAATAAATGTTCGTGTTAAAGGGTTTGACTAACACATGTAAGGTGCCATAGCTGAAAAGACTAGGATCTACTGTGATATGTCGATAGGCTTGACGCTCAACATGATAAAAGATACTAAGTGATATAAACATAACGAACTATGTACCATGTGGGTAACATATCAACGGCGTATGATTTTATGGTCTTAAATCTTGCGTTGATAGATAGCCAACATCTGAGGTTTCGGGTCTTTATATTGTTGAATCATCCGGGGATATCTTGGATGTCTTTCTGTTCAGAACTAAAATTGTACATGACCCCAGGAAAGAAAGTCACTTGGAATTAGCTCATTTCTATTTGAATGTCTGTATGTTGTCCCGATACACACAATTTTGATCTGATTCTGAAATCTTCTCTGAAAAAGTCGTGTACCTCCTCTGCTGCATCCAAATATATGCTGACCTGGAGGTGCTAGGCAACGACAGCTTCTGCTGCATCCAGATACATGCTGACCTAGCTGTACGTTGTCGCGTTATAGATCTAATACACCCGAAAGAGGCCCTCAAGTGCCCAAAAGAAACCCTAGAAACCTATATCAAATTGAGAAAAACTCATTTGATCTGTATATTATACCTTCTCTGCAAAAGATCTATTCTGTTCTCTTCTCAACCTATTCCCAGTTAAGATTTCAGAAATCTGGATTGGACTTGTGAAATATGTGGTAGGGAAGATACTTGCATGATAGAGTGTGCTGTTTATATTTCCAGGATTTGATTAGTATTTATTTGGGTGTTCATTATTAAGAAATCAAAACATGATAAAATAGATTATATGCAGACCTGGACACAGTCAGGATATCTTAAAGGATGACATCAGTATACTCACCTGCTACGATGAATCGTTGTGCTTACCTTGATCGCGGGGGTATGCCTTGGAATGGGACACACGGGTATAATAGTATAATATTACCTAAAGCATATCACGAAGTTGAAAAATTGAAAGTTGAGCGTTAAAGTTTAAGTGGACAAACATATTGGCAATCGCATAGACCAGTTTGATTAGGCTCGTACTGAAAAGTGTTCCTTAGTCTGCCTGAGAACGAATTTTGATCCCATTGCAATTGTAATTGTATATTATGGTAGTTGTTTATATTTTGAGTATTTTATTTGTTTTTAGTTCTTAAAAAAATAAAAAAATTCAAAAATAGCGTTTTGCTTTTCTATAAATCAAAAATCCAAAAATAGAGTGCTTATTTGTTTTTCTTAAAATTAAAAATATAACCGTTCTTGAAGATTTGACTGATCATCAAAAGTTGAAAGAATTTAAATTGTGAAATCCGAGTACAAGTACTTGGATGTACCTAGTGTTCATATGGTACTCTCCCTGTTGCATAAGAAATGTTTGCTTATGAGTTTGTGAGCATGTGCAGAACTTGATTTCAATCAAGAACAGGGGTTGATGAAGATTGAGATGATGTTAGCTGCTGAAGAAACATGGAGCAGCACAACAACAAGATGTACCGGAGTCAGAAGAACTGGATACGAAATGCTGTCTGACAATGAAAGTGCATTTGAAGAAGTACCGTGAACCTGCTTGAAAGACAAAGATTGAAGAAGAAAAGAACTACTGAGAATCCTCCTCTCACATTCTTTTTAACAAAGACTTTCAAGCTAAAGCTGATCGAGATCTTGATATGAAGCTAACCACAAGAGCTGAAGAAAGAGACCCAGTGCTGAGAGTTCAGAAGTAAAGAACTTCCACAACATCTGCAACATTGCGACAACCATAGACTTCGTTGAAGACGTTGTTGAATCCATGCTATGAAGACAATTTGATGGCATCAGTCTAGGGGGAGATTGTTAGGCCCTAAAGTGTGAGACTGACGCATCAAATTAATACAACGAGCTATGGTTATGAACTGGGTCTTACCGGGTTAGTTTATGTTAGGTTGTGGACCTTTATAGGTCACTTGGGCCAAGCTTTAGGCCATGTGGGCCAAGCAGGCCCAAGGGAAGCCCATGTAGGGAAGTGGGCTTGTCCATGTATATAAACAAGTTTTCAACTTGTTTTAGGTTTGATCATCATTGTTACATTTTCTCTAGAGAGTGAGGCGATTTGGTGGTAGAACACTTGTACTAGACGGTTTTGCTAGTTGATAGTAATAGAATCGTGTGCAAGTGTTTAAAGGTGATTCGGTATTGTTCTTTGTTATTCATATTTTCCGTTATTCTTGAATCTCACCAAGTTTGGATTCCGCACAAACTTGGTGATTGTTTGATATCATTGAAAGATCCGGTTATACGGGACTTACACTTCTTCACCCTAATCTATGCGTGTCATTCTAGAAACCCTAATTCTGTATTTCCGGCGTGAAAATGCGGTGGGGTAATTGATTTCTTTCTCCTCCTCGATTTCTAAAACCCTCTGATTGCCCTCTGTGTTTGTGAAATAATAAGTTTATTAAGAAGCGATTGATATGTGTGGTCTCATTCTGATTATGTAGACTCAGTTGCAGATCTAATCTGCATCTTCAATAGTTGAAAACAACAATTTTACATTTTGATTACAGCCTTAAGTTCAATCATGTTTCTTTGATTCGAGATCTTGTGTATAAAAATTGAATACTTCGTTGTCATATTTAGTGGCAGGTGGTGTGTGGAGTGTGGAGGTGGTGGCAGGTGGGTGGTTCTTGGTCGCCGGAGCTAGGTGGTAGTGGTGATCGGAGAGGATAAAGAGATTATAATTGTGTTTGTGTTTAGAGTGAGAGAGTAAATTGTTTTATATAAATAAATGGTAAAATGACCAAAATACCCTCATGTGGGGTAGACTTGGTCTGATTTAACCATGAAAAATAACAGAGTTAGGGCTAAAGGACATAATGTGCAAGGGTTTGTAAACATCGAGTACGTGTTTTGTAATTTTTGAAGACAAAGGACACACTTTGTAATATGATGTAAACATAAAGGACGAGTTTTGTAATTTACTCTAAATAAAAAGATTGTTTATTAGGAGTTCTGCGAGTTTTGTAAATATTTATGGTTCTGAAATGATCTTGGCCCTATATATATATATAGGGTAAGGTTCATTTGAGAACCACCCTTATTGTAAGAACCACTAGGATCAAGGTGAACACAGCAAAATAAACCTACTCTACCATCACCTAAAAACCTAAACACCCACTCCCACCCCACCACGACCCAAAAACCTACCCCCAACCCCACCTAAAAAAACTATACCTCAACAAAAAAACTAGCTCTCCCCCCCTCCAAAAAAAAAACTAACCCCACCCCCAAAATCGGTGTATATTTTTAGGGTTGTTCATGATCCGATCCGATCGAGGGTCTGCTCATGCTCGGATTGAATTACAACCGATCCGATCCGAGCGGATCAAATTTGTAAAACCGATCGCAAAAGTGATGCTCATGCTCGGATTGAATTTGAATCGATCGGCTCGGTTTTTATCAAATCCTAAAAAAAAGCGAGCGGATCGTTTTCGCTCGATTGAATAATAAGGCTTCGTTCAACAAAAACAAATTCTAACTTAAAGTGCGAATACAAAAGCAACACAAAATAAAGTGCGAATACATAAGAAACACAAAATAAAGTGCGAATACAAATTGTCATTTAGGAAATAGAGCCGATGATTGTCCGATGAATTGAGTCGGAGACACTTGAGCCGATGATTGTCCGATGAATTGAGTCGGAGAGGGAGAGTGAGAGTCGAGACACTTGAGCAGTTGAGAGCGGCGACTGAATTCTGTTTTAGCCTTTTAGGAAATAGATTTAGGGTTAGATTTGTATATTAAATATTAACTTGGGCTAATATTATTTGGGCTTTTAATTTTTTTGGGCTATTATATTTTTTGGGTTTTTAATCTATAAAATATAATATATATATATATATATATATATATATATATATATATATATATTAATTCGAGCGAAACCGAGTGACCAACGAGCGAGCGGAGCTTTGCTCATGCTCGGATTGATTTTGAATCGAACCGATCCGATCGGCTCATTTACAAACTGAGCAGGAATCGAACGAGCATTTTTCGAGCATTTTTCGAGCGATCGTCGAGCAGTTTGGACAGCCCTATATATTTTATGTGTAGCCATACAATGCATGAACAAACGTGTATCTATTTTATATCCACGTATAACTAAAACGGTTTCAATAAATTGTGAAGATCTATTATTAAAATTACATGAAATCATACACATTATTTTTTTTGGGATATTTTACCGATATATTATGGGTTATATAAGATCTGCTGATTATAAAAGCTAAGATCTAAAGGAACCATCTTACTTAGCTTGAGAACTAAGGTTTTGTATGAATCAAAGTAACAAAAGTTCCCCTTGAGGCTTCACAAACAACCACCCAAAACAATTGGAAAAGAACTACTGGGATTAAAGAACTACTGGAAATCAAGTCAAAGTGTTGTAATGCAAAAGTTTTGGTAAACAAGTTAAAGACTGAAGACTAAAGTATTGGAGACCAAAAGTATAGACGATTCCAATAGTTTTGGTTTCCCAGAAATTTCCCTTGTAAATTCCAGTAGTTTAGTTTTTCAGTTATTTTAATCTATTTGTCCTGTAGTTTTGTAAACTGCTGGTAGTTAAACCTTTATTGGGTAGTTTGGTTCGCTTTCATGGTGACCTCACCAACAATTCTCTCCTCTTATGTAATTTGTAACTCTTACAACCGAATATCTTCTGATCAAAGAATCGAAAGAGAGAAAAACACAAGTACGAGAGAGAGTGCACCTGGTTAGGGGAGTGAAAATTGTACTTTGATAGTTGCTGAAATTAATAATAGAAATCATTTGATAATCATTCCTTACAAATCCAACTTTTGTTTTGATTGATGTATTTATCAATTGGCTGTATTAATGATCTTATGAATTGTTAAACAGTTTTATTATAAAACACACACAAACACACACTCTCAGATTCAACAATATAGATATAATGTAACATCCCAAAAAAAAATTGGTAATTAAACCAAATTAAATTAACCGGGGATGAGCGGGTAAAATACCATTAGTGGTAAAAGTTAACTCGATAAGCATTAGGATTTAAATAAATAAATATAACACTAATTAAGGTGAATGAATGCTTTTAGAAGGTAAAGCTTTTAAAAGGCTCGGGCTATCGAGAATTAAATTAATTCGGGTCGGTCGTACCTGGTAATGCCCAAAACCCGATTTTTATTAAGTAGTACATTTATATTACATGTCATGAAATAAAAATAACTAATTTATCTAACTTAGGTTGAACATGAGTTAAATACTAAGAGGTAAATGGGTTAAGTGACTAGATAAACCTAAGGGACTAAAATATACTAAATGTGAAATGTGACATCCGTTAACCCTTTTTCTGTTAATTACATTTTGTAAACGCACAAGTTTTAAAACACGAACAAACACACGAAGTTAAGTTGATTAACTTTACAAATAGAGGGACTTGCGAGTCATTATACAATGTTTATAACTTTCTACCCAAGTTTTGAGTTGGAAAACTTGGGGGACCATTTGTGTAATTATTGAAGTTTGTTTATACATACATACATAGATACATACATACATACATACATACATACATACATACATACATACATAGGGAGAAGATCATGCGAGAACCACCTCTTATTGCGAGAACCAATGTGAACACAACAAAAAATGCCTAAAAATAGCTAAAAATCACACAATTTTTTTTAATATTTTTTATAAAAAAATCGCTACTTTTCGAAGAAAAAAAAAATTTTTGCTTCTAAAAGTAGAGATTTTAACATAAAAAATATAAAAAAAAATTTAGTTTTTTTTTATTTTTTTTAGATTTTTTTAGGTTTTTTTGGGGTTTAGATTTTAGCATTTTAGCTTGGGGGGGTGGGGGGGGGGGGGGGGCGTTAGGGTTTTTTTTTTTTTTGGGGGGGGGGGGTTGGGGGGGTTTAGGTTTTTTTTTTTTTTTGGGGGAGGGGGTGGGGGTTAGGTTTTTTTAGCTATTTTAGGTTGTGTTGACATTGGTTCTCGCGGTTCTCACAATAAGGGTGGTTCTCGCATGAGCTCCTCCCTATATACATGTATATATATATATATATCGTTCTCTCTCTAGACGATTTTGAAGAGGCCAAGAACACTAATCTTGCTTGTTTGATCTTTATCTTCATCCCTAGGCTTCTTCTTGCTTCCAATAATCATCTCCTTGTTGTTATATTTCGTTTATATGGATGAAACTTGAAGTTCTTGATTTTGCTTGATTATTTGACGCATGAAAGCATGATGATATGTGTTAGCGTTTGCTAGAAACATGTATTTTGATGTCTATATAACGATTCATGATAGTCTAGTAACTTGATAACCACGTATGCATGCTAGGGTTTCGAATATGCTTAATGTTGATGATGAAACTTGATGTTAAAATTTATGTAATTGATGTTATATTGGTTATAATTGCTGAAAATCAATTTTAGGTAGATGTGGCAATTCTTGACACGACCCGACAACCTGATCCAAACCTGATATGAAAAAAATAGGTTTGGATTGACTAACACGACCCGTTTAAAAATACGGGTCAAGTTCAGGTTGACCCGCATTAAAAACGGGTCGGGTTCGGGTTGACTGTATAAAACGGGTTGACCCATTAACCTGTTTAACTATTTAGAAAAAAAAATTATATTTTTGTTTTTGTTTTTTCCATTTCTATTTTACATGGTCACACTCATACTCATACTCATCATTAAACATGTTATCTATAACCCGCTTAAAACCCAACAACTCACTTATAAATCTTCAACTTGTATGACTCATTTAAAATATGGGTTAAACGGGATGGGTTAGGGTTGACCCGAATTTATATGGGTCGGGTTGACCTGAATTTATACGGGTCGGGTCCGAGTTGAACATTTCAGTCCACCAACCCGTCAACCCGCCATCAACCCGACATGATTGACACCCCTAGTTTAGAGAGTCCAAAACATGTTTTAATTGAAAGTTGATTTCAAACAGAATCTGCTCAGAATTTACAGCCGACTTGTATCGGCTGTAAAGTGGGCAAAACTTGACAAAAACATGCGATTCTTGAGTTTAAAATATAGTTTCAGGAAATATCTTTCAAACCCCACTTGAATCATAATTTTTCGACGTGTTTTGATATTTTAAATGAATTTTTCCGTATCAAAGGTTTAGGTTGCGTTTTCCACAAGAATTTGTAGCCTATTATGATTGTAATAACTTGGTCCGTGGTTAGCTTTAATGTTTGAAATTTATAAAGTAGTTAGTCCTATGAGATTAAGTATTCTCCAACTGGAATTTTGATAAAAGAGTTAACGAGGATTTTTAAATAAATTTTGTCGTAAACGGTCGCCAGAAAGTGACAAATCAGAATTATGTGTAGTAAATGATTTTTAATAATTTCTCTATAAACAATTAAGCTTTGAAAAGTTTACATAATGTTAAATTGACCAATTGACATGTCTTGTAATTTAGTTAGAATTTGTATGATTTATTTACTATTTTAAATAAATTCCTCAAAACTGTCCAAAAACGGACATTGGACTGAAATGGCTGAAAGTTTACGTGAATATTTCTAAGTGTGTTGCATGTTGTTTCAAGGTTGTTGTTTAAAATCTGAACGAGTATAATTTAATGTATTGCATGTTATGGTATGAACATATGCACATACCTGCACAAACGGATAACTAAGTGCCAACGTGATTGGCATGTTACGTGTTAGCATCTGTGTAGGACTTGAATGACATACCTAAATGAAAACTGACACTAAATGGTAACCATCTCTAGGACGTGGTTGACCTGACCAAAATCAAGTTACGTAAATATCTAACTAAGCTAAACAAAGGTGAGTTCACGGCCCTACACTTTAAACGTTTATAAAACACATGGGAGAAAAAAATGTATCACATTACTGCAAGGTAATGTCACATTACGGGAACGTAATGCTTAATGTTATGGTAATATAATGTTTTTAGTCGATAGAGTTTTCGTTATATTGTTATGGTCACAAGGTAGCATTTATCAGATAAAGTCCTTACAAACCCCGGACCGTTAGTATTGGGTAGATAGCGGGGGAATTTTGAGTAGTACTACTCGGCCAGACAAGCCCCACTCGAGATAGTCGTGCTAGCTAGACCTGCAATAGTAAACGGGTGTAGAATTGGCCTAACGTATCGCCAACAGTCAGCTTTGGTTTCGAACTCTTTCATGACGTAACATAGGTTAGCTACCTACAAATATAACAAGTAACTGCTAAACACTACCACTTAATGTTCGGGTTGAAATAGTAAAAAATTTTGGGAAACAACTTACTTTATAACTATAAACTAAAACATGTGAACTCACTCATCATAAGTGTTGACACTTGTTCTTACGTGTTTTTCTTAGGTCACTAAGGTACACATGGCTTAGGTGCACAACATGGATAAAACATTTTTCTTTATGATTGCATCATACACTTATACTGTTGGTTTTAAGCATTTGTTTTGACGCACACATTACTTTACGTTTATTACGCTTCCGCATTTCGTTAACTTATTTTGGTTGTTTGGTTTAAAAAGTATTTTTCTCATATAGAGGTCGTTCTATATGGCTGGTGTCTTAGATCCTGGTATGTGGTGAATTTGCGTATAAAGAGTTTGATGCTAAATGGGTTTTGACGGTAAGGTGAAATTGATTTTATATTGATGTTGAAATGTGCTTGTAATCATCATATTTACAAGAATGTATGAGGTACTTGACTAAATTAGATGTCTGGATGAATGTCCATATACATGATAAAATGGTTTTCACATGGTGATGAAAACCCCAAATTCTTATATGATAGTTTAATGATTTAGCTTATGATAATTGAAAGTTATGTTAACTTGATGCTAATAATTATATGAACTTGTTGAGTTGAAAGAAATATGGTAATTTTGGATGGCAAATTGAGCTAATATGATGTACTAAAAATGATGCCCACCAGGTGTTCGATAAAATACCTAAGTGAGTTTTATCAAATTGTTTAGTGTATTTATGTATATCAATTGGCATATTGACTTTTTAAAAGTTAAACTGACCTAAAGTAAAATGAAATGATAAAAGAGGTATGAAAATCTATATGAGTGATAGTCATGGTATTGATGACTAATCTAATCATGTTATGGATGTTATATGATAGTATGACTCTTGACAAGCTAGGTGAGAGCTTGGAAATGAATGGGTTAAACGGGTCAAAGACATGAGGAAGCTCGAACAGACGCAAGGTAAGTAAATATTACACCTCCTAGAAAAGAACTACTACTTATCTAATGGGAAGTATTTGGTCAAAAACAAGGTTAACAAAGAATCAGATGCGATTTGACAAATGATTTTGTTAGGATGAGACCCCATGGTGTAAATCATGAAACAGGTCAAAATGGATAAAGTTATGACAAATCTATATTTTGGTAATAAACGATAACTCGATAAGATGAGACCCTATGCTATAAACCATAATGGGTCAAATGAGTAAAAATTATGTTGAATCACCTTTGGTGACAACAATAACTTATTAAAAATGAGACCTCATGGTGATAACTATGAAACAGGTCAAAATGGGTATAACTATGTTAAATCACATTTCGGTGATCAAATAAAGGTTTGAAGAAATAAGACCCTATGGTATAAACCATAACGGGTCAAAATGAGTGAAACTACGTTAAATCACATTTTGGTGATAAACAAAGAAGTATGAAAAGAAGACCCTATGGTGTAAGCCATAACGGGTCAAAATGGTGTTGAATCACCCTTTTTGGTGGTAAACAATATATGGATTCGTTGAGACGCCAAAAGGGCAAACCAAGAATGGTCAAAAGGACAAACGGGTCAAATGGTGATGATATCACCATTTAAACTTAGTATTTAATGTTTTATCTTGTTAAGTTCCATACTTACAGGTAAGCATAATGTACGGGCATGCTTTGCCATAAGAGTTGCAAGTTATTGATAACAGTTCATTGCTTTGACCCCGCCAGGTATGTACAATGGATCATACTCTTAGTAAGGGCTTATAGTCCCACTAAAGAAGGTTTGGTCGGAATTGGATAGTAGACCACCTCAAGTGAGGTATAACTAGTATTCGGGTAAATGGCCCTTAGAGCCAAGGATATGTTTATAATGCGAAATTATGATAAAATGAGTTTCAAAATACTAGACCATTGGAAATATTGATGTCCTTAGGGACATAACTAATCTTGATGGGATAACGAGCTAAATATTCCCACTTGTTTTCATCTAAACTTTTAAAAGTTCGTCAGTTTATAAAAAAAGGGCTTAAATTTGACTAAAACGTCCTTGAATAATGGGTTTGGGTAAACTACCTCCAAGGGTAAATTAGATAAGGAGTCCTATGTTTGAGTGACCCTAATGATAATTAAATAGGAAAATTTACAAGTTTTGTCCTTTATCTTTATAGTACTTTACAGGCGGTGTCCTTTTTTTCAAATGTTGACAGGCGGTGTCCTTTAGTAGGTATTTTGTTACAAGTTTTGTCCTTTCCACCCAACCTGGTTAAAAAACTCAGTTAATTTGTGGCACATGATAAGCACATGAGGGTAATTTTGTCAATTGACTAGTCTCTCTCATAATA
Source organism: Helianthus tuberosus (assembly GCA_030545235.1). NCBI lineage: Eukaryota > Viridiplantae > Streptophyta > Magnoliopsida > Asterales > Asteraceae > Helianthus > Helianthus tuberosus. The sequence continues at coordinate 2,517,349 of CM060399.1, forward strand.
TTCTAGAAATTGCATAAAAATCCAATCTTTTTTGGTAAAATGACAGAAATACTCCAATCCCCACTTCAGATATCTTCTTCTCAAAGCTCTTTGATATCAGTAGATGACAATGATGGGTTACTTCAACAAACAAATCATTATTTTTCCCCTCCAACATCTTCCCTTATTAACCCTTGTTCAAACTTGTATTCTGTGGCTGTATCTATATGCAATACTGAGGAGAGAGAGGGAAGAAGAGGAGAGAGAAGCTTCCTTTCTGGCTGTTGTGGTGACTGTTTTTAGAAAATCTTTTGTGGGTTCTTGTGATAGTGTCAAGTTTCAAGATTTTTCTTCTGAGAATAGTAATAAGAAGTCTTCAAAAATGGAGATTGGTGTGCCTACTGATGTTAGGCATGTTGCTCATGTTACTTTTGATAGGTTTAGTGGGTTTCTTGGTTTGCCTGTTGAGTTTGAACCTGAGGTTCCTAGAAGACCTCCAAGTAGGGCTGTTCAAAAAGCTCGTGGCTCGGAGCTCGCTCGAAGCTCGCTCGAAGCTCGCTCGGATTTAGCTCGAAAAAAGCTCGCTCGATTTGGCTCGGTTTAAATGTGAGCCGAGCCGGCTCGGCTCGGTTAGAAAGTGAGCCTAGCTCGGCTCGGCTCGTAACGAGCCGAGCTGGCTCGGTTCGGCTCGCTTTGTAGCTCGGCTCGGTTTAGATCGAATTATTTTACTTATAATATGTTTTAATTTTATATACATTATAATATATTACAAAAAAATTGATTATTATTTACATGTATATAGGTTTGTAATTTGATATTTGATATTTATGGCATATTTGAAGATTGATTACCATTATAATGAACTAATATTGTATTTTATTGAAATTAAAATGTATTTTGCGTTGTTAAACTTGATTTTGGTTTGAATTGTATTAGGTTGAACTTATTTTGAATATATTCTTTTAAATTATTGAATAATATTTTAGGCTATTAAATTTTAAGAGGTATATATTAGTTTTTTTTAATAAAATCGAGCCAAACCAAGCCGAGCCGAGCTAGCTCGGTATAAAACCAGGCCGAGCCCGAGCTTAGATTTTCAGCTCGGTTTCAAATCCGAGCCGAGCCAGCTCTGTTTATAATCGAGCCGAGCCCGAGCTTGGCCTGGCTCGGCTCGGCTCATGAACAGCCCTACCTCCAAGTGCCTGGTTCCTAAAATCACCTCCCACACAACCTTCACCCACCACCACCATGAGTAACCACCAACCAACCCACCAACAAATTCCCACCGGAAATGCCTCGCCGCACTTGAAACTCCTTACACAAATTCCCACCGGAAACGCCCCGGCGCACCCGCACCTGAAACCCCCGCCGCACCTAAACCCCTCTGTGAAATAAACACCTAAACCCTACCGCACCTGCTCTCTCTACCTCACTCATCTCTCCCACCGATGAAATAAACACAAAACCCTAACCGTTCATGATGAATCAAATCACAAAACTCACAAATCTAAGAATTGACGAAATCAACAAGTAAAAAACTTACTGATATTGTACCGTTGATTGAGTGATGCAGGAACAAATGTTGATTTTGTGGGGTGGGTTGCAGTTGATTTTGTGAATTAACACACCCACGGTGGTGGATGGTGGCGTCGCCGCCATTGTTTATGGGTTGGGGTTTTAGTCGGGTGGTGAAACGGTGGGTTAATGGTGGTAGTCGTTGCCTGATGGTGGTGAGAGGTGGGAGGTGGTGATGGTGGTGGGATCTGACTGTTTGAGAGAGTATGTGTGGTAGGGAGAGAGTAGCAAAGAGAGAGAAGTAAAGAGAGAGAGAGTGTGGTCTAGAGAGAGGAGAAATAGAGTTTATATGTAATATTGATAACAATAATAATAATAATAATAATAATAATAATAAAAGGGTAAAAAGACTAAAATACCCCTTGGTAACCAAATTTAACAAAAAAATCTAACTGGGTTAGGGGTAAAGGACAAAACTTGTAACAAAATACATACTAAAGGACACCGCCTGTCAACATTTGAAAAAAAGGACACCGCCTGTAAAGTACTATAAAGATAAAGGACAAAACTTGTAATTTCTCCTAATTAAATATGGTCAATGAACCAAAAAGCTTAAAGTCTCCTAACGGGTCGTTTGGGTAAAGCACCATACAAGAAGGTAATATGGAATTGTTAAGGTTTTGCCTAGAGTAACCAACCATAATTTAGGTTGTGGTTGGTAGAAATGATGAAAAACTTGGTAAGAAAGTAGAGGCATGAACAATAATGCATAATGCCTCCTAACGGGTATGTTGGGTAATAAACTTTAAACTGAAGGAATGATTTGAAAAGCTAAAGGATCCGGCTTTGGATCAAGGTTTTAAACCTATAAATGTTGGGGAAAGTCCTAAATGGTAAACTTGAAGTTGGGTGCAAAATTGTGAAATTTTAGCAAAAATTCAGACGTGGGTGAAAACTGCCAGTTCTGCAAACTTTCTGGAAAAAAGTGTTCCCCCGCCTCATGTGGGGGAGACACATTAACCCTCCAAGATGCGCGGTCAACAAAAGTCAATATTTTGCTCCCCCGCAACACACGAGGGAGCTGGGCTGCCCCTCCGTGACGCGCGGGGGCACTCTGTTTCAGTGAAATTGTTTTCTTTGTTGTTTTAAACACGTTTAACCATTTAACTTAAACCCTAATTTTTTAGTGTTTATGATAGGCTTTCGCTAATGCGGGAACTAGACATGCAGATGACCAAGCGCGCAAAGAATCGTACACTCCTAAACTGCCTTTTCCTTGGAAACATCATTTCGAGATAGTTAAAGCACCGTTGTACGTGATTAAGATTTCAAGTCTAAAACCCCTTTAGTTTTCAGACTATAGGATGTGCAAAATAATCAGTTATGTCGGTTTGTCTAGGTGACCAGTTAACCTAGACTCGTAAGTTATTCTTTAGAACAATTATATATATATGACCTAATCACTTGAATATGTAAAATATTCAGAATAAAGAGTGTTACATATTAGATTTTACCATGTATCCACAAAATACATGAAGCAATCTCGTGTATCTATTTTATATTTATGTATAATAAAGATGGTTTCAAAATATATAAACCTAACTTAGTTTTTAAGAAAAAAAAGTAAAGCAGTCACATGAATATAAGAAAAAAACATGTTTTGCAGGTAATCGTATCCGTGATGAAGTTTACAATGCTAAGAAACGAAGTTCCAAAGTGTTTTCTAGTCAAAAGTTTGGTTTAGAAAGTGTTTTGGACGAGTTGGGATGAGTTTGGAAAAAATTTCTAAGGCATTGAAGCAAGAAAATCGCAAAAATCAATGTGAAAAATGGCCCTCGCGTCACGCGAGGGGCATATGGCAATCAGCACGCACACTGTGGTCAATGAAAGTCAACCGGAGATAATTTAATAGTGTCGCATTGTGCGACATCCTCGCCGTGCGACGCGGCGAGGGTGCTTTGATGCCCAGTTTAGTTTGTTGCCCGGTTTGATCAATTTCTTGCGTTTGGTTCATCTACTGTACGTATTTTCCAGTATTTTGAGTTGTATTTTTGTATCATGAGTCTAATTTAGTAGTTTTGAATCGTTTTTTTGTGTAGAGTCGGTACTACTTTTGGTTTTTGCTTATTTTAGTTTGTTCCGGTTTGAATCGTACCACCCGTACTCAATCTCCATTCGGGTGATTTCAGAGCTATTTATCAGAAGTCAAAGCATTCCTAGAGTATACCAGTTGTTTGAGCCGATCGCGAATGAAATACTATACGATCGAAGCTGAATTGGACGAAGCCTATGGAATCTCCCTTGGGGATGGTGACCTTAATCGAATAATTGAGCTACATAAAATAACGAAGCCTATGGAATCTCCCTTGGGATGGTGACCTTAATCGAGAATCCCCCTAGGTTAAGCTAGGAAAAAATGATAAATTACCGAAGCTTATGCTGTCGTTATTGGGGATGGGGACTCTGATTAGGACAACTTTTGAGTTAGGTATAAAATGTCTAGTGCTCAATAAAAGAAAAAAAAAGAGAAAAATATATGATTCTAAATTCTCTTGGTTTTCTCATAAGACGGTTAGGAAATAGTTAATTAAATGTTCATTTAGTTTCACAAGCTTGAGGTAGGAGTAGGTGGATCTGTGGCTTCCGAAGTGTGAGACCCTTTAGATAAAATCACGTGAACTTAATAATTGCATGAAAGGGGCCTGACAAGTCGGTGGTTGGGTTTAAGTGGATAACTATACTAGTAATCATGGTAAAACGTTTATGAGTCTTTTAAATTAATATATCTAAATTCTTTTGAAACCAATGATTTTAGTTCTAGTTCTATTGCAGAGTTTTTTCAATGACGAAAAACGAGTAAGTGTGGGGATATTTGATCTGATGTAAATTACATATGTTTCCATGTATTAGTTTGTATTATAATCTGAGTCGTTTTACCATTGGTTTTGTATATTATTGTTTCTTGTATGCTTTACAGGGTCCCGGAAGTGAAAATGAGCTAAAACGTTAAAGAAATAAGCACACAGGAGAAGGTGTGGGCTTATTGAAGGATTCTCATGGAATGGAAATGCTATTTAAGGAGATGAGAAGATAGATAATTGAATTACGAATCTGTAGGCGAAAATGGTGAAGAAAACGGAGTTGAAACGAAGAAGTTATGGACAAAATGGTTTTGTCAGTTCGCATGCTGGTCGCGTCGCGCAACCAACAGAGCCTAAGGAGCTCGCGTGACGCGGAGTGCAAGCTGGTCAGTGCGTAAAAGTTAAGTTTTGAGCCTATTTAAGCCCATAGTTAACTCTAATAACATTGGAGACTTATCCCAGACGAATTTTAGAGGTTCCATAAGTGATTTTGAGTGGAAAGAAGGTGTTGGGATCTATTTTGACATTATGGGTTCGTGATTTTCACTCTAGCAAACAGTTAGTTCGTTATTTGTCTTTAACTTTGTGTTTTTGGTTCGTTTGGACATGTTTGCTTTATTTTGATGAACTTGCTACTGTTCTTGATTATGATTCTTGGCTAGAAACTTAAACACTACTAGGAAAGATGAATACATGCTAAAGATTGAACTTTTATTGGTTTTGATTAATGTTTATGGATAATTATTAAAGTAAAGAATTGATTTATTTGATTTGGTGTATACACGTATCTATTCTTGCTTGATTACATGTTTATTACTTCACATGCTCCTTGTTGAATGTCGTTCATTGATAGGTTCATGTTAGATCATCTACTTTGTGTTTTTGATTAGTTTATGGTTTGCTACATAGTATCCATTGAAGTTATATTTGTGAATCAAGTAGTTCTAGGTGTTCAACTAATCTTAATATCCGCGAGGTGCGAGATTATCGGTATGTCTAGGTTGTTAGATTGCTAGGGTTAGGTACTTTGTGAGAAGACTGCTTTAATTTCCCTTTCAATTCTTGCTTAACAAGTTGAATCAGGTTATCGTAGTTACCTTAGATTTTTATACCGTGAGAGCAATTGTTAATTTAAGATACTTTATTGATATAATTGGAAAGCCGTGAGGAATTCCATAATAACCGGTAAAATAACAGCTTGCTAGGTTTCCATAGGTGTCTTCTCGAAAGGGTCCTGTTCGGTTATGCGGTAAGTTTAGTATTGTAAGATCCCCGTTCCATAACATTGTCACACCAATAGAAAACCAATCCATGTCTTGTAGGATTCCAACCTAGGTAGTGTCCTTACCATCATCTGAATCAATCCAAAGTCTTAGTCTGTGTCTTAGTTTGGTTATTAGTTAGTTTTTAATTAGTTGTATTAGGTCATTAGTAAAACCCTCCTCAAACAACAAACAAGTTCAGTTGTGTCAGTCTTAGATAAGTTAATCTAGTCTAGTATTCGTAATTAGAGAGTCTTCTGGGTTCGATACTTGTACTTATTTAGGTTATACTGCATTGACCGGTACACTTGCCGCTTTGTGGTCTAGGTTTTAGAGAGTCTGTATGTATAAATTTAAAACTTATCGAGTCTAGTTTAGGTTAATATTAGTTAGTTTTTATTTGACCACTTTTAGCACATCACAACCTGAACACGACGCAAACTCGAAAATCGTGTCATACACCCGGACACTGCCCGAATATTTGCGTGTTGGCCCGAACATGACCCGTTGAACCCAAAATTTTTAGTTTTTACTTTTTTTCTGTATATGAATATATTAAAACTAAAATTTGCTAAAAAACACTAATGCATATAATGCAATTACATTTATAAATTATAAAATCTTATATCAATTTTTTTTTAAGTTATAATTATGACATAAAAAACACACTCAATTTAATTTATGACATAAAATATATTGTAAAAAATATATTATGTTATAAATAAAGGCTCCCACTATAACTCCCTAAATAGGTTAAACAGGTTAACCCGTCAACCCGAAAGGGTTAACCCGAACACGACCCGTTTAGCTAAACAGGTTCGTGGGTTCAACCTGAAACTGACCCGAACCCTTTTTAGACTAAACCCAAACCCCCGAATTTCATGTTAGGTTTGTGTCGTATTTTCGGGCAGCATCAACAATTCACACCCCTAGTTTTTACGCCTGTTTTTTTCCTGTTTTACGACTCCGTTGCAACACGCTGGTGCTAGATCGACTCAATTATTATTTTTTATATTTTATGTTTCGCTTGCATGGTTCAACGTTTCTACGTCTACTTTTCGTTATGTTATATTTTTTCATTTTTATTTAATATGAGCTTTTTTGGTATTGGTGGTCACTGGTGGTGCCACGCCATTGGTGTTAACTGACACGATTTTACGCCTCCGACGTAACCCGGGTGGGGTTAATACTAGTTACACATAAAACTTAACATCTAAAACATTTTTAATTTTTAATAAAGAAAGTAAAAAAAATGTGGGCACACACTCCACAGTGCCTTAGAGAAATTATAAATTGTTAACCAAAATCTCTCACCACCGTTTGCTATAAATATTCTCTCCATAGCTAAACCCAAAGCATAAGCTCAATTCACCATCTTTTCTTCAAGACCCACATAACAAATCAACTTTCCTCAAAAACCCACAAATCTTTTTCAATTTTCTTGAATAAAGTTGAAACCTTTATTGCAAAATGGTGGTAAAGAAGCCAAGAATAGTGATAGTTGGGGCTGGAATGGCAGGCTTAACTGCTGCAAACAAGCTTTACAAAAAAGGGGCATTTGAGGTTTGTGTTGTTGAAGGTGGGAATAGAATTGGGGGTAGGATTAACACCTCAGAGTTTGGTGGTGATAGAATTGAAATGGGGGCCACTTGGATCCATGGAATTGGAGGTAGCCCTGTTTATAAAATAGCTCTGGAATCCAATTCCATGGAATCAGATGAGCCTTGGGAATGTATGGATGGGTTTCTTGATGATCCTATCACCATTTCTGAAAATGGGTATGTGTTAAATCCATCTTTAGTTGATCCTGTTTCAAATCTTTTCAAGAATCTTATGGATTTTGCTCAAGGAAAAAGGAAGTTATTAGGGGGTGGTGTTGTGAATGGTGGGCTAGATGGGAATGGGAATCGGAGTGTTGGGTCTTTTCTTAGAAAAGGTCTTGAAGAGTATTGGAGATTGGAATCAAGAAAGGAAAAGGAAGAGGTGAATGGGTATGGGAATGAGTATGGGAATGGGTATGGGTATGGGTATGGGAATAAGAAGATGTTAGAAGAAGCAATCTTTGCAATGCAAGAAAACACTCAAAGGACTTACACATCAGCTAATGATTTGTATAATCTTGATTATAATGCAGAGAGTGAGTATGTTATGTGTCCTGGTGAAGAAGTCACCATTGCTAAAGGGTACACAAGCATTATACAATCATTAGCATCTGTTTTACCATGTGGGGTCATTCAATTAGGGAAAAAAGTGTGTAAAATTGAGTGGCACCCTGAAAGTGATGTTCAAACAATAGAAAATGGTCATGATGATACAAGACCAGTGAAACTACACTTTCTTGATGGCACAATAATATCAGCAGACCATGTTATTGTCACAGTCTCATTAGGTGTACTCAAAGCCGGAATCCATGATTCCGACGATTCGGGTATGCTTAAATTCAGTCCACCGCTTCCGAATAACAAAATCGAAGCCATTTCAAGACTTGGGTATGGTCTTGTTAACAAGCTTTTCATGGAACTAAGCCCCAATTTTACCGACCAATTCCCGTTTCTACAATTGGTATTCCATCGAAGCGATTCCGAAGTTAAGAATCCGAAAATCCCATGGTGGATTAGAAGAACGGCTACGGTGTGGCCGATTTATAAGAAATCGAGAGTGTTATTATCTTGGTTTGCAGGTGAAGAAGCGCTTAAGCTCGAAACACTTTCTGATGAAGTGATTCTTGATGAAGTCTCCACAACTTTATCGACCTTTTTATCGAATTCGTCCGATTCCCATGAACAATGTAATGGGAATGTGATCGAGAACTCGTCGAAAGTGAATCTTGTTAAGGTTTTAAAGAGTAAATGGGGGAATGATCCACTGTTTTTGGGTTCATATAGTTACATTGCAGTTGGTTCAAGTGGTTGTGACATGGACACATTGGCTGAGCCATTGACCAAAAGTGGTTCACACCCACTTCAAATCCTTTTTGCAGGAGAAGCAACACATAGAACTCATTATTCTACAACTCATGGTGCTTATTTCAGTGGGATTAGAGAAGCCAATAGGCTACTTGAACACTATCAATGTATGGATTAGAATTATAATACTATGGAGGAGGGTTGTTTTGTAATTTTGTAATTTTATAATTTCCTTATTTCTATATATATATTTTTTTTAAATTACCCTTTTTCTGTAGTGATCATCTTTCTCAATGTTGGGGAATGAAAGGGAGAGATGGAGACATTTGCAAGATGGGTGGGTTATAAAGAAGCTTCTTTTTAGTTTTCTATTAATCTTGTTTGATCTCTTTGGATTTGTTAATAAAAGAAGCTTTTTTTAGTTTTCTATTAATCTTGTTTGATCTCTTTGGATTTGTTAATTATGTTTCTAATCATCTTTAATAAAGCCTCTTTCTCCAAAAGCAAAATTCTCACACTCAAGCAAAACTCTCATTTTAATATTAACTTGTACATCATGCATCAACGCTTTTGCGCAACTCAGTTACGCATAGACTTGTACTGTATAGTATAGTTATATACAGAATGTTATATATATAATAAGATTAAAAAACAATAAAAAATATATTCATAAACTTGTACTGTTTCGATAAGTTATAAAGAAAGCTTTTGATCTCATTAGTTTGGATATTGATGTCTTTCTCTTTATAGTTGGTTTCTTATGTATCCTTTTCTTAGCAAGATAGTTTTATAAGAAATGGTGGTAATTGATACAGCATTACATTATTATTATTATTCCAAGTTAGATGAGCACTAATAAATAATGTGACTGACAATCATATGAATAATCCTACGTGGTAAGGTCACAATAATGGTACAATGTTGCAGCATGAAATCAGCCTCAGATGTGCATGACCAATAGGATGGATGGTCTGAGTTAATAATGAAGACAATCAGAGATGTTTATAGCCATTAGATTCACTGATATACTAGAAGTGTGGGACCCACTGCCCTTTGATTGGTCCTATTCCATACAACATGGAATATATAGTTGGAGATAACTCCAGTCCAGTGGATGAAAATCAATAATTTTGTTCCCTCCCCCAAATATGCCCTTACACATTGTACACTGCAACTGAGGTCTACACCATTTCTTTTTAGAGGTTCTGAGTCAGTTAGGTTTGGGAAACACTATTGTAATCTTAATAGTTTTTTACCATTAAATTTATTTGAGTAAACTGCCATTTTGGTCCCTGTGGTTTGGCCAGTTTTGCCACTTTAGTCCAAATCTCAAACTAATTACATCTGGGTCCCTGTGGTTTGCATTTTGTTGTCATTTTAGTCCAAAATTCAAAACCCCATTTTTTTACTGTTACAACCTCCTATTTTGTCCTTTAGTGCAGGGGCATTTTCGTCCATGTTAATTTATTATAACATTTCAATAATTAATAACATCATCTTCAAGAACATCATCAAACTTCATCATCAAAACCCAGAAAATCCAGAAAATCAAGAACATCATCTTCAAGAAAATCAAGAACCCAGAACAAAACCAGAAACCATCACAAAAATCAAAATACAGACAACAACAAATCAAAACAAAAACCGATTTGTAAAAAGAAACAAGGCTCAGATCTGTATCTTCAAGAACATCATCATCAAAACCCAGAAAATCCAGAAAATCCAAAACATCATCTTCAAGAAACTCAAAAATCGATTTGTAAAAAGAAACGAGGCTCAGATCTATATCTTCAAGAACATCATCAAACATCATCATCAAAACCCAGAAAATCCAGAAAATCAAGAACATCATCTTCAAGAAAATCAAAAACCGATTTGTAAAAAGAAACGAGGCTCCAACAACAAATCAAAACCGCCATGGCTGCAAACAGAGGTTGCAAGCGCACTTGCCCTCCTCCAATTCTGTCACGCCAAGCTGCGGAAAATCTCAAATGTTGACCCAATTTTGACTCGGATTAGGTGAAATCATCACAGCCTCATGGTGAATAAAAGGACTGGGTTCAAGTTTTGATCATCCTGTTTGTTACAAAATCACCCTCAACCACCTAAAACATTAACAAAATCACATATCATCATCCATCATCTCGATCCCTTAAAACTAACAAAATCACAGATCATCATCCATCACAAAATCACAGATCATCATTCGTTTCCCCTCCACCACCGTACACCCTCCACCACCGTCTCCCCTCTACCACCGTCTCCCCTCCACCACCGTAAACCCTCCACCACCACCGTCTCTGACCACACTGTAAAAGCAGATTATTTATTTGGTTTTCAACAATACTTTTGCTACACTATCGTAGATCGAACATAGAAGGTTCCAGATCTGCTAAACTTCCGGCGGTTTAGGGTTTCAGTATCGGCTTTGATGGTGACAGCGGTGGTGGCGCTTTAGGGTTTCAGTGGTGGCGGTGGTGGAGTTCACGGTGGTGGTGGTGGTGGGAAGGGGGAGGAGGTGGCAGTGGTGGTGGTGCTATAGAGAGAGAGAAGAGAGATAGGGGGAGGAGGTGGCGGTTGTGGTGCTATAGAGAGAGAGAGAGAAGAGAGAGAGAGAGAGAGAACTGATTATGATCATCATCATCCCCAACATCATCATCCTCAATATATATTAAAAAACTAAAACAAATGAAATTTAAAAAAATAACCAAAATGCCCCTGCACTAAAGGACAAAATAGGAGGTTGTAATAGTAAAAAAAACATGGGGTTTTTGAATTTTGGACTAAAATGGCAGCAAAATGCAAACCACAGGGACCCAGATGTAATAAGTTTGAGATTTGGACTAAAGTGGCAAAACTGGCCAAACCACAGGGACCAAAATGGTAGTTTACTCAATTTATTTTGTATGATTAAAAGACGGAAATTCTATTGGCACACCGGCCTTGTCTATTTGTACACTTTTCCAATTCAATACGCATCTTATAGACCTATAAGATGCGCATTGAATAAAGTAAAATACATGGCAGACTGACAGGTGCATGTGTTGTCTGGCGGCTAGCCTAATACGCATCGTAAGGCCTATACGATGCGTATTAAGGCACTGAATTTTTGAAGTTTATTTTTTGGTGTGTTGTGTTTAGTTTTTGGTGTTTTGGGTTTGTTATTGGTGTTTAGTATTGGTTATTTTTGTTTTAATGAGTTTTAAAATCTTTATTATTTTTTATCGTTAAGTATCGTATTATAGCGTATCGTATTATTTTTAAAATTTTTGAAGTTTATTTTTTGGTGTGTTGTGTCCAATGCAAGGATCTTCGAATGCGAGCCCGAGAAACAAAAGGGATTTTGAGTAGTTGGTCGATAACATCATAGATAAAGATCTTGCAATGAAAGACAATGCAAAAAATGCGGAAATGTTGCATAATTCATTTAGTTTCTATTCGGTCATCTTTCCAAACTGCAACACACGAATATGTGGTTTCAACAAATTGGTGTGATTCGGTAGTTACCTTAATCACATCTTCTATGGAGTCACAGATTCGACAATAGGGCCCACAGATCTTATGCCCACCCGAGACCGACTCTGGATTACACATTCTCTGAAATCTATTCGGGTCACGTGTTGTATGATCGATAGAAACTTCTTCGAGCTAACTGCCGATATGTCATCCTTCTTATCTGGTTCAAAGTTTCTATGACGAAGTTTTCTCCGTCACTAATTTCTCCACTCTCCGTGAAATCGAACAGTTTCTTCATAGATTCCGTCCGGTTTCAAAACAGGTTGAGGATTACGAGTGTTCTAGACTCGTTCAAGGCATGCTTGTTTGTGCGATTTATAGAAATAAGGATGAAGCTCTGTATTTTGATGCCGTGTTGACGTTGTATGTATTTTATCACTAATTTAGGGCGATTTTATAAAATTATCATGCGATTATAGATTACATGCGTCATTTACCTTTTAGTGTCCTAATTTTAGACCAGAGGAACCTTATGTTTAACTAATATTCAACAGTAAAACGGAACATAATCACAGATTGTCTAGAGAAGCGCTTTTATCATGTGTCATATGTTGGACGGAATATAGTTCAACTAGAGGAGTTCTGCCATGTGGACATCGCTGTGTTTACATGCAGTGTACAGTGTTGTAATATCACCATATTGATGCTATCAAGTTTAAGGATGAATTCAACGGTAACGATGGGCCTGTTATTAGGGAAATTATAACTTTGGTAACAACTACCAATGCGACAATTATTCAACTATGGTAACAACTACCAAGGGGATAATGGATATGGGAACAACTACCAAGGCGGCAATTATTCAACATTCATTAGTTCTTAATGAACTTGGATTCAGGAAATGATGAGTAGTGTAAGGAGAAACGTTGGAAAGATGACCGAATAGAGACCTGAACCAACCGAAGTCCACAAATTCCATGGGTTTGTGTCCAATGCAAGGATCTTCGAATTTGGGCCCGAGAAAACATAGTCTACAACAGCATGTTCATTGACTGAATACAAATACATAGACAACAAACAAGATCCAGCTGCAAATCAGGTGATACTTCCAAGTTCTTGCTTTTTCTTCAAGTCTTCTTCTTTGTTCTTCACTTATCTTTAACTTATCTTCATACCCGTTCTTGCACTTCAACAGAAACTTATCGCGATAGTTGATATGATTAGACACAACGGTTCTCCAATTCCAGAAACTTATTTAGATCTCTATTCGGTCATCTTTCCAAACTGCAACACACGAATATGTGGTCTAAAAGATGGAACTTTACGGCACGCTTACCTTAATCACATCTTCCATGGAGTCATAGATCCAACAATAGGGCCCACAGAATTTATTTGATATCTTTGACTAATTTATATTCTTATGTTCTTTTATTTTTCCTAATGAAACCAGAGCTGTTATCTCGGTTGTTCAGTACTTTCGTGATAAATACAATTTCATCTTCGTTATCTTTTTGCTTCACCCAATTCAAGCAGGCACGGATGCTAAACGTACTGTTATTACATCCGAGACGATTCAAGTGAGTCCTATTAAGCAAGTGTCTATCTATTCAGCCACCAGCAATACCAGTTTGTTACCAGGGCGGTTGTCGTGAGCCTGATGAACTTTTAATAAGATGTCACAGTTGTCAAATTCGTTGCATGCATTCATAGTGTTGAGACAACAACAAATAACGAAGGAATTGTTGGACTTCTTGTTTCAAATGCAGCTGTAGGATCCATACTTAAAGGTCTCTCTCTAAAAGATGCAACTTTACGGCACGCTTACATTAATCACATCTTCCATGGAATCACAGATCCGACAATAAGGCCCACAGATCTTATACCCACCTGAGACCGACCTCTGGATTACACATTCTCCGAAATCGATTCGGGTCACGTGTTGAATGATAATGTTAAAAACCGACCATCTTTCACCAAGAAGGATAACACAAAAAAGTTCTCCACAGTATGTGCAACTGGCGGTTTCCAGAAGAAATCGCAGGCCGATACATATCAATACATATAACGAGTTATCGTCTTTAGAATCAGACGAAGGTTACAAACACATAGAAAAACACCAAAATGATATTGAAATTTGTGAGCCTTCAAATTATTTTGGTAGACATGAAAGAAGACCACCAGCAGTGCCTGTTTGTTACCAGTGCGGTTGCCGTGAGCCTGAGGTACTTTTAATAAGTTGTCACAGTTTCAAATTCGTTGCGTGTATTCATATTGTTTGAACAGTCACACCCCAACAATTAACATCCACAAACCGTACTGTTATTACATCCGAGACGATTCAAGTGAGTCCTATGAAGTGTAACAACCCGCTTTTTGGAAGTCAAAGTACAAGTCAAAGTCAAATGAAGAAAAGATTGCTAATTGCGATCTGTCACTCCTTGCTTGACTAGTAAATTGTGCTTCTTAACTTGTAATCGAATTCTATTAATTGATTGCTTTAGTTGTATTATGTGGAGTACTTGTTAACAATCAAGGTTTAATAGCATGTTTAATCGCTAATCGCATCGCTATCGCATTCGCAACCCGAATTATGTGTTTTGGATATTGTTTTACGTGTGTCTTCTATATTGCTATTATGTGTTACTTGTGCATGTTATGTTTATGTTGGGGTGTTTAATCGCAATCGTAACTCTATCGCAACACAATCGAATCGCAAACGCTAAACGCAAGTTATTTATAGTGATTGTATGTTAGATATAGTAGTTAGGTTATTTGTGTAACTAATGGGTAATACTATCGCATCGCTCACTCGAAACGCATCGCAACGCTCAATACACAAAACGAAACGCCAAAATCTAACTCGTCGGACCACTCGATCCAATACATATGCTACTTTCCTCTTTTAGCAACCTATAAATACCCCCTGTCACATCACCAAGGTGATGTGGCAGCTCTCTCTCGTTCGACCAAGCGTTCTAGCCCACTTTTCTCTCGATTTCTCGCGATTCTTGTAAGTTTTCAACTCAAATCTTGTACTTCTATGATCTACACGCACTTCTTCATCATTTTCACCTTTGAATCTTCACTTTTAACCGTGAAATCAATGGATTTGAGGTGTTCTAGGATGATGTCACCATGGAGTACTTATGAACTTCAAGTTTTGGCATTATTCCACCAAGAACGACTCAGATCTGCATGATTTCCACATGATTTAACACTATTCTCATCTAGATCTAAACATTTTCAAGGTTAATAGGATTGAAAGATAGTTTCTAACTTTCTTTCAACTCTTTTACACTCAATGCACACAAAACCGATAGAATTGGAGCTAGTTCAGGCCTTCTACTCGTTTTCTAGTGAAGTGTCGGTCCAAGATCTGATTCCTATCCATGAGACAACCGACTTTCGGATTAAACATGAAAAACCATCAAAGAACAGTTGACTGGTCGGATTTGGGTGATTCCTGTTCGATAGGACGACTTGGGACTTGACGAGGTTCCGTTGTTTAGTACGTTGTCATACCGCCTCAAGAAACCGCAAAACTTATCAAAATCATCAAGTTCAAAATGAACAAAACACCGGGACGGATTGCCGTCCGATCGGATTTCCATCCGATCGGATTGCCATCCGATCGAACGACAATCCGATCGGATTGCACTTGGACTTCAACACTTAAACATTTTAAAATTTTCAAAGATCATTGGTTTCTAATGGATTGCCATCCGATCGAAAGACCATCCGATCGAATGACAATCCTGCGGTGAACTTGTTCTCACTAAATGTCTCACCGATCGGATCGCCATCCGATCGAACGACCGTTCGATCGAACGACCTAAAAGGTAGAGATACTTCTCTTTTTTCAAAATGGTACAACGATCGGATGGCCATTCGTCACTTGGTTCACTTGCATCGTTTAATGCGCCGTTCTTCGCTTATGCTATCGTTAACTTTTCAGGCTAATCACTCTAGCGCTCCCTTCAATCCATTAACTTCCATCGTTGTGAGTATACTCGATCCCTTTTTGCTTTACGCACTTTTGGGTGTTACATACGTTACCTATTCTAAATCACATCGATCACACAACGCAAAAACTTTATACGTTGACCGTTACTGCATGTTATACGTGTTACTCGATGAATGCTTGTATGTTATGTTAACACAGTGATTGTTGCCTGATGCCTTAGCAACGATAGTACTATAGTTTGGACTCAGCACCTGTCGTGGACAGGGGTTGTTAAGGTTATTTCTTCACGTGTCACATTGGTGATATGTGTTGCATCGAAGTCATGTCTGTGCATATTTCATTGTCGATAACCTACTAGCTTCACATTATACATGTTACATGTTGGTTATGCGTAAACACTTTCGAACTCTATTATTACTATTAA
The DNA here is from genome assembly GCA_030545235.1 of Helianthus tuberosus. NCBI lineage: Eukaryota > Viridiplantae > Streptophyta > Magnoliopsida > Asterales > Asteraceae > Helianthus > Helianthus tuberosus. Next base: position 2,533,716 of record CM060399.1, read on the forward strand.
ACTTGTATGCTCACCTTTACACTATGTGTATTGACCTCTATTTTAACGTATATGACAGGTGTTTGAGATGCTAGGAAGCTTGCTTTTGTGGAATCGAGTAGGATGAGTCTAGAAACAAACAAACAATTTAAATCTGAGTTGTCGGAACATTTATTTGTCTTTGAGATATCTATGTCTGTAATAATTGATTTGCTTGATGGATTATGATATGGGACATAATATTAACTATCCGGTAATTTAGTTGTTATGGATTTCTCTTGGACAATCTGTTTTGCTCAGTGTCGTGCCCCGATGTTTCCGTCATCGGTTGGGGTGTGACAGATTGGTATCAGAGCGCCATAACTATAGGGAATTAGGCAAGACTCGACCTAGTCCAGGTCGATGTCTTAGAAACGACCTAGTCTATAGTCTAAGTACCAACAGGCCGACTTGTGCATACCCAGTATGGGTTTTGTACGAGCTTACTCGCTATTTCTCGCTCAGACTCGTTGAACACTACACTCTTGCGCGAACATCGCATACTACAGTTCCGCGCAAGATCATCCTTTCCTAAGGCAGGACGCACACACAAACGAATGATCTGGTTAAGATTAGGTGTGAAAACCACAAACTCTCAACCAGATCACTCGTTCGATTCGCTATTTTTACTATAAACAAGAGAATTTGCGTTGAATCAGGAGTGAAATCCATACTTCGACGCGATTCTCCTTATCTATCTCATGATTCTATCACACAAACAGGGATGTAGTCGCTAGGTTAGGGGTGAAACATGAACATTGATGACTTGTTCCGCTCTATACTTTTGGTTTTTACAAAACTCTCACCAAAGTCTCGACGGACTCCAACGACTTGGGTCGCGCTGTAACTGGAAGGATGTGTGCCGATCGCCCAAATTGAGGCGAGAGCACAGTCCAGAAGGCCAAAGTGCGCACTTAAGGTCCTTGTGAATAGTCGAATCACTTTGGGTAGTCGATGTCTCACACCCAGACAATCCCTCTTCAATTTTATGTGTTACGATTCTGGATTTCGCCGCCGCCAACTCTGTGATTTATCGATTTTATATAAATTTTATGTGGTTTTATGTGTTTATGTGTTTCAATTTTGGGGATTTAATCGCTTTCGCTATTCGCTTTGATCAACACGCACCACTCACACTTCACACTTACCTCAAAACGCAAACAAATCGCTGGTATTATTCGCAATCGCTACCCGTTATTCACAATCGCTGTACTTAATCGCTATACGCTGATGTGAAGGATAGGTGAATATGTGCAAAATATGTGCTTAGGATAGTGACGTGATGTCATGGTCACAATCAAATTTAATCCAAATACAACTAATTAGCTAGCGGTAAGTGGGTATCGAACACAGGGAGTTTGTGGAATATGTGTTATTTGAAAGTGTATCTAAATTAACTAAGATTACACTAAATGCAAGTAAAGTAAATTTCAAGATGTGTTTGGTTGACTAGAGTTTAAAATTAAAATTACTATTCTAATTGCAAAATGAAAGTGTTGGTTGTAAACAAATTAGAGACGAATGACCATCTTTAGTTTCCAGTTTGCTTTGACATTTATGCTATCATTCCACTAGAAAGAACTACATAAACATAGTTCATGTGTGATTAATTGCAGTGATGAAAGGGAACTAAGTACTCAGATTCCTAGAACATGAGGTTGTTACCCGATGATCAATCAACCCTTACCCAAGCCTAACTATACCCATGATATCTCGATTGCCAACGGAACCAAGAACGTATGGTTTCTAATTAGTTTAAAATAAGAATCAACAATTTACTAACAATCAATCACACACCATAACAAGCAATTCAATAAAGATAAAGATTGTTATTCTAGAAATGAGGAATTAAACATAAAGTCTTGCGCAAACCTTCAACCAAAGATAGTCATAAAGTACTTAGCCACTCATGGCTTGAATCAACATCATAACAAAAGTCTTAATGTTCATAGGAATCACCCAACATAAAAACCAAGATCAACAAGTGTTCTTCAAGCTCTAAGTCTCCAAAAGTGGTCTCCAATTCGTTGCTAATTAGAGTGTAACCGAAAATACTATGATAAGACACCATAATTCATCATGAAATGGTCATTAAATGCAGATGTTACAATATGGGAATGGTCGGCGCCGTAAGCTACAGTACCCGCCGTAGCTTACGGCGGTCAGCAGGTCATTAAGTCAACATATGCTGCCGTAAGCTACGCCGCCTGCCGTAGCTTACGGCGGCCAGCAATCCTTTACGGCACCTTTCTTCTGTCTTACGGCCGTGTAATTTGTGAACCATGGGGGGCCGTAACCTACGGCTGGGGCCGTAGGCTACGGCGGCAATCATTCTTTCTTTCCTTGTTTCTTCATTAAAAGTTGATTTTCTTCACATCTGGATTATGCCAACTTCCCATACCCATCTAAGCTTCCTAAATCCCGCATCTTGAGCACTTTAACACCAGCACATCAAATCATCTAGTGGTTACCAAGTTCAAGCAATTAACAATAATAAGCATAGAATGTGCATAGTATTAAACCTTTTAAGGGTTGTCCTACGGACCACCCGTCACATCCCCACACTTACCTGTTGTTTGTCCCAAGCAACCCATTCAAAACTATTCATAACCACAAGCGATCAATTATGCAAACCAAGCTAAAATATGCCGTCCTTTTACTAACTTTTATTCATACCACAAGACACACCCCTCACAAAAGCTCTCGGTGACAAGAAATATTAGCACATAATGCTAAACCACTCAATACGTGTGTGTGTTTGTATGACAATAAGCTTGTAAAAGAATCAAGTCTCCTCCTATCAAATATCTAACATGCTTATGAATCAAAGGAACTTAGGGGTTGTAATTGGGCTAGGTGCAAAGGTAGGAAAATGGTAGGATACATATGAAAGAGCTAATTTGTCACACCCCCAAAATCCACCATGCGGAGTACCACCGCTTGGAGGCGTGACATGACCAGGATCGAGCCACCAATCATATTGAACAACACAATTCAGTAAATGAAATCAACTATAATACGATTGGTGACCAAAGCCAGTCAACCATGTTTAGTTTAGTTTAGACAGCGGAAGCATAAACGTAAAGTTCAAAACATAAGTTTAAAGTCCAACACATAGGTTTAATAAGTTCATAATGTTTTAAAATATTAGGCACTGCACCTAACCGTCCGTACACCACAACGACTTCTTCCTCGTGCAAGCTCCAAGCATTTAGCGACCTGTAAGGCATGTAACAACTAGTCAACAACAAAGTTGAGTGAGTTCACGTTTGGTTGTTTAGTTAATGAGTTCGTATCAGGAATCGGAAGTTCGTTTCATAACCAAGTATTACCCATCATCCTTGATTCCCAAACCTTTACGATATTTAGTGGGGGCTTCCCATTATGTATGTTACTAGACTAGGCGTATCCATAAGTGTCCTTCCCAATCCGAGGACGGTGTTAAGTATGAGTGTACGTAGGTTTTACGTACGTGCCCTTCTCATCCGAGGACAGTAGTGAGTGTGAGTGTACGTAGGTTTTACGTACGTGCCCTTCTCATCCGAGGACAGTAGTAAGTGTGAGTGTACGTAGGTTTTACGTACGTGCCCTTCTCATCCGAGGACAGTAGTAAGTGTGAGTGTACGTAGGTTTTACGTACGTGCCCTTCTCAATCCGAGGACAGTAGTTGGTAGTCTAGTAGTGTTGGTAATATAAATAGAGTGATAGTACGAGTAGTTATTCAATCCCATTCCCAACCACCGGGAATCCCATGCCTTAGTAAGGGTGTGAACTCACCTCGGTTTGCTCGGTTAGACTCTCAGATATAGCTAACAGTCAAGGTCGGTCAATCACGTCCTAGTATGATTTACCAGTTAGTCATTTAGTGGTTTTCAAATAGAACACAAAGTTCCTACACGTATCTATCACACAACATGCATCACAGTAACGGCTTATGCCCATCTAAGTTTCCCGTCCATTCCCCACTCAAAATCAAACATACGATAATGCACATAACATATATAACATGTTAAATCATTCACAGATAGCATACTCGACATTTAGACACGCAAGTTACAACTTATGTCAATTCAACATTAATACTCAAAACCGGCTGTTTTTCGGACATTTAAATAAAATAGTTAGATTATTCCAAAAATTCCCAAAATTTTATGGAATGTCATAAACATTCCATATTTTATTGTGTAAGAATATCGGGGTCCGGTTCATTATCCACATTTTATAAAAATTCATATTCGGGACTGAACTCAGATTTATGTATTTCTGACCACAGTCCGCGAAACAATTTATTAAAAATTCATCGAGTGTCCGATTTACGAAATTCCAGTGGGGTAATTACAAATACATAGGTTGTTATCTACTGTACAAATTTCATGGTCCGATTCATCACAAAACTCAGGTTATGACTGAAAGTACGACACCCATTTATTGCTGTCAAAATTCAGCTTAAGTTGCTGTTACAAATTAACACTTTAAAAATAGTAAACGGAGTCCAAAAATTACGATTCTGGTGCCATTAGAACCGTATTTCATAATAACATATTTTATACTCAAAATATCGATTTTTCGTTGAGGTTAAGACCTGTTTACAGCCTGTTAAATGCGGCTGAAAATGCACATCAGCAAGCTGTTTTTAGTCTATAACTTCCTAGTTTGTGTTCGATTGATTTCCGTTAGCAAGTTTATTAATCACAACAATATTGAACATCAATACTAACCAGCGAAACATCAAATAGTCAACCAATAATCATAATCACACAAGATCTACATGATTTACACACCTATCTTCTCTTTATTCATCTTTTATCCAAGACTATTGCAAGTTCTTTTAGAGTTTCATAAGTTTTTAACCATTAATCATCTATTAACCATAAAATACATGAACAATATGAAGATTTAAGAAACTTACTACTAGCACAAGGCTAGGGAAGTTCAAGTGTGGAAAAGTGGTGGTTAAAAGAAAACGAGAGCGGTCCTTCAACTTCCGAACGCACGGAGCTTCGTTGTTCACCTTCTTGCACCTTTGTATGGATGGAAAATGGCTAGAAAGTGACTTGATGGTGGGTGTATGGTGGTGGTATGATGGCAGCCGAAAGTGAGGGAGAGAAAAGGGTTGAGTGAAGTGATGAGTGGTAGATTATATAAGGTCTTCCATAAAGCATATTCCTAGCATATTCCTGGCATATTCCTAGCATATTCCTGGCATATTCCTAGCATATTCCTGGCATATTCCTGGCATATTCCAAGCATATTCCTGGCATATTCCTGGCATATTCCAAGCATATTCCTGGCATATTCCTGGCATATTCCAAGCATATTCCAAGCATATTCCTTGCATATTCCTTAGCATATTAACAAATACGTGTAAGCATAACACAGATATCAGAAAGCAGTTAAGTAATTCCACACAGTCGTCGGACCCTTTAATTATCATTAATAATTTGTACGGAATACATGGGATTTTGAGGGTTGTCACATAATTGATTTGACCCGATGTTTATTTCTACTACTAAACAAAGAAACATCAACTATATACACAACTTCATCAACATTTTCAACTACTATTGCAACTAAATCCTTCTTTTTGTATTTTTCTCATATTTTTTTCATAACACATCAAACTTCAACAATATATACAAAAACATCAACACTACATACTAAATCTCCTAAACAGGGTCATCTCAAAAGGTAAAATTTTGTAGGAAGTAGGTTTGGGTTACAACCGAATGGTATAAGGCTCAAACATGGCTTTCTAAGGACCAAACCCCCACCCCTCACAATACCAAGCTCATATATGTAAAGTATGAGGTCCAACCCACCAATCCCGCACTCTCACACATCTAGACGAGGCTGCCTACAAGTCCCCTATCATTTTCAAAAGCATGCTAACTCTAGTATTTAATAAGAATTCATACACAAGTTCTATTAACACAATACACACACCGCCACTCAAAACAAAGAAATATCTATAATAATCGTATGTGGCTCAAATTCTCACCAAGAAAAGACTAGGAATGGGTGTCAGTGTGTCAAGTGAAACAATATCAAGTTTTCAAATTTTGACAATTTTCGCTTGGTTGAACAAAAATTTCAAAAATCCCCCCATCCCCACACTTGGGATACATTGTCCCAATGTATGGTTTTGAGGGAAAGATCGTTTTTTAACCAACAACATTAGCTTTCGCTAATACTCTCAAATCCCAAATTCCTTTTTTTATGAAAATTCAAACACACCACTACTAACACCTCCCGTAAATCACATCAACATCAAAACACCACCCTACCTCCCAACCATAAACATAAACATACGAGATAAAAAAAATACACAAATATACAAAGGAGCAAGATACGACCTGGCTAATAGTACTTTGGCTTTGGAGGCCCGAAAATGGATGTCATCATGTCATTCCACTCGCCAAACCCAAAAGCTCCGCTACCGCTGCTACTGCCTTGATCACCACCTTGATTCGCCTGCTGATAATTCATGGCGTGTGGATCCACCCATTGAGAATGATGCAATGGTGGGGTGGGATACGACACACTACCATCATATGGTGGCAATGTGGTATAATCCACAACTAGCGGGTCCGCTTCGAGTGGTTGGCCCGCATGCCACTGATCATGCAAGTGTCTCTGGCGGTCGTCTAAGTAGCGATTATTCATCTCTTCTTCTCGGGCATACATATGAGCACAGTTCCATTGCTCATTTCTGTCATAGCTCTGCTTAAGAGCTCTCTCCATACTAGCCCCCATATAAGTTTGCTGATTGAAGAGCATTTGGTTGGGTTCAGTCCATTCGCCAAAAGTGGTGGGGGGGGGGGGGGGCGCCTCTGCTCGATAATCTGGCCCATATTCCCCGAATGAGCCCAATAGGGATCATAGGGCTGTTGTGCATAATCGAATGCACTACCTACATATCCTGACTATACTCCTACTCCATTAACTCCACCTGGGCCAGCGCCCCCCAACGGAGTATCAACCATGAACGTGTCTTCACGGTAGTCATCGTCACCACTAATCTCTTCATCAGTCGATTAGGGCTCATCAGCCTCGCCCGGTCGTAGTGGTCTCGCATCCGTTTTCAAAACTCTCCATGTTCTCCCATCGGTCTTCAACCTATGGTACCTTTCTGTTTCCTTGTATTCCCATCCTGGTCCCACATTATTTATGTCAAACGGCTTAAACCTCTTATGCGAGCCTTTTCATTTCCTTCATGTGATACCTGTGTCACTTCAACCATCAAACAAATTCCAAACCAATGAAATATTGTATTTCATACTTGGGATTTGTAAAAATATGTGTATCGTTTGCACATATCAACTCTTGTTCGATTTTAAGCTTTACATCGCTTTCTGGAGGGTTATACGCGCTCTGATGCGTAAATATAACCAGTTTAACCCAACGAACACTCCAGAATAGTGAAATAGGATTAACATACCTTAAATAACCTTTACATAACTTAGATATAAGTTTTGGAAGGTTTGGTGTGGTGAAATCAAAGTTTATTCGCTTACAGGGACTAAATTTGACAAACTGCGAAAGTATGCCAATTTGAACTGTAACAGACATTCCGGAACATGGCCATAAGTTAAACACACCTTAAATATCCTTTACATAGCTTAGAAAGAGGCTTTGAGGGGTTCGGTGTGCTAAAATAAACTTTTGGGTCATTCAGGGACTAAAAGTGTCAAAAAGTGCACAAGTTTGCATTTTCGCGCATAACTTACGTTCTGAATACATCCGGACATCCAAAAATTTATGTAAGAACTATAATATTTTATTTTAGTGTTTGGCATGAGAAAAATCCATTCGTCGCGTCATTTGGATCGTTTTTCGCGCTTATGCGCATTCCGTCGTAATTAACCGAACATCGCAACCGTACGGCTAAACGAACCGAAACCCGAGATATTTTTGAGCATGTTTTAAGTTCCCAATACTTTAACTTCATTTTAGAGCTTTGAAATGGGGTTAACGGGCCTTAAACGTGTCGAAAATGGGCTGAATTCATGACAGGGACCAAAATTGTAAATCTGCCAAACTTAGGCCTAGCGCACCTCTACACTTTTAATGTAACGGTGCGCTAGCCTGGGTCAGATGCAGCAAATCGTTTTTAAACAGCAGTTAACAGCCTTTAACCCCTCCCAAAGGTCAAGTGCCACTTGTTAAACTCCTATGGTGGCCATTTTCAGTTACCATAACATCTTGACAAGTGTAAGGGCTAGATCATTCCCTCTTTTCCAAGAAACGATCTTAACGGTTCCCCGAATACTATAAATACCCATCACATTTGCACACATTTCTCACAAGAATCTGATCATTTGTGCTCTAAGTTGAAACCATTGTTTCATACCTGAGTTATTTTGATCTAGATTAGCATTCGGGGACCCTTCGTAAGTATTCCTTCGTTCTTTTATTGTTTTTCGAGTCCGAAAGTCAAACTTTGTTTGACTTTCTGCATTGACCAGTTTATGGTCGATGCGAAGTTCATTTGAACTTCATAACGTGAGCGTGATCACGATGGTTATAGTCCCTAGTGACTATACCTACTGATTACCACGTTATCTAGGCTCAGTGACGAGCCGTAGTTTCGGTCAGAATACGTATTCTTGCGTATTTTATAACCAAACTACTCTTAGGTATCACAACCGTTTGTTGTGATACCAAACCTGTTTTCTAAACTTAGTTAAGCATGTTTTAACATGCTTAGCTCGTCACTTTTAGTTTAGTGCTTAAATAGGGTCGTAAGGTGAGCGATCTAAACAATCGCTTATACTTTCGAACCCGACCCGTTTGGTCGATCATTAGGATCCGACCAAGCACTTTAGGTGACCATACTATAGGGAATAACCTTCCGAGGTTATACCCTATGGTCACGACGTTTAGTTAGTTGTATGATAAGTAGTTTATATGCCCTAGGTAAATTACCAAAATACCCCTTTGATGCCAAAATTCATTTTAAACATATGTAACATAACTTTTGACATCTAAACTGATTTGACAACCATTTTAGACATGTTAAGGCATATATTACTTGTCATAGGACTAGTTAGGCGGTCCGAACGCGTTTCACGCGAACGACGCGTTAAAGTAGCATAAGCTACCTAAACGGGTCGTAAAGGGGTCACAAGCACTTAGGTTAGGTTTCATTTAGTATGTAGGCTTTGTTAAACCATATGACACGAGTCTCTATACTCGTTTGGTTTACGAACCCTCATTCTATCCAATCATCCGATTTAGGTCCGGTTTATTAATGTAGCTACCTTAATGGAACAGTTAGGTTAGGCCAGCTATGTTATATGGAACAGAATGTTGGGCTACCAAGAAGACACAAGCGCGCAAGATGGAGGTAGCAGAGATGAGGATGCTGAGGTGGATGTGTGGACACACGAGGTTAGATCGAATAAGAAATGAGGTTTTTAGGGATAGACTAGGAGTGGCTAGTATATCAGAGAAGATTAAGGAGAGGAGATTGAGATGGTTTGGGCATGTGAAGCGGAGGGAAGCGACGGCTCCAGTTAGAGTAGTGGAGACTATTACTGTGCAGGGGAGGAGAGGAAGAGGCAGACCCAAACTAACATGGGATGAGCAGATTAGGCATGATTTACTAGAGTTGCATCTTTCTGAGGACATGGTCCACGAAAGGGCTTCATGGAGGCGTAGGATTAGGGTTAAGGACTTTTAGAGGATATTGTAGTAAGGTCTTAGGTGGATTTTCAGGGACATAGGTTTTTCTTTTTCTTAAAGGGACCTTTCCAGTGTTTGCCTTATTGTGTTTATGCTCAAATGATGTTGTATGCTACTATACATGATTTACTTTGTGTTTATGCCCAAATAATGTTGTATGCTATGATACATGATTTTTACATTATATTGTGCGACCCAGATCACTTTCTTGCTAACGGGCGACTTCTTATTTCTGTATTCTTGATATATTCTTTGACTTGTTGTGTTGGTTTGCTGTTCGTTCTCGAGCCGAGGGTCTCTCTGGAAGCAGCCTCTCTATTCCTAGGGATAGAGGCAAGGCCTGTCTACATCCCACCCTCCCCAGACCCTATAAGTAGCTCGGCTATATGTGGGACTTACTGGGTATGGTTGTTGTTGGTTGTTGGTTTATTAATGTAGCTACCTATATTAGGTGACGTTTGATATTCCGTGATCTCTAGCATTGCTTGGTGGTTATCTTAGGACTTCTGAGCAATCTCAAGTGAGTACATAGTTCCCCTATTTTACTGTTTTCCAAACTGTTTTGGGGTGAAGCATGTGTACCTATCTGTTACTTTCATGTTTTCCAAAAGTATAATTGATTATACATGTTATTACTTATCTATTGACAAATTGAATGACTATCTATGATTTAAGCATTGATTTCTCAAAGAACATAAAATAAAATGTTGAATTGTACTTATTTTATGTTCACCAGACCGATTGTTAGTATGATATAGCGCTATAGGATTTGACACCCCATTCCTGTTTTCATGGAATGTCTGAAACCAATTTGTTGCTCCATCCAAATAGGGATTGCCTTTGTGGTATTTCTATAGTCTCAAAGGTGTATTTTGATGCACCAGGTCTGAATGAATTCTCAAATCACACTATTAAAGTATAGTTTGATATACTCCCATGTGTGATATTGTACAAAACCAACATATATGTTATTTATCATATCTAAAGCATATTTTGATATGTTATTTATGAAACCAAAACATAGTTTAATATGTTACTTACAAATCCAAAGTATAGTTGTAATATGCTACTATAAGGTTATTTGTTTAATCTTACATTTATTTATACAAATCACATTGGTTACACATTACATTGGACACATAAACATTTTGACATATTATTCAATACATTTGGCAATTGGTTTAAACATAGACATCTTACATTGTTGGTTTGGTTTGAGTAAGTGATTAAGTAACGAGGCGTGTGTAATATGATAAAAGCATGGTGGATACGCCGCTGGTACTTCCTATATATAAGTGTTTGTATGGTATTACATATTGTAGCGTTATTTGAATCATTTCAATTTGAGACATATAACATTTTATACAAATAACATACTTTTCACAAGACATTGTTTTACAAAACAACTTCTCTTATACAAACACATTCTATTTCGTTATTCACTTAACCATACACTATTATTTTACTTATACGTATCATCTGATCTTATTGCTTTTCAAATGATTTACAAAACAAAGCAAACTACAAGGTTCATGACTAAACATTTTCTTAAACATAAGTCATGAATCTTATTTTCACAAAACCTATGTATCTCACAGGCATTTTTATGCTGACGTACCTATTTTTACACATGTTTCAGGTACTGCTTTGCAATGATTGTTGATACATGCTACATATAGGACGGACTCGTGCCTTAGCAACTTTAAAACTTGGAAGATCATAGTTGTACTTATTTGATTGTCTTAAAACAATGAGTTCATTTATTCAATAAAACAGAATTTATTTATGCCATGGTTATGAAACAATAATTCTGTTACAACACTCCCCAACGTTTCCGCCACGTTTCGTTGTCTCACGTGGTCGGGGTGTGACAGAAAAGTTGGTATCAGAGCCAATGGTTATAGGGAATTAGGTTATTAGTAATGCTTTGACCTAGTCTATAACCTTCTTAGGACCCTAACGCGAGTTTACTTGCGTTTAGTCATAAAACAATACCGTCACCTATCCTTAGGCGACGACCACAACAAGAACATAAATTTCAAAACCACTTTGAAAACTAATCATCTGTTCTAGGATGATTGATTACTAGGTTTTGAACCCTCTATTGTAAGGTTTTGAACCCTCTGTTATAAGGTTTTGAACCCCTTTAGGTTTTCAAAAATCTCGTCAAGGTTTTGGGTTTTAAATAATGTGAACACGTGCAAACTGGAAGGGTGAATGCCTGTATTCTGGGTTTTCTGTCTAGGCAAGCACTTCGTATATATCTCATCAGACGCGAGACCAGTTGTGCTTACCTGGGAATTCTTGGGATGAGTGTTCACTTATAGGCGAGCATGTCTTCGCGATACATTATTTTTGACCTATTTACTTTGATAATCACCGAGGTCGTTTGTTGCTTTGTAGTAACAAACAAATAACCACTATCCTTTCTTTCATCAGAATTGTTTCATCTCATTCTTTTCGTCTAATTCTCTCACTTGTTTCTTTTCATGTTTCCTCTTTTAGAATGCCTCCTCGACGTGACAATCAGAGGCGAATGCTGAACTGGCGGAAATCATCGCACAACAAATGGCTGCTGCCTTCCCAAATCTTTATGCTCAAATGATGCAAGCCATCAACAACAACAATGCTCCATGCAATTTCAAGAGTTTCAACTCGGCTAAACCACTCAAGTTTAGTGGTTCTGAGGGAGCAACAGGGCTTCTTCAGTGGTTCGAGAGCATTGAGAATACCTTCCGTCACGTTCAGTGTCCTGAAAATCGCAAGGTCGAGTTTTCTTCAAGTGTGTTTCAGAAGAGGGCTCTCACATGGTGGAACGGGGTGATGAGAGACCGCGGTGCTGAGGTTGCATTAGCACAGACTTGGGCTGAGCTTAGGGCTCTTATGATGAAGGAGTTTTGCCCTCGTCATGAACTGCGAGCTTTGGAAAGGGAGTTTGATGATTTGAAGCAAGACAGTGGTGAACATCGAGCCTATACTGACCGTTTTGAAGAATTGAGCCTGTTGTGTCCTGCTATGGTTACTCCTGTGGATAAGGCGATCGAGAAATATACTGATGGTCTTCCTGACCTAGTTCAGGATATTGTTACTGGCAGCAACCCTACTACTGTCAGACAAGCCATTGAATTGTCTGCTACTTTAACTGAATCCCACATCAGAAAGAAAAAGCTTTTTCGAAAAGGCGACCCAAGACCATCTGACAAGACTGCTCAAGTGGAACCAAAGGAAGAACATGCTGAGGTATCCAAGAAGAAGAAGCGCAAAGCCTCTCAGAACTGCGCTGTAACTGCTCAAGACAAACAGGTTGCACCAAACCAACCAGCACAACCTCGCAAAAGGCAAAACTATGTTGGTACTGCACCTTTGTGCAACAAGTGCAACCGTCATCATCTAGAGCAAGAGCAGTGTCACAAATGTACCCACTGTGGGCGGTTGGGACATTTGATCAATGTTTGTCGTTATGCAAATCAAGCTGCTGCAAACCCTGCTGCTGTTCAAGCACGGTTCCCTCCAGGGTCATGTTATAACTGTGGTGACCTTACCCACTACAGGAACAATTGCCCAAGACTTGTTAACATACCTCCAGCACGTGGACGAGTGTTTAACATCAATGAGGCAAACATAAACAATGATGCGGCAGTGAACAACTAGTGTTTTGTTATTTCCTTGGTTGTTATCTTATGATGTTTAAAGACAAGTCAATTGTAATATAAATAAAAATTCGTCGTTTTTATTTTTGCAAAACTGATACGATTGTGTGAACGTTGGATACAATCTTATGATGTCAACCCAAAGACAAACTACTCGTATGGTTCTGTCATTTTATGAATATTTGTAATCTCCCCAAGAACCTTAAACACTCGTTTCTTTTAAGAAACAAAGCCAAACTCTTATTGAAAATCCTTCTATCTTTATAGATGGATCCTTGAAAATACTTAAAGTGCCAAATGAAATCCATGGATTGGATTCCTGATGTGCTTTAATTATCCATGCTCAAAGACAACAAATTAAAGAATCAAGCTAACTAATTATGTGTTTATGTGCTTATATGTTTTCATGTATGTTTAGTGATCTATCCAAATCCTGATCGAATCTTTCATATCTCGTACGAGAGATTCATAATAGGATATCCAAAGTTACTATCTTAAATCCTTAATGGACTTCTACGTTGTAGCTAAGTCCCTTGGGTTATAAAGTATTAATCTATAATTGGACCCCTTGGGTGGTCTAGTTAAACATATTGATTTGAAAATCTGGTTAGAAATATCATGTGATGATATAATTGAAAGGATCCCTTAAGTGGTCTATTCAAGGAGATCGTACGACGGCCTAGTTAAGAAGATCATGTGTTGTTCTAGTTAAAAAGATCGTTCGTTGATCTAGTTGAACAGATCCTTTGGTGGTCTAGTCAGGTCGCTTCATGTTTATTCAATTGATTTTTCCTCTACGCATTATGAAATGAACTGTGCGGGCTGTGCAAGGAATTACGTAATTACGGAGGCCTACATAATTATGGAATTCAATGCACAGAAACCACATGAAGTTTTGTCATGTGTTAAGACCTATAGTGACAAGAATAATGATACGGGAGAAATCTTGGACCTTGACCGATGTCATTTTATCTTACACTTCCCAATTCTGATCTCAATCACACACCAAGTTTCCTATGATAAGTCTTCATAAGAAACGTTCTTCTGTCAGTAGTTCAAAAATTCCATGTTTTACTGCTACAAGGAATTCACTTTGAGGGTTAACAAATTCGCTAAGAATCCTAACATGGCCCAGAGTTTTACTTAAGGGTTCAATGGATCTATTAGAAGGCGAAACCGTCACAGTTGTCTTCACAAGTTTCCTCTAGAATTAAATTTCGGGACGAAATTTCCTAAAGTAGGGGAGACTGTGACACCTGTGTCACTTCAACCATCAAACAAATGCCAAACCAATGAAATATTGTATTTCATACTTGGGATTTGTAAAAATATGTGTATCGTTTGCACATATCAACTCTTGTTCGATTTTAAGCTTTACATCGCTTTCTGGAGGGTTATACGCGCTCTGATGCGTAAATATAACCAGTTTAACCCAACGAACACTCCGGAATAGTGAAATAGGCTTAACATACCTTAAATAACCTTTACATAACTTAGATATAAGTTTTGGAAGGTTTGGTGTGGTGAAATCAAAGTTTATTCGCTTACAGGGACTAAATTTGACAAACTGCGAAAGTATGCCAATTTGAACTGTAACAGACATTCTGGAACATGGCCATAAGTTAAACACAGCTTAAATATCCTTTACATAGCTTAGAAATAGGCTTTGAGGGGTTCGGTGTGCTAAAATAAACTTTTGGGTCATTCAGGGACTAAAACTGTCAAAAAGTGCACAAGTTTGCATTTTCGCGCATAACTTACGTTCTGAATACATCCGGACATCCAAAAATTTATGTAAGCACTATAATATTTTATTTTAGTGTTTGGCATGAGAAAAATCCATTCGTCGCGTCATTTGGATCGTTTTTCGCGCTTATGCGCATTCCGTCGTAATTAACCGAACATCGCAACCGTACGGCTAAACGAACCGACACCCGAGATATTTTTGAGCATGTTTTAAGTTCCCAATAATTTAACTTCATTTTAGAGCTTTGAAATGGGGTTAACGGGCCTTAAACGTGTCGAAAATGGGCTGAATTCATGACAGGGACCAAAATTATAAATCTGCCAAACTTAGGCCTAGCGCACCTCTACACTTTTAATGTAACGGTGCGCTAGCCTGGGTCAGATGCAGCAAATCGTTTTTAAACAGCAGTTAACAGCCTTTAACCCCTCCCAAAGGTCAAGTGCCACTTGTTAAACTCCTATGGTGGCCATTTTCAATTACCATAACATCTTGACAAGTGTACGGGCTAGATCATTCCCTCTTTTCCAAGAAACGATCTTAACGGTTCTCCGAATACTATAAATACCCATCACATTTGCACACATTTCTCACAAGAATATGATCATTTGTGCTCTAAGTTGAAACCATTGTTTCATACCTGAGTTATTTTGATCTAGATTAGCATTCGGGGACCCTTCGTAAGTATTCTTTCGTTCTTTTATTGCTTTTCGAGTCCGAAAGTCAAACTTTGTTTGACTTTCTGCATTGACCAGTTTATGGTCGATGCGAATTTCGTTTGAACTTCATAACGTGAGCGTGATCACGATGGTTATAGTCCCTAGTGACTATACCTACTGATTACCACGTTGTCTAGGCTCAGTGACGAGCCGTAGTTTCGGTCAGAATACGTATTCTTGCGTATTTTATAACCAAACTACTCTTAGGTATCACAACCGTTTGTTGTGATACCAAACCTGTTTTCTAAACTTAGTTAAGCATGTTTTAACATGCTTAGCTCGTCACTTTTAGTTTAGTGCTTAAATAGGGTCGTAAGGTAAGCGATCTAAACAATCGCTTATACTTTCGAACCCGACCCGTTTGGTCGATCATTAGGATCCGACCAAGCACTTTAGGTAACCATAGTATAGGGAATAACCTTCCGAGGTTATACCCTATGGTCACGACGTTTAGTTAGTTGTATGATAAGTAGTTTATATGCCCTAGGTAAATTACCAAAATACCCCTTTGATGCCAAAATTCATTTTAAACATATGTAACATAACTTTTGACATCTAAACTGATTTGACAACCATTTTAGACATGTTAAGGCATATATTACTTGTCATAGGACTAGTTAGGCGGTCCGAACGCGTTTCACGCGAACGACGCGTTAAAGTAGCATAAGCTACCTAAACGGGTCGTAAAGGGGTCACAAGCACTTAGGTTAGGTTTCATTTAGTATGTAGGCTTTGTTAAACCATATGACACGAGTCTCTATACTCGTTTGGTTTACGAACCCTCATTCTATCCTATCATCCGATTTAGGTCCGGTTTATTAATGTAGCTACCTATATTAGGTGACGTTTGATATTCCGTGATCTCTAGCATTGCTTGGTGGTTATCTTAGGACTTCTGAGCAATCTCAAGTGAGTACATAGTTCCCCTATTTTACTGTTTTCCAAACTGTTTTGGGGTGAAGCATGTGTACCTATCTGTTACTTTCATGTTTTCCAAAAGTATAATTGATTATACATGTTATTACTTATCTATTGACAAATTGAATGACTATCTATGATTTAAGCATTGATTTCTCAAAGAACATAAAATAAAATGTTGAATTGTACTTATTTTATGTTCACCAGACCGATTGTTAGTATGATATAGCGCTATAGGATTTGACACCCCATTCCTGTTGTCATGGAATGTCTGAAACCAATTTGTTGCTCCATCCAAATAGGGATTGCCTTTGTGGTATTTTATAGTCTCAAAGGTGTATTTTGATGCACCAGGTTTGAATGAATTCTCAAATCACACTATTAAAGTATAGTTTGATATACTCCCATGTGTGATATTGTACAAAACCAACATATATGTTATTTATCACATCTAAAGCATATTTTGATATGTTATTTATGAAACCAAAACATAGTTTAATATGTTACTTACAAATCCAAAGTATAGTTGTAATATGCTACTATAAGGTTATTTGTTTAATCTTACATTTATTTATACAAATCACATTGTTTACACATTACATTGGACACATAAACATTTTGACATATTATTCAATACATTTGGCAATTGGTTTAAACATAGACATCTTACATTGTTGGTTTGGTTTGAGTAAGTGATTAAGTAACGAGGCGTGTGTAATATGATACAAGCATGGTGGATACGCCGCTGGTACTTCCTATATATAAGTGTTTGTATGGTATTACATATTGTAGCGTTATTTGAATCATTTCAATTTGAGACATATAACATTTTATACAAATAACATACTTTTCACAAGACATTGTTTTACAAAACAACTTCTCTTATACAAACACATTCTATTTCGTTATTCACTTAACCATACACTATTATTTATTTATACGTATCATCTGATCTTATTGCTTTTCAAATGATTTACAAAACAAAGCAAACTACAAGGTTCATGACTAAACATTTTCTTAAACATAAGTCATGAATCTTATTTTCACAAAACCTATGTATCTCACAGGCATTTTTATGCTGACGTACCTATTTTTACACATGTTTCAGGTACTGCTTTGCAATGATTGTTGATACATGCTACATATAGGACGAACTCGTGCATTAGCAACTTTAAAACTTGGAAGATCATAGTTGTACTTATTTGATTGTATTAAAACAATGAGTTCATTTATTCAATAAAACAAAATTTATTTATGCCATGGTTATGAAACAATAATTCTGTCACAACACTCCCCGACGTTTCCGCCACGTTTCGTTGTCTCACGTGGTCGGGGTGTGACACTTAAATCACCCCATATTTCTTTAACATTGCCGTGATCAATCGACAATGGGGTAAAATTTTTCTTTCTCCACTATTTCGACTCAACCAAATGTTATTCAACACCTAGAATCGGAAGGGAACCATAGGTGAACCACGCATTAACATGTACAATATCGGTACCTCTTGAAACCTAACCTCCATCTTAACCCCGTCGCGGGACGACATTGTGTGTACATACTACCAACAACAACTTCGCCTCCGTTCTCAAGTTTCTTCTATACAGTTTCCCATGTGTAGTACCCGGAAGGAAAAGGTAATCCAACATGTTTTGCCATTGAGGATGCTTGTCAGGCTCGTGGTAGAGATCTTTGAGGCTTGGGTAGATATATTGATTGGATGGTTGGTTGTCAAACTTCGCTATTCGATGCAATGAATCATAAGACATCTCGACTTTTACCCCGTTACATGTTCCAACTAATTTCATCTTTTGTGGGGCATTAAATGGAGGACATTCAAGTGTGGCCATCCACTCTTGAATCTGAACGTCATACATCTTCTTCACATCGTTGTCATAACACTTCAAAGCGGCCTCCCAACCCAATGCTTTAAACTTTCCGTTATCCCGAACGACCCAAAATCGACTTCCCGGATTTCCTTCTCACAAATAAACGCCTCACTCCTTTGCTTCAACTTGTTCATTTGTTCATGAAACAAGTCCTCTCTCCATTCTCCGGGTTGATCTAATAGTGAACCGGTTGTCCAATCTGGTTTTGGACCCCTTGGAGGCGCGTCCTCCTCCGAATCTGGGTCACCAACCCGTGTCAACCTTCTCCTCTTTGGTTGTTCCTCTTCCCCTTGAGGTTGTTTAGATGAACTTGCACCCGATTTATCCTTTGTTCTCACCATACCTACACATTCACAAACCACACACAATAATTCGAATTAGCTCAACTCCAAAATCTTCCCCACACTTGCTTTATGTTATGGGTATAAATGTGCAAAAACCAAAAGTTTATCCTTTTAAACAAAAATTCGGCATGATGTCTCTACAAATCGGAATTTTTCAAAATTTTCACTAGACATCAAATACATTTATACCCAATCATTCAATGGTTCAACAATATCCTACCATCTATCCTATACAAGCAAGTGTGTAAGCAAAAACAATAATGGAAACTTATAAACCGCAACGTACTTCAAAGAATGATAAGAAATTGCATACCTTAGTCTTGTGGAAGATGAAAATAACAAATACTTCACTTCTAAGCAAGAACCCGCAAAAACCCCCAAATTTTCGGCCCCCTAGGGTGTGGATTTTCCGCCAAGAAAAAGTGGTTTTCTTCCAAATATTCACCCACAATCAGAATATTCGTGAAATTTTAGCCAAGATAGCCTCAAGAATCACTTGATTTGGATGAAAGATGAGCAATAATCGATCATATGATATGTGGATAGTAGAAATTATGAGTTTTATTATTATTAAAATTACTTATTATTATTATATTTAAGTTTTTGGTTTTTTTTTATATATAACCGCTGACATCAAACACCCCAAAAGTCACCCCACTTTTCGCTCGATGTCGTAGCCTACGGCACCCGCCGTAGGTTACGGCGACATCTGGACAAAAAAGTTGTGCCGTAGGACAGTAGCTATTCGGCGTAAGGTTCTTTTTGGATTGGAGGCCGCCATAAGCTACGCCCCCCACCGTAGCTTACGGCGGGTACTGGGCGTATGGGGGGCGGTACACAGCTTTATTTTGCAAAAAAACTTTTATGTTTTATGTTTTGTTTTGTTTTTTTATCTTTTCTAAAAATTTTAATTTTTATGGTTTTTATACTTTTTGAAAACATGAAAATTATATCCCTACCCCCGTTAAAAACCCGTGTTGTCCTCAACACTATGTTCGGGAAATTCGTACGAATTTCCCCACACTTGTTTCGAACACAAGTTTCAAACGGGACTTTACTCAAAACAAAACAAAACAAACTAAACTAAATATGTACAAACATCAAACCTGGGCCTCTCATGCTTCCTCGTCATCCAATGGGCGTAGAATGTAACCCACTTTGTCAAGCTCAAGATTATTGATGTCATTGCCTTCCAAATACGGTTTGAGCCGATGCCCGTTCACCGTTTGTTGCTTATTGGTTTGTTCGTCTTGTATATCGACATCACCAAATCTTCCCACTCTTCGGATGACATAAGGACCCATCCATTTGCTTTTGAGTTTGCCCGCGAACATCTTCAACCTCGATTTATACAACCACACCTTTTGACCCACTTCAAAGTTCTTCTTCCTTAGCTTTGCATCATGAACTTTCTTCAGTTTGTCTTTGTATGCGGATGCACATTCATAGGCTTCGTCTCTAATCTCTTCAATCTCATTCAATTGCAACTTCCGTACCCGACCCATTTCGTCGTAATCTGCATTAACAGATTTGATGGCCCAATGCGCTCGATGTGCTAACTCCATTGGGAAATGGCACCCCTTCCCATACACCATCCTATAAGGGGTGGTACCGATTGGAGTTTTGTAGGTTGTCCGATATGTCCACAACGCATCGTCAAGTTTACTTCACCAATCTTTTCTATCCGTTCTTACCGTCTTCATTAGAATCTCTTTAATTTGACGTTTGGACACTTCAACTTGTCCACTTGTTTGCGGATGGTATGGTGTAGCCACTCGGTGCTTCACATTATATCTTTTTAACAATTTCCCAAAATTAAAGTTCTTGAAATGTGAACCGCCATCACTTATTATCACTCTTGGCACACCAAATCGAGCGAAGATATTGGATTGCACAAACTTACATACCACGGAATGATCGTTGGTCCTTGTAGCGATAGCTTCTATCCACTTTGTAACATAGTCAACCGCAACCAATATGTACAAGAACCCATTCGAATTGGGAAAAGGACCCATGAAATCTATTCCCCAAACATCAAACACCTCAACCACCAAAATTGATTGTAAAGGCATTTCATCCCGCTTTGATATGCTTCCAACTTTTTGACAATTGATGCAATTCTGGGCAAACTCGCAAGAATCTTTGAAAATTGTGGGCCAATAAAACCCACATGATAACACCCGGTAACCCGTCTTGTTCCCTCTAAAATTCCCTCCACATGCCGACGAATGAGCATGGGTCAAAATCTCTAGTACTTCAGTTTCGGGAACACACCTTCTTATCACTTGATCGGGTCCAATTTTGAAAAAATCCGGTTCATCCCAAATATATTGTTTTACTTGACTCAAAAATTGTTGTCGTCTCTTCTTCGTCCAATGATTTGGAATTGCACCCTTGGCCAAATAATTCACGTAGTGAGCATACCAAGGTGCAACGAAAGTAGAAACGGCTAACAATTGCTCATCGGGAAACCGTTCATTAATCTCACTCGGGTCATCAACGCCTTCCAATGGGATCCGGGACAAATGATCCGCAACAACATTTTCAGACCCCTTTTTGTCCCGAATCTCTAGATCGAACTCTTGCAACAATAGCACCCAACGAATCAACTAGGGCTTTGCATCCTTCTTTTCCATTAAATACCGGACCGCGCTATGATCCGAATACACGATCACCTTGCTCCCCCAAATGTAGGATCTAAACTTGTCCAGGCATACACCACCACTAATAATTATTTCTCGGTTGTGGTGTAATTCAGTTGCGCCTCGGACAAAGTTTTACTTGCATAATAGATTACCACCGGCTTCTTGTCAACTCTTTAACCCAAAACCGCTCCAATGGTCGTGTCACTAGCATCACACATAATCTCAAACGGCTTCGACCAATCCGGTGGTTGCAAGATAGGAGCCTTCACCAACTGTTCCTTCAACACACGAAACACTTGCAAACATTCGTCAGTAAAATCAAATGGAACATCTTTCAATAACAAGTTACATAAAGGTTTTGTAATTACACTAAAACCTTTAATAAATCTTCTATAGAACCCCGCATGTCCAAAAAATGATCTCACCCCCTTAACATTCTTTGGTGGGGGTAGAGATGAAATTACCCGAATTTTTGCTTTGTCTACCTCCATTTCCCGGTCCGATATTACGTGTCCTAACACAATACCCTCTTGAACCATAAAATGGCTCTTTTCCCAACTTAGCACCAAATTTGTCTCAACACACCTTTTTAAAACTTTTTCTAATTCGTTAAGACAAGAATCGAAACTTGGGCCAAAGATGGAAAAATCATCCATAAACACTTCAAGAGATTCCCTGACCATGTCTGAAAATATACTCATCATACATCTTTGAAATGTGGCCGGGGCGTTACATGTAAACGTGGTTTTGTGTTGGTCGTCCGGGTGAATAGCAATTTGGTTATAACCTGAGTACCCAACCAAAAAGCAATAGTATTTTTTACCCGAAAGTTTTTCAATTATTTGGTCAATGAAGGGTAACGGGAAATGGTCTTTGGAGGTAGCGGTGTTTAATTTTCTATAATCAATGCAAACTCGCCACCCGGTGACCGGTCGGGTGGCAATTTGCTCACCTTGTTCATCCTTTATTACCTGAATACCGGCCTTTTTAGGCACTACCTGAGTCGAACTTACCCATGCACTGTCCGAAATGCGGTAGATGCTCCCCGCATCCAACCACTAGATCACTTCTTTCTTGACCACTTCTCTCAAATTTGGGTTCAACCTTCTTTGTGTTTCACAGGTTGGCTTCGCATCTTCACTTGTAATGATTTTATGCATTACAATGGATGGACTAATACCTTTCAAGTCGGCTATCGTCCATCCAATTGCCGCCTTATTAGCCTTCAAAACCCGTATCAATTCCTCTTCTTGAGCTACCGCCAAATTAGAAGCAATGATCACCGGTAAGGTGTCATTCTCCCCCAAGAATATATATTTTAGATGTTTCGGTAGCTCTTTCAATTCCACATTTGGTGGACATTCCAATGACGGTTTTGTACCCGAATCAATTCCCACCGGTAAGGTTTCCATTTGGTGGGTCCATGGCGGTCTTCCTTCTTTCACTGCAAGAGCCTCTTGCTCCTTCTCTTCCTTTTCCAACTCACATGCATGAACCTGCAAAGACACATCACAAACACACGAACCCATACTCTCTTCCTCGAACTCCTTTGGATCGTATCCATCTATGAAATCTGCTAGAAAACACTCATCACCATAAACATTAGCACCGTTAGTAAAAACATTTAATCTCATCTTTCTATTACCGAATGTCATGTCGACCATACCATATCGAGAATCAATAACGGCGTGTGAGGTGTTCAAAAATGGCCGACCCAAAAATGACATTTTGTTGTTGAATTGGGTCCGCGGATGAGTAATCTAACACAAGAAAATCCACGGGATAATAAAATTCATCAACTTTAACTATCACATCCCGCACAATACCCCGAGGAAGTTTATGAGACAAATCGGCTAATACCACCATTGTTTTGACCCGTTTCAATGGACCAAAGTCATATTGGTCATATAACCCCCCCCCCCCCCCCGGTAAGATACTTACTCTGGCCCCAAGATCTAGTAACGCCCTTGCGTTTTGAAAATTTCCTACTTGAATATTTATAAGAGGCGTTCCCGGATCTTGTAGCTTAGTACGAAGATCTCCTTTCAAAACCGCGCTTACCCGCTCCGTCAAGTCAACCAATTTAGGCACTTTTTGTTGCCTCTTTTGAGTACATAATTCTTTTAAAAACTTGGCGTAAGCGGGTACCTATTTTATTGCTTCAAGTAGAGGAAGATTAATTTTCACTTGTTTAAACACCCCCCACATTTCTTCCTTTTGAGGACCCCGTTTTGAAATAAACATTTTCTTACCCGGATCTAATAATGCCGAGGGAAATGGTACTTGACAAGATCCCCCATCCTCATTTTTATTTTCTTTTTCTTTATTAATTTCCGGTTTCTCAAAATTGGTTTTTTTAGAAGAATTTTTAGGCGTTTCATTTTCTTCCTCACTCTCTTGACCCGTTATGTCTTCAACCACCCCATCAACCAAATTCGGTGAAGGATTGGTTTTGTACTCTTTCCCACTTCTCAAAACACTTACATGATGAATATTAACATTGTTACCTCTAGAAGTATTATGAGACGGGTTTACCTTAGTTTCGCTTGGTAATTGACCTTTAGTTTTCTTCAAGTCCACCACTTCAGTTGCGAGTTGACCCATTTGGGTGGTCAAAGTTTGAATTGCTTTGTCTCGGGCATCATCCTTTTGTATGCGTGCATCATCCATTTGATTTCTCTTCTGCATCTCCGCTTGCATGCTCTTTAAGATTTCCATCATCTCATTTCCACCCGAAGACCCCCCTTGTTCTTGACCCGTTTGATATTGTCTTTGGTACCCTTGATTGTTCCCACCTCGATATCCACTTTGATTGTTGTAAGGTTGGCGCGAACCAAAGTTACCTTGACTTCCTTGAAAATTCGGGTTTGCTTGATTTGAATGGTTCCCATGCCGAAAATTTGGGTGGTTTCTCAACCCGGGTGGTAAGTGTTAGAATTCATATTGAAGTTTCTACCACCCCCTCCTTGCCTTTGCACCGCATGAACCTCTTCATATTGCCCTTCACCTCCTTGGCAATTTTTAGCCGCATCCCCTATCTCATTGAAAATAGCACAAACATCATAAATTTGGTTAGAGGTTTGAGTATTGCCATCGTCTACCGCATGCACTTGGGTTCGAGTAATGGCTGGTCGTGCTCTCCTTGATGCTTGAGCTTTTCTTTTTGATGTGATTGCCATTTGCTCCAAAAACTCCCAATCATCTTGCTCGTAGTTTATACCAAAAGAACCACTGGTAATAGACATTAAATCGCCAGCATCTTCGGCACTCAACCCCTCATGGAAAACATTCATCAATTCCCATAACTCTATCCCATGATGAGGGCAATTCTTTATCATCATGTAAAACGTTCAAAGGCCTCATGGAACATCTCACCTTATTGTTGTTGAAAACTTCTCAACCCTTTCCTAGCATCATTTGTCTTTTGAGCGGTGTAAAATTCATCCAAGAAAATTTGTTACATCTCCGCCCATGCATAAATAGATGCCGAAGGTAAGGTATAGAACTACTTTTTAGCTTTGTCTTCTAAAGAAAATTGGAATAGAACCAATTTGACATCATTGGCCGAAAATCCTTGACTCCCAAGAGTGTTTCAAATTGAATCATAAGCCTCCAAATGAAAATAAGGCTCCTCCGTTGCTAGACCCTTATACTTTGGCAAGCTTTGTAATGAATTGGTTCTCACTTCAAATGTTCTCCCTTGATTATTGTGAGGAATAACTACCGGTGAAGGATTGTGAGTGATTACCGACCTAAAACGTGCTTCAATACCTCTCGCATGTTCTCTAAGATGCCTTCTTGGCACACCCAACCAAACCCTTGGTCGAATAGGACCCATTGGCCTTTGCATAGGCCCTTGTGGTACATGTGGTTGAAATTGTTGTTGTGGCATCGGTGGGTGTTGAATCGGCCTTTGGAATTGATGTTGTATGTTTTGTGGACGAACTTGTTGCAATGGTATAGGACGTTGCAATTGTGATCCTTGTGGCCTTGGCCGAATATGTTGTAGTATAATTTGTTGTTGTTGAAACCCACCAACACTTGACATTCTTTGAGTTTGCCCTTGCACGTAAGTAAGTTCTCCTTGTTCCCCATCACCCCCATAGGCATATCCTTCTTCCTCATAACCCTCGAAATCCTCATATCCTTCTTCATATCCTTCTCCTCCTATACCCGATGATTGCCCAAATGGAAAAGATGAGTATTGAAATCCCGACTGGTTCGTTGGTCTAAATGATGAAGTAGCATGAACAATGGTTGAATTTGGTGGTATTGAATAAGTGGAAGACGATTGACCTGAACCTGGGAAGAAGTTGGATAATGGTGGAATTGTAGTAGAAGGGTTAAAAGTAAGTGTAGGTTCATCTTGGGTAGTAATGGGTTGTGTAGTGTTGGATGGTGTAACATCATGAGGTGGAATGGGGTCGGTAGTGGTGTTAGGAATGGTGGTATTTGGTGAAGGATGAGTTGATGATGGTATGAAAGGTGGTATAAGTTCACCCGTAGTAGGTGGTGGTGGTGGTGGTTGTGGTGGATCCATGTATCTAAGTGGTGTAATTGGTGTAGTTGGTGTTGTTGGTGATCCGATGACTCTGTTTTCCCTTAACAAAATTTTGTTTCCTCTTAAAGTTCGCTCAATTTCCGGATCAAATGCCAATGGTGATAGCTTGTGAGAGCTCCTAGTACGCATGCACATGTAAATACCTGCACACTAACACACCTAGCGTAAACCAGAAACATAACAAACTTTAAACTATCAAAAATAACACACGTTGCGCACTACTCCCCGGCAACGGTGCCAAAATTTGACGTGATGTCGTGGTCACAATCAAATTTAATCCAAATACAACTAATTAGCTAGTGTTAGTGGGTATCGAACACAGGGAGTTTGTGGAATATATGTTATTTGAAAGTGTATCTAAATTAACTAAGATTAAACTAAATGCAAGTAAAGTAAATTTCAAGATTTGTTTGGTTGACTAGAGTTTAAAATTAAAATTACTATTCTAATTGCAAAATGAAAGTGTTGGTTGTAAAAAAATTAGAGACGAATGACCATCTTTAGTTTCCAGTTTGCTTTGACATTTATGTTATCATTCCACTAGAAAGAACTACATAGACATAGTTCATGTGTGATTAATTGCAGTGATGAAAGGGAACTAAGTACTCAGATTCCTAGAACGTGAGGTTGTTACCCGATGATCAATCAACCCTTACCCAAGCCGAACTATACCCATGATATCTCGATTGCCAACGGCACCAAGAACGTATGGTTTCTAATTAGTTTAACATAAGAATCAACAATTTACTAACAATCAATCACACACCATAACAAGCAATTCAATAAAGATAAAGATTGTTATTCTAGAAATGAGGAATTAAACATAAAGTCTTGTGCAAAACCTTCAACCAAAGATAGTCATAAAGTACTTAGCCACTCATGGCTTGAATCAACACAATAACAAAAGTCTTAATGTTCATAGGAATCACCCAACATAAAAACCAAGATCAACAAGTTTTCTTCAAGCTCTAAGTCTCCAAAAGTGATCTCCAATTCGTTGCTAATTAGAGTGTAACCGAAAATACTATGATAAGACACCATAATTCATCATGAAATGGTCATTAAATGCAGAAGTTACAATATGGGAATGGTCGGCATCGTAAGCTACAGTACCCGCCATAGCTTACGGCGATCAGCAGGTCATTAAGTTAACATATGCCGCCGTAAGCTACGCCGCCTGCCGTAGCTTACGGCGGCCAGCAATCCTTTACGGCGCCTTTCTTCTGTCTTACGGCGGTGTAATTTGTGAACCATGGGGGGGCCGTAACCTACGGCTGGGGCCGTAGGCTACGGCGGCAATCATTCTTTCTTTCCTTGTTTCTTCGTTAAAAGTTGATTTTCTTCACATCTGGATTATGCCAACTTCCCACACCCATCTAAGCTTCCTAAATCCCGCATCTTGAGCACTTTAACACCTGCACATCAAATCATCTAGTGGTTACCAAGTTCAAGCAATTAACCATAATAAGCATAGAATGTGCATAGTATTAAACCTTTTAAGGGTTGTCCTACGGACCACCTGTCAGATAGCTATGTGCTTATGTGCTACTGTGCTTACGTGAAATATGTGCTTATGTGGTTTATGTGCCTACGTGATTTCTGTGAATCAATGTGTTCCTGAGCTTTATATGAAGTAGCTAGACTATACTAGGCTTAATCGAAATTGTATTTGAGTCCTATAGCGATGTCTGTTGCAGACAATGTCGTCGTTTGGATCATTTCACTCTCGCTCTGCTCGACGTAACCATGATGACTAACGAATTGTTGCTCTCGTCGCTAAGAAAATGGCGAAAGTCATCCCACAAATCGTCAGTGAGCTGAATGAGAATGCTAGCAAGTCCTCGGAGGAGTCCAGGATTGATACTCCGAAAACAGCTTTTAGCTTCAAGCAGTTCAAAGCCTGCGGTCCAAAAGAATTTACCGGCGAAGATGGGCCTACGGCCATGTTCCAATGGTTTGATTCAATCGAAGTCACCCTGCGCCAGAGTGGCTGTCCGAAAAACCTACGCACTGTTAACGCCACCGGCGTCCTCCAATCTCGTGCTCTTGATTGGTGGACGACTGATAGAAACAAACGAGGGAACGATGCAGCTTTTGGGCTGACATGGGATGGGTTGAAGGACATCATGATGCAAGAGTTATGCCCTCCCCACGAACTCCAAAAGTTAGAGGAACCTCGAGATTATGATCAAGAAAGTTGAGTATCATCTGCCCTGGTCAGGTCACTACCCCCGAGATTACGATCAAGAAATACATTCGCGCTCTCCCCGGATTGTGTTGTAGATTTTGTTAAGGCTGCAAAGACGATAACAATCGAGGAAACCTACCTACTTGCCGCTGAGATTAACGATAAGCAAGTTAGGGCTGGTTATTTCGACAAAGCCTCCAAGAATCTGCATCAAGTCACCGCTGCTCCCACCGCTGAATCTACCGCCACACCGCAATCTTCGAAGCTCTCGCGTCGCAAAAGGAAGAACAACAGCTCCAGTAACAAGAACTGTGCAGTTACTGCTGCTCCGCTCCAAACAGTACCTACCCAACCGCAACCTCAACACCGTCAAGTAGCGGCACCTGTGGTCAATGCACTGCCTGCTAAGCGTGCATACACTGGACCACACCCGCTCTGCCCTACTTGTACCTATCATCACCCGGTTGGTATCGCATGTCGGTTCTGTCTTCATTGCAACATGTACGACCACTTCACCGCAAACTGTCGTACAGGTCCATGCCAAGCTCCGGCTCCAGTTCCTGGTCAAGCTCCTGCACCACAAGCTCTCCTTCCTGCTCCCTAGGGCCAACAAGCAGCTCCTGCTCACGCTAGAGCTTGCTTCGCATGTGGTGATCCCAACCACTTTGCAAACATGTGCACCAACAGAGTGGTGAAGCAAGAGCCCCAGCAGCAGCAGCCGCAACAACATCAACAACAGTAGCCTCAGCAACAGCAGCAGCCAGCAGCCCGCGGACGTGCTTTCAACATCAACAACAGCAGCCTCGTAGATCGATCTACGCTCAGGCTATCACCCGTTACGCATTCAAAAGGAGGATATACCTAAAACTGCTTTTCGATATGGTCATTACGAATTTGTTGTTATGCCTTTTGGTTTTACTAATGCGCCTGCAATCTTTATAGATCTAATGAATCGCGTGTCCAAACCCTTCCTTGACCGCTTCGTCATCGTGTTCATTGATGATATCCTGATCTATTCCAATTCAAAGGCCGAACACTTGCAACATCTACGTTTGGTTCTTGAACTACTCTAGGGAAACCGTCTTTATGCCAAGTTCTCCAAGTGTGAATTTTGGCTGGAGGAGGTCCAATTCTTGGGTCACATTGTCAATAGTCAAGGTATTCACGTCGACCCCGCGAAGATCGAAGCTGTTAAGAGTTGGGTTACACCAAGGAACCTGTCCAAAGTTCGTTCTTTTCTCGGATTGGCGGGTTACTATCGCCGATTCATCGCTGACTTTTCGAAAATCGTTGTGTCGCTTACCTCTCTTACACATAAGGACAAACCTTTTGTTTGGGGAACTGAACAGGAGAAATCATTTCAAACTCTCATAGCTATGCTTTGAAATGCTCTCGTGCTCTTACTACCCGATGGAAACGACGATTTCGTAGTCTACTGCGATGCCTCAAACCTTGGTCTTGGCTGTGTTCTCATGCAACGAGACAAGGTTATCGCGTACGCCTCTCGACAGCTCAAGATCCACGAGAAGAATTATACAACAAACGAACTCAAGCTAGGCACAGTTATCTTTGCGTTAAAGATTTGGCGACACTACCTTTACGGTACCAAGTGTACGATCTTCACCGATCATAGGAGCCTACAACACATCTTTGACCAGAAAGAACTGAATATGCGCCAACGCCGATGCGTTGAACTCCTCAACGATTACGACTGTGAGATTCGTTACCACCCAGGCAAAGCAAACGTCGTTGCCGATGCTCTCAGTCAACGAAGCTATTTGCATAGCGTTCGTAATATTCAAGCCTAGCATAATCTCAAAGCTCTCATCCGCGACGCCCAACATGCTTGTTTTACCGAACGTACTCTTAAGAAGGAAAGGATCATCGACGATGGCGCTCAACTAGAGAATAAATCGAATGGTATATTCCATTATCTAGACCAAATTTGGATTCCCAAGCGTACCAACTTGCGACAAATTCTGATGGACGAAGCCCACAAATCTCGGTATTCTATTCATCCCGGTGTTGACAAGATGTGCCAGGACATGCGCTACTAGTACTGGTGGCCGGGCATGAAAAAGGATATCTCTCTCTATGTTTCGAAATGCCTGACTTGTTCCAAAGTCAAGGCTGAGCATCAACGCCCCTCTGGCTTACTCGTACAACCTGAGATTCCCATGTGGAAGTGGGAGAGTATAGCTATGGACTTCATAACGAAACTCCCGCGCACGCCGTCAGGTTACGACAGCATCTGGGTTGTCGTTGACCGTTTGACTAAATCAGCTCATTTTCTGCCGACACGACAACATCTGGGTTGTCGTTGACCGTTTGACTAAATCAGCTCATTTTCAGCCGATACGAGAAGACTGTATCTACATCGATGAGATCATTTGTCAACACGGGACAACTCGTGACATCATCTCTGACCGCGATGGTCGGTTTACCTCGCGTCTTTGGGAAACGTTCCAATCTGCTCTCGGTACTACTCTCAATCTAAGTACCGCTTTCCATTCCCAAACCAACGGTCAGTCTGAAAGAACGATTCGTACCCTTGAAGACATGCTTCGCTCGTATGTCATAGATTTCAGTGGTAATTGGGACTCTCACTTACCTTTGGTCGAATTCTCGTACAATAACAGTTAACATTCTAGCATACAAATGGCACCATTTGAGGCATTATATGGAAGAAAATGTCGATCGCCTATTGTATGGCACGAGATCGGAGACACGCAAATTACCGGTCCTGAGCTATTGCAAGAAACGACTGACAAAATCCTCCAAATTCGAGACAATCTGCTGAAAGCTTGGAGTCGTCAGAAAAGTTACCCCGATAGAGGCCGCAAGCCCCTTGAATTTGACGTTGGCGATCACATACTCCTAAAGGTTGCACCTTGGAAGGGGTGATCAGATTCGGCAAGAAAGGAAAGCCCGCGCCTCGATATGTTTGACCCTTTAAAATTCTGGAAAGGATTGGAAAAGTGGCCTACAGACTCGAACTACCGGAGGAACTTAGTAATGTCCACCCGAATTTCCACGTTTCGAACCTCAGGAAGTGCTTAGCCGACCAGGAATTACATATCCCACTTGAAGATCTACAAGTGGACGAAACATTACACTTCGTGGAGAAGCCTGTCGAGATCATGGGACGAGAAACCAAGGTACTCCGATGCTCATGCATTCTCATTGTGAACGTTCGCTAGGAAGGCAAACACGGCACCGAGTTCACCTGGGAACTCGAAAGTGACATGAAGGCGAAGTATCCGCAACTGTTTGTTACGTCTGCTTCCTAAATTTCGGGATGAAATTTCGTAAAGCAGGGGAGGCTGTAACAACCCGCTTTTTGGAAGTCAAACTCAAAGGAAGAAAAGATTGCTAATTGCGATCTGTCACTCCTTGCTTGACTAGTAAATTGTACTTCTTGACTTGTAATTGAATTCTAATAATTGATTGCTTTAGTTGTATTATGTGGAGTACTTGTTAACAATCGAGGTTTAATCGCATGTTTAATCGCTAATCGAATCGCTATCGCATTCACAACCCGAATTATGTGTTCTGGATATTGTTTTACGTGTGTGTGCTATTATGTGTTACTTGTGCATGTTAGGTTTATGTTGAGGTGTTTAATCGCAATCGCAACTCTATCGCAACGCAATCTAATCGTAAACGCTAAACGTAAGTTATTTATAGTGATTGTATGGTAGATATAATAGTTAGGTTATTTGTGTAACTAATGGGTAATACTATCGCATCGCTCACTCGAAACGCATCGCAACACTCAACACGCAAAACGAAACGCCAAAATCCAACTCGCCGGACCACTCGATCGAATGGTCATCAGAATGGTTGACCATCTGATCGGATAGCCATCCGATCAAAGTGTCGTCCGATCCGATCCATATGCCACTTTCCTCTTTTAGCAACCTATAAATACCCTCGTCACATCACTAAAGTGATGTGACAGCTCTCTCTCGTTCGACCAAGCGTTCCAGCCCACTTTTCTCTCGATTTCTCACGATTCTTGTAAGTTTTCAACTCAAATCTTGTACTTCTATTATCTACACGTACTTCTTCATCATTTTCACCTTTGAATCTTCACTTTTAACCGTGAAATCAACGGATTTGAGGTGTTTTAGGATGATGTCACCATGGAGTTCTTATGAACTTCAAGTTTTGGCATTATTCCACCAAGAACGACTCAGATCTGCATGATTTTCACATGATTTAACACTATTCTCATCTAGATCTAAACATTTTCAAGGTTAAAAGGATTGAAAGATGGTTTCTAACTTTCTTTCAACTCTTTTACACTCAATGCACACAAAATCGATAGAATCGGAGCTAGTTCAGGCCTTCTACCCGTTTTCTAGTGAAGTGTCGGTCCAAGATCTGATTCCTATCCATGAGACAACCAACATTCGGATTAAACATGAACAACCGTCAAAGAACAGTTGACTTGTCGGATTTGGGTGATTATTGTTCGATTAGACGACTTGGGACTTGTCGAGGTTCCGTTGTTTAGTACGTTGTCATACCGCCTCAAGGAACTGCAAAACTTATCAAAATCATCAAGTTCAAAATAATCAAATCATCGGGACGGATTGCCGTCCGATCGGATTGCCGTCCGATCGGATTGCCGTCCGATCGGATTGCCGTCCGATCGGATTGCCGTCCGATCGGATTGCCGTCCGATCGGATTGCCGTCCGATCGGATTGCCGTCCGATCGGATTGCCGTCCGATCGGATTGCCGTCCGATCGGATTGCCGTCCGATCGGATTGCCATCCGATCGAACGACAATCCGACCGGATTGCACTTCGACTTCAACACTTAAACATTTTAAAATTTTCAAAGATCATTGGTTTCTAAAGGATCGCCATCCGATCGAATGATAATCCTGCTGTGAACTTGTTCTCACTAAATGTCTCACCTATCGGATTGCCATCTGATCGAACGACCTGAAAGGTAGAGATACTTCTCTGTTTTCAAAATGCTACAACGAAAACTTCAAAGCCATTATACACAAACACAACCATCCCAAACGAATTCTAATCTGATCGAATGGCCATCCGAACGGATGACCATCCGAACAGATTGTCATTCGATCGAATGACCATCCGTTCGGATTGTCATCCGATCGGATGACCATTCGTCACTTGGTTCACTTGCACCGTTTAACGCGCCGTTCTTCGCTTATGCTATCGTTAACTGTTCAGGCTAATCACTCTAGCGCTCCCTTCAATCCATTAACTTCCATCGCTGTTAGTATACTCGATCCCTTTTTACTTTATGCACTTTTGGGTGTTACATATTTTACCTATTCTAAATCACATCGATTACACAACGCAAACACTTTATACGCTGACCATTACTGCATGTTATACGTGTTACTCGATAAATGCTTGTATGTTATGTTAACACAATGATTGTTTCCTGGCGCCTTAGCAACGATAGTACTATAGTTTGGACTCAGCACCTGTCGTGGACAAGGGTTGTTAAGGTTATTTCTTCACGTGTCACAGTGGTGATATGTGTTGTGCATTCTACAACTCGCAGTCATGTCTGTGCATATTTCATTGTCGATAATCTACTAGCTTCACATTATACATGTTACATGCTGGTTATGCGTAAACACTTTCGAACTCTATTATTACTATTAAACTTGTATGCTCACCTTTACACTATGTGTATTAACCTCTATTTTAACGTATGTGACAGGTGTTTGAGATGATAGGAAGCTTGCTTTTGTGGAATCGAGTAGGATGAGTCTAGAAACAAACAAACAATTTAAATCTCAGTTGTCGGAACATTTTTTTTCTTTTAGATATCTATGTCTGTAATAATTGATTTGCTTGATGGATTATGGTATGGGACATAATATTAACTATCCGGTAATTTAGTTGTTATGGATTTCTCTTGGACAATCTGTTTCGCTCAGTGTCGCGCCCCGATGTTTCCATCATCGGTTGGGGTGTGACATGAAGCAAGTGTTTGTCTATTCAATTGAGAGGAATCATTGCATTACATCCCCACTGAAAAATAGAATCATAGTCCTTTTCCTTCAATTTAGGGAAAATGGGGTTGAAAGATGATAACCCAACAGTGGTGGATCTCATTCTACAGCTCTGATCATCATTCTTTTCAGTCGAGTTTGAACAAGTGGCCAAAACATTGATAAAACGCGAATATCATATTATTCAAGGGGTTATATCGTACTGGCCTTTAATATGCATCGTATAGGCCTATACGATGTGTATTACAACCCCCTGAATTTTCAAAAATTCAGGGGGTCAATACGCATCGTATAGGGCTATACGATGCGTATTATATCCCCGAAATTACTAAAATACGCATCTTTTTTTATAAATTCAGGGGTATTTTTTAGAAATTCAGAGTTTAATATGCATCGTATAGGCCTATACGATGCGTATTAATGGTGTGCGTTTGGTGTGATATGGTTTTATTGATATTTTAAGCCCATTTTACGTATTAGTCAAGTTTTAAATTTATAAAACACGATATTCTACTAACACTAAACACACACTTGGGCATGTGCACCCATCGTGAGCGTAGTATAGCGTTGGTAAGATACCGAGGTCGTCCCAGGACACAAGAGCTTTTAGTACCAGTTTATCCTTAACGTCTAATTAATCTAATTTTTGAGAAAAGTTTTAAAATTAAAAATTAAAAATGCAGAAATAAAATAAAATAAAAACAGATAGACAAGATGAATCACTTGGACCCGACTCGCCTTTAATGTATCCTTTGATGATTTTCGCACTTTCGGACTTTTTAAGAGATTATCTTAGTTATAGTAGTAAGCCCCTCTTTTGAAGGTGACGTTACCCTCAACCTAGTGGTTTGAGTTAGCAGGGATACAATCCCAAAGGGTCGGAATATTGAAAGATAATTAAGTAAGTTATTAATGCAAAAAGTGGTAGGCCCCTCTTTTGAAGGTGACGTTACCCTCGGCTCAGTGGTTTGAGTCAGCAAGGATACAATCCCAAGAAGCCGGTTTAATTTATTAATAGTAATTTACATATGAGGGGTTCAAGTTATTCGCATGTCGCAACCCCCGATCCCTAATCCCAAGGAACGGGCGGCCGCGAGCCAGTTTCAGTGGTATCTCGTATTGTCTAATTTGGCAACGGAAATTTTCAACAGGACCGTAGTTAGGAAATATTTGATCAGAGTAAAATACCACATTTCCATAACATTAAACAAATGGGATAAACCCAAGTTCATAGTACACACGTTTTCATAGGAATAAATCCTATTTTATTAATAAAAACATCTATTTTATTTTAGGTAACTTTATTGCCACTTTTCCAAGCCTTCAGTGCTGTCCTGCTGGCTTCAATTTGGCTTTCACAGTTTGTTACCTGAAACGCGTTTTAAAAACATTTGTCAGTGGGAAATACTGGTGAGTGAATCCCAGTTTAATCAAGTTTAAGTAAAAATTATTTCACAGTGTACAGTATTGAGGGCGATCCCGCAATTATATTTGTTTCTAAGACATATCAATTAACATCCATGGTACTGTCGAACCCGACTTGTGGAAATGTTACTCCTTAACCAGGTGGTAACAAATTTTGTATACAAAACCCCAACATACTCATCATAATTGTATTCTTACAAATACTCAATAACTGTCATTCGCATGGAAAAGTATTTAAGGTTTTGTAAAAACAGTTAACAAAAGGTTTACAAAAAGCGGATCAACTCACATTGTTGTCTTAGATTTTCCGTAAGGGTTTCCTGGTGACAATCTATAATTTACACAAATGCACATGCGTTAGTTTAATAACCCATTTTAACATTAGTAATACCCTCCTCGAGACGGCATTCCAACGACTACGTCGGGCAGAAACACGACAGCCGGTACGGAACCCTATATCAATCGGGCAGCGTATCTAATACGTATCCAGGGGTTATAATACTAACAACGGAGCAGAACTTTGCTATTTAGGGGGTATAATACCCGACTATAAAGCCTATAATTCAGAATTGAGAGAAAGAAAGAAACTTTGAACGATTTCGACTGAGATCCGATGGCCTTCTAATATAGTTGCTTGCTGAGTTTGGTCCTCTCGCGGCCCGCGTAACACAAGAACAGCGCTTACGCGGCCCGCGTTGACTCCAGGTCAATGTGTAGCTTGTCCGGGTCACTATCTAGCCTCGCCACGATGATGACACGTGTCATCATCGGGCTGCGCCACACTTTAGATCTCACGCGGCCCGCGTTAACTAACGGGGATCTTACGCGGCCCGCCTAAACTTAAAAACTGAAAAGAATCAGGTTTTAACCTTTAAACCGGCCACGTAAGGGTTGAGGTGGGGTTTAAGCGGCCCGCCTCAGCCCAAAATTTAAATTTATATTTATTATTAATATTAGAGTGAATTGCAAGTTGTGTCCTTTATCTTTAGGCCACTTTGCAAGTTTCGTCCTTTATGTTTAAAGTTGACGAGTTTTGTCCTTTATGTTAAAAATCAAGCACATTTTACCCTTTGGGTCTTAAAAATCAAGCACGTTTTGTCCTTTATGTTTAAAAATCAAGCACGTTTTGTCCTTTATGTTTAAAAAATCAAGCACGTTTTGTCCTTAAAAATCAGGCACGTTTTGCCCAAAAGGGTAAAACGTGCTTGATTTTTAAACATAAAGGACAAAACTCGTCAACTTTAAACATAAAGGACAAAACTTGCAAAGTGGCCTAAAGATAAAGGACAAAACTTGCAATTCACTCTTAATATTATATTATATTTCGGGCTCGGTTTTCACATATGGGGTGTTTTTTGGGACATATTGGGACATTTTAAAATATTTTAGGGTGTCGAAAATATTATGAGGGTGTTGATTTATTTAGGATTGTTACATCCTCCCCACCATGTTTTAGAGCTCGTCCTCGAGATCTACTAAAACAAATGTGGATATTTCCTTTGCATTTCAGATTCAAGCTCCCATTTATACTCAGGTCCTCTTTTGGAGTCCCACTTCACTTTGACCAGAACTAATTTCTTTTGTTTGAGATTCTTGACTTTCTTGTCTTCAATCTGTAGAGGCCTTTCTACAAACTTAAGTTGTTCATTTACCTCTATATCCTTAAGAGGTACTACTAGTGATTCATCAGCTAAACACTTTTTGAGATTAGATACATGAAATACATCATGTATTCCTGCCATTTCCTCTGGCAGTTGTAGCTGATAGGCTACAGGTCCTATTCTTCTAATAATCTCAACAGGTCCAACATACCTGGGACTTAGCTTTCCTCTTTTGATGAATCTTACCACTCCTTTCCAAGGAGAGACTTTTAATAATACTTTATCTCCTACTTGAAATTTCAACGGTTTGCGTCGGTTATCAGCATAACTCTTCTGTCGATCCCGTGTTGCTTTCAGTCGTTCCTTGACTTGAATAATCTTGTCAGTTGTTTCTTGTACTATCTCAGGTCCAGATAGTTGCTTTTCCCCAATTTCTGCCCAAAAGACTGGGGTTTGGCACTTTCGTCCATAAAGTGCTTCGAATGGTGCAACATTGATACTTGTGTGATAACTATTATTATAAGAAAATTCTATTAAAGGTAAGTGATCATCCCAATTACCTCCAAAATCAATTACACAAGCTCTAAGCATGTATTCCATCGTCTGAATTGTCCTTTCGCTTTGTCCGTCTATTTGAGGATGATAAGTTGTGCTCAGATTAACTTGGTTCCCATTGCCTTTTGGAAACTTGACCAAAAATGAGAGGTAAATCGGCTATCCCTATCAGAAACGATTGATAAAGGAATTCCATGTAATGAAACAATTTCATTTACATACAATTTGGCTAGCTGTTCCATATTGAAAGTTTCTTTCATTGGTTGGAAATGAGCTGACTTGGTTAGCCTATCTACAATCACCCAAATTGTATCATTTCCTTTCTTTGTTTTTGGTAATTTAGTAACAAAATCCATTGTTATTAATTCCCATTTCCACACTGGCATTTCTAACTGTTGCAATAGCCCTGAGGGTTTCTGGTGTTCAGCTTTAACTTGTGAACAAGTTAAACATTTAGAAACATAGGCTGCTATGTCCTTTTTCATTCCTATCCACCAGAAATTCTTCCTTAAATCCTGATACATCTTATCATTTCCTGGATGCATTGTATATTTAGACTTATGGGCTTCTTCTAATATACATTGGCGTAGGTTTCCTAATTTATGGAATCTCCATATTCCATCTGTTCCTTGTTCTAATTCTTTTAGCATTCCTTTTAATTTTTCAGTATCATCCTTGATTACTGATTCTTGTGCTTCTCTTATCTGATCATTTAAATCTACTTGCAGATTTAATTTAAGAGAACGTACCCTTTTTGGCTTTTCATGATACTTTCGGCTTAAAGCATCTGCCACTACATTTTCTTTTCCTTCATGATACTGGATATCACAATCATAATCCCTAAGCATCTCCATCCAGTGTCTTTGTCTCATATTCAACTCCTTTTGCCCGAAAACATACCTTAAACTCTTATGATCAGGGAATATGGTAAACTTACTACCATAAAGGTAATGTCTCCAAATCTTAAGAGCAAAAATTATAGCTCCTAATTCCAAGTCATGGGTTGAATAATTCTCTTCATGATTCTTAAGTTGTCTGGATGCATAAGCTGTAACCTTTTGGCGTTGCATCAATACACATCCATAACCTAATTTAGAAGCGTCACAATAGACTACAAAGTCTTCGGTTCCTTCTGGTAACGCTAATATAGGTGTATGGGTTAATTTATGCTTAAGAATTCTAAATGCTTCTTCTTGTTTTGGTCCCCATTCAAATTTAATGGATTTACAGGTTAACTTAGTTAAAGGAATGGCTATTCTAGAAAAATCTCGAATAAATCTCCTATAATATCCGGCCAATCCTAAGAAACTTCTAACCTCAGTTGGTGACTCAGGGATTTTCCATTTGATAATCGCCTCCATCTTTGTGGGATCCACATGAATTCCTTCATGATTGACTAAGTGTCCAAGAAATTGTACCTGTGCTAGCCAAAACTCGCACTTTGAAAATTTAGCATAAAGCTTTTCCTTTCTTAATAGACTTAAAAGTGCGTGCAAATGCTTTGCATGATCTTCCTTATTTTTAGAATAAATGAGAATATCATCTATAAAGACGATTATGAATTTATCCAAATATGGCTTACATATTCAGTTCATCATGTCCATAAATGCGGCTGGGGCATTGGTTAAACCGAATGGCATGACAGTAAATTCATAATGGCCATACCTTGTTCTGAATGCGATCTTAGGAATGTCCTCTTCCTGTACCTTTAATTGATGATATCCTGACCTTAAATCGATTTTAGAGAAAAATCGAGCTCCTTGCAGTTGATCGAACAGATCAACGATTCTTGGTAATGGGTACCGATTCTTAATCGTAACCTTGTTCAATTCACGGTAGTCAATGCACATACGCATTGATCCGTCCTTCTTTTAACGAATAAAATTGGCGCTCCCCATGGCGATGAGCTTGGTTGTATGAATCCTTTTTCCAACAATTCATCTAATTGTTTCTTGAGTTCCTGTATTTCTGCGGGTGCCAATCGGTAAGGTGCTTTGGAAATTGGTGTTGTTCCTGGTAGCAGATGAATTCTGAATTCCACTTCTCTGTCTGGCGGTAGTCCTGGTAATTCTTCTGGAAAGATATCTGAGAACTGAGACACTACTAGAATGTCTTTTACTTCTTTTCCTTTAGTGTTAGTGATTATAGAAATCAAATACACTATAGAACCTTTTCTTATATAACTTACAGTTTTCATCACAGAGATGAATTTAGTGGACCTAGATGGTTTATCTCCTTTAATTGTGATCGTTTTATCTTTTAGTGAAATTACTTGGATTGACTTTTGATCACATAAAATACTGGCTTTATTGGCTATTAACCAATCCATTCCTAAAACGACATCAAATCCTGCCCGATTCATAGGATAAAGGTTTGCCATAAACTTTTGATTTAAAATTTCTATTCTTGCTCCCTGCAAGATTTCAGAAATCCTAACAGTTTCTCCATTAGATGTCTCTACGAGACATTCTTGTGGTAGTTTAGTTAATGACTGATTTAGAAGTTTGCAAAACAAAGTATTAATGAAACTTTGGTTTGTACCAGAGTCAAATAATACCTTAGCAAAAACATCATTAACTAAAAACGTACCAGCTATCACGTCTGGAATCATCTTGGCTTCATCTGCAGTCAGAACAAATGCTCTAGCATTTTTAGTGTTCCTGTTATTCCCAGCTGGAGCCAATTTTGGGCAGTTTGTCCTGATATGACCTTTCTCTCCACAGTTGAAGCACAGTCCATTACTGGATTTTCTCCTGCAATCTTCTTCCTTGTGTCCTGGCATCTTGCAGAAATTGCAAAGAATGGAGCATTTTCCCGAATGCTTTTTCTTGTAGACCTACAGAAAGGTGCAGAGGTAGAACCCATATTCCTACGGTTGTAATTCCCAGAACAGAATTCTTGAGTAAGCCTTTGGGTTAGGGTTCTCCTCTGGTCTTCTTCCCTAGTACGGATTAGCTCATCTGTCAAGGTATTTGCTAGTTCTACAGCTTCTTCTATGGTTTGAGGTCTAGTTGCCTTGACTACATGTCTATTCTCTCCAATTAATCCCCAGATATAACGGGAGATTAATACCGGTTCAGGTGATGCAAGGGTTGGCACTATTCTAGCATATTCAAAGAATGTGGTAGTATAACCCTTACTATCTACCCCGGTCATTCTTAAGTTTAGGAACTTATTTGCTATCTGTTCCTTTTCATTAGGAGGGAAGAATTTCCTTTCTACCATATTCTTAAATTCCTCCCATTCCATGTTGTATACCCTATCACTTCCTCTGGTATGGAGGATAGTGTTCCACCATTCTAAGGTTGAGTTCTTAAATAAGTTAAAAGCAAACATTATTTTGTCTTCTTCAGCACACTTGCTTATTTTTAAAACAGCCTCAGTTTTCTCTATCCATCGTAGGGCTGCAATGGGTCCTTCTTTATAAGAACAACCATA
This sequence comes from Helianthus tuberosus, assembly GCA_030545235.1. Taxonomy (NCBI): domain Eukaryota; kingdom Viridiplantae; phylum Streptophyta; class Magnoliopsida; order Asterales; family Asteraceae; genus Helianthus; species Helianthus tuberosus. Next base: position 2,575,102 of record CM060399.1, read on the forward strand.
AGGCATGGTTCTTCTTCTTTTGGGAATGGGCACTAGAAGTACAGGTCCATTGTTCACGCTGTTTTCTGGTTCAATTGGTCGCGTACTGTTATGCTTACTTTTATTATTCGCTTCTTGAACCGTTTGAATATTAAATGGCATTGCATCTATGATTCCTTGTGCCACTATGTGTTGAACGACACTACTATCCATTTGGTTTCCATTGTTATTGATGCTCGGATTCTCATTAACCACGTTAATGTTACTCTGGTTATCATTATTCAGATTTCCTTGATTTCCTTCATCGGCCATCTGAATTTTAAACATTTATCCCGTATTAATATCACAAAATAATAGCTAATATAGTCAATCACATGACATGCATTTTTTGCCAAAAGCGTCGATCATTGCGACTTTACTCTATTCATCTACTATATATCTATTACACACCAGTACTGAAATAAAATTATAATACCAACTGAAATAAATAATAGTAGACATCCGTACACACATATTTTATTATTTTATTATTATTATTACTATTACCGTCTCCTACCATCACATTCACGGATATGGATGTATCCAAAAATCCATATTGCGCTCGTCGTACTTCCAGACGAGTCGCTCTCCCACCTGTCGCATTCTCTCACTACTTTCTAGAATTTCCTCACCAAAAGTCCTAAGTTCTTGTACGTTTTCTGCACTCATTGGGGGTGCAGGTTCTAGGACTGGGTTCGGAATCTGGGGTGCAGGTTCTTGATGTGGGGGTGTAGGTGCCTGAAATCGGTAAGGATCTTCTAAGATCTCCCTAACGTATTCATCGTGAAAGTAGGTATCTAAAGGATCCAAACCTAGGTAGGTTCCTACGTTCTGCATGGGTGTGTCTTCATGTATCGGGTAACGTTGCACATAGTCCCTAACTTCATCCCACTAGGGATCGTAATTTGGGTCTAGGGGGTTTGGTGCTGGTACCCTAGGGATTTCTTCTGGATTGAAGTCATGCATCTCTACTTGGTTTTCAGGGTTTTCTATCTCCATCGGTTGGTCAGGGATTAGCGGCTGTGGTTGGGGTGCTATTATTTGTTCCAAATTAGGGTCAGTTGCAGTGGTTGCTAAGATGTGAATATTGGCTATACCCCTATTTATCATATCCTGGGCATAGGCATCTGTCTCTCTCTTGGCTGCTGCTAGTACCCTCTGGTCTTGTAACTTTTTCATACATTTTCTACGCTCGTGTGCCCCTATACTGAACCATCCCCTCTTTTTCTGAGGAAATGGCTCTTCTGACTGAACCTTAAACACAAAGATTTCTTCTTCTATATCAACAGAGTACCCTGAGAGGGCAGGCTGAGAAGAGGAGGTGCCTTCGCTTCTAGGCGAACCAGACAATTGACGGTATGCGTCAGATGGTCCTTGGTCGCTCATACTGTAAACTAACAAATAATCAAATAACATATAACAATAAATACAGTTATACACATATTTCCGTAATTTATTTCCTAACACTTTACATTTTGATGTCAGCAGAACACCTCTGTGGCTGAATTAGTGGCTTAGCTCTGATACCACCTCCTGTCGCAACCCCCGATCCCTAATCCCAAGGAACGGGTGGCCGTGAGCCAGTATCAGTGGTATCTCATATTGTCTAATTTGGCAGCGGGAATTTTCATCAGGACCGTAGTTAGGAAATATTTGATCAGAGTAAAATTCCACATTTCCATAACATTAAACAAATGGGATAAACCCAATTTTATAGTACACACATTTTCATAGGAATAAATCCTATTTTATTAATAAAAACATCTATTTTATTTTAGGTAACTTTATTGCCACTTTTCCAAGCCTTTAGCGCTGTCCAGCTAGCTTCTATTTGGCTTTCACGGTTTGTTACCTGAAACGCGTTTTAAAAACATTTGTCAGTGGGAAATACTGGTGAGTGAATCCCAGTTTAATCAAGTTTAAGTAAAAATCATTTCACAGTGTACAGTATTGAGGGCGATCCCGCAATTATATTTATTTCCAAGACATATCAATTAACATCCATGGTACTGTCGAACCCGACTTGTGGAAATGTTACTCCTTGACCAGGTGGTAACAAATTTTGTATACAAAACCCCAACATACTCATCATAATTGTATTCTTACAAATACTCAATAACTTTCATTCGCATGGAAAAGTATTTAAGGTTTTGTAAAAACAGTTAACAAAAGGTTTACAAAAAGCGGATCAACTCACATTGCTGTCTTATATTTTCCGTAAGGGTTTCCTGGTGACAATCTATAATTTACACAAATGCACACCCGTTAGTATAATAACCCATTTTAACATTAGTAATACCCTCCCCAAGACGGCATTCCAACGACTACATCGGGCAGAACCACGACAGCCGTTTCGGAACCCTAGATCAATCAGGCAGCGTATCTAATACGTATCCAGGGGTTATAATACTTACAACGGAGCAGAACTTCGCTATTTAGGGGGGTATAATACCCGACTATAAAGCCTATAATTCAGAATTGAGAGAAAGAAAGAAACTTTGAACGATTTCGACTGAGATCCGATGGCCTTCTTATATAGTTGCTGAGTTTGGTCCTCTCGCGGCCCGCGTAACACAAGCACAGGGCTTACGCGGCCCGCGTTGACTCCAGGTCAACATGTAGCTTGTCTGGGTCACTATCTAGCCTCGCCACGATGATAACACGTGTCATCACCGGGTTGCGCCACACTTTAGATCTCACGCGGCCAGCGTTAACTAACGGGGGTCTTACGCGGCCCGCCTAAACTTAAAAACTCAAAAGAATCAGGTTTTAACCTTTAAACCGCTCGCGTAAGGGTTGAGGTGGGGTTTAAGCGGCTCGCCTCAGCCCAAAATTTCAATTTTTATTTATAATTAATATTATATTATATTCCGGCCTCGGTTTTCACATATGGGGTGTTTTTTGGGACATATTGGGACATTTTAAAATATTTTAGGGTGTCGGAAATATTATGAGGGTGTCGGTTTATTTAGGATTGTTACATCGCACCCCCGCCATCCAATACCAGTGGGTATTGAAGGAGGTCCTAGTAAGCTTGAACCAGGTCTTTGCAGGATCTATACACTAAACAAGGCAAGAACCTTACCAAACCATTCCCTTAACCCCCCGGCCAGGTAGTCAACATGCTTTTATATAGACCGTAAAAACATGAATAATGCAATCTTTTACTTTATACAGATTGTAAAGTAACTTCAAGACACCACAGAAAAATGATAGGAAGAATTCTCCTTCAACGTAAGAAATTAGTTATTAAAGTCATTAATATAAACCCAAATAAAAAGTGCCGAAAGATTAAAATAAAAAATAATACATAAAAGACTTGTCTTCACCAAGTTATGTAAGAAGCGTAACCAAACATGGCCCTTGATTGGCAAGAACCCTTACGATTAATCTTGGATCCCGAGACTACTACACACTCTAAAGATGGATGATGGATGATGGTGGTGGGTGTTGGTGATGTAGTGGTGGTGGAGTGGTGGCAAAGTGGGAGAGTAGTGGTTTGCCAAGGGATTCCTTTGAAGTGAACCAAGCACCCCTATTTATAGCCTGCACAGAACTTTTGCCACGGCTCGGTGTCCAGTGGGCACGCCCCCTGGCCAGCCTTTTCTCTTCCTTCATTAATTGCAGGTGTCAGCAGAGGGCTCCACACGTTCCCGTTTTGCCTGGGCACGTCCCCGTGGTCAACTCTATATCTGTACTATCAAGATTTGGCAAGATTCTGCGTATCTTTGTGTTGACCACGCCCCGTGCTGAGCTGGACACGCCCCCGTGGTGGGTGTGGAAGCTTTTATAGCTTTGTCTTTTGTGCAGGATTCTGACCACACCCCGTGTTCAGCTAGGCACGGGCCCGTGGTCAGTCTTCTGATTCCTTGTTTTTACTTTGGGGGTGCTGCTGAGGGGTCGGACATGTCACGTTTATTCCTTTTCTTTGTATTTATGTTAGTTTTGGCTGCATATTTGCTCCTTTTGTTCGTTTAAGCTCATTTGGTCCTGTAAATTCAAAAGGAAGACAAAAACACACTTTTTTCAACATTAGTACTAAAAAAAGGTTAGTTTTATGCCTAATTTGATGTAATTTATATGTTACATTTTGCACACATCAATTAATCTGCTATACAATACAACATCGGCCTATACGATCGTATATGGCATAATAAGAAAATTTGTTTTTATCGTGTTTACCTCGGTTAGACGCATATACGTGTCGTTTTTTGACGAACTTACACATATTTTGTCATTTTATGATGTATACCTTCAACATGAGTCGTTTCGGTGACGTTCGGTTACGTGCGATTATTGTGTTCTATGATTACGTACAGTTTTGTTTAAAAACCACTTGTATTGTATAGTTCCGTGTTATATGTATACGCGCGTGGAAATATCATTAGTTGTGTATTTTGACGTAGTTTTGCATATTTTGACGTATTTTATCGTATTGCTGCGTATTTTAGAGTATTTTGACATATTTGAGCGTATTCTGATGTAATTTAGCTTATTTTAACCTATTTTTAGGTTATTTTAACGTATTTCGACGTATTTTAGCGTATTTTAGTGTATTGCAACGTATTTTAGCATATTTTCATGTATTTTAGCGTATTTTAGAGTATTTTCGCATATTTTAGCGTACTTTAGAGTATTTTAGTGTATTTTGACATATTTTAGCGCACTTTAGAGTATTTTAGGGTATTTTCGTATATTTTAGCGTATTTTTACCTATTTTAGCGTAGTTTAGAGTATTTTAACATATTTCAGCGTATTTTAATGTATTTTGGCGTATTTTAGCATATTTTAAAGGTCTTTCTCTAAAAGATGCAACTTTAAGGCACGCTTACCTTAATAACATCTTCCATGGAGTCATAGATCCGACAATAGGGCCCACAAATCTTATGCTACCCGAGACCGACCTCTGGATTACACGTTCTTCGAAATCGATTCGGGTCATGCGTTGAATGATAATATTAAAAACCGACCATCTTTCACCAAAAAGAATAACGCAAACAAGTTCTCCACAGTATGTGCAAATGGTGGTGTCCAGAAGAAATCGCAGGCTGATACATAAAAATACATATAACGTGTAATCGTCTTCAGAATCAGACGAAGGTTACAAACACTCAGAAAATCACCAAAATGATATTGAACTTTGGATACAAGGTTCAAGGACTAACTGTCCAACCAATTAACCGGCTAACGTGAGTTGAATATTAGTGTTATTAATTTATCAAGTAATAAGTTACTTTTTTTTTGTCAATTTATATGATATCTTTGACTAATTTATATTCTTATGTTCTTTTAGTTACCCTGATGAAACCGGAGCTTTTATCTCGGTTGTTCAGTAATTTCGTGATAAATCCAATGTTCATCTTCGTTATCCTTTGCTTCACACAATTCAAGCATGCACGGATGCTAAACGAACTGTTATTACAACCAAGACGATTCAAGTGAGTCCTATGAAGCACGTGTCTGTCTATTCAACTGAGAGGAATCATTGCATTACATCCCCGTTGAAAACAAAATCGCAGTCCTTTTCCTTAAATTTCCAGAACAGCCACCAGCAATACCAGTTTGTTACCAGTGCAGTTGCTGTGAGCCTGAGGAACTTTTAATAAGCTGTCACAGTTGTCAAATTCGTTGCGTGCATTCATATTGTTGAGACAACAACAGATAATGAATGAATTGTTGGATTTCTTGTTCCAAATGCAGCTGTAGGATCCTTACTTAAAGGTCTCTCTCTAAAAGATGCAACTTTATGGCACGTTTACCTTAATCACATCTTTCATGGAGTCACAGATCCGACAATAGGGCCCACGGATCTTATGCCCACCCGAGACCGACCTCTGGATTACACGTTCTCCGAAATCAATTTGGGTCACGCGTTGAATGATAATTTTAAAAACCGACCATCTTTCACCAAGAAGGATAACGCAAACAAGTTCTCCACAGTTTGTTCAAATGAAACCAACTACATGGATTGGAGTGAGGTCCGTATGTTAAGTTGGATATTTTTGTTATTCATATCTCTATTCGGTCATCTTTCCAAATTGCAACACACGAATGTATGGTTTCAACGAATTGGTGTGACTCAGTAGTTAGATAATGATAAGTTTAAACTTTATATTGTATTACATCCCCGTTGAAAAACAGAATCATAGTCCTTTTCCTTCAATTTCCAGAACATCCACCAGCAATACCAGTTTGTTACGAGTGCGGTTGCCGTGAGCCTGAGGAACTTTTAATAAGCCGTCACAGTTGTCAAATTCGTTGCGTGCATTCATATTGTTTGAACAAACACACCCCAGCAATTAACATCCACTAACCGTATTATTACATCCGAGACGATTCAAGTGAGTCCTGTGAAGCAAGTGTCTGTCTATTCAATTGAGAGGAATCATTGCATTACATCCCCATTGAAAAACAGAATCGCAATCGTTTTCCTTCTATTTCCAGAACAGCCACCTGGAGGATAACGCAAACAAGTTCGCCACAGTATGTGAAAATGGCGGTTTTCAGAAGAAATCGTAGGCTGATACATAAAGTACATATAACGAGTTATCGTCTTCAGAATCAGATGAAGGTTACAAACACTCAGAAAATCACCAAAATGATATTGAAATTTGTGAGCCTTCAAATTATTTTGGGAAACATGAAAGAAGACCACCAACAGTACCGGTTTGTTACCAATGCGGTTGCCGTGAGTCTGAGGAACTTTTACTAAGCTGTCATAGTTGTCAAATTCATTGTGTGCATACATATTGTTTGAACAATCACACCCTAGCAATTTAAAGGTCTCTCTCTAAAAGATGCAACTTTACGGCACGCTTACCTTAATCACATCTTACGGGTCAAATATTCTAATATGAAATTTAGATTTTCCTAGATGTTTGAAGACCAACAAATGTCCAAACAGCAATAATGCTTATGAAACTCTGGCCAACCCTTCTGCAGCCAGAGCTTACCGTCGTTAGACACAGTCCAACCGAGAGGCCAAACCTTGTCATCTGAAACAATTAACAGGACATTGTTGTTTGACAGGATTTGCTTCCGTTGATCTTTGGTAAACTTATTCGGGATTTTCTGTTCGTGAAAATAATATATTGATGGTACGAGAGAATGGTGAAAAAAAAACTGAAAATGTTGAAGAAGGTAAATATTGGAATAAATAAAACAAAAATATACAAATGAATCAATACAATGCACTCTGGTTTCAATAAACAAGTGGAATAAACTATACAAATAATTTTTTCTTTAACTATACAAATAAATCAATATAATTCACTGTCCTGTCAATGTTAGACTTCGTTATCGTTTCATACCACGTTATCCGTCCCCTGTAGTTTTCCGTCCAAAGTGCTGCTTCTTTGCCCGCGTGACAGAAAGCTACCGCGTGATAGAAAGCTACATTGGAATATTAAATCGACACTTTCAATACGCATCGTATAGGCCTATAGGATGCGTATTACTTTTTATAATGGGACATTGTCAGCATTTGACTGACCTTGAAGTTTGAACCAACCCTAATACGCATCGTATAGGCCTATACGATGCATATTACTTTTTATAATGGGGACATTGTCAGCATTTGACTGACCTTGAAGTTTGAACCAATCCTAATACGCATCGTATAGGCCTATACGATGCGTATTGAAGGTATCGATTTAATTTTCCAAGGTATGCCAATAATACGACCCTTAAAAGAAATATGAACTTAATTTGTTGATCTTATTATTATAATATTCTGTTGACCATCACAAGGACGCTTTGCGCACAAAGTATTCACTTGACGGATTAGAGTTTGGCAACTTATCCTTGAGGTCTAACCCAAATTCATGTAGAAAGACGTTTAGGGTGGCAGTGTTCTATCAATTGTTGTGATGTGCGTGAGATGACTAAGATGGTTGACGGATGGTGGTGGTTGTTGTTGAGGGTTGTGGAAAGCAAGATAGACGGTTGTTAGTTAAGGGTTGTCGAGGGAAACAATGTTGGTAGTGCCTTTTAGGTCCAAGCTTCATGTTTATGCATCTCTATAAAGGAGGAGGGGGGGGGGGGGGGGGGATTAGAGCATACGTTGTTGTAGTTTGTTTGTGATAGTTATTAAACCCCTATTTTTATGTATATTAGGCCATGCATTGTATTTTAAATCAACCTAATGAGAAAAAACAAAGAAAAAGCAATCACTTAATTAGACATCAAGGAATCAAATCTTCTTAGATTAGCAAACTCAATGTGTTATAGTTTCTTTGTGTTTGAATGGTTAGAGATAGTGGCGGAATCAGAACGATTTAGTTAGGGGGTCATCATATAAGCTTATATTCTATACCGGTTCAAATTAGAGGGTCCATCTCTAAGTTTGTTCTTCAAAAACTCAAAATTTATAAATAAAAATTCAAAAAGTTCCGGTGATCAGAGGGTCAACGGACCCTCTTAACCCCCTGGTTCCGCCCTTCTTTGTGTTTGAATGGTTAGAGACAGTGGCGGAATCAGAACGATTTAGTTAGGGGGTCATCATATAAGCTTATATTCTATACCGGTTCATATTAGAGGGTCCATCTCTAAGTTTGTTCTTCAAAAACTCAAAATTTATAAATAAAAATTCAAAAAGTTCCGGTGATCAGAGGGTCAACGGACCCTCTTAACCCCCCTCTGGTTCCGCCCCTGGTTAGAGATTTTTGTATACAAACATGTTTTGACTGATTCTATCAAATTTGTTTTATTATCTCGATTGATATTTTTTATTCTGAGCCGATCAAATCAAATCATTTAAGGTTCTACTTTTCTAGCAAATCACATGGACGTCAACAAACTTTAATGATTTCGATCTGTGAGAGTCGCAAATAAAAATTCGATTGCACATGTGAAAGTCAACTACTTTTGACTGTTTGCTTTAAAAATATTTGAAAAAAAATAAATATCTAAAAAGATTCATCTCAAAAGGGCCGTTTTCAAACCGAACCGAACCAAGCGGACCTTTGCTCTTGCTTGGCTCATTTACAACCAAGCGAAATTCGAACGAGCATATTGGAGCGTGCAATTATTTGAGCGAACAACGAGTGATTTGGATAGTCATAGATTTAGAACGTTTCCTTTGATTTTTACGCCTTCGGGTCACGACTAAGGTCCAACTGTCCGAGGATGACACTAAGACTGAGGTCAGACCGTTCGAGGATGAGGCTCTGGTTGAGGCAGGTAAGGCGATGAATATAAAACAAAGAACAATTATCGCATTGTGACGTATGGTAAGAGCGAGAGATGATTGACGATTGTGAATGATGAGAGAAAGAAGTCAATTACTGTCGCTTCACGACTTAAAGTTTTAATTTTAATTTTTTTGTTAGATTTTTGTTGGTTTAATTAGGCTAGTATGTATAAATATAATTGTACATTTGCATAACATGGGACGAATATAATAGAGCGGTATGTATATAATATAAATATACATGTAATTTGTGTTTGCATATATAATTATATATATAATAAATTAATAAAAATTAATTCGAGCCAAACCGAGCCGAGTGAACCTTTGCTCATGCTTGACTCGTTTACAAATCGAACCAAACCAAACGAGCATATCTGAGCATTTTCCAAATAAGTAACGAGCAGCGAGCGATTTGAATAGCACTATGTAAAATTATGCCATAAAAATTACAAACGGCATGACTTGTAATGTCAAATTTTCAACATATACATTTTCAAGATGATGACGTCATTGGGTAACAGTTTTGGTAAATGGTTGGCCACTTTTGGCGGCAACTTTGGACTTTTTTTTTCTTTTCTCATATAATAGTTATTTATAAGTGATGTCAAATTACAATTTTATCCCAAGTGTAAAATTACGATTTCGACCTCGATTCAAAATAAAATTTTGCTTTTGCCCCTTGCTTAAATTTACGATTTTGCCCTCAGTTAAAAAAAAATACAATTTTGCCCCCAGTTCAAAATAAAAATATGGTTTTGCCCTCAGCTAGAGCCCTGCCAAATTAAGATTTGGTTCCGAGTTTAAAATTACGATTTTGCCCCCAGCTAAAAATTACGAATTTGCCCGCAGCTAAAATATTACGATTTTGCCCATATTTCAAAATAAAAAAATTGGTTTTGCCCTCAGTTCAAAATATTATTTTACCTCCATTTTAAAATTACGATTTTACCTCCGCTAAAATTTGCAATTTTGCCATCATTTTTTTTTCCTTTGGCAAAACCATGGTAGTGTTTTATTTTACTTTGTTGACTTAATTTTGTTTTTATTCATGCCAAACAGTTGCCTAGTACTCGCTAATTGGTCCTGACAAATTATTGTTTTGCCCCCAACTCTAAGTTACACGCTTGTCATCGTTTTAGTTAATTTTTTTATCATAACTATGGTACAGTTTTTTTTTAATTGGTTAACTTGATGTGTCTTTTTTGATATCGTGTTATACGTAGCATGTATAACTAACAAACATAAAGGCGTACATGTTATTAACCTAAGAAATACTCGGTTTAGCGCCCCGCAACGCGGGCGGCGCATAACTCTAGCTGCCTAATACTGGCTCATTAGTCCTGAAAAATTACAGTTTTGCACTGAGCCCAAAATTACGGTCTTATCATCGTTTTTTTTCATAGCAAAATTATAGTAGTTTTTTTTTAATTGATTGAGAATTATTCGGCCATTGCCCCGCAATGCGGGCGAGACATCTACTAGTTATGTCAACAAACTTTAATTATTTCGATCTGTGAGAGTTGCACATAAAAGTTCGATAGCACATGTGGAAGTCAACTGCTTTTAACTATTTGCTTTTAAAATATCGGAATAAAAAAATAAATTTCTAAAATAAGTTATATTTAACTCTTTACGAGGTAATTTCCACAAGATATGAAGACGATATTAAGACGAGATCTGATACATTGGATTATAAAGTGAAATTTTGAAAATTAATATGTGAGATATTAAGACAATATGATATATTGAATTATAAAGTGAAAGTTTGAAATTTAATCCCTCATCGTTCTAATTTAAAGATTGATCACCTACTTTCCTTCAATGTAGCGGTTGTTTAACCTCTTAATAACTGACATCTTCAACTTATTTGTTTTCATTTTTTGAACCTTATTTAAATATCATCATTGTAGTTAAAATGTCCCCTCCGCCACATCACGCAGGTTCCCTCTATTATATTTGAAGTTTGGTTTACTTTGTAATATTATTGTTTAATTTCTTTATTTTTTTTTGTTGTACCCTATTTCATGGTATCACCTTTTATATTTGGTGTCGATCCACGTCTCCTTCTCTCTCTTTGAGTCTCTTACCACCACCAGTCATCTCTTGCACTCTCTCCACGCCGCCATCAAGGATTGTTTTTCCTGCCAAACGATGGTGTTTTCCGATCTTGAGGGAGCATTTCAATTTATATCAAATTATGACATTACTATTACTATATATATATATATATATATATATATATATATATATATATATATATATATGGGGAAGGATCCACTAAAAAGTGGATTTTGCCTAAGTAGCCTAAGAAGGATTGTGATGATGACATGTGTCACTCCTAATAAGTAGGAATGAAGGGCATTTTGGTCCTTATAAATATGAGTGAAAATGACATGTGGCACCCCTTTTGTTTTTAAAAAATATAAACAAAAAAAATCTAGTACAAAAAAATCTAGCACAAAAAATTTAGTACAAAAAAATATAGCACAAAAAAATCTAGTACAAAGAAATATAGCACGAAAAAATTTAGTAAAAAAATGTAGTACAAAAAAATTTAGCACAAAAAAATTTAAGACAAAAAAATTCAGCATAAAAAATTTAGCACAAAAATATAGTACAAAAATTATCACAAAAAATGTTATATAACATAGAAATAAACACACATTTAAGTGGATTTTTTTAGTTTTCATATTTTATATAGCAATATGGTACTCAAATTAAAGATAAAAAGACGCTCGATTTTACGGTGAAATTTTTATGAAAAAATAATGTCGTATAAAAAAGTTATAAACGTTTAAAAAATGAGGGTGGAATATGCATGTGACTTGCATGTGGAGAGAGAAAATCCATAAATAGGATTTTCCCAAGATACCCTTGCACTTCTCCTTTCTCCTACCCTTTCATCTTAACCATTGATTTGAAAAATGAATGGTTAAGATTCCTTCTTAGGCTACTTAGGCAAAATCCACTTTTTAGTGGATCCTTCCCCATATATATATATATATATATATATATATATATATATATATATATATATATACACTTTGATAAATAAGTTTTAAGATACAAATTCTTATAAAATTTCAAGTATATCGTTACGACGTGTCTATATTTATCCACGCCACAATATAAATTTTTTAATGTACAAGTAATCGAAGCACACGCGTACATATCTTTAAAGTTACATCGCGGTTTAATTTCTTTTTTCATTTAGCGTTTCTTATATAAGTGACGTCGTTTACCAGTTTCTTTATGTTAATAAACTAATAAAATGTGTTCAAAGATTCAGAACACATTGATGTGACATTCTTATTTTTATGTATCTTTTGAAAAAAAGTTTTATTGAAAATCGAACCAGTCAAACATAATTATTTCTTTTTGTTCTTTATCATGACGAACTAAATTGATGTTGTTCGAACAACATCGGTACCGGTGCCGGAGCTGGTGATTCCGGTTTCTCGACATTCAGGTATAATTGTTGTTGAAAATGGATTTATATTCACAACAGGGTATTGTTTGTTTGGAATCAGTGTGCCAGTTAAAATAAATCTGTGTATTTTATTAATTAATAACCCTTATTAATTAGAGCGGAAGTGTCACACCCTACCAAGGCGGAAACGCGCAAGTGTAACCAAAAATGATTTCAGAACATATGATTAAGTGAACACTTACATGATATAAAATCGAACATTTACAAAACATTTTACAATCCCAAACACAAGGATTCTAACACAAACCTACACTAAAGGCTAATATGAGACTCTTCCAAGAGTTCGGTATACTAGCATGCATGTAAACTCAAATGTAGTCTCCCACTCGGATTTAACACCTGAATAACATGCTTAAAATCATCAACATAATGTTGGTGAGTTCACATGTTTATTTCGTATAATGGAAACCCATTTTCATGAATAACATGAGTATGAAAATGTTATAAATCAATTGAAGAACACTTACCGTTTCTTTATTGCCACTTTTTAGGTAACCTTATTGCCACTTTTTAATAAAAACATCTATTTCTTTTTAGGTAACTTTATTGCCACTTTTCCAAGTTGGCTTCTATTTGGCTTTCACATGTTGTTACCTGAAACGCGTTTAAAAACATTTTGTCAGTGGGAAATACTGGTGAGTGAATCCTAGTTTAATTAAGTTTAAATAAAATCCATTGTACAGTATTGAGGGCGGTATCGCAATTACATTTGTTTCCAAGTCATACCAATTACCACCCACGGTACTATCAGACCCGACTTGTGGAAAAGTTACTCCTCGCAAGGCAGTACCTAATTTTGTATACAAAACCCCAACATACCGACGATAATTGTATCCTTACAAATACTCAATAACTACTTAATATGTAATTAATTGTGTGAGGTTTTGTAAAAACAATTTACAAAAAGGAGATTACTCACATTGCTGTCTTAGATTATCCTTTAGGGTTTCCTGGTGACAATCAATAATTTACACAAATGCACACGTGTTAGTATAATAACCCATTTTAACATTAGTAATACCCTCCCCAAGACGGCATTCCAACGACTACGTCGGGCAGAACCACGACAGCCGTTACGGAACCCTAGATCAATCGGGCAGAGTATCTAATACGTATCCAGGGGTTATGATACTTACAACGGAGCAGAACTTCGTTAATTAAGGGGGTATTATACCCGAGTATAATGCCTACACTTCAGAATTTAGAGAAAGAAAACGTTTGTGAGTGATTTTCGACTGAAAGCTGATGCCCTCTACTTATAGGGCCTGATTTCGGGTCTTAGGCGGCCCGCGTAAGATGTAGCAAAGGAGCTACACGGCCCGCGTAGTAGAGTAATAGGGCTGTAGGTGATCCGGGTCATGGTGTAGGGTCAACACGCAGGTGACACGTGGCGGCTCCAGGTTTCGCCCTAATTGCAAGCTGTCGCGGCCCGCGTAAGCTTATGCTTACCTCTACGCGGCCCGCGAGCGACTAATAAAAATTGTTTTTATTTTATTTTTAATGTTATATCATATTTTGGGCTCGGTTTTCACATACGGGGTGTATTTTAGGACATATTGGGATATTTTAAAATATATTAGGGCGTCAGAAAAATTCAGGAGGGGTTGTTATATCCTCCCCACCTTGTTTTAGAGCTCGTCTTCGAGGTCTACTGGAACAAGTGTGGATATTTCCTTTGCGTTTCCGATTCAAGCTCCCATGGGTACTTTGGTCCTCTTTTGGAGTCCCATTTTACTTTGACCAGCACTAATCTTTTGTGCTTGAGATTCTTAACCTTCCTGTCTTCAATCTGTAGAGGCCTTTCTACAAATTTGAGTTTTTCATTTACCTCTATATCCTTAAGAGGTACCATTAGTGATTCAACGCCTAAGCATTTCTTGAGATTTGATACATGAAATACATCATGTATTCCTGCCATTTCCTCTGGCAGTTGTAGCTGATAGGGTACAGGTCCTATTTTTCTAATAATCTCAAAAGGTCCAACATACTTGGGACTTAGCTTTCCCCGTTTCATGAATCTTACTACTCCTTTCTAAGGAGAGACTTTTAACAATACTTTATCTCCTATTTGAAATTCCAACGGTTATCAGCATAGCTTTTCTGTCGATCACGTGCTGCTTTCAGTCGTTCTTTGACTTGAATGATCTTGTCAGTTGTTTCTTGCACTATCTCAGGTCCAGATAGTTGTTTTTCCCCAATTTCTGGCCAACAGACTGGGGTTTGGCACTTTCGTCCATAAAGTGCTTCGAATGGTGCAGCATTGATACTTGTGTGATAACTATTATTATAAGAAAATTCTATTAATGGTAAGTGTTTGTCCCAATTACCTCCGAAATCAATTACACAAGCTCTAAGCATGTCTTCTATCATTTGATTTGTCCTTTCGCTTTGTCCCTCCGTTTGAGGATGATAAGCGGTGCTTAGATTTAACTTGGTTCCCATGGCCCTTTGGAAACTTGTCCAAAAATGAGAGGTAAAACGACTATCCCTATCAGAAACAATTGATAAAGGAATTCCATGTATAGAAACTATTTCATTTACATACAATTTAGCTAACTGTTCCATACTGAAAGTTTCCTTCATCGGTAGAAAATGAGCTGACTTGGTTAGTCTATCTACAATCACCCAGATTGTGTTATTACATTTTCTTGTTTTGGGTAATTTGGTAACAAAATCCATTGTTATCAATTCCCATTTCCAAACTGGCATTTCTAACTGCTGTAACAAACCTGAGGTTTCTGATGTTCAGCTTTGACTTGTGAACAAGTTAAACATTTAGAAATCCACCAAAAATTCTTTCTTAAATCCTGGTACATTTTATCATTTCCTGGATGCATCGTATACTTCGACTTATGGGCTTCTTCTAATATACGGTGACGTAGGTTTCCTAATTTAGGTATCCATATTCTCTTTTTATGGAATCTCCAAATTCCATTTGTTCCTTGTTCTAATTCCTTAATCATTCCTTTTAGCTTTTCAGTATCATCCTTGATTACTGATTCTTGTGCCTTTTTAATTTGTTCATTTAAATCTACTTGTAGATTTAATTTAAGAGAATGTACCCTTTTTGGCTGTTCGTGATACTTTCGGCTTAAAGCATCAGCCACTACATTTGCCTTTCCTGCATGATACTGGATATTACAATCATAATCACTAAGAATCCCCATCCAGCGTCTTTGCCTCATATTCAGTTCCTTTTGTCCGAAAACATACCTTAAACTCTTATGATCAGTGAATATGGTAAACTTACTATCATAAAGGTAATGTCTCCAAATTTTAAGGGCGAAAATTATAGCTCCTAACTCTAAATCATGGGTTGAATAATTCTCTTCATGATTCTTAAGTTGTCTAGAGGCGTAAGCTATAACCTTTTGACGTTGCATTAATACACATCCATAACCTAACTTAGAAGCCTCACAATAGACTACAAAGTCTTCAGTTCGTTCTGGTAACGCTAGTATGGGTGCATGTAACACACTTATTATTATTTAAAGGTTTTCGTATAATTTACGAAAACAAACGAGTAATTATGATTTCAAATACATTGAAAATACGGGTTTCATTAAACTTTATTTACAGAATTAAAACTATACAAAATAACATGTTTGAGTTCGTCATTTAACAAAACAACGATACATAGTGCGAAAGCTTATTTCTTGATCGTGTTCGGTTCTTCGTTGTACTTGATCATCCTCCGGTGCTAAAATCATACCTGAAACTCATAAAACATGAGTTGGATTAGTCATATGTAACTTAGAACGTATTTAAACGAGTCCTGGAAGCGAAACTGATTAAAATAATTTTTTTTAGCTAAATCAGGGTTCTGTCGCGTGTCGCGGAGGAACCATGTTGTTCCTTCGCGTGTCGCCTGGGAAACCAGTTTCCAGCAGGTTGCAGTTCAGATCAGCTATGCCAGTTTTTACGGAAACGGCCATAACTTCTTCGTTATTGATCCGTTTTACCCGATTCTTTTTTTCTACGCGTCCGTAATTTAATCCTCCATCTTATGGAGTTAAAATCCTACATCCAACTTAAGAAATTTTGAGACTTATAAGCCTTTGACTCGTTACCTTTTTACCGAATTTTAACCCGTTTATGCAATTTATCAAACAAACGTATTTGTTTGATTCCTATATCACATACACTTCCTCAAATTAATGTTACCTACCATATTAGGTTCTAATCATAAGTTTATTACACAATTTAAACCCGTTTTCGCTCGTATGCTTATTTTGACCCGTTAAGGGTATTTAAGCACTTTCGAGCTTGAAATCGCTTTCATTCATTTCTAGCATCTTATTTCTACATTTCTTATCAAGTAATCTTCCACTACAACTATAAGTGTGTTGGATCTAATGTGGATATCTATATGTTCCGAGTTTTACCCCTCGGATTATTATTTTACGGCAAGACTCAAATAGAGCCATTTGACTAACGTATTATATCTTTCAACTTCTACACTTATTCTAAGTGTTTATCTAATCATGAAACTCCTTTCCAAACAACCTTTAAGGGTTGTTTGTTCAATTTAGCCTACAAGGGCGTTTTGGTCAATTTTGATCCTTCTTTTACGACAAAGGACTTTCAGATACTTGTTTGACCCAAAATTCCGGTCTTTTAACTATGACCTTGTTTAGAAACCATTATGTTTCTAAAACACTACATTTATGACTTGAATTATTCGGTTTATCTTTAAGATAACCAAATATCTAATTTGACCTTGTTTAACTCTTAGAAAACCTCAAATTCTACATGATGAGTTGAATCATTACACAAACCTGGCTCGGATCAATGTATTAACCCGTTACGATACCTTGCCTTAGTGGCGCTAATTAATAGCGATGTCACCATTCATTCGATATTTATTCCTGTAATCAAGCAATTCGACAATACATTAGCCGATATTGTCAAAGGGTGATATTTTCACCTTTTGACCCGTTTGGTCTTATATGACCGTTTACTTTTACGAGATGGATTTATTATCATCTCGTCTACATGACTTGTACCGGTTTACACCGTACGGTCAATTTACTTATAAATCTATTTCTTGATTATTTTGACCCCTTTATATGTTACGCCGTAAAGTGTCCTACAAAACTAACGGTTATCGTCAACGAGTGACTACATTGCCGTTTTACCCTTATTAATTGTATTGATTTACCTTATAAGGTCAATCATTCAAAACTCGTTATTTATTAGTCATCACATGACTAAATGACCTTATTAGCTCTTTTTAACCATTCAACATGGTTTATCATTATTGTCTTTTGTTCCGAACCTCGCATGTCGGGTCGAAACATCATCAGTCAAATGTGACTTTTAATTATTCAAAATTTATAAAACCCATAGATATCAAATAAAAGGTGTAAGTTTTAACTTACCTCGTATCTAAGCTACACTTTTCTTTTCTTCTTGATTTGTTTGACCCGCTTTCCCTCCAAGCTTCACCTAGCTTGTTAAGCGCCAACTATTATTCATCATTCACAAGGTGGTTAGTTTAATCATGACTTAATACGATTATTCCACCTTACGCGTTTCTATATCTAATTATCGTTCATCACATCGTAGGTCAGTTTGACTTTTTAAAAGTCAAATGCCCATTAGTATACTAAATGCATATTCGAATTCATCAACTAGTTTTTGCATTCCTTAATTACCCGGTAGGCATTATCTTTAGGCCACCGTTTTAACCAAAGTTCTAACCACGTTTATCACATTTCAATCTCTTTAATTAGTTCAAGCGATTATCAAGACTAATTTATTCATTCATTTCACAAGAACTAAGGGTTCTCATCTATAAGTGAGACCCGTTCATCTTATCACTAGCATTCATCCCAACACCTTATATAATCAAGTTCTTCATATGAACTAGTAGGTACCCAATTTTTACTTAGGCATTACATCGAACACCTTATAAGCATGAAATTTTTACTACTAGAAATCAAGCTCATGACTAACTATTTAACCAAGATTTAAACATCTTTTCACATGTTCATGACAAATCTTCATATCAACAAATCTGGATTTGCTTCATAGAGCTCAAATACACTAAGTTAACAAAGATAATCCTAGTGTTTAACATAATTCTCCAAAACCCATTTAACACATAAATGGTTAATCATAAAATTCTCAATTATGAACCTCAATTCAACAAGTAAATGACTAGGGTTTACTCCTAGACATAAATATCATTCCTAATTTCATCCTTGGATCATAATCCATCAATTTATTTGCAAGTAACCTACTTGTCTCAAATTTCAACTTCAACCAATCTAGGTTTTGTGACATACCTTGTGATCCCCATGACTTGGTGATCGTTTCTACGCGTTCATGCATTGATTCGGATCTTGATTCGAGCTTCAATTTGATCAATTTGTGGAACTAGGGTTTTGAGCTCCTTGCTCTTGCTCCTGGTCGTACGCACACACACACACATTAAGTGTGTGTTGTGTTTTAATTTTTGTTTTTATAAATCAAGTCTCCTTTTGTGCAACTTAAGTCCCTCTAGTTTGGTTAGTTATTAAGTAGGCCATAACCTACTTATTTCTAGTAACATTCCCTCTTATTAACTAGGTTAAACATTCCTAGTTAACTTAGTGGGTTCGGGGAAGTTACGACTAAGTTTATTTTAAGTCCCGTTAGCTCGGGCCTTCTATATACTTTGTTTTCCTCAAAGTATTTATCCTCTTTTAATTAACATCAAATTTATTTATTTAAATCCTAATATTAACCGGGTTAATTTTTTTTTACCACTAACGGTATTTTACCCGTCGTCACTAGTAACGTGGTTTAATTACCAAACCCATTTTTGGAGTGTTACAAGTCTACCCCCCTTAAAGAGGTTTCGTCCTCGAAACCTTTTCTTACATAATTTATTGAGTTTCAACCCAATGTACATAAACTGAGTAACCTTTTAAGCATTACTCACACTTTGACCATTTGTTAGTGTCATTAGACAAATATGGTAACATCTTTTAATTACACAACATATGTATCTTTTATGCGAATTTACGCAACTCAGAATAACGCCATCTAGTCATTTCGACTTGTTTGATTAACTTAGCAAAATCCATCGCCTTTATACTTTCGGATTCTTTGTGAATCCGTTATTTTCACCCATTTGGATGTTTTTAGTGAGATCTTTCACTGTTTACAAACAGACCCCTTTTCTTTACGAACTTATTCGTTTGGTTCATTCGTACAGCATTCGCCACTAAAATGAATTTCCTGATTTTATCTTATTTATTTAGCACTATCTAGATGTGCTATTAACGGAATTCTACAAGGCATATTACCACATACCTTCCGGCTTTATCCTTTTTATCGTGCCTTTACTCGATCTGACTTCCCAACACTTTGCTTATGTTGCCTTGTGATCGCTCAGTATAGGCGATAAATACTTTTCGTTATTATGACCTCATGGATCATCACTGCTGTTTTGTACTCACTTACCTTTATTATTTGGCTTGACTGAGTAGCCATTTGGCCACTTGGTCATACACGCTTATCAACTATGATTATTTCACGCTAATCTTAATATAGATAGCGTGTTGAACACTTTCTTAATTTAAATATTGACCTTAACCGGCCTCACTGACTAGTCTTATTAGTCCAGTTACTTTATACCCATCTCTCGGGCTACTATGTGATTTTATTTCACATAACTTTCCTGACCGTGATCGCGTCACGTCGTGTTTTAGGTTTATTTCCCAATCATCTCATACTATATATGTTTGATAAAACGTTGTTTTTGACTAAAACGGAATTTTAGTTTAATGTTTTATCTTTAATTTATGTCAAGCAATTTTGACGACTTGGCATTTACTCTTTTACAGTCTTTGTTTTACGCGAGGATTCTCACTGGTTCTCTCGCTTCATTTCTATATTCCGACTTTGTTCTCGAGTTTGACGTTTTACAAAAACGACTCGTTTAGGGACATATTCGCATTTTCCGGGTTCGAGTGGAAGTACACTCCCTCCCAATGCTTGTCTAAATCATTTTTCATGCTTGCGTTTTCTGGGTTCGAGTGTAAGTACACTCCCTCCCAATACTCGTCTAAATCATTTTTCATGCTTGCGTTTTCTGGGTTCGAGTGTAAGTACACTCCCTCCCAATACTCGTCTAAATCATTTTTCATGCTTGCGTTTTCTGGGTTCGAGTGTAAGTACACTCCCTCCCAATACTTGTCTAAATCAATTTACATGCTTCTTTGTCCCTTCACTCGGGCTCATCATCCTAATGTAATACGCTTCCGTCACCCGGCTGCGCGTTTACATTATTATCAATTATTTTGCTCATTTGATTCATTTGGGTACTTTTAAGTTAGTCCCATTCACACCGCCCTTACTGCATCGGATGTAAACGTGTCCGCCATAAGAAGTTCATGGTATCATATGCCACTACATACTTGGCCAGAGTAAGCGATTAACACATGACCCACATGACCTTTTTATAGTTTTCACATCACGCCCTATGTAAGTAACGCCTCTATTTGTTTCTCTTGGAAACAATATCCCGAATACATTTTCTATTCGGGTTTTTCCAAGTTTTTAATCTACATATGCAACTTTCAATTTCTACTTATTTGTTGCATATTACTATTTGTGCAGTTATTTAAAATGTGCACCTGGTAATGTTTGCCCCGACGGGTGTTCCTTGCCATTAACCTTGTTCGCGGTCGTTACGCGATTTAGTCCTCGGTGAGCATGCACCTCTTGTCATACTTCGGACCGTTCCATCATCATATCCACAATTCGTTTGACTCTCGTCGTCTTCAAACGCGAGTGTCCTTCAATTAAAACATTCACAAAAGTTAGTAACGTCAACTTCAATAATCGCCCGTATTATAATACAAGGCTTTTTCTACTATACGCGTCAACGCGCGTATTTTCGTCAACTATATCAATCATTTTAATTGGGGTAACGTGTATCACACGATAGCCCTATGTGTTGTTTACAACACTTTAGCATGCTAAACTATTAACATACTTGTACTTACCGGATTTGCGATCAAGCTTCGAACCGAACACATTTGTCAACAACCTTGAGCTCTGATTACCAACTTGTAACACACTTATTATTATTTAAAGGTTTTCGTATAATTTACGAAAACAAACGAGTAATTATGATTTCAAATACATTGAAAATACGGGTTTCATTAAACTTTATTTACAGAATTAAAACTATACAAAATAACATGTTTGAGTTCGTCATTTAACAAAACAACGATACATAGTGCGGAAGCTTATTTCTTGATCGTGTTCGGTTCTTCGTTGTGCTTGATCATCCTCCGGTGCTAAAATCATACCTGAAACTCATAAAACATGAGTTGGATTAGTCATATGTAACTTAGAACGTATTTAAACGAGTCCGGGAAGCGAAACTGATTAAAATAATTTTTTTTAGCTAAATCAGGGTTCTGTCGCGTGTCGCAGAGGAACCATGTTGTTCCTTCGCGTGTCGCCTGGGAAACCAGTTTCCAGCAGGTTGCAGTTCAGATCAGCTATGCCAGTTTTTACGGAAACGGCCATAACTTCTTCGTTATTGATCCTTTTTACCCGATTCTTTTTTCTACGCGTCCGTAATTTAATCCTCCATCTTATGGAGATAAAATCCTACATCCAACTTAAGAAATTTTGAGACTTATAAGCCTTTGACTCCTTACCTTTTTACCGAATTTTAACCCGTTTATGCATTTTATCAAACAAACGTATTTGTTTGATTCCTATATCACATAACCTTCTTCAAATTAATGTTACCTACCATATTAGGTTCTAATCATAAGTTTATTACACAATTTAAACTCGTTTTCGCTCGTATGCTTATTTTGACCCGTTTAGGGTATTTAAGCACTTTCGAGCTTGAAATCGCTTTCATTCATTTCTAGCATCTTATTTCTACATTTGTTATCAAGTAATCTTCCACTACAACTATAAGTGTGTTGGATCTAATGTGGATATCTATATGTTCCGAGTTTTACCCCTCGGATTATTATTTTACGGCAAGACTCAAATAGAGCCATTTGACTAACGTATTACATCTTTCAACTTCTACACTTATTCTAAGTGTTTATCTAATCATGAAACTCGTTTCCAAACAACCTTTAAGGGTTGTTTGTTCAATTTAGCCTACAAGGGCGTTTTGGTCAATTTTGATCCTTCTTTTACGACAAAGGACTTTCAGATACTTGTTTGACCCAAAATTCCGGTCTTTTAACTATGACCTTGTTTAGAAACCATTATGTTTCTAAAACACTACATTTATGACTTGAATTATTCGGTTTATCTTTAAGATAACCAAATATCTAATTTGACCTTGTTTAACTCTTAGAAAACCTCAAATTCTACATGATGAGTTGAATCATTACACAAACCTGGCTCGGATCAATGTATTGACCCGTTACGATACCTTGCCTTAGTGGCGCTAAGTAATAGCGATGTCACCATTCATTCCATATTTATTCCTGAAATCAAGCAACTCGACAATACATTAGCCGATATTGTCAAAGGGTGATATTTTCACCTTTTGACCCGTTTAGTCTTATATGACCGTTCACTTTTACGAGATGGATTTATTATCATCTCGTCTACATGACTTGTACCGGTTTACACCGTATGGTCAATTTACTTATAAATCTATTTCTTGATTATTTTGACCCCTTTATATGTTACGCCGTAAAGTGTCCTACAAAACTAACGGTTATCGTCAACGAGTGACTACATTGTCGTTTTACCCTTATTAATTGTATTGATTTACCTTATAAGGTAAATCATTCAAAACTCGTTATTTATTAGTCATCACATGACTAAATGACCTTATTAGCTCTTTTTAACCATTCAACATGGTTTATCATTATTGTCTTTTGTTCCGAACCTCGCATGTCGGGTCGAAACATCATAAGTCAAATGTGACTTTTGATTATTCAAAATTTATAAAACCCATAGATATCAAATAAAAGGTGTAAGTTTTAACTTACCTCGTATCCAAGCTACACTTTTCTTTTTCTTCTTGATTTGTTTGACCCGCTTTCCCTCCAAGCTTCACCTAGCTTGTTAAGCGCCAACTATTATTCATCATTCACAAGGTGGTTAGTTTAATCATGACTTAATACGATTATTCCACCTTACGCATTTCTATATCTAATTATCGTTCATCACATCGTAGGTCAGTTTGACTTTTTAAAAGTCAAATGCCCATTAGTATACTAAATGCATATTCGAATTCATCAACTAGTTTTTGCATTCCTTAATTACCCGGTAGGCATTATCTTTAGGCCACCATTTTAACCAAAGTTCTAACCACGTTTATCACATTTCAATCACTTTAATTAGTTCAAGCGATTATCAAGACTAATTTATTCATTCATTTCACAAGAACTAAGGGTTCTCATCTATAAGTGAGACCCGTTCATCATATCACTAGCATTCATCCCAACACCTTATATAATCAAGTTCTTCATATAAACTAGTAGGTACCCAATTTTTACTTAGGCATTACATCGAACACCTTATAAGCATGAAATTTTTACTACTAGAAATCAAGCTCATGACTAACTATTTAACCAAGATTTAAACATCTTTTCACATGTTCATGACAAATCTTCATATCAACAAATCTGGATTTGCTTCATAGAGCTCAAATACACTAAGTTAACAAAGATAATCCTAGTGTTTAACATAATTCTACAAAACCCATTTAACACATAAATGGTTAATCATAAAATTCTCAATTATGAACCTCAATTCAACAAGTAAATGACTAGGGTTTACTCCTAGACATAAATATCATTCCTAATTTCATCCTTGGATCATAATCCATCAATTTATTTGCAAGTAACCTACTTGTCTCAAATTTCAACTTCAACCAATCTAGGTTTTGTGACATACCTTGTGATCCCCATGACTTGGTGACCGTTTCTACGCGTTCATGCATTGATTCGGATCTTGATTCGAGCTTCAATTTGACCAATTTGTGGAACTAGGGTTTTGAGCCCTTGCTCTTGCTCCTGGTCGTACGCACACACACACACACACATTAAGTGTGTGTTGTGTTTTAATTTTAGTTTTTATAAATCAAGTCTCCTATTGTGCAACTTAAGTCCCTCTAGTTTGGTTAGTTATTAAGTAGGCCATAACCTACTTATTTCTAGTAACATTCCCTCTTAGTAACTAGGTTAAACATTCCTAGTTAACTTAGTGGGTTCGGGGAAGTTACGACTAAGTTTATTTTAAGTCTCGTTAGCTCGGGCCTTCTATATACTTTGTTTTCCTCAAAGTATTTATCCTCTTTTAATTAACATCAAATTTATTTATTTAAATCCTAATATTAACCGGGTTAATTTTTTTTTACCACTAACGGTATTTTACCCGTCGTCACTAGTAACGTGCTTTAATTACCAAACCCATTTTTGGGGTGTTACAGTGCATGGGTTAGTCTTTGCTTAAGAATTCTAAATGCTTCTTCTTGTTTTGGTCCCTATTCAAACTTAATGGATTTACAGGTTAACTTAGTTAAGGGAATGACTATTCTAGAAAAATCTTGAATAAATCTTCTATAATAACCGGCCAATCCTAAGAAACTTCTAACCTCGGTTGGCGATTCAGGGGTTTTCCATTTGGTAATCGCTTCGATCTTGGTTTGATCTACATGAATTCCTTCATGGTTAACTAAGTGTCCAAGAAACTGTACCTGTTTTAACCAAAATTCGCACTTTGAAAACTTAGCATAAAGCTTTTCTTTTCTTAATAAACTTAGAAGTGTGTGCAAATGCTTTGCATGCTCCTCTTTACTTTTAGAATAGATAAGAACATCATCTATAAAGACAATTATGAATTTATCCAAATATGGTTTACATATTCGGTTCATCATCTCCATAAATGCGGCTGGGGCATTGGTTAAACCAAATGGCATGACAGTAAATTCATAATGGCCATACCTTGTTCTAAATGCGGTTTTAGGAATGTCCTCTTCCTGTACCTTTAATTGATGATATCCTGATCTTAAATCGATTTTAGAGAAGAATCGAGCTCCTTGCAATTGATCGAACATATCATCGATTCTTGGTAATGGGTACCGGTTCTTAATTGTGACCTTGTTCAATTCACGGTAGTCAATGCACATACACATTAATCCGTCCTTCTTTTTTACGAATAAAATCGGTGCTCCCCATGGCAATGAGCTTGGCTGTATGAATCCCTTCTCCAATAATTCGTCTAACTGTTTCTTCAGTTCCTACATTTCGGCGAGTGCCAAACGGTAAGGTGCTTTGGCAATTGGTGCTGTTCCTGGCAGTAAGTGAATTCTAAATTCAACTTCTCTGTCTGGCGGTAGTCCTGGTAATTCTTCTAGAAACACATCTGAAAACTGAGACACTACTGGAATATCTTTTAGTTCTTTTCCTTTAGTGTTAGTGATTATAGAAATCAAATATACTATAGATCATTTTCTTATATAGCTTGCGGTTTTCATCACAGATATGAATTTCGCGGATCTAGATGGTTTATCTCCTTTAATTGTGATCTTTTCACCCTTTGGTGAATTTACTTGGATTGACTTTTGATCACATAAAATACTGGCTTTATTGGCTATTAACCAATCTATTCCTAATACAATATCAAATGCTGCCAGATTCATTGGGTAAAGGTTTGCAATAAACTTTTGATTTAAAAATTCTATTCTTGCTCCCTGCAAGATTTCAGAAATCCTAACCATTTTTCCATTTGTTGTCTCTACTAGACATTCTCGGGAGAGTTTAGTTAATGGTTGATTGAGAAGTTTGCAAAATGAAGTATTAATAAAACTTTGGTTTGCACCAGAGTCAAATAATACTTTAGCAAAAACATCATTAACTAAAAACGTACCGGCTATTACATCCGGAATCATTTTGGCTTCATCTGCAGTCAGAATAAATGCTCTAGCATTTTTAGTATTCTCGTTGTTCGCAGCTGGAGCCAATTTCGGACAGTTGGGCTTGATGTGGCCTTTTTCTCCACAGTTGAAGCATAGTCCATTACTGGATTTTCTCCTGCAATCTTTTTCCTTGTGTCCTGGTGCCTTGTAGAAATTGCAGTGAGTGGAGCATTTTCCCGAATGCTTTTTCTTGCAGGCCTTGCAGTATGGTGCAGAGGTAGAACCTATATTCCTACGGTTGGAATTCCCAGAACGGAATTCTTGGGTAAGCCTTTGAGCTAGGTTTGTCCTCTGGTCTTCCTCTCTAGTACGGATTAACTCATATGTCAAGGTATTTGCTAGTTCTACAACTTCTTCTATAGTTTGAGGTCTAGATGCCTTGACTACATGTCTAATCTCTCCAATTAATCCCCAGATGTAACGAGAGATTAATACCGGTTCAGGTGATGCAAGGGTTGGTACTATTCTAGCATATTCAAAGAATGTGGTAGTATAACCCTTACTATCTACTCCGGTCATCCTAAGGTTCAGAAAATTATTCGCTATCTGTTCCTTTTCGTCGGGAGGGCAGAATTTCATTTCTACCATATTCTTAAATTCCTCCCATTCCATGTTGTAAACCCTATCACTTCCTCTAGACTGGAGGATAGTGTTCCACCATTCTAAGGCTGAATTCTTAAATAGATTGGAAGCAAACATTATCTTGTCCTCTTCTTCACACTTGCTTATTTTTAAAACAACCTCAGTCTTTTCTATCCAGCGTAGAGCTGGAACGGCTTCTTCATTGCCCGAGAATTCTATCGGTTTGCAGGACCAGAATTCTTTGTAAGAACAACCGTAAGACACGGTTCTTCTTCTTTTGGGAATGGGCACTTGAAGTACGGGTCCATTGTTCATGTTGTTTGCTGGTTCAGAGGGTCGTTTGCTATCATGTCTACTTTTATTTTCCGCATCCTTAACAGTTTGAAGAATATATGGCATTGCATCTATAATTCCTTGTGCCACTATGTGTTGGAAGACACTATTATCCACTTGGTTTCCATTGTTATTGTTGTTGTTCGGATTCTCATTAACCAAGTTAATGTTACTCTGGTTATCGTTATTCAGATTTTCCTGATTCCCTTCGTCGGCCATTTGAATTTTAACAGTTACCACGTATTAATATCACAAAATAATATTTAATATAGCCAATCACATGACACGCATTTTGGTCAAAAGCGTCGATCATTGCGACTTTACTCTATTCATATAATATGCATCTATTACACACCAGTACTGAAATTAAAATTACAATACCGACTGAAATTTAAAGTTACACTACTAATAGTAGGCATCCGTAGTTTTTTTTACACATACACACATATTTTATTATTATTTTATATTATATTACTATGACCTTCTCCACCATCATTTCTACGGATATGGATTCATCCAGAAATCCATATTGCGCTCGTCGTACTTCCAGACGAGTCGCTCTCCCACCTGTCTCATCCTTTCACTATTCTCTAAAATTTCCTCACCAAATGTCCTAAGTTCTTGTACATTTTCTGCACTCATTGGGGGTCCAGGTTCTAGGACTGGGTTCGGAATCTGGGGAGCGGGTTCCTGGTACGGAGGTATAGGGGCCTGGTATGGGTAAGGATTTTCTAGAATCTCCCTAATGAATACATCGTTATCGTAATAGGAATCTAGAGGATCTAACCCTAGGTAGGCTCCTAGGTTCTTCATGGGCATGTCTTCGTGTATCGGGTAACGTTGCACATAGTCCATATTGTCGTCCCACCATGGGTCGTAATTTGGGTCTAAGGGATTTGGTGTGAGTACCCTAGGTATTTCCTCCGGATTAAAATCATGCATTTCTACTTGATTTTCAAGGTTTTCTATCTCAATCGGTTGGTCAGGAATTGTTGGTTGTGGTTGGGGTGCTAACATTTGCTTCAGGTTAGGGTCAGCTGCAGTGGTTGCTAAGATGTGAATGTTGGCTATACCCCTATTAAGCATGTCCTGGGCATAGGCATCAGTTTCTCTTTTGGCTGCGGCTAGTACTCTCTGGTCTTGTAACTTTTTCATACGTTTCCTACGCTCATGTGCTCCCCTACTGAACCATCCTCTCTTTTTTCTGAGGGAATGGCTCTTCAGACTGAGCCTTAAACACGAATATTCCTTCTTCCATATCGGCAGAGTACCCCGAGAGGGCAGGCTGAGAAGAGGCACCTTCGCTTCTAGGCGAACCAGACAATTGACGGTACGCGTCAGATGGTCCTTGGTCGCTCATACTGTAAACTAACAATTAGTCAAATAACACATAACAAGAAAATACAATTGTGCACGTATTCCCATAATTTATTTCCTAACAATTTGAATTTTGGTGTCAGCAGAACACTTCTGTGGCTGAATCAGTGGCTTAGCTCTGATACCACCTTCTGTCGCAACCCCCGTCCCCCTATTCAAATACAGGAACGGATGGTCGCGACCAGTTTTGGTGGTATCTGGTATTGTCTAATTTTGGCAGCGAAAATTACATCATGACCGTAGTTAGGAAATATTTTATCAGAGTAAAATACCACATTTTCATAATATTAAACACATGGGAAAAACCCAAGTTTTCAGTACACACAATTTCATAGGAATAAATCCTATTATTATTTAATAAAAACATCTATTTCTTTTTAGGTAACTTTATTACCACTTTTCCAAGCCTCCAGTGTTGTCCAGCTGGCTTCTATTTGGCTTTCATATTTTGTTACCTGAAAATCGTTTAAAAACATTTTGTCAGTGGGAAATACTGGTGAGTGAATCCTAGTTTAATTAAGTTTAAATAAAATCCATTGTACAGTATTGAGAGTTGTCTCGCAATTACATTTGTTTCCAAGTCATACCCATTACCACCCACGGTACTGTCAGACCCGACTTGTGGAAAAGTTACTCATCGCAAGGCAGTAACTAATTTTGTATACAAAACCCCAACATACCGACGATAATTGTATCCTTACAAATACTCAATAACTGCTTAATATGTAATTAATTGTGTGAGGTTTTGTAAAAAACAATTTACCAAAAGGAGATTACTCACATTGCTGTCTTAGATTATCCTTTAGGGCTTCCTGGTGACAATCTATAATTTACACAAATGCACACGTGTTAGTATAATAACCCATTTTAACATTAGTAATACCCTCCCCGAGACGGCATTCCAACGACTACGTCGGGCAGAACCACGACAGCCGTTACGGAACCCTAGATCAATCGGGCAGAGTATCTAATACGTATCCAGGGGTTATGATACTTACAACGGAGCAGAACTTCGTTAATTAGGGGGGTATTATACCCGAGTATAATGCCTACACTTCAGAATTTAGAGAAAGAAAACGTTTGTGAGTGATTTTCGACTGAAGGCCGATGCCCTCTACTTATAGTGCCTGATTTCGGGTCTTAGGCGGCCCGCGTAAGATGTAGCAAAGGAGCTACGCGGCCCGCGTAGTAGAGTAATAGGGCTGTAGGTGATCCGGGTCATGGTGTAGGGTCAACACGCAGGTGACATGTGGCGGCTCCAGGTTTCGCCCTAATTGCAAGCTATCGCGGCCCGCGTAAGCTTATGCTTACCTCTACATTGCCCGCGAGCGACTAATAAAAATTGCTTTTATTTTATTTTTAATGTTATATCATATTTTGGGTTCGGTTTTCACATACGGGGTGTATTTTTGGACATATTGGGATATTTTAAAATATATTAGGGCGTCGGAAAAATTCAGGAGAGGTTGTTATATATAACCCAAGCCTAGATTCAGTACTAAACCGTTATAGAACAAATGACGGTCCGTTACTTGGATTCAGTCATAGATTACATGTCAAGCTCTTGGGATTACGGCTAGTGCCTTTCAAAATTGTGGCATGAACCATCACTTAAATGGTAACGGTCTGCTATCAGAGCTGATGTTCAATTCTTTGTTTTATTTACACCTATGCTCTTTGACTTTCAAATTTATTTAATTGGGGACCCCAAATTTGACGAATGTTACAAAAAATCACAAATTAAATGGCTACACCGGTTATGTTGTTATGTATGGACGATTTTAATTGTCCTTTTTAATGCATTCGCTAATTTGTATCAAAATTCGGTTAATACATACCTACTAACGTATTTACACAACATGTTTTAAGTTCCACACCATGAACCGAATCGTTGAATGTGATTTTGCAAACCATATATCAAACTATATGTATCTGATCTCTAAATATAATAAAGGAAAAGTTATGAATCCTAGCTGGCAACATTCTAGCCCCTCCACGTTAGTATAATCTTATGTGTAATTTTGTAAGGTTTTTTTAATTTTTTATGTTTAATTAAAGCACAGTCCCCAACTCTCTCTGTCACATCTCTTTCACCCTGTACACACAAAACGTCAAAAACCCAGCTCATACCCATCTTTTTCTTTCTTCTTCAAAATTCAAATTTATTGTTTCCTAAACCAGATCTACCAAACAAATTCCAAAACCCATTGAGAGTGAGAGAGTGAGAGAGAGAGAGAGAGAGAGAGAGAGAGAGACCAGAGTTGAAAGGGGATTCATGTTGAACCCTAATGGCGACACATCCAAATCTGATCCAGCCCCTCCATCTTATGTAAATCCATCTTCTTTTAGTTTGATCATCTATCAAATGTGAGTTCCTATGTCATTATCCAGTATGTTTCGCAGATCAGAGTTTTTAATTTGTCCAGTCTTACTTTGTTTTTAGGGTTTGAGTTTTCAAGATACCTATGGTAGTGAGGATGATGAAGTGGATGCCATGGTTAACTTTTTGGTGCTGGAACCGATTTGGTGGGGTTTGGGCTGGGTGTATTCATAGCTGGGAAGTTGCACTCGAGGTGTTCGATGTAAGTCCTGAACTAACTTTCTGGTGTTTATTTTGTTTTTATTTTTTTGGTTGATTAATGGTTAGAAAACCATTAAACTAAGAACCAAATCAACTTTGGAAGACGATGAGTTTCAGCCTCTTCAATTGGATTCCGATAGTTTTTCTTTTTGGTTGTTAAGTTGTGTTTACACCTATTATTTGTTAGAGCATTGAACAATGAATCGACATAAATTATCGAGAAGCAGAATTCATACGGGCGGTGTCCCTTGTGTAACGGGTTCCGAAAGTTGTGTAACTCTTTGTATGGGTCAAAATGAGCCGGGATGGATTGATATGAAACACTTTTTGTCAATAATTTGAATTGATTAACAAATAACTATTGTATCAAATATATTAGAGATAAAACATCAAATTTCCAGCTTGCTAGAGTTTAACGGTAAGAGATAAAGAAGAATATAAACATGAAAAATATATGCGCAATTCTTAATCTGAAATTTGCTATAATATAAATCTTCAAATTGAAAAGTTCCTCCCTTAGATTAGTGAAGAGGAAGACAAGTTAAATAAAGAAAATTGCATTGTTATTGCATTTTATATTTTTGTTTGTGATACTAATGAAAAATATAATGTTTGTCATTGATGAACAAAAAGATTAAGCATTAAATTTAGCTTCTTTATATCTTGATTTTTTTGTTTTTTTTTCAATCTTTTAATATTTAACTTCTCAGATTAAACCTAAAGTCGGTACAGTGTGTTTTGGAGCTGTTGCAAGTGAAGGGGCACTTCTTCTTGCTGGTGGAGTGAAGGGGATGCGATATGCAATGCCAAATGCACGCATTATGATACATCAACCACAAAGTGGATGTGGGGTATGACTAAATTTCTATATATCATATAATATTTTACAATTGAATTCAATAGTTTAGCAAATAAGAACTAATGAAAGTTATTTATACCCTCTCTGTTGTGTATTAGTTTGTTCCCATATTTGAGTTTGAATGTCATAGTTACATATTTCAAAAGGGATAATCAAACTATTGGAATCAGAGAAGAAGAGCAGATCGTATGCAAGAGGTGTAAAAACACGTTTACACGATCTTCAAACAACTCTTCTGCTTGCCGATTTCATCCTTCTTTCTTCGTATGTCGACGTCACGACGATCAGAAAAGGTATCTTTTCTTCCATGCACTGTAATCATCTGTTTATTCATGCCCCAACAATTGGAGTAGTTCTTTGTTTGTTTGTTTGTAAGTTCTAATGATTTGGAATAGTTGGTAGCCTTTGTTACTTGAAATTAGGCTGATAAGAACCCAATTGCTAGGGTTAGGAAATCGAAGGGGATAACAGTCGGATATATTCGTGTTGTATATGTAGCTAATTAAACTCTTTGGCCACCATTTCTTACTTGAATCGGAGTTCTTTTTTCATATTTGTCTTGCTAAGAACCAATTGCTTGCTTGGGTCAATTTGAGGTTTGAGGTTTAGGCTTATCACAGTTATGTTGGTTAACCACCCCCGCCTTATCCGAGACCATGTGTCTAAGTGTTGATTGATACAATGAATGCTCTTGACCTTTTGTAAATACAACCTGTGTTCCTCCATAGTATCTCGCTCGATCAGATATAACTAGAGCTGGAAATTTTGACCCGTTTACCTATACATGGGTCAGGTTTACTTATGAAGTCATACTTTTATCTCTAATAGGTCAAATGAGTTGGGTTAAATGATTCAACTAAATAGCGCGTCAACCGGGTCAAACTAATTGA
The DNA here is from genome assembly GCA_030545235.1 of Helianthus tuberosus. Classification (NCBI taxonomy): domain Eukaryota; kingdom Viridiplantae; phylum Streptophyta; class Magnoliopsida; order Asterales; family Asteraceae; genus Helianthus; species Helianthus tuberosus. Next base: position 2,608,331 of record CM060399.1, read on the forward strand.
AAGTTGAAAGTCATCTGATATGTACTCAATTGCATAAAAACCTTCTAAACTGCTTCATTCTTAATGTTTGCAGTAGATAGTTTCGTAATCTTATTTTACACATAAATTATATCAAAATAGAAAAATTGATACATTCTATGGGTTGGCCCAACATGATCCGACCTGTTTAATCCCTATTAGTGGATACGACAGGAACTTTTTAATTCAAGTAATGTTAAAAGGTTAAAATTATAATTAGGCCAAATATGAAAACTCTAGCTCTCTTTTGATACCATTCAATATTATTGTTTGTTTTCTTATGTTAGATTTTTTTTTTCACTTTTTTGAAGGTATTATGAACTTGGACATGATGATCCACCTTATGCTGCCAAATTTTATGATTGTTGTGGAGCAGAGGAACCTGAAGCGTCTGGCTGCACCACCAGTTTTCATGTCTCTTATGATGATGATGCCAAATTTTATTATTTTTTTTATTTTTTATTTTTTAGAATTTTTTTTTATTTTCTAGATATTTTTTGAATTTTTACAATTTTTTTATTTTTTGTGAATTTTTTTATTTTTAGAGGTTTTTTATTATATTTTTATATGGATCGATCCAGATAGTAATCCATCCGTTTAAAATTATTTGGATATGGATCGGATCACAATCCATTATGTTGGATCATAGATCGGATCATGATCCATTTAAGTTGGATCATTAATGGATCAGATCATGATCCAATCCATATCCATCCATTAACTAGCCTAATGAGGCATGTGGAAAAGGTGGCACTTATCTCATTAAGTTTATATCCACTATATATGAGCATATATGTAGGTATAGAACCGAATCCCAAACCATTCTTATTTCTTTTTCATTTGTAATCTTTTAATTCGTAAGTTTGGTGTTCATTTCCTCTTATCTTTATGTTTCGCAATGACGGTAAACAAAAGCCAAGAACAATCTCTATCAAGGGTTGGATTGTATCTCAAATATCCAGTTTTCTCACATGGTCAACTTTATGTTGCATTATTAAGAGTTAAAAAGCAGAGCCGGTGTGAAGTTGCTTATACTAGACAAAGATGGGAAGGTAACGAGTAAAACAACAAATGTAGTCTACAAGGAAGTTTTTTCCGGCATTTGAATAGTTTTCTATATTTTTTTCCGATGTATGTATTTGTAGAGAATATTTCATTTCAAAATAATATTGTTTTGGTTGAAGCCCGCGTATTACGCGGGCATTAACCTAGTATGATCAATATTGGAGGTAGATAGAGGTTTGGATAGAGAAGTTCTACAAAATACGATATTTTTTCTAAAATTGATCAAAGATCATTTCCATCTTAAAACCGATGCAAATGATTTACAGGTGGTTCCGATCAGAAATTCGATGGGGTTAAATATTGTTGCGTAACGACGAAATTCTCTTACTTTTTCATTAGTTTTAAACTAAGAATTACCTTAATATTCAACATTGTTACAAAAAATAAAACATACAACTCTGCCTCAAATATGCTACTTTAAGAAACAAAAAAATGAGTGTGTAACTAACTCAAATTTTTATGTTGGAAATCAAATTTGTCTCTATTCACATTTTTTCCTAGAATTCAGGTTTTAGTTAGATATTTGCTTAGTTTATTTAAATTAGTATATATTATTCTAATTAATTATTTATGTATATTAGTTGCTTTAGTTTTGAAAAAACTACACCATATTACTCTTAATTTTTTAAACATATAATAATAATTTAATAAATCAAACTTATTATTTTTATTATTTTGTGACAATGATTCCTGAGAGTCTTTACAAGGACAAAATCAACTAAAATGGCCCATTTTATGATATGCAAATCTTAGGTTACCCTCACCACATACACAAAGGACCATGCATAGTTGCATACTACCCTTTTATGAGCCACACATTATATTATAGTATAATAAAGGGAAAGTAAGAAAAAGGATATAAAATGAGCTTATCATTACAATTTTATATTTTAAAACAAGTCTTATGATGAAATAACCACTTACATAGAGTGAAGACCTTCTATTGACCATGTTCGGTATTTCATACAACAAATAAATCACTTAAAGAAATCTACATATAAAAGTACTTATGCTCGGATTGGAAAAATATGCCACACATCATTAAAGAATATAGAATAAAAACATATCCAACAAAAGAATATAGAAATAAGGGGGTTGGTTCCGGTACAAACCATATTTATCTTACAAACTGTAAGAACATATCCTAACACTTAAAAAGGTTAAATTAACACATACCAAAACAATACATACATAAAAGTAGCACTTTTGAATTATATTAGCACATGAAAATTAATCAAGATAATTGATTTTAGCACATATTTGAATGATATTAGCACTTTTCTTAATCAGCACATTGAAAACAAAAGTAAGATCCAAATAAAGAATTAATTGATTGTTAGCATATTTATAGGGAATTCAATATACTTCATATTATTTGTGATATTATTTTATCATTTCTCTATAATTGGTTGAATGACACGTGATACTTTTTAAATAGTTCTTGCTGTTTGTATGCGAAATGTGGTTTGTATTTGATCCTATTCCTAGAAATAAAAACATATCCAACAAAGTATGTGAACATGTATCAACATATACACGCCGAAGTGACTAACACACGCAAACATATACATTTAAACACGAACGACACGTAATAATCCTTTATAACACGACGAAGTGACTAACACACGCAAACAAATACATTTAAAAACGAACTGGCACGTAATAATCCTTTATAGGAGATATATTTGTTAAAATATGCTAGCTTCGTTACATAAGCAAACATGTCGGGCATGAATTTGTGAACATTTCCTCATAAGCGTTGTTTCTATATATGTTTATAATCGCAATCACAAACCTAGTTTAGCTCATTTTCACAATCCTATAGATTATACAAATAAAAAAATAAGTGTTTGTCTTTAACATATTACACGTTTTAATATATATTAAATAAACTAATTCTTTGCGATAATAGAATAACATTTATAACCCTTTAAATTTCTCCGATACAAACTTTAGAAGACAATAAAATAAAAAACTCATATGAGTTGAAAAACCTGTTAAAACTGTATCAAATTATTAAAATACTTTTAGTTATTAATATATATTGTTATATTTATTACATAAAAAATAATTTGTAGACAATTACTACGTATGTCGTTTAAATTTTATACACTGAACGATAAAATTTTGTTACACATGTTTAATAATTGCCTATATTTTTTAATATTTCTTTGTGATAATATAATAATATAATCACAGAAATTTTAAATCAAGTGGGTTTTATAAAAAATAATTTTTACTCCTAATTATCATCTAATCAATCAACTTTTTGCCAAAAAGTTAATAAACTATTGGGTTAATGGATTTAAACACCCCCAACTATGCCCATTTGACCGATGGCACTCTCAACTTTCACTTTGGCTCAGAACACTCCCAACTTAACACATCGATTGTCATGGCACCCCTTCGTTAAATATTCACTAACCAGGTTACTAAAATAGGCCTATGTGGCAATTTAATCTGATGTGGCATTCCTACATGCCATACATTAACTGATGTGGATAACCCCTCATTCGTGAAGTTTATAATCCCCAAAACACACCATCACTTCACTCAAACCAAGTTAATAACATATCAGAAGCTCTCAAGTTCATCAATGGCGATCAAACCCTAATCGATCAGAGGTACGTTTTCTCTCAATATATTGGTATTGTTCACTGATTGCACTGATGGAGATTATCGATGTGATGCTATGGTATGGTGGAACATTGGATTTTAGTTTTGATCAACCTCAATATGTTGGAGGTGAATCAAAGTTGATACGTATGGATGTTGATCACATTGCATACTTTGAGTTGTTAGAGTATGCAATGGATTCTGGGTGTTATGAAAGTAGGGATTTTTACATGTATGGATTAAACTCTGATACTGGTGAATTCAAGTGGTTTGGGGATGATAATGATGTTTTGGAGATTGCATTGAAGGCTCTAACATGGTCTGAACCATTCATGGAGGTCTTTATTCAAGTCGCTCCAATTAGCCATGAACAAGAAGTCCAATTCATGTCCCAGCCCAGTAAACCCAAAGCCCAATCTTATTCACCACCCAGTAAACCACAAGCCCAATCCAGTTCCCAACCCATTAAACGAAGAGGGCGGCCCAAAAAACTTGTAACCCAGTCCAAAAAGAAAGTAGTCCATGTCAGTAGAGTGAGTAGGGCATCTGACAAAAGTGGTAACCCTCCTGTACTTGAAGTCCCTAGATCTGAATCCATTGCCTCAGGAAAGGAGGCTGTTGCTGATAAACCAGTTGGTTTGAATAATCAGCCTAGTGTACAAGAGGCTACATGGGCATTTGATTTGGATGAGGAGTCTATTGTTCAAGAGGGTGTATCGAAAGAAACAGATGGTTTGCAAAAGAAGCCTATTGGAGAAGAGGTTTTAGTGGAAGAAAGGAGTGGTTTTGATAAGCAGAGTGCAGATGAAGATGACAGTGAAGACAGTGACTATAAAGCTGAATTAAATGGGACAGAAGAGTCAAGTTCAGATGAAGATGAAGGTTTTCTTGATGATAGTAATGAAGATGAGGTTCATGATGAAATAGCTTTCTCAGATTCAGACAGAGAAGATGCTGAATGGAGACAGTCACAAGATGCCATTAAACGAGCTAATAAGGATGAACTTGAAGCTAAAAAGAAGTTAGTTGAACAGTGTACTAAACCTTCTGAAAAAGAAGGTAAGTTGAGTGAGTCTAATGATGCAGGGTGTGCACATGTAGAGGGTTACAGTAGTTACGAGGAATCTGATGGTGATGTTGCTACTCCTAGTGAGAGTGAGGATGATGATATAAGAGGTAAGAAGTACAAAGAAACTACTCCAAGTGTAAATGAACACACCAACTGGAAAAAGTTTACATGGAAAGTTGGAATAAGGTTTGCATCAAGGGACCGTTTTAAGGAGGCAGTGAGAAGGTATGCTGTGACTAACGGAAGGAATCTGATCATTGCAAAGAGTGATAATAAGGAAGAAGGTCGTTTAGCTGTGAAGTGTGTACAAGGGTGTCCCTTCTATCTATATTGTTCACTAAACAAAGCCAAAGAGTGTTACATGATTAAAAGTGTGAAGAACAAACACAACTGCCAGAGAAACATGATCAAGAATAGACAGCTAACTGCCAAGTTCTTAGGGGATGAGTTCCTTCCTTTGTTTAAGGCCAAGCCAAATTGGTCTGCTAAGGAGATTCAAGCAGCAGTTAAACAGAAGTTTAAGGTAATTATAACTAAGTGGTTAGCTTACAAGTCTAAATCAAGTGCACACAAGAAGCTTCATGGTTCAATGAGAGATCATTACAGTAAAATTGGTTCTTACCTGGAAGTTCTAAAGAAAGAAAATCCATCATCAACCTTTAGGTTAGAAACTGCTCCACCAGGTTTCATTAACCTAGATCCAGAGGCCACATGTGAAACATTCTTTAGACTGTTTGTTTGTTTTGATGGAGTCAGAAAAGGTTTTTTAGCAGGATGCAGGAAGGTATTGTGCTTAGATGGGTGTTTTCTTAAAACATTCCTTGGAGGGATGTTGTTAACAGCTGTGGGAAGGGATGGTAATGACCAAATGTTTCCTTTGGCATGGGCAGTAGTTGAAGGGGAAAATAATGAGAGTTGGGAATGGTTTATGGATGAGCTTAGGCAGTGTTTGGGAGTAACTGATGATGGTGAATCATGGACTTTTATATCTGACCAGCAAAAGGTAGAACTCCCTAACCAATAATTAGCTTATTCATCACTTATATGTGACACTGTTGTATTGGTTTTGCAGGGTCTGTTGAATGCTGTTGCAATGGTATAGCCAAAGGCAGAGCATAGAAACTGTGCAAGACACATCTATGCTAACTGGCACAAGACATACAAAGATGAAGAGTTAAAGGAGCTATATTGGAAATCAACTAGGGCCTATTGTGAAGCTGATTACTTGCAAGCCATTGAAGAGATGAGGAGCATAAACCCTGATGCAGTAGAGGCCTTACTCAAGAAAAATCCCAATTGGTTCAACAGGTGCTATTTGAACACTCACACAAAATGTGATGTTATAGTTAACAACATGGCTGAAACTTTTAATGGCTTTATCATCAATGCAAGCTCAAAACACATTATACACATGTTAGAGGACATAAGGATTCAGGTCATGAGTAGGCTTGTTACTAAAAGAACAGAAATGAGTGCCAGGGATGTTGTTATATGCCCTAAAATCCAAGAAAAGCTTGATTTTTCAAAACAGGCTGCATATAGATGTGAGGTGTATCCCTCATCATACCATGTGTTTCAAGTCAGGGATTTTGATGATGTTTCAGTTGATCTAGATAATAGAACATGCACATGTAGGAAATGGGATTTGAGGGGGTATCCATGTAAACATGTTTGTGCAGTAGCTGGGTTTTTGCATAAAAATGCAGAAGAGTATGTTGATGTGTGTTACAACAAAGACACATACATGAAGGCTTATGAATTCTCAATCCCTCCGATACCTAGTGAAAGGTATTGGCCCAAGATTCACCACCCTATGGATCCACCACCAATAAGATCTCAACCTGGGAGGCCTAAGAAGAATAGAAAGAGGGCTCCTCATGAGGATCCAAAGAGACCAGGGAAACTTACCAAGCATGGGGTGATAATGACTTGTGGTAATTGTGGGGGTAGAGGTCACAACAAGAGAAAATGTACTGAACAAGGAAATCAGCAATCTACTGCAGGTGAATTACTTGTTTTAGTGACAGTTGTCTGTGTATATTGTAGGCTTTAACTACTTTTGTTTTGTATGTTGTAGGGTCTGCTAAAAAGAGACAGAAGGGAACAAAAAAGTCAAGCCAGAAGTCAACTCAGCAATCTACCCAGGAGAGAAGCAAAATTTCCAGCCAGAAGTCAGCTAAAAAGTCAACTGTCAAGGCAGCAGTTAAAAAGTCATAGTTTGACTTTTTTGTGATAAATGGACATGTTTGACTTTTTTGTGGTCTTTATGACCTTTTTGTGTTGTTGGCTGTTTGGACAACTTTAAGTTATGTAATAACTCTCTAGGATAACTTGTGGTGATGTTATAACTCTTTAGGGTAACTTTTGGTAATGTTATAACTGTTGGTTATGTAATGGTATAAGTCTTGTTTATGGTCTTTATGCATTTTGGTTGATTGGTCATTTACTATGCAGTTTTGGTCATTATATAGTGCAGATTTGGTCATTACAGCTTGGACAACATACATAGATTTGGACACTTGCAGTTTGACCCATATGCATTGTGCAGTTTGGACACTTGCAGTTTTGACCCATATGCATTGTGCAGTTTTGGACACTTGCAGTTTTGACCCATATGCATTGTGCAGTTTTGGACACTTGCAGTTTTGACCCATATGCAGATGTGCAGCTATATGTGCAGACCCATTAGAGGTATGTTTCTTATTATATCATGACCTTTGACATTTGTTGGTCAAATTAAAGTTTGGATATGTTGACTAATCTGGTAATATCAATACATGTGCAGATATATACAATCAAGGAGTAGGATTTTGCATTAAATTCCATCAAAAGTCAAAAGTGTACAATTACAACAAGAACACAGTTCATACTACCTAAACATATACAACACTATGCTAATGCCAATAAACAAGGTTAACACATGTTGCTTGTTCCATTTCGACTCTGTTCCAGATATCTTTGCTTTCAACCACCTATTCTCTTCTACTAAGACCATGTTTTCATATTTCAGGTCTTCTGAACTGAACCTGCACTGGGATGCATGTTGGTTGAACATTTTGTCGACATCTTCTTTCCATAAGAAGAACTTGCAGTCTGATCTCTGCAAAAGCCAACAACACCTCTGTTAATCAATCAATTCAATTCAAGAAAAATACTTGGAGTTAAGGTGGAACATACCGGCCAATGAGAGCATCCATAGAATTGTTGACCTTGCCGCACACTTTTCCGTCCAACAACTCGAACAACTGCTACAACATCATGATGGCAGTACACATTACCCTCCAAATCAACCTTAAACAATTTAGGGTTTCTGGAGACTGTGGATGAAGACGTAGAAGAGGAGCTCATTTTGATTCAAGATTAGGGCTTGTTCTTCACGAAAATCGACCGGATCGTATGTTGATGATGGCTTTGCTCCAAGGTGCGTCTGATTTCTCTATGAGTTAGGATTAGGGTTTACAGAATGAGTTTGTTACTGACTGGGGGTTTTAAAGATGGTGAATGAGTATACTTGACACGTAGGAATGCCACATCAGATTAAATTGCCACATAGGCCTATTTTAGTAACCTGGTTAGTGAATATTTAACGAAGGGGTGCCATGACAATCGATGTGTTAAGTTGGGAGTGTTCTGAGCCAAAGTGAAAGTTGAGAGTGCCATCGGCCAAATGGGCATAGTTGGGGGTGTTTAAATCCATTAACCCTTATTTAAATAAAATAGGGTTTATCTCTATGAAAATGTGTGTACTTAAAACTTGGGAGTTTCCTATATGTTTAATATTATAAAAGTGTGGTATTTTACCCTGATAAAATATTTCCTAATTACGATCCTGATGAAAGTTCCGCTGCCAAAATGATAAACACCGATACCACCGAAACTGGCAGCGGCCGCCCGTTCCCGGGTAGTTAGGGGACGGGGGTTGCGACCCCCTCCCCCTAAAAAATTACGCCTCAACCGTTCGAGTTTGTCAATGATGCCTTTTGGAGCTTTAAATAAGGAAAAGTAATAGGTTGGCAAACTATTAAGAACGGATTTGATAAGGGTTAATCTACCTCCGACCGAGAGAGATGATGCCTTCGATTGCGATAGACGCCTTTAAAAAGCTTCGATCACCGGGCCCAATTCGAGACCTTGTTCATGTTGGCATCTACTTTTATACCCACCCAATAATCATTTATCGGTTGCTGATAATGTTAAAAAATTTTGCAAATCTTATTCGATGCACTTTTAAAGCAACTGACTCATAAAGTTTACAACTTATTTAATAAATTTGTTACCAAGAATATTAAATTAAAGTGGTTATTTAAAGTTAGTGCAAGTTGAATATTTTTATTCGCCAGCATTGCCTTTAGTTTCCGACAACGGTTTTTTGCAAAGAATATAAACATCTACATTATATGTTTCTCGTTATTTCACTTGTTAATCATAAGACAATCACCACCAAAACTTATTTACACAAGTAAAAATAACAAGCCAATACTCTTATTTAAGCCTTACTTTTTTTATATTAATTGAAGTAAAAATTGTAAGATTAAATATATATTATGTTTAATATTTAATCTATAACCATTATAATCATTTACATAATAAAGATCAAAATATATAAGGGAAATTGGATTTAAATAATCCGAACTTTCACCTGTTGGCCAATAACACTCCGAACTTTCAGTTTTGCCAGCAGCACTCTCAACTTTCATCCTATTTTCCCAAAACACTCCCAAACTAACATATCACTAACCAAGTTAGTTTTTAAGTTTTATTTATTACACAAACAGTCCCTGTAGTTATAAAAAAAACATAAAAATAAAAAAAAAATCTAAAAATTCAAAAAAATCATAAAAATTCAAAAAAAAATCAAAAAAATTCTAAAAAAATAAAAAAAAATCTAAAAAAATAAAAAAAAATCATAAAAAATCATAAAAATTCTAAAAAAATCATAAAAAACCGTTTCGACCCGTACCGTTTCGACGCGAACTGTTTCGACGCGTACCGTTTCGACCCGGACCGTTTCGACCCGTACCGTTTCCACCCGGACCGTTTCGAACCGTACCGTTTCCACCCGGACCGTTTCGAACCGTACCGTTTCGACCCGGACCGTTTCGACGCGTACCGTTGAAACGGTACGGGTCGAAAACGGTACGGGTCGAAACGGTACGCGTCGAAACGGTTCGCGTCGAAACGGTACGGGTCGAAACGGTTTTTTATGATTTTTTTAGAATTTTTTTGATATTTTTTAGAATTTTTATGATTTTTTATGATTTTTTTATATTTTTTTATATTTTTTTAGATTTTTTTAGAATTTTTTTGATTTTTTTTGAATTTTTATGATTTTTTTGAATTTTTAGATTTTTTTTTATTTTTATGATTTTTTTTATAACTACAGGGACTGTTTGTGTAATAAATAAAACTTAAAACTAGTAAATTATAACTACAGGGACTGTTTGTGTAATAAATAAAACTTAAAAACTAACTTGGTTAGTGATATGTTAGTTTGGGAGTGTTTTGGGAAAATAGGATGAAAGTTGAGAGTGCTGCTGGCCAAACTGAAAGTTCGGAGTGTTATTGGCCAACAGGTGAAAGTTCGGATTATTTAAATCCAATTTCCCAATATATAATAACCTATTATTTAAATTAGTTGGTAATTGTTGATGAACCATATTACCCTTAGTAACTAATTAGGTTTCCTCCTGGGTGCTTATATAAGGAGAATTAAGTGGAGGTTAAAGGGTTACTCAGTTACACACCCCATAAGCATAACATCAAATTCGTCCTCCATCTCCTAGCCGATACCCTTTTCGGTTCTCTAAGCCCCATCATCAGTCAGCACCCTAAGGAGGAACCAGATCAAGATGACAAGCATGTCGAACTCCATTACTGGATTCTCCACCGGACTTTCTGCTGTGACAGGTATGTTTTATTGTTTTCCCTCATGCTCAAACAGAACTGAACCAACATGTGGTATCAGAGCATATGTTGATTAGTCAGTTCTGTTTTCGTATCCATAATTCTGGGATTAAAACTTGGAAAACGAAAATTTTGAAATCTTATGAATTAACAGCCGTTTTCGAGTGGGTATATGTTCGAAATCCCTGTTTTCGGAAAAGATTAATCATATGTTTACTCGAAATTAAATGGGTTATGTTTTTTATGACCGAAATCTGTTTAGAAAAGACTTAAAATTCAGGTTTCGGGTTCCAGAATTCATGTTTTAATTTTTAGGGTTCATCAAGTTCTTAGTTAAAATTCGAAATATCCTTTATGTTTTGGAGTATGATTTGAATTGGTATATGTTTTTCCTGTTTTGATCTAATTTTCTAATAAGGATTTTTTCGAAATCTGTTAAAAGGATAAGCAGATCATTATTTCGAAATTTTATGATAAAAATAGATCAACATTATAATAGGAAAGTATACCACAATTCATAAGTTTCGAATTTTCAGTTGTTATAATCATAAACAACAACTGGATCGCACAAGATCACATAAGGGATGATCTGATCGCATAAGATAATCGCACAAGATCAGATCACATAAGAGATGATCTGATCGCATAAGATAATCGCACAAAACTTATGGATCGCACAAGGCATAACGGATCGCACAAGGCATAAGGGATCGCACAAGGCCTTAATGATCGCACAAGTTTACTTTGGGCCTTATGGATCGCACATGTCTTGGGCCTTATGGATCGCACATGTCTTGGGCCTTATGGATCGCACAAGTCTTGGGCCTTATGGATCGCACAAGTTTTGGGCATAATGGATCGCACAAGTTCGATCCGCGCTAACGGGTGGTTTGCTATTAAATAAATGGTTTTGTAATTTACTTAGTTAATTAATCAGAATCAGATAATGTTTTGCAAAACCAGAATAGCTTAACTTGAATGAGCTTTTGATATATCATTTCTGGCCAAAGCTGACTTGATACATCTACTTATCGTTCAAGTATTACGAAAGCTATGTTGTGTGTGCATCATAAGCATGAATGTCTTAATTTCTGGCCAAAGCTGATTTAATTCATTCATAGATGGCATACTCAACAAGTGCATAACTAAAGTGGTTGTTTCAATTTCTGGCCAAAGCTGATTTGTTACAAACACTTTGCACATATGCTTAAATGATTACACTTCTGGCCAAAGTTGTTTTGTTTTCGTTTAAGTAGAATTTTTAGCTAAGTCTATTATTTTGATGTTAGTAATAGACAATATCACAGCTTCATAATGTAAAATGGTCATTATTTATGCCTGCCTTAGTTTAACGTGCCCTTAGATCACATTAGGACTTCTTCATTTGTATCATAACTTGCTCATCTTATTTCCACTATCAGCACCAAATTGCGAAATTCCACCTTTGACTGGTGATAACTTTGCTGCATGGAAGGATGCTCTCATGCTTACTCTTGGGCTGCTGGATTTTGATTATGCTCTAAGAGAGAATAAGCCAGCGGACCTTACTGCCACAAGTACTGCTGCTGAGCAGTTAACTCATGATAAGTGGACTAGGTGTAACCGCATGTCTCTCATGTTTATGAAGCAGTCCATCAGCAATGCAATCAGAGGAGCCATTCCTGATTCTGAAGATGCTAAAACCTACTTGGAACATGTGGAGGCTCAGTTCAAGGGGACGTCTAAAGCACACGCTAGTACTCTTATTCTCAAGCTGGTGACAACTAAGTATGATGGGAGGAGTGGCATTCGCGAGCACATCATGATGATGAATGACATGGCCAATAAGCTGAAGGGGCTGGAAATGGAAATAAGTGATGGTTTCCTTGTTCATTTCATCATTACTTCGCTTCCTTCGTCCTTTGAAGCATTCAAGATCAATTACAACACTCAGAAGAACAAATGGACGATGAGTGAGCTGGTCGCTATGTGCGTACAGGAGGAAGAGCGTATGAGGATGGATCGCCATACTGATGTTGCCAACTTCACTACCTCCAACTCTAAGAAGAGGAAGAACAATTATCAGAGGAAGGATGCTTCTAAAGTCCAAAGGCCTAATCCTAATCCTAATACAAGTGCACCTTCCAGCTCTAAGAACTCCTTAGGCAGTATCCGCTGCAAGTTCTGTAAGAAGACAGGACACATGCAGAATGAGTGCCCTGACTTTAAGGAGTGGCTGGCTAAGAAAGGTAACGATTATGTTATGATACTTGAGTCCTATAATTTAAGTGTTCCTGCTAATTCTTGGTGGTTTGATTCTGGTTCTATGGTTCATGTTACCAATTCTACTCAGGGATTCCTTTCAATCCGGAAGCTGGAAAGAAACCAAAGAACGCTTAAGGTTGGGGATGATCGAGAATTAGAAGTGAAGGCCATTGGAACATTACAATTAGTTATGAAAACTGGTTTATGTATTAAACTTTATGATACCTTATATGTTCCTGAGGTAACTCGGAACCTTGTATCAGGACCAAAGTTAGACATGGACGGTTTTATTGTTTCCCATGGTCATCGCAAACTCTCTATCCTTTATGATTCTGTTCTTTATGGTACTGGTATTCTGGATGGTGGTCTCTATAGATTAGAACCAGAAGATAACTTTTCCAAATCTTTGTTGTCATATAACATTAATGAAGCACTCACAAAGATGGAAGAGAAACGAGACTTAGAAACTTCATCCATGTTGTGGCATCAGCGTTTAGGCCACATTTCAAAAGAACGATTAAATCGTCTTGTGAAGGATGAAGTCTTACCTCCTCTCGATTTCTCTGATTTTGGAACATGTGTCAAATGTCTTAAGGGTAAAATGACATTAGCGAATAAGAAAGGTGCCACTAGGAGCTCTAATTTATTAGAACTCATTCATACTGACATTAGTGGTCCCTACCAAATCGCTGGCATAACAGGACATACTTCATTTATCACTTTTATTGATGATTATTCTCGTTACATGTACTTGTATCTAATTAAGGAGAAATCTGAATCTCTAACAACTTTTAAAGATTATAAGACTGAAGTTGAAAAGCAATTAGATCGTCAGATTAAAGTTGTGAGATCAGATAGAGGCGGTGAATATTATGGAAGCCATACTGATGTGGGTCAAGCTCCTGGTCCATTTTATGAGTTTTGTAAGAGCCAGGGGATTGTGAACCAATACACCATGCCTGGTACACCTCAGCAGAACGGTGTCGCTGAAAGAAGAAACCGTACCCTTATGAACATGGTGCGCAGTATGTTAGCCAACACTAATTTACCATTATTCCTCTGGACTGAAGCGTTAAAAGCAGCTGTTCATATAGTCAATAGAGTTCCTTCTAAGTCTGTCCTTAAAACTCCTTATGAACTTTGGACAGGAAGGAAACCGAGTCTTAAATATATGAAAGTATGGGGCTACATTGCTGAAGCAAAACTTTACAATCCTTTCCTAAGGAAACTTGACCCTAAAACAGTTACCTGTTTCTTTATCGGGTATCCTGAGAACTCTAAGGGTTATCGTTTCTATTGTCCTTCCCATGTCACCCGTATTGTTGAAACCAAGCGTGCCGCGTTCCTGGAGGATTTCAAGGTCAGTGGGAGCAGTACCAACCCTTATGAAGAACTGCAAGAAGTACAAGACGCGGGGGGGAGAGACTCGTCGCTTACCATTACTCCGATTACTACTCTTGTACCCAATGCAACTACTGTACCTGAAGCTACTGCACCAACTCCAAATTCACCTCTACAATCAGAACCCATTATACCTCATGACGAAGGCACATCAAACGCTCAAAACCAATACAACGCTGAACCCGATAATCCACTCAGGAGGTCATCTAGGCAAAGAAGGCCTACTAATTGGGATGATTATGTTACCTACCTGACTGAAATGGATGCTGGAAAGCTCAATGATCCTATCTCTTACAATGAAGCCATTAGCAGTGATCAGTCTTCTGAATGGAATAAAGCGATGATTGATGAGCTTGAATCCATGAAGAAAAATGACGTTTGGGATTTGGTAGAATTACCCAACGGAGCCAAACCCGTAGGATGCAAATGGGTATTCAAAACAAAACTGGATCCGAATGGGAACGTTGAACGCTACAAAGCGAGATTGGTTGCAACGGGCTACACTCAGAAAGAGGGAATTGATTATCAAGAGACGTTTTCACCTGTCTCTCGTAAATATTCATTAAGGATCGTCATGGCCCTAGTAGCTCATTTTGATTTGGAGCTGCATCAGATGGACGTTAAAACCGCTTTCCTTAACGGAGATTTGGACGAAGATGTTTACATGAAACAACCTGAAGGCTTTAAACCTGAAGGTGAGGAGCATCTAGTCTGTAAGTTGAAGAAATCCATTTACGGGTTAAAACAAGCATCACGTCAATGGTACCTCAAGTTTGATGAAGTCATGAAGAAGCAAGGTTTTATGAAGAATCAAGTGGATCAATGCACCTACTTCAAGATGAGTGGGAGCAACTTTACTATACTTGTCCTTTACGTAGATGATATTCTATTGGCCAGTAATAGTTTAGACATGTTGCATGAGTCGAAGCGGTTACTTTCGCATAACTTCGACATGAAGGATCTCGGAGAGGCTTTTTACGTCATTGGCATCGAAATTCACCGAGATAGACACAAAGGGATCTTAGGATTGTCCCAGAGGGCCTACATAGATCGTGTCCTTACACGATATAACATGCAACAGTGCAAACCCTCCGTCACTCCAGTAGTTAAAGGAGATGTTTTCGGTTCATTCCAGTGTCCGACAACAGAGGTTGAGAAGGAGCAAATGAGCCAGATACCTTACGCGTCAGTAGTCGGGAGCTTGATGTATGCTCAAGTCTGTACTCGTCCAGATATCGCTTATATTGCTGGAATGTTAGGCCGTTATCAGACTAATCCTGGCCTAGATCACTGGAAAGCAGCTAAGAAGGTACTTCGATATCTGCAAGGGACGAAAGACTATAAACTGACTTATAGAAGAAGTGATCATTTAGAAGTGGTGGGCTATTCTGATTCTGACTTTGCAAAGTGCAAAAATGACAAGAAATCCACTTCGGGCTATATCTTTATGTTAGCAGGCGGCCCTATTTCATGGAAGAGTCATAAACAACAGTTGACCACAACTTCCACAATGATGGCAGAGTACATTGTTGTTTATAACGCAACCTGTCATGGAATGTTGCTTAGAAATCTGATCACTGGACTCAAAATCGTTAATTCCATTTCTAGACCATTGAAGCTTTATTGTGATAATTCAGCTGCCGTTAGTTTCTCGAACAGTAACAGTTCGACTGGAGCTGGTTTATATCTCGATACAAAATATCTGTTCGTACGAGAACGAGTTGAGGAAAATAATCTTAGTATCGAGTATATTAGTACTAAGGATATGCTTGCGGATCCGATGACTAAAGGTCTCCCTCCTAAGGTTTATGAAGAACATGTTCGTAATATGGGATTTTGTAAAGACCTTATTTGAGCATATTGTACTAGCTTACGTTTTATGTTAATGAAATTTCCTTAGTTTGATTTTGTATGTCTCTTAGAATATGTTCAACCGGTATAATGGCATATTGACAAATAAAGTTACAAATCAAACAAAGGGCTTACGCGTATTTTGATCATAACGATTAGGTTTTAAATTAAGGCTATAGTATGATTAATGGGGATTCTGAGTCGCATAATGATTCAACGGCTGTATTTCTCTACTATAGTACTTGTTTAAGGCTAAAATGAGTGTTAACTCCTGATCAGGCTTATCTAATACTCATAGTAAATGATTACTTGGCTAAGTGGGAGAATGTAAGATTAAATATATATTATGTTTAATATTTAATCTATAGCCATTATAATCATTTACATAATAAAGATCAAAATATATAATAACCTATTATTTAAATTAGTTGGTAATTGTTGATGGACCATATTACCCTTAGTAACTAATTAGGTTTCCTCCTGGGTGCTTATATAAGGAGAATTAAGTGGAGGTTAAAGGGTTACTCAGTTACACACCCCATAAGCATAACATCAAATTCGTCCTCCATCTCCTAGCCGATACCCCTTTCGGTTCTCTAAGCCCCATTATCAGTCAGCACCCTAAGGAGGAACCAGATCAAGATGACAAGCATGTCGAACTCCATTACTGGATTCTCCACCGGACTTTCTGCTGTGACAGGTATGTTTTACTGTTTTCCCTCATGCTCAAACAAAACTGAACCAACAAAAATAACAAGCCAATACTCTTATTTAAGCCTTACTTTTTTTATATTAATTGTCACTATGGGTCTTGTTCGGATTTTTTAATCGGGTTTCGAGTTGTTCGTTTTTTTATATAGGTTTCAAAATACAAGTTGCAATGCATGCTTTACTACAATGTATAACTTATTATGATATTTATTATATAAAAAAACACAAATTGTCAAATAAAACTCCCCTGGTATATTATTCCGTTCAAACACGTGCATTAAACACATATATTAACTACAAAATTGTCAAATAAAATAAACACAAAACTAATATGTATCAGCCAATCGTATAAATTAAAAATAGAGTAATTACAAGTTTTGTTCTTTATGTATGTCCCAAATTGCAGGCGCTGCCCTTTGTTTTTAAAATTGATGAGTTTTGTCCTTAATGTTTGCAAATCTTGCACGCTATGTCCTTTAGCCCAAACCCAGTTAATTTTTTTGGTTAAATCTGGTCATGTGCAAGGCACATGAGGGTAGCATTGTCTTTTCACATCCTAATTTAACTAATTTATAAATGATTTTTAGAAATCAAATAAAACATAGCCAATCACCTGCCGCCACCACCTTCCACCCTCACCTGCCGCCGACCACCACCAGCTCCCACCCTCACCTGCCGCCGACCACCCACCATCTCCACCATCGCCTGACCCACCATCACCACTCACTCCACTCCCTCTTACCCAACCACCGCTAGTGCCACCAGCCACCACCGTCCCCACCTACCACCGTCACTGTCAACATCATCATCTGCCACCGCCCCCTCTCTCTCTCTCTCCTCTCTACCGCCGTCCTTCGTCTTCCGACCCTGTTACATAAAAGATCGCAGAGAGAGAAACCCCCAACAAAAAAACCCTAATTCAACTACTCAACATCATTAAACCCAACCACAATCAAACCCATATGCCCAATCATCAAATCCTCCATCCTTAATCAAACCACTAGCATCAAACCCAGATTGTCGGTGATGCAAATGAAAGACCGAAATCAAAATAAAAACACCAGGAATCAAAATAAAAAATCACTTGAAACTGAAAAATCGAGCAAATCTTGAATAACCCTAATCTGCAACAACACCAGATTCAACATTAACATTCATCTCTCTATCTCCAGGCTGCAAAATCGAAGGAAGAAAATAAGAAATTAGAGCCACCTCGCCGGTCAAATAGCGTCGGAAGACAAAGAAGAAGGACGGCGAATCGCCGATAGAGAGAAAAGATAGAGTGGGGCGGTGGCAGTTGGTGGTGTTGACAGTGGTGGTGGTAGGTGGGGTGGGGCGATGGTTGCAGGGGTGGGGATGATGGTTGCAGGGGTGAGGATGGTGGTTGCGGTGGTAGAGAGAGAGGGAGGTGTAGAGAGAGAGTTGTAGATAGAGGGAGAGAGAGTGAAGATCTGATATATACTTGTATATGTATATAAATAATAGTAATACTAATAGTATTTTTTTAATATATTTTGTTTTAATTTTTTAAATAATAATACTAAATATATAGGTAAAAAGACAAAAATACCCTTTGGTGAGCAGATTTAACCAAAAAAATTAACTGGGTTTGGCCTAAAGGACATAACGTGCAAGATTTGCAAACATTAAGGACAAAACTCATCAATTTTAAAGACAAAGAACAGCGCTTGCAATTTGGGACATACATAAAGGACAAAACTTGTAATTTACTCTTAAAAATAAAACACTAAATCAATTAATCGAATCGAACATATTTTGTCACTCAAACAACCAACGAAACAAAATATAACGTTCATAAGAAAAACAAAACATATGAGAGGAAAACTCGACTTTTCTGTATATATGTATAAGTATAATTGGCATTTTTTTATGTAAATTCATGTTAAACCGATTAACATTTTAAAACCCAATTACCAAACCGAATGCTGTTTTCGGGTTTATGGTTTTATCTTTTTCGAGTTTGGGATAATCGGGTAAACACCATAACCAGGTGCGTGTCAGTTTTATTTAGGTCAGGTTTCGATTACGAAGCACACACATAACTGTGACCTGTATCTTCTTTTATTTATTGGAATATCTTAAACAACGAGTTTAATATGTCTTATATAAAGATTTGAATCAAATAAATTGGGACACCCAAAACTTATGTGGATGAGTAATTAGACAACAGTAATGAATTATGAATTTGATGCCACTTAAAATGTAAATATGGACCATAAGGACTAAATAATAAGGAAAGCCTAAGAAAGGGCAAAATAGTAATTGTTTATACGAAATACTAAAATGGAAATATCAAGATAACCCCCAATCATTTTCTACACAACTATAGAGAGTGAAAGTGAGAAAGAAGGTGATTTTGGTGAGCCAAATCTAGAAGGAGATCAAAGGGAAATGTCTTGTGTTGATCTTGCATCATCATTTATTGACTTGAGGTGAAAAGAGAGTTGTTATAAAAGAACTATTGGTTGAAGTTCGTACTTAGAATAAGGGTTTCTCAAAGAAGGTTACTTGTACGTAAAAAGTTACATGTTATTGATGGTTGAAGCTCGATATGATGTTATATGTTGCTTTTGATGCATTTCTAACAATAAAGTTGGAAAGTTAATGTTATAACCGAGCTCGGGACGAAGACAGCAACCATGAATGAACCTTAGGGTCTTGCGTGAGGTTTTGCCCAACTGTTCCACGGAATCCTAAGTTTTACTGAATTGTTCAAGCGAATCCTACCTTTTTGGCGAAACTAAGTCTGACCAATGAAATCCATGTTTCGATATAGTGTGCAAGAGAAAGTCTCTTATGGTGGAACTGTTGGAAATTTTAGTGAAAATGAGTTTTTCACTAAATATTTTGGACATCAATAATATTTATATATGTATTGTATAAATAATTATTTATAGTTTGTGTTCAAACTATGTCCAAATAGAGCTAAGATGAATGAGATATCGAAGCTTAAAGTTGTATGTTTGGAACAAACAAAGATGAATAAAATGGATTAGTTTTGTCAACTTGTCCCACATAGGTGGGATGACAAAACTTAAAGTGGTTTATAAGGAGGAGCACTCCTTGTATATTGTTTCCTTAAAGGCAAACACTAGTGGGGACCCTTAAGGGTGCAACCACCCTTACTCGTGCACATATGCGTGCATGCCGTGGGCTATGGACCCTATGTAGTACAATTTGAACTTCGCACACCGCCTTTATATTTTTGTCCATGAGCGTGTGGTCAGATACATGGCGGGTCCGATTATGGCGCACACTTGGGTAGCCTAGGCGGATATCATGGCATAGCGCATGTCGATGCAGCGCAAGTTCCTTAGGCGCATGGCGCACGACATTGGCCATGGCGAAGAATGCAAGTGGCGCGCGAGTATGGATGGCACATGACCGGGTGGCGTCCTTGTATGTGTAGTGGCATCCGTGTGATGCGCAGCTCCATATAGCGTGGTGTAAGGTCCATGTAGCGTGATGCATGAACTAGCAACTAAGTTCAGGCGCGCGCGCAGGTTTGCAGCGGAAACAAAACAGCTGGTTGTTTTGTCAAAGTAGATGTTTCAATTCGTTTAATTCTAGTCATTAAGAGAAATGACAGTTTTGACCGAACCACTAAAGTCCATTTATGTAGAGATTTAAACCCGTTTATTACAAGATTAATGATCTTGATTAATTGTCTAATTCATGACAATAATAATTGGGGTTTAATGACTTATTTATGTGTGAGTATAAGAAGAGGATGATGCTTCATTCTAGAGATCATCGGAAAAGATGAGTAATACACACACATAAAAGAATTTTGTTCCTTAGAAATTTAGAGAAGAGTATTCTGTAAATTGTTTTTTTCTTCGACTTCATATTTCCTAATTATATGTACACCAACTTATACCCGGTGTAATCTCGGGCGTGAGTGCCATCTCCGGCAGTACACATACTGTTCCGGTTATTGTACCCTGGGAGACAGACCGTCTGAGAGGAGGCGCGGAATCTGTTTTAAGGGAAGCGTGTTGAACACGTGCCTCAACCAAAAACCGTCAACAATTTTGCTTGTCTTGCAGCGGAGTTTCGATCTAGTAGATGCGGTTGAAGTTTTCAAAGACATTGGCTATCAAGATTGGTACAATTTAGTTGTATTTTATATTCGTTTATTTAGTTTTTGTAACCGGTATTGTACTAATCGAATTTCCCACAAATAACGAGAGTCTCGTTGTTATTTATTATTTATTTTGTAATATATTTTAATAAAAAGTGAATCTAGTTTCTACAATCTTAAAACAGACTTTCGTGAAGATTGTTGCTACAATCTTAAATCCCTTCTCTACGAGGATTTAGGTTCACGGAAGTTAAAATATTTAATGAGATTTTTGTTAAAATCTTGAAAAATATTTTTTGGGAAATATTTATTTAGTAGAATGAGTCGGATTAATTTTGATGATTGGAGTACAATCTTTGATCCGAATACCGGGTTGCAAAACGACTTTTTGATTCAAGTTTTGGAGTTCATGGTTTTTTTCGTGTTTAGATAAAACCGAACATATACAAAATAATATGTATTTCAATAGGTTTTTGAAATACTAAATTTTATAATAAGCGTATTAGAAAATTTTATTTTGTAACCCCTTCAAATTAAATGTTTGTAACGTTTAATTTATTTTTAATAAGCTTTTAGTAACCATAATTGAGAGATTAATGTTGGTTTTAAAAGTCTTGAAATTTTTATATTTTCTAATTAGCATTTTAGAAAGTAATTATTTTATAAAATAACTAATTTTAATATTTTCTAACGAGCGTGTTAGAAACGTTGTTGAAAGAATAACAAGATTAAAACTTTTTATATCTCTAACGAGCGTGTTAGAATTTTATAGAATAATAAGTTTTAATATCATCCTTTATATCTAATGAGCGGGTTAGATACGATGATTGTGTAAAACTAACTTGTTAAAAGACGATTAGATTTTCTAACGAGCGTGCTAGAAAATATGCGTTTAGATTTTCTAACGAGCGTGTTAGAAAATATTATTATTTCAAATAATTACCGACGAGCGTGTTGGAGACAATTATTTTGAATAATAAACCTTGTAACGGTTTCGTCTAAACTATTAAATTTCTAACGAACGAGTTAGAAACGGATTTTTTCCACATACGTTTAAACGATTTTTATTTGTTTATTTCTAATGAGCGTATTAGAAATAGTTTATATATTTTTTTTATAAACTTCGAAACAAATTTTGTAATCGATTATTTCTAACGAGCGTGTTAGAAACGATTTAAAGAGTTTGATAGTTGTTTATTTTCTAACGAGCGTGTTAGAAACGATTTTGTCAATTGTTTATTTCTAACAAGCGGGTTAGAAAACGTTTATTTTATATAAACCAAAAACGGCTTATGGCAATAAATAATCGTCTAATTTTCTAATGGGCGTATTAGAATTAGTTTATCTTATAACCAACTATTTTAACGATTTGCAATCGTTAATTTCTAACGAGCGGGTTAGAACCAGGTTAACTATGATAAACTATTTAAGATGATTTGTAATCGTTTATATATATTTTCTAACAAGCGTGTTAGAAAAGGTTTATGTTTATTTCTAACGAGCGTGTTAGAAAACGTTCATTTAAACCAAAAGTGAATAAATGTATTCGTTTTATTTCTAACGAGCGCGTTAGAAGCGGTTTACTTTATAAAAACCGAATATTTTGAATGTTTGTTCAATATTTAAATTCTAATTAGCATATTAGAATTGGTTATCATACAAACCACTTATTTTAACGATTGATAATCGTTATTATCTAACAGCGGTTAGAAATGGTTTGAATATGATAAACCATTTATTAAAACGATGTGTATTCGTTTTATTTTCAAACGAGCGAGTTTGAAATTGTTTTATTTATTAAACTATTATAAGGTTTATTGTCTTGATTTGTAATCAAAACATAAATATATAGTTTAATATTAAAACACTTGCAAAAAGCGAGAAATGTTTTGAACGAATAAAACATGTCTTTGCGAATTATAAATGATTCGATACTTCCATGAGAAGTATAACGTCTTCAACCATATAATAGTCTCGGATAGACTATTTGGTGAAAAACAACTCGATGTTGTTATAAATATAATAAGTTGCTAAACTACTTGCGAGTAGTTAATTGTAAACAACTTATATTTTGGACAACTTGTGATTACTCAAGTTTAGAGTTTCAAGACGAAACAAGTTATACGTGTTCCATTGACGGAGTACCTCAAAACATGACAGAACGATGTAATTGCGTTTATTTCGTTCTAAAGTGTGTTGAAAATAATAACACTTTGGGATTTGATGTTTAGATATCATTGGTAGATTCGTTAGTTTGGACTACTAATAAGTTGTCAAAAGGATACACATTTTGATACAAAGTGTAAAAAGTAATTTACACAAACACAACGAGCGGGTTGTGATCATGACTTAGGTAATAAGTCACAAATCAAACATCAAATGCATAACGGCGTCGTAAGAAACGTGGCGAATGGTTTGAGATGAAATACACGAAAATGAGATATGTCATTTAATGTTGAGAGCATCAACATGGAAATGCACATGTGAGTTTTTCATAGAATATAACATATGAAAGAAATATATGTTATTATTGTAAATGATTTTAATAAATTTAAAAATTTATTAATGGAATTTACAATAGTGATGGATTTGTAGATGTTTCTACCACCATCAATGTTGTTTAAACTATGTGGAGGCTTGGTCCTCAATTTGGGAGAGTATCCCAATACATGGTATTAATGAAACAACGTAAATGTATATATCACTATAGGCATACGTGAATGCCTTGTTGTTGAGAGTAAATGTAATTGACTATATCTCATGACTTGAGTGATTTTATACAAAGATCTTTCACCAAAGTGACTTGGATTAAGACTTATGTTTAAGTCCTTAGAAAGTCAATGGTGAAGCCTTGGAGATAAAAAGGCAAACGAGTTATGGATGGAGTTAACTATGGTTTTGAGGCCTTCCTAAAACCGATGGTTTTGGAATGGTGAAATAAAATTTCATTATTGTGTCTAAACTAAGAAACGAATGTTCGGGAGAGATAGTGCGTTATCTCTTAAGGATGTGAAGAATCAGAATGATGCATCTTCTGTTCACATGCTAGAGTATTGTGGTCTAAAGCATGCTAGACTAATACTTGTTAATTTATATGCTCGACGAAGATTAAATTAACTTTAAACATTCAAAATATGTGATGACACAAGAACGAATTTTGTGCTAAAACAAAACTATAAATATAACTTTATTTTAGTCCAAAAGGATAGTTAATTAAAATGCAAGCAATATGGGGGAGGAACCATTTAAGAAACAAACCCTTTAGGGTATGAAGAAATGGTAGTTGAGAACCTTTCATCACCCCATTTGGATGCTATCCAAATTACACTTAAATGTGGGGGTGACTTGCATATATTGCAAACGCATGACCAAGTGGAGTACACAATGATTATATGGAGTCAATCGAGTAGATTGGACTCGAATGCCAATTGGTTAGATTCAAAATCTAGTAAGATGTCAGTCATGACACACCAAAGGCATGGTGAAAAAGTGTCTAGCCATGAATTGAGTTTCATGTCATTCTAAGACAAGGCACATAACTAGATCCAGGTTGAGATCACGAGTTATAAGTCTTATGAATTGACTAAAAGGGAAAAGTGACTAGCGAGTCAAGAACACGTTAGAACAACTGATCGCAATTTAAATTATCGTTGGTGACTTAGCGAAGTCAAAGATTATTTTGGATCCAACAACCAGTGGGTTGATAACAGATCAGGTTGTGGAATGGGACTAAAGCCATGGAAAAAGGGACATGAGGGAAACCTAACCTAGTTGACTGGAGATCCCAAGATCTAGGTTCAATAGGCCAACTTAATCATGAACCGAAGGGTAGTCACTGTGGGGGCATAGCTAATATATATGTTTATATATAACCTAGTTTATATGTTTCATATATCCCCCTAAAACTATAAAAGGGTGTTTAAATGCGTCCTAGTCCATTCCTATAATATTCAGTGACATTGTTGTGAGGTTAAACATAATATGTGGTTTTATGATTTGTGTAAATCATAGTAAACCATAATGCTTTTAATGATTTAAAGGGAAATCACCTATGTTGCAGAGAAGTGTGGTCGCTTCGAATGGAATTTGGGCATAATTCCTAGAGCTCCCGCAGAACCAGGAAAGTGCTCCATGACCATTATAGGACACGATAGTGAGGGGATGGCCCGGCTAGGGATAGTATTGTTTGAATGTATATTGTCGTTTACACAAATGGGGGGTTGTTCAAGGACATCACGTCTACAAAACCCTAGTAGACTAATTATGCTTCCCAAAGGAAGGTTCAAATGCAAAACCTACCTATCCTGCAATACTCGACTGTCGAGTTTTCATCGGGGAATTTTGTGTGTTTTAATCGATCTCCGTTCATGTGGGGGATTGTTGGAAATTTTAGTGAAAATGAGTTTTTCACTAAATATTTTGGACATCAATAATATTTATATATGTGTTGTATAAATAATTATTTATGGTTTGTGTTCAAACTATGTCCAAATAGAGCTAAGATGAATGAGATATCAAAGCTTGAAGTTGTATGTTTGGAACAAACAAAGATGAATAAAATGGATTAGTTTTGTCAACTTGTCCCACATAGGTGGGATAACAAAACTTAAAGTGGTTTATAAGGAGGAACACTCCTTGTATATTGTTTCCTTAAAGGCAAACACTAGTGGGGACCCTTAAGGGTGCAACCACCCTTACTCGTGCACATATGCGTGCATGCCGTGGGCTATGGACCCTATGTAGTGCAATTTGAACTTCGCACACCGCCTTTGTATTTTTTTTCCATGAGCGTGTGGTCAGATACATGGCGGGTCCGATTATGGCGCACACTTGGGTAGCCTAGACGGATATCATGGCATAGCGCATGTCGATGCAGCGCAAGTTCCTTAGGCGCATGGCGCACGACATTGGCCATGGCGAAGAACGCAAGTGGCGCGCGAGTATGGATGGTACATGACCGGGTGGCGTCTTTGTATGTGTAGTGGCATCCGTGTAATGCGCAGCTCCATATGGCATGGTGTAAGGTCCATGTAGCGTGATTCATGGACTAGCAACTAAGTTCAGGTGCGCGCGCAGGTTTGCAGCGGAAACAAAACAACTGGTTGTTTTGTCAAAGTAGTTGTTTCAATTCGTTTAATTCTAGTCATTAAGAGAAATGACTGTTTTGACCGAACCACTAAAGTCCATTTATGTAGAGATTTAAACCCATTTATTACAAGATTAATGATCTTGATTAATTGTCTAATTCATGACAATAATAATTGGGGTTTAATGACTTCTTTATGTGTGTGAGTATAAGAAGAGGATGATGCTTCATTCTAGAGATCATCGAAAAAGATGAGTAATACACACACATAAAAGAATTTTGTTCCTTAGAAATTTAGAGAAGAGTATTCTGTAAATTGTCTTTTTCTTCGACTTCATATTTCCTAATTATATGTACACCAACTTATACCCGGTGTAATCTCGGGTGTGAGTGTCATCTCCGGCAGTACACATATTGTTCCGGTTGTTGTACCCTGGGAGACAGACCGTCTGAGAGGAGGTGCGGAATCTGTTTTAAGGGAAGCGTGTTGAACACGTGCCTCAACCAAAAACCGTCAACAATTTTGCTTGTCTTGCAGCGGAGTTTTGATCTCGTAGATGCGGTTGAAGTTTTCAAAGACATTGACTTTGAATCCAGATTGGTACAATTTAGTTGTATTTTATATTCGTTTATTTAGTTTTTGTAACCGGTATTGTACTAATCGAATTTCCCACAAATAACGAGAGTCTCGTTATTATTTATTATTTATTTTGTAATATATTTTAATAAAAAGTGAACCTAGTTCCTACAGGAACCATGTTTCCAACGAAACATCAATTGCGCTGCAATGTAACTGTCTTCGGGCCCAACATAGGTTTCACCACTTAAGATGGGCGAAACCTACACTGTTATGGCAAAAATTAGGTTTCACCACATTGTATTCAAATGAAATTGATGTTGATCCGTCTCACCTTTAAAGCTTTGACTAGATCGACACGGTGAAGTAAAGCATAGTTTAACAAGGGAGTTGTAGATGCCCTTTTTACTATTCTTGGGCTAATATACATGCTTTCCAAATTGTTTGCATTTTGACCTCATTGATTGTCTATTAGCTATTATGTGTTTACAATGGATGTTTTTGGGAATGATGTTAAATGATTGACATTATGGGCATGTTTGGCTAAGCTTTTTGAAACAACTTATTGAATTATTGATTTTTTGAAAAGTCATAAGCTCCAAAATGATGTTTGACAATGAGGGTGTGTGAGGGGAAAAAGCCAATAAGTCAATAAGTTAATAAGTTGTTTCAAAAAGCTTAGCCAAACATGCCCTATATACTTGACGATATGTGGTTAATGTAAAAGGAATTGACGAAAACTATTGGTGGTTCCTATGAGCACGATGGCGTAACAGTCATGAAACTTTATGCCGGTAAGAGCCTGCTTAGCTTAGTTACACACAATTGACTATAAATCTCACTTCATTGTTTAATGTGTATATTGATTATTGACGTTGACCTGCATAATTGATGTTTATTATGTTTTTACACAACTATAAAATGTTTTTCTCAAAATGATAACTTGACCTTTTAAACGTAACTAGAACTCACTCAATGTAGCTGTCTATTTTTAGCATGCATGTGAGTTCAAGCAGGTGTTGAAGCCTGATAGAAAGTCGCTCGACGTGGATTGAAGGCTACCCTACTTCAAATATTGGTGTCATATCGACCTTAGTTTATTTGATGAGACTTTAATAGATATGTTTTAAACTTGATGACTTGATTTAACAAATCTTGATATTTTGTATGCTACTGCCATGTTATGACTTTATCAGTTTAAGAATTATGCTTTGATGTTGGTATCCAACTTTGAAATCATATGTATTTGGGGCCTTAGGGCTGTTTGTTTACCTTTTAATGAGTCTCTTAATGGTTCAAACCTCTTACTGGTTCATCACTTAATAGTTCAGACTGTTTGTTTCACGAGCACATGTCTGAATGGTTCAGACATTTGCCTCTGGATGGTTAAACATTATATTGAGTTTAAATGGTTAAGACCTCTAATCTGAATTGGTCAGACATTTGTCTCTGAACGGTTAAGCATTATACTGGCTCTTGAACTGAGCCTCCGAATGCCACTCCTCCCATCATACTTAGTTGTCACCAGCTTGAGAATAAGAGTACTAGCGTGTGCTTTAGACGTCCCCTTGAACTGAGCCTCCACATGTTCCAAGTAGGTTTTAGCATATTCAGAATCAGGAATGGCTCCTCTGATTGCATTGCTGATGGACTGCTTCATAAACATGAGAGACATGCGGTTACACCTAGTCCACTTATCATGAGTTAACTGCTCAGCAGCAGTACTTGTGGCAGTAAGGTCCGCTGGCTTATTCTCTCTTAGAGCATAATCAAAATCCAGCAGCCCAAGAGTAAGCATGAGAGCATCCTTCCATGCAGCAAAGTTATCACCAGTCAAAGGTGGAATTTCGCAATTTGGTGCTGATAGTGGAAATAAGATGAGCAAGTTATGATACAAATGAAGAAGTCCTAATGTGATCTAAGGGCACGTTAAACTAAGGCAGGCATAAATAATGACCATTTTACATTATGAAGCTGTGATATTGTCTATTACTAACATCAAAATAATAGACTTAGCTAAAAATTCTACTTAAACGAAAACAAAACAACTTTGGCCAGAAGTGTAATCATTTAAGCATATGTGCAAAGTGTTTGTAACAAATCAGCTTTGGCCAGAAATTGAAACAACCACTTTAGTTATGCACTTGTTGAGTATGCCATCTATGAATGAATTAAATCAGCTTTGGCCAGAAATTAAGACATTCATGCTTATGATGCACACACAACATAGCTTTCGTAATACTTGAACGATAAGTAGATGTATCAAGTCAGCTTTGGCCAGAAATGATATATCAAAAGCTCATTCAAGTTAAGCTATTCTGGTTTTGCAAAACATTATCTGATTCTGATTAATTAACTAAGTAAATTACAAAACCATTTATTTAATAGCAAACCACCTGTTAGCGCGGATCGAACTTGTGCGATCCATTATGCCCAAAACTTGTGCGATCCATAAGGCCCAAGACTTGTGCGATCCATAAGGCCCAAGACATGTGCGATCCATAAGGCCCAAGACATGTGCGATCCATAAGGCCCAAAGTAAACTTGTGCGATCATTAAGGCCTTGTGCGATCCCTTATGCCTTGTGCGATCCGTTATGCCTTGTGCGATCCATAAGTTTTGTGCGATTATCTTATGCGATCAGATCATCTCTTATGTGATCTGATCTTGTGCGATTATCTTATGCGATCAGATCATCCCTTATGTGATCTTGTGCGATCCAGTTGTTGTTTATGATTATAACAACTGAAAATTCGAAACTTATGAATTGTGATATACTTTCCTATTATAATGTTGATCTATTTTTATCATAAAATTTCGAAATAATGATCTGCTTATCCTTTTAACAGATTTCGAAAAAATCCTTATTAGAAAATTAGATCAAAACAGGAAAAACATATACCAATTCAAATCATACTCCAAAACATAAAGGATATTTCGAATTTTAACTAAGAACTTGATGAACCCTAAAAATTAAAACATGAATTCTGGAACCCGAAACCTGAATTTTAAGTCTTTTCTAAACAGATTTCGGTCATAAAAAACATAACCCATTTAATTTCGAGTAAACATATGATTAATCTTTTCCGAAAACAGGGATTTCGAACATATACCCACTCGAAAACGGCTGTTAATTCATAAGATTTCAAAATTTTCGTTTTCCAAGTTTTAATCCCAGAATTATGGATACGAAAACAGAACTGACTAATCAACATATGCTCTGATACCACATGTTGGTTCAGTTCTGTTTGAGCATGAGGGAAAACAGTAAAACATACCTGTCACAGCAGAAAGTCCGGTGGAGAATCCAGTAATGGAGTTCGACATGCTTGTCATCTTGATCTGGTTCCTCCTTAGGGTGCTGACTGATGATGGGGCTTAGAGAACCGAAAAGGGTATCGGCTAGGAGATGGAGGACGAATTTGATGTTATGCTTATGGGGTGTGTAACTGAGTAACCCTTTAACCTCCACTTAATTCTCCTTATATAAGCACCCAGGAGGAAACCTAATTAGTTACTAAGGGTAATATGGTCCATCAACAATTACCAATTAATTTAAATAATAGGTTATTATATATTTTGATCTTTATTATGTAAATGATTATAATGGCTATAGATTAAATATTAAACATAATATATATTTAATCTTACAATTTTTACTTCAATTAATATAAAAAAAGTAAGGCTTAAATAAGAGTATTGGCTTGTTATTTTTACTTGTGTAAATAAGTTTTGGTGGTGATTGTCTTATGATTAACAAGTGAAATAACGAGAAACATATAATGTAGATGTTTATATTCTTTGCAAAAAACCGTTGTCGGAAACTAAAGGCAATGCTGGCGAATAAAAATATTCAACTTGCACTAACTTTAAATAACCACTTTAATTTAATATTCTTGGTAACAAATTTATTAAATAAGTCGTAAACTTTATGAGTCAGTTGCTTTAAAAGTGCATCGAATAAGATTTGCAAAATTTTTTAACATTATCAGCAACCGATAAATGATTATTGGGTGGGTATAAAAGTAGATGCCAACATGAACAAGGTCTCGAATTGGGCCCGGTGATCGAAGCTTTTTAAAGGCGTCTATCGCAATCGAAGGCATCATCTCTCTCGGTCGGAGGTAGATTAACCCTTATCAAATCCGTTCTTAATAGTTTGCCAACCTATTACTTTTCCTTATTTAAAGCTCCAAAAGGCATCATTGACAAACTCGAACGGTTGAGGCGTAATTTTTTTAGGGGGGGGGGGGTCGCAACCCCCGTCCCCTAACTACCCGGGAACGGGCGGCCGCTGCCAGTTTCGGTGGTATCGGTGTTTATCATTTTGGCAGCGGAACTTTCATCAGGATCGTAATTAGGAAATATCTTATCAGGGTAAAATACCACACTTTTATAATATTAAACATATAGGAAACTCCCAAGTTTTAAGTACACACATTTTCATAGAGATAAACCCTATTTTATTTAAATAAGGGTTAATGGATTTAAACACCCCCAACTATGCCCATTTGGCCGATGGCACTCTCAACTTTCACTTTGGCTCAGAACACTCCCAACTTAACACATCGATTGTCATGGCACTCCTTCGTTAAATATTCACTAACCAGGTTACTAAAATAGGCCTATGTGGCAATTTAATCTGATGTGGCATTCCTACGTGTCAAGTATACTCATTCACCATCTTTAAAACCCCCAGTCAGTAACAAACTCATTCTGTAAACCCTAATCCTAACTCATAGAGAAATCAGACGCACCTTGGAGCAAAGCCATCATCAACATACGATCCGGTCGATTTTCGTGAAGAACAAGCCCTAATCTTGAATCAAAATGAGCTCCTCTTCTACGTCTTCATCCACAGTCTCCAGAAACCCTAAATTGTTTAAGGTTGATTTGGAGGGTAATGTGTACTGCCATCATGATGTTGTAGCAGTTGTTCGAGTTGTTGGACAGAAAAGTGTGCGGCAAGGTCAACAATTCTATGGATGCTCTCATTGGCTGGTATGTTCCACCTTGACTCCAAGTATTTTTCTTGAATTGAATTGATTGATTAACAGAGGTGTTGTTGGCTTTTGCAGAGATCAGACTGCAAGTTCTTCTTATGGAAAGAAGATGTCGACAAAATGTTCAACCAACATGCATCCCAGTGCAGGTTCAGTTCAGAAGACCTGAAATATGAAAACATGGTCTTAGTAGAAGAGAATAGGTGGTTGAAAGCAAAGATATCTGGAACAGAGTCGAAATGGAACAAGCAACATGTGTTAACCTTGTTTATTGGCATTAGCATAGTGTTGTATATGTTTAGGTAGTATGAACTGTGTTCTTGTTGTAATTGTACACTTTTGACTTTTGATGGAATTTAATGCAAAATCCTACTCCTTGATTGTATATATCTGCACATGTATTGATATTACCAGATTAGTCAACATATCCAAACTTTAATTTGACCAACAAATGTCAAAGGTCATGATATAATAAGAAACATACCTCTAATGGGTCTGCACATATAGCTGCACATCTGCATATGGGTCAAAACTGCAAGTGTCCAAAACTGCACAATGCATATGGGTCAAAACTGCAAGTGTCCAAACTGCACAATGCATATGGGTCAAACTGCAAGTGTCCAAATCTGTGTATGTTGTCCAAGCTGTAATGACCAAATCTGCACTATATAATGACCAAAACTACATAGTATAATGACCAATCAACCAAAATGCATAAAGACCATAAACAAGACTTATACCATTACATAACCAACAGTTATAACATTACCAAAAGTTACCCTAAAGAGTTATAACATCACCACAAGTTATCCTAGAGAGTTATTACATAACTTAAAGTTGTCCAAACAGCCAACAACACAAAAAGGTCATAAAGACCACAAAAAAGTCAAACATGTCCATTTATCACAAAAAGTCAAACTATGACTTTTTAACTGCTGCCTTGACAGTTGACTTTTTAGCTGACTTCTGGCTGGAAATTTTGCTTCTCTCCTGGGTAGATTGCTGAGTTGACTTCTGGCTTGACTTTTTTGTTCCCTTCTGTCTCTTTTTAGCAGACCCTACAACATACAAAACAAAAGTAGTTAAAGCCTACAATATACACAGACAACTGTCACTAAAACAAGTAATTCACCTGCAGTAGATTGCTGATTTCCTTGTTCAGTACATTTTCTCTTGTTGTGACCTCTACCCCCACAATTACCACAAGTCATTATCACCCCATGCTTGGTAAGTTTCCCTGGTCTCTTTCAATCCTCATGAGGAGCCCTCTTTCTATTCTTCTTAGGCCTCCTAGGTTGAGATCTTATTGGTGGTGGATCCATAGGGTGGTGAATCTTGGGCCAATACCTTTCACTAGGTATCGGAGGGATTGAGAATTCATAAGCCTTCATGTATGTGTCTTTGTAGTAACACACATCAACATACTCTTCTGCATTTTTATGCAAAAACCCAGCTACTGCACAAACATGTTTACATGGATACCCCCTCAAATCCCATTTCCTACATGTGCATGTTCTATTATCTAGATCAACTGAAACATCATCAAAATCCCTGACTTGAAACACATGGTATGATGAGGGATACACCTCACATCTATATGCAGCCTGTTTTGAAAAATCAAGCTTTTCTTGGATTTTAGGGCATATAACAACATCCCTGGCACTCATTTCTGTTCCTTTAGTAACCAGCCTACTCATGACCTGAATCCTTATGTCCTCTAACATGTGTATAATGTGTTTTGACCTTGCATTGATGATAAAGCCATTAAAAGTTTCAGCCATGTTGTTAACTATAACATCACATTTTGTGTGAGTGTTCAAATAGCACCTGTTGAACCAATTGGGATTTTGCTTGAGTAAGGCCTCTACTGCATCAGGGTTTATGCTCCTCATCTCTTCAATGGCTTGCAAGTAATCAGCTTCACAATAGGCCCTAGTTGATTTCCAATATAGCTCCTTTAACTCTTCATCTTTGTATGTCTTGTGCCAGTTAGCATAGATGTGTCTTGCACAGTTTCTATGCTCTGCCTTTGGCCATACCATTGCAACAGCATTCAACAGACCCTGCAAAACCAATACAACAGTGTCACATATAAGTGATGAATAAGCTAATTATTGGTTAGGGAGTTCTACCTTTTGCTGGTCAGATATAAAAGTCCATGATTCACCATCATCAGTTACTCCCAAACACTGCCTAAGCTCATCCATAAACCATTCCCAACTCTCATTATTTTCCCCTTCAACTACTGCCCATGCCAAAGGAAACATTTGGTCATTACCATCCCTTCCCACAGCTGTTAACAACATCCCTCCAAGGAATGTTTTAAGAAAACACCCATCTAAGCACAATACCTTCCTGCATCCTGCTAAAAAACCTTTTCTGACTCCATCAAAACAAACAAACAGTCTAAAGAATGTTTCACATGTGGCCTCTGGATCTAGGTTAATGAAACCTGGTGGAGCAGTTTCTAACCTAAAGGTTGATGATGGATTTGCTTTCTTTAGAACTTCCAGGTAAGAACCAATTTTACTGTAATGATCTCTCATTGAACCATGAAGCTTCTTGTGTGCACTTGATTTAGCCTTGTAAGCTAACCACTTAGTTATAATTACCTTAAACTTCTGTTTAACTGCTGCTTGAATCTCCTTAGCAGACCAATTTGGCTTGGCCTTAAACAAAGGATGGAACTCATCCCCTAAGAACTTGGCAGTTAGCTGTCTATTCTTGATCATGTTTCTCTGGCAGTTGTGTTTGTTCTTCACACTTTTAATCATGTAACACTCTTTGGCTTTGTTTAGTGAACAATATAGATAGAAGGGACACCCTGGTACCCACTTCACAGCTAAACGACCTTCTTCCTTATTATCACTCTTTGCAATGATCAGATTCCTTCCGTTAGTCACAACATACCTTCTCACTGCCTCCTTAAAACGATCCCTTGATGCAAACCTTATTCCAACTTTCCATGTAAACTTTTTCCAGTTGGTGTGTTCATTTACACTTGGAGTAGTTTCTTTGTACTTCTTACCTCTTATATCATCATCCTCACTCTCACCAGGAGTAGCAACATCACCATCAGATTCCTCGTAACCACTGTAACCCTCTACATATGCACACCCTGCATCATTAGACTCACTCAACTTACCTTCTTTTTTAGAAGGTTTAGTACACTGTTCAACTAACTTCTTTTTAGCTTCAAGTTCATCCTTATTAGCTCGTTTAATGGCATCTTGTGACTGTCTCCATTCAGCATCTTCTCTGTCTGAATCTGAGAAAGCTATTTCATCATGAACCTCATCTTCATTACTATTATCAAGAAAACCTTCATCTTCATCTGAACTTGACTCTTCTGTCCCATTTAATTCAGCTTTATAGTCACTGTCTTCACTGTCATCTTCATCTGCACTCTGCTTATCAAAACCACTCCTTTCTTCCACTAAAACCTCTTCTCCAATAGGCTTCTTTTGCAAACCATCTGTTTCTTTCGATACACCCTCTTGAACAATAGACTCCTCATCCAAATCAAATGCCCATGTAGCCTCTTATACACTAGGCTGATTATTCAAACCAACTGGTTTATCAGCAACAGCCTCCTTTCCTAAGGCAATGGATTCAGATCTAGGGACTTCAAGTACAGGAGGGTTACCACTTTTGTCAGATGCCCTACTCACTCTACTGACATGGACTACTTTCTTTTTGGACTGGGTTACAAGTTTTTTGGGCCGCCCTCTTCGTTTAATGGGTTGGGAACTGGATTAGGCTTGTGGTTTACTGGGTGGTGAATAAGATTGGGCTTTGGGTTTACTGGGTTGGGACATGAATTGGACTTCTTGTTCATGGCTAATTGGAGCGACTTGAATAAAGACCTCCATGAATGGTTCAGACCATGTTAGAGCCTTCAATGCAATCTCCAAAACATCATTATCATCCCCAAACCACTTGAATTCACCAGTATCAGAGTTTAATCCATACATGTAAAAATCCCTACTTTCATAACACCCAGAATCCATTGCATACTCTAACAACTCAAAGTATGCAATGTGATCAACATCCATACGTATCAACTTTGATTCACCTCCAACATATTGAGGTTGATCAAAACTAAAATCCAATGTTCCACCATACCATAGCATCACATCGATAATCTCCATCAGTGCAATCAGTGAACAATACCAATATATTGAGAGAAAACGTACCTCTGATCGATTAGGGTTTGATCGCCATTGATGAACTTGAGAGCTTCTGATATGTTCTTAACTTGGTTTGAGTGAAGTGATGGTGTGTTTTGGGGATTATAAACTTCACGAATGAGGGGTTATCCACATCAGTTAATGTATGACACGTAGGAATGCCACATTATATTAAATTGCCACATAGGCCTATTTTAGTAACCTGGTTAGTGAATATTTAACGAAGGGGTGCCATGACAATCGATGTGTTAAGTTGGGAGTGTTCTGAGCCAAAGTGAAAGTTGAGAGTGCCATCGGCCAAATGGGCATAGTTGGGGGTGTTTAAATCCATTAACCCTTTAAATAAAACATCTCTTTATTTTAGGTAACTTTATAGCCACTTTTCTAAGCCTTCAGTGCTGTCCAGGTGGCTTCTATTTGGCTTTCACATTTTTTTACCTGAAACGCGTTTAAAAACATTTTGTCAGTGGGAAATACTGGTGAGTGAATCTCAGTTTAATCAAGACTTGTAAAAAAAAACCATTGTACAGTATTGAGGGCGGTCACGCAATTACATTTGTTTCCATCTACTTTAATTACCACCCACGGTACTGTCAACTAGGGATGAGCCAATACCGATCCCGTCCCGATACCGATAATCCCGATCCCGAAATTTCATGAATACTTGATACCGATACCGATACCTAAACATGTCGGTTCAGTACGGTATCGGTATTTTGAGGGTAAAAGTCGGTATTTTACCGATACCATACCGTACCGATACCGAAAAAATCAAAATGTGGATACCGTTTCCGATACCGAAACATGTCGGGATCGGGATTATCGGTATCGGGATCGGGATGGGATCGGTATTTTATACCATTTGCCCATGCCTACTGTCAACCCGACTTGTGGTCGTGTTACTACTCACAATGTAGTAACAAATTTTGTATACAAAACCCCAACATACCGACGATAATTGTATAATACAAATACTCAATCACTGTTTAATGTAATGTTAATTAAGTGAGGTTTTGTAGAAACAGTTAACAAAAAGGAGATTACTCACATTGCTGTCTTAGGGTTTTCCTTAAGGATTTTCTGGTGATTATCTATAAATTACACAAATGCACACGTGTTAGTATAATAACCCAATATTTACATTAGTAATACCCTCCCTGAAACGACATTCCAACGACTACGTCGGGCAGAACCACGACAGCCGTTACAGAACCCCGGATCAATCGGACAGCGTATCTAATACGTAACCGGGGTTATGATACTTACAACGAGGCAGAACTTCGTTATTTAGGGGTATAATGCCCGGTATAATACCTACACTACAGAAAATTTGAGAGAGAAAATTGTGTGGTGTGAGTTGGGACTGAAGGCCTGGGCTCCCAATTTATAGGGCTGAAACAGGGAGCCCTCGCGGCCCGCGACGGAAACAGGGGGGGCTTCGCGGCCCGCGACCTAGGGGACCTAGGGCGTAGCCTTGCCCGGTCACGAGGTAGGTTCTACACGCGTTAGGACACGTGGCGGCTCCGGAGGAGGGCGGGTGGCCAGGCTCGTCGCGCCCCGCGACGGATGTGGCTAGGGGCATCGCGCCCCGCGAGCGCCTCTAAAATTTTGTTTTTATTTTATTTTTTTTAATTATATATGGTATCTTGGGCTTGGTTTTCGTATACGGGGTATGTTTTGTTAGGATCTGAGTTTGGATTGATTGTGTTTTGTGTTTGAATTAAGATGAACAATGAACAAGTAATGCAGCGGAATGTAAATGGAAACAAACTTTGCACACAATCAAACAGGAGAATTGCTTTCAACACACATTTTCAACAAAGAACCGAATGATTGAATTTATTTCATCAACGATTACATGCATGCTTACATACTAAAACTCCCCCTCAACTCGAGCTCCATGGTTGATCGTACAAGATCATAAAATTGAAGGAGAAAACTACTTGAATAGAACAGCGCAAACTGTTCTATTTATAGTGCACATCAAACTACTGAAGCATCTAAGTTGACGTCACCATGAAAGTGACACTTAACAACCTAACAACCTACTACTACTGATCTAGTACAATGAAGAAACACTAGATAAATGGTCGGAACCGAGATATCTAGGGGGTTTGAATCCGCATAAAAAGGTGGGTTTCCTCTCGTCTAATTCGGTTACAACTGATCTCCTCCTCCGATAACTCTGCAAAAAAGAAGCACCGTTAGCCTCGCCAAGGGGAGAAAAGGGGTTCTCTCCTTGACCCGACTCCGGTGTGAGAATAAGTATGGGTTATGAAGAAGAAGATGTATTTGAGAAGTGTAAGTAACTTGCCTTTCATACCTGAGTAGTTCTTATATTTATAACCGGGAGTCTTTGGGCGGGAAAAAATGTTAATGAAAAGTTGACGGAAGATGCTAACCCCGTAAGCGGTTACATTTCCTTCCGTCAAGCTTCTTGATCCGACGTGAGAGCACACAGATCGTGGCTTAGATCGAAGGCTGGGGATTTGGCACGTGTAAAGTGATCAAGTGGAGATTACTCTCCAATTACATGCTTTCGTTGTGATTTCAGGGATGCCTGAGATGGTGACACGTGTTCAGATGGTTATAACCGTCTTAGTGGTGCACGATTGTATTTCTTCTAGAAGATTACTGCTGTGATCTGGTGTGGCACCTTATCGTGTGGAAAAAGCTGAATAAATAAATCCCAAGTCTGGGTAAATAATATCAAAGTCTTGATATTGAGCGGAAGTGTTTAATGTAGGATTTTTATCCTCTCCTCATGGGAGAAAGCGCAAGTACTTATGATTTCCTTTTAGCGCGCAAGTGTTGACTGTTGCTTGCTTCTTAAGCCTTTCCTTTGTAAAAACAAGTGCGCAACCGCGCAAGGTAGAAAGGTTGGCAAGCAAGGTTGTGGTATGGTCCCAAGTACTTATTGTGAGGTTTTTGGGACCTTACCCCTTCAAGTCCCCACAGTCTAGTGTTGCACTTATGCAAATAAGTGGGGCACTAGACTTATAAGAGGGAAATGCTTTTTGGCGCTAAAAATAAGGAAACTTCCGGAAGAAGATGATTGTGAATATTTTTGAAAATCTTTGACTTTAAACGAGACTGGTACAGTAAAACTGAGTGATAGTCTGTCACTGTCAGTTGTTTTTTACTGTCCGTGTCTTGAACGCGCGCGTGTAAGCGCGTTTGTGTTAGTATTCACTCTCTCTGCTGCTTGGAGAACTGTGAAATCGAAAAAAGGGGGTGTGGCGGTTACCGATGCTATTTATTGCGGTGAGTATATATAATGTTTAAGTAACCCCCTTTCTGTGTAATCATTGTTTTGTTGAAAAACTTTCTTGTTCCTTCTTCCTTCGAAAAGGTTTATTGTTCTTTCCTCTTATGTCAACCGGAGAACACCAAGAAGATCTTTCTGAAGAAATGTTGACTGAACTTCCACCATTAAAGTGGCCTAGAGCGACCTTCGATGGTCTGGTTCAGAATCTCAAATTCCCAGAGAACTGGGGTGCTCTGTACCCTGAAGAGGGGCAGACTGCAGCGGATGCTCCGGCTGGGTATATTACCCTTTTTTGGGATTTTTTCTGTGAAGGCAACTTTCGTTTGCCTGTTACTAAATTTTTTCTTGAAATCCTTGGGTTTTACAAGCTGCATATCTCCCAACTTCATCCTATTGGCATGGTTAGGGTTCGACATTTTGAATTTGTGTGTCGGACAATGCATATCGAGCCGACAGTTCCTCGATTTAGGGTTTTCCACCAAATACACTGTACCCAAGGGTTTTACTCGTTTGTTCAGAGAGCGTCTTCAAAGAAAATTTTGCAGCACCCTCCGAAATCCTTCCATGATTGGAAGCAAAAATTTTTCTTTATCAAGGCCGGAGTGATTCCGGTGAGGATGGTTTTAAGGGGAAAGGAAGATGTTCCGATTGAAACGATTCAGACCCCTGTTGACGAGAACTGGTACCAGGACCTAAAGGACGTTCCGAACATTGCTTTGCCAGAGAAAGCTCTTGTCGGAGCTAGCATGAGCTTGAATTGGAAGATGGATCGTGACGACAAGCCAGTGTATACGGAGGAAGGTCATGGTAAGTTTGGGGTTTTCGCTTCCTTTTCTTTTCTCTTTGTTTTTTTTTGAACTTGCCTTTTTTCCCTTGTAGTTATGTCGCTGTATGTTGTCGCGTTCAAGAGAGAAGGCGGAAGAATGGGTACCATTAAGAAGAAACCTGATGAGGAGCTTTGGTACCACCGGATTGTGAGAAACTTTGTTCTTCCGCGGGATGCGGACCTGTCTGCTCAGCCTGCTGCTGGTGCTGGTAAGCTATATTGGTTTTTTGTTTTGCTTTTTGCGCTTTTGAGTACATTGCTCTTTGCGCTTTCGTAGGTGAGTTGTTAAATTTGGGCATAGGCCCTGAGAGGAAAAAACGCGCGGTGACTTCTGCTTCTGCGCCGAAGAAGAATGAAACCGATAAAGCTCAGTCTTTGAAGGCAAAGAATATTGGAGGAGAGAAGAAAGGTACGCGCCGTTCCTCTGACTCCTGGTGTATTTATGTGGTGGTTTCTGACTCTTTGGAGGGTCTTACGCCTGCAGTTAGTGTTAGGATGCCAAAACCAGAGCCAAGAAATACTGTTGATATTCCTCCATCCAACCCGAGTGATCCTATTGACTTGGATTCTAGCCCTGAACACTTGGGGCACAGGAGAGCTGGTAAAAGGAAACAGGCTGATACTGATGTTGAGGGTCAGCCTTCTAAGAAGATTCAGAGGAAGAAGATTACCAGAAAAGGAAATCTAGATGCTTTTATTTCGGAATCTGTTCCTGGTAAGTGTTGCCTTTCCTTTTTTCTTTTATGCGCATTTAAATTTTTACAGTTTTTATTGTTTTTCCAGAGGTTCCTGTCTCCCCTGTTCCCACAGAGCTGCCATCTGTGGTTAATGAGGATCTTCTACCCACCCCTCCGTGTGCTTCTTCTGTTAATCAGTTAGAGCCTACAGGGGTTGCTGATGGTGGCGTGGATAAGACTGTTGAGGTTGAAAAGCCTGTTGATATTGCTGTAGAAACTGAAAAAGTTGTTGACCCAGGGGTTGTAGATGGTGCTGGTAATCCACAAGCCCCTGAAACTGTTGTTCAGGATTTGGGGAAAGAACAAACTGCTGAAAAACTTCGACTTCTTCCCCTAAACCTTCTGATGCTATGCCTGAGCATGTTGAGAAGGTGACAGATGAGGAGCAAGGATCATCTGCCGGTGTTGGTAAACATTCTCCAATCCGCCCAGAAGAAACCTTGGGGGATTACTATTACCGGACTTATGTGGAGAAAGATGCCTCTGATCCTCACGCCCCCGTTTGGAACTTGAAGAAAGGTGACACTTTCTCGGATTGGCGCGTGTGCCAAGATTGGTTACAGGGGATACTTCCGCCTGGGGAGATCAAGTTTCAAGAAGGCCGGTCTTATGAACAGACCTATCAAGCTTACCTTGAAGAGACTGCTTCTCATGTGTTTACCACTCATCGCATAGTGCGTGAATGGTATAGTATGCATAAGGACTGGGAAGCTTTTAAGGTGTCCCAGAAGAAGTTTGCCAAAGATGAGAAGCGCTTGTCTCAGCTGAAGGCTAAATTGGAAGCTGATCAGGCCAAGTTTGAAGCTGAGCGCAAGACCGATGAATGGTCTGTAGCAGGTTGGAAGAGGAAAGCGGAAGCTGAAGTTGCTCTCCTTTCCGAGGAACGCAAAAACTGGAGGAGAATTTGTGAAAAAGATAATGCTGAGAAGTCAAACCTCCGAAATATCATTAATAACCTCAAGGTTGAGGTTGAAAAACTGAAGAATCAGGATGCGGAGATAGAAAGGTTAAAGAAGGAGAAAGCTGATGCAGAAGCTGCGCTGGTAGAGGCGCGTTCTCACAGAGAGCGTAGTGGGCAGCGAGAGGTACAAGCTTGCACCACTCTTGCTCTTAGAGATAAAGAGTTAGAAGAACTTACTGCTTTGCTTTCTGGCCAGGAACAACTTAAAAAGGATCTGGAGCTTGCGCATTCTGAAAAGGCTGAAACTTCTCGTCGTTTGACTGAGACCGAAGAAAAATTGGAGAATTCCGAAACAGCACGAGCTACAGCAGAAAGCGAGCTTGAACCTTTGAAGAGTGATATGTCGTGGCTGAAAAATCGTGGGATTGCTTGTGTGAGTTGCTTGTTTATTCGTGGAACTGTTTATGCGCCTTTTTTGTTCATTAATTTTTTCATTCTTTCGCAGGTTGCTGAGTCGGTGTTAAATTCTGAAGAGCTGGATAAAACTGTTGCTCGTTTAGTGGTTGCTGCGCGAAGAGATGGATATGCCCAAGGATATGCCCAAGGCTCCCATCATATAAATAGCGCTTTAAAGGTTGACTGGGATGTTAGTAGATCTGCCACTTTTGGCATGGATACTGGTGTTGAGCTTGCTGCCTTAAAGACAGAGTTTAACAACTTGCCACTTCCAGTTATGGAGTTGATAAATGTTGCGCTGCAATCTGACGATTACGTGACGCAACTAAAGGAAATCTTTCCGGATGAGGGTGAAGATTTGGTGTAAGTTGAAAATGTATTGAACAATTTCCTTGTAATATTTGGGATGTACATCCCTCTTTTTTGTTGGTGCGCTGTTGTGCAAGTAACTAAAACACTGCCGTGTTTGATAGTTTTTAGGGCGTATTTTTACGCTGAGAATAGCATGGTGTTTCTATCTATTTGTTTTACAATATCTTGAATGAGTACGATTACTTTTATTGAGTAAGGCGAATGAGGTTGGTATAAAGCTCATGTGTGAACTTATGGTCGTTTGTGACGTGATCACTGACCGTTCATGAGGCTTTTTTTTATGACTACCATAATGTTTTTGCGCTTACTAAAAGAAATTGCATGCACTTTGTAAAAATAAACACAGGGATAATAGAAACTTTGCTATTTTATTTAGGGATAGAGCACAGAGGCTTTTTACAAAGTTTGCTAATATAATTATATGAAACTTAACTTACTCTCTAATATTTCCGCTTCGCTTGATAGTTCGTGTTTTCCTGCGGGAAATTCTTAGAGTTGTCTCTTTAAGTTTTTGCCCTTTTGCTTGGGCCCTCCTCTCCCCGAGTGATCTGCTTTATCTCTTTACGCACATTTTGGAGTAATTGTGTGAGTTCGTCGCTTTTAAGGGCTTTCTCTATTTCTGTGCGTAGAGAGATGCAGTTGTTAGTGGTATGCCCGTTGTCTTTGTGATACTCGCAGTATTGTGCCGGGTCTTGTCCACGCTTATTTTTCATGGGGATCGGAGGTTTGAATTGATAGTCTTCAGTACTCAAAACTTCCGCCGGGGTCTTTATTAGGGGAGTCCACTGCCTCTCCCTATTCTCCTGTTTGTTCTCCCTCTGTGCGGTGAGTTTGTTGATCGTTGCGCGAGCATCTTCAGACGAACGACTTCCTGATCCAGACTCACGCCACGATTTCTTAAATCTTCTTTCGCCGGTTGAGCTTAAGTCCGCGGGCCTATTATGTGGTGGCGGTGGCCTATTTGTGGTAAGGTTCTTTTTAGTTTGCGCGTAAACCTTGGCCGCCGCCATTATCTTCTCCCAACTTTTTGGAAGGCCCTCTGTTCCAGATAAGACCTTAATCATGTCATCGCATCTAACCGCGTACTTGAATTGAGCGCGGATTAGTTGCTCATGAACTCCGCCAATCTCTGATACCTCTTTATTGTATCTGGTGATGAAATCCTCCAGATTTTCGTCATCACGGCGCCAAATGTTCATAACGTCAGATGTATCACGAATGGAACGCCGTTGTTGGCTAAAATGTGTTAAAAACTTTTCGCGCAGGTCTTTGCAAGATTCGATATGTCCAATTGGTAAGTTATCGAACCAGATTCGCGCGGGGCTAGTCAGGGTCTGTCCGAACAGATGGCACCATAGCGGGAGGGTCCAACCCCCAACCAAACCTGCGCTGGTAAACACTCTCAAGTGGTCATCGGGGTCTGTCAGCCCATTAAACTTACCTATGTTGGATGGTAGTTTAGCTTTCTCAAGCGGAGCTAAAGCTATTTCCATGATGAACTTTGAATTTTCCGCTGCTTCCGCAGGGCGGTAAATCAAATCATAGTTGTGTTCTGCCTCAGGGTTATAAACCGCACGAGGCCTGCATTTATTGTAATTTGGCTGCAATCGATTGAATACACTGGTATTTGCACTTAAACGATATGTTGGATCAGACTCATCGGTGTGGGTGTTCTGTTGGGAACCCAACCTATCGTGAACTGATTGTCTTCGGTGAGGGTGTGGTTCACCATGATGTTCTCTCTGGTGACTCCCTGATTGAGTGTACTCACGTTTTGATGTGGATCTGGCATAAACTTCTGTATTCTCGTAAGTTGAATTATCCCATTGGGAAGCATGAGCACGAGATCCTAGTCTCCGTGATTGAGTCATGGGAGCAGTTTGTGCACACAACTGTGTGTATACTGCGTTTAATGCCCCTTGAGACCTGACGTACCAGGAAATTGGAGTTTCTCCTGGTGGCAGAATTGTTTGAGCAGGGTTTACTGGTAACACTCCTAGAGTGACAGGGTCGTTTGCTCGATTGGACTGAACCTCGTTGTCATCCGAGGCCTCCTCTGGGATTCCTTCTACTTGAAAATTGTTTCCGACGTTCGGCCGAGGACCGGTTTGCCGATGAGACGATGAATTTTCTGCCATGTTAAAACAGAGAATGAAAAGAACTGAATCGAAACGAGAT
Source organism: Helianthus tuberosus (assembly GCA_030545235.1). Lineage (NCBI taxonomy): Eukaryota > Viridiplantae > Streptophyta > Magnoliopsida > Asterales > Asteraceae > Helianthus > Helianthus tuberosus. The sequence goes on from CM060399.1 coordinate 2,652,909, forward strand.
GAAAACTAATAAGACAGAGGAATCGGTGGGGGCCAATGAAGAAACACTAGATAAATGGTCGGAACCAAGATATCTAGGGGGTTTGAATCCGCATAAAAAGGTGGGTTTCCTCTCGTCTGATTTGGAACTGATCTCCTCCTCCGATAACTCTGCAAAAAAGAAGCACCATTAGCCTCGCCAAGGGGAGAAAAGGGGTTCTTTCCTTGACCCGACTCCGGTGTGAGAATAAGTATGGGTTATGAAGAAGAAGATGTATTTGAGAAGTGTAAGTAACTTGCCTTTCATACCTGAGTAGTTCTTATATTTATGACCGGGAGTCTTTGAGTGGGAAAAACTGTTAATGAAAAGTTGACGGAAGATGCTAACCCCGTAAGCGGTTACATTTCCTTCCGTCAAGCTTCTTGATCCGACGTGAGAGCACATGGATCGTGGCTTAGATCGAAGGCTGGGGATTTGCCACGTGTAAAGTGATCAAGTGGAGATTACTCTCCAATTACATGCTTTCGTTGTGATTTCAGGGATGCCTGAGATGGTGACATGTGTTCAGACGGTTATAACCGTCTTAGTGGTGCACGATTGTATTTCTTCTAGAAGATTACTGCTGTGATCTGGTGTGGCACCTTATCGTGTGGAAACAGCTGAATAAATAAATCCCAAGTCTGGGTAAATAATATCAAAGTCTTGATATTGAGCGGAAGTGTTTAATGTAGGATTTTTATCCTCTCCTCATGGGAGAAAGCGCAAGGACTTATGATTTCCTTTTGGCGCGCAAGTGTTGACTGTTGCTTGCTTCTTAAGCCTTTCCTTTGTAAAAACCAGTGCGCAGCTGCGCAAGGTAGAAAGGTTGGCAAGCAAGGTTGTGGTATGGTCCCAAGTACTTATTGTGAGGTTTTTGGGACCTTACCCCTTCATACAAGCACTGTTGTCAATCAGCTGATTACAATACAGAATACAAAGACAGGTTAAACTACTGTTTCTTCATACCACTGCTTCAGCCCTAGCAGTGCTTTGGTCTTCAGCAGCACTTGAGTCAAGGCAGTAGATTGACCATCAGTGCTTAGTCTTCAATAGTCTTTGGATGGACATCAGTTGTTGTAAACAACAGTTGTTGTAGTAGAACAGTTGATAGAAGATATCAGTTGCAAGAATCACTTTCAAGGGGGAAGTCTAATGTAAACTACTGCTTATGTAGAATCCACTGTTCTGAACCAGTTTTGGCTTTACATCATCTGTTCCTCTGTAGGGTTCAATCCCAACAATCTCCCCCTGGAACAGATGATGCAAAAACCATTCGTTATTCTGGATCTTTATTGTCTCATCAGAAGTTCCCTAACTTGTCCTTTAAATTGCAATTCAAAATCCATGGAACTTGCATCATCCTCATCCCTTCATAGTACAAGCTCAAGGAGATCTTGTAGATCTTCCACACCCAGGCCCAGTGCTTGTTCCCTTGATATGTTCTTTACTTCTCCATTGGATCTGAGCAATGTCAATACATGGGTCTTTTAATCAGACATCCATTTTAGTATTTTTGAACCCAATGGGTTTCTTGGAAGAGATTTATTTGCTGATGAGTTTGGAGATGATGGCCTGTTCAATAATTTGTTGGCAATGTTTTGAAGTTTTGCTAAGCTATCTTCTTCTAATGCCATTTTCTTTATGGCTTTGTTAAAATATTCAGCTTCTTTTTCTTTCTCTTCTGCATCAGTCAGCTGTTGCCTCTTCCTTTGGTTTAGCACAATGACAGAGGTATCTGCTGATGTGAACAGTGGTTCATAAGTATGGACCTGCTTCTTTGGCTTATCAGTACTTTTGTTTTCAGGCTTCTTTGGTAAGTTAGTCTGTCATTCTCCTTTTTCTTAGCCTTTCATAAGCCTCATCTGTATATTGCCTTGTCCATTTTGATATGGCTTTGGCAGTTCCAACCTTTGCATCAACCAATTCTTGCTTCTTTTGTTTATACTCCAAGGTAAGATCATCAATGGCCTTTTTGTATTTACTCCAGTTTGGTGCTGACCTTTTCATACCTGGATCATTTTTTATCCTCTCAATTCTATTTACCTCATGCTTTAAAGCAATGAGTGGCCATTCACTGAACTGTTCTTCTTTAGCTGAATAGAATTTTTCTTTCATAATGAATGCAAGATAATCCTTTCTCATTTCCTTTTGTAGGTCAGCTTCAGGTGGCAGATTAGACATTTCTTTGCTCAGATCTCTTGCATAGTCTTCCATTTGTCTAACCTTAGCGAGCAAGAATTGCATTCTTTCAGAAATAGCTTTGTCACCTTGATCTTCACATTCAAATCTAGCTCTCATATCAGCTTGCTTGGCTTTGAGTTTTAGATACTCATCTATGTTTGCTGGATCTCTGAAGCCCATGAGAGAAGGAAATCTTCTTTTTGAAGAATCATCCTCTGTGTAGAATTGTCTCATTTCATTCTTTACAGCTTCCAATTCCAGTGGATACTTTGCAGCTATTGGAGTAATATCAGCAGGATTAAAGCCTTCAAGAATTTTTGGATCTTTTATTGGTTTGGCTAGAATTGATGGAATGAATGGTTGTGGTGGAATCTCATTATAGGATACAGATGAAAGGGGAACAGGTGCTGGTATTCCTTCATCATTGTCCTGAATTTTTCTTTTTCTGATGTAGGTTTTATTTGGTGAAGAAGTATTTGTTGGTGGCCTTTTAATTGGAGTGAATATGGCTTGAAGAGTAGTGGTGATGTTTTGACTTATAGCTGTTGAAACAACAGGTGTTTCAACCACTGATGTCATTACAACTACTGATGTATCAGCAAAAGTCTTCTGCTTTTTGGCAGGAGGTGATAGTGGTGAGATTGTTTTAGGTGGTGATGGAATATTTGATGGGGCCGTGGTTGAAATGGGAACAATTGTTGTGGTTGAAGTGTTGGTTTTTAGTTTAACAACTGTTGAAGTGGATTTAGGAGTGTGCTTTGTGGGTCTGGAAGGTGTGTGTTTGGGTTGCCTCACTTGTCTAGTGGGCTTCTTCTTTTTGGGCTCAGGATTTTCAGGTTTTGGACTTTCCTGATCAGCCTTAGGCTCAGAAGTACCCTGTTCATTCATCTCCATGAAAGCACTCTTCTCCTGTGCAAATCTTGCTTTATCCTTAGCCTCCTTATCCTTTTTCACATCGGCTTTTGCCTTAGCAATTGCATCAGTGGTGACATCAATCTTCTTAGAACCATCTGGCAAGGGTATGTCTGCAAGCATGCAAGAATTGTCTGGTGCAACGTAAAGACCATCATCATAACCCTTTTTCTTCCACTGCTTTATTTTCTCCCCCTTTTTGGCATCAGCTGGAGGTGGTTCATCCACAAATATAATAGAGGGAGGAGCAGTGCCAGTGGTTTTCATCAAGTGAGCCTTGATAGCTTTAATGTCTTCTTGAGTGTCCATAAATCTTGCATCCATGGCATTTCTGATTTCCTGGATATGAATCTCATGTTGTAAATCAGTATACTCTCTTTGTTTGTGGAGCAGTGTGACATACATTAAATTATACATGTTTTTATACCCCAAAACACTTCCGTTTTAAGCGTTTTGACCGAAAACACGACATTTAGGTACCAAATCCGGTACTTTCATATTTTCAGGTCTTAAACAGAGCACAAAAGAAAAATCTGATGAAAACGGACAAATTCTGATGCATTTCTGATAAAAAGAACAAAATTCTGATGACTGCCAGGTGTGGCACGGCCGTGCCATCTGATGGCACTACCGTGCCGATCGTTCGATCTCGGAAGCACTACTAGTGCAACAACCAGTGCCGATCTGTTCCCGGGCCGCATGACCGTGCCACCTGCCGCATGACCGTGCAACAGCCAGACCAGGGTTTCTAATCAAGATTCTGATGACCTCGCACTACCTTGCGACCAACGGCATGACCGTTCCGATCTGGTGACCCATGCAACTTGTCCACTTGGCTGACTCGGGATCGCTGTAACCAACGTCACCTGACAACACCTGACCGCACGGCCGTGCGACCCAACGGCACCGTCGTGCCAAACTGAAAATTGCCTATAAATAGCAGCATTCGCTACTGATCAAAATGTTAGGTTTTTCTCCATGTTTCTGGGCGATTTCTGGGTTCCGAAGCAGTCCTGATCAGACCCATTTGAAGCACCAAGATCGAGTGGAAGCATAACCGATCCAACCCATCAATTCCTTGCTTGTTTATGGTTCGATTCCTTATTCTTGAACATGTATTCTGATCATTTTGCAAGTTATGAGCTGATGTTAGTTTATGTTTAATTTAGTTTATGTAATAGTAGTTATAAGCTTGTTTCTTGAATAATCTTTATGTTGTAATCTTGTTTGTATGAAACTTAAGTACTTTTTCATGTTTGAATCTTCATGATTATATAATGAACGTTTCATTGATGTTGAGTTCTTGATTATGTTTGATTATCTTGGATAATGAATCTGTGGTTAGTGGGATGGTAACTATTTCTTGATTAATCACTTGTTTGTAAACTTATTTACACCATGAGACTCGAGAGGGGTATTGGTTTTATCTAAGATATATCTTATTTTGATTAGGAATACTTTCTTGCACGTAAGGGTTCTAACGAATTATATGGTGTTGATTACATGTTCTTGTATACGGTTTATGATCTTGTTTAGTAGTTTTGGTCTGAAATTGCTGACATGGTAGATTTGTATTCAAGACTTATAAAGGTGAAATATGTTGTTATATGATCTACTTAAATGCTTATCCTCGTGGCTGTATTGTGACCATCGGTATTGCTTTCTTTGATAAGTGAGGTTAGAAAACTCCTAGCGGATGACTAATCTATCTTTAAAGGTTTACATGAAAGAATATCAATAGCTCGCTAAAGAATGATTTTAGGTGGTTAACATGTTTTTATCGCGTTAACTGTCCGAAGAATCATCATGTTAGAAAAGTCCTAGCGGATGACTAACTGTCTCGAAATTGTAAAATAGATCAAGTTCTTTTGTAACATATCTGATAGATAACATATTTAGGTTGTTTGTGAAACAAGATAGTGGTATATTTATGTTCTAGATATAATTTAGATAACTTAGTTAAACAACCATTCACTTATCCTATTATCTGGTAAAATAATAACAAAGATTTAGTACATTATAATACCCTTGTTCCATGGATCGATATCTGACTCTTACCAATACTTTGCTATATATATGACGGGATACACTTGTCCTTTGTTGTGTGTGTTTTAATGTTAAGGTATAAACCATTTTTATAAATATAAAACACATTTCGTTACATGTGTAGATACTGTAAATAAATATGTATGTAAACATGTACGTCAAGTTTTTGGCGCCATTGCCGGGGACACGGCGAAATTTATGGAACAATCCGAGTCATTATTTTACCGGACTACAAACTGTGAATACTTGTACATTTTTGTATTTATTTGTTTTCTTTTATTTTCTAACTTGTGAATACCTAGCCTGGCACGCCCACTAGGACTAACTTTTGACTAACTTTTCTTTTTCTGTTTTACTAACCAACTAACTGACAAACTTTACTAACTAACTAACTAACCACTAACCTTAAAAACAATTTTCGAATGTAAATAAGTAAGTAAATATTATATAGTTATGTATAAGAAATTGTAAATAAATGTATATTACATAATATAATAATATTATTATTTATATTTACATTACTTATATTATTATTATGTTATTTTTCTGTATAATGCATTCCTTATTACTTGCAGGTTAATGTCCACAACCCCTGTACCCGCTATTGCTGAGCTAGCCAACGAACCAGAAAATAACCTAAGAAGAAGCAGGCGGCTTCGCGAAAGATCACTTGTCGTGGCACAAAGGATTGCGGCCGTAATCGACGAACCAGTGATACTTTCTGACAGCGAGAGTTCAGAGGACGACACAGGAAGCATTATGGCGGAGGACGGCCAGCCTTTGAATGAGACCGGCCGTCCAGGAGGAGAGGGCTTGCTACCCAGCATCGCCCGACCCACGATAGCAGCACCGAGTTTTGAAATTAAATCTAGTATAATTAACATGTTACAAATTCTGTGCAGTTTGATGGAAAGGATCACGAAGATCCGAGTCGACAAATCGCTACGTTTCTCGAAGTATGTTCGACTTTCAAAATACGAGACGTTTCTGAACACGCAATCCGTTTGCGGCTCTTTCCATTCTCTTTGCGAGACAAAGCCCGATGTTGGCTTTTGTCACTTCCAGCAGGGTCCATCACGACTTGGAACGAGATGGCAGATCTTTTTATGCAAAAATACTTCCCTCCGGAAAAGACAGCTAAGCTAAAGAACCGTATCATGACATTCAAACAGGACGAAGGAGAATCTCTACATGCAGCTTGGGAGAGGTTCAAAGATCTTCTGATCGATGTCCCACATCATGGGTTGTCCAAAAGACAACTCGTGTTGAACTTCTACCAAGTAAGGCCCCAAAATAACCCCTACAGCAACATGTACAATCCGGGGTGGAAGAATCATCCAAACTTTGGGTGGAAATCCGGTTCTGGAAACCAAAACCCACTCGGATACGCTCAGCGTGCTCCCGCGCCACAGCAGCCCCAGGCACAGCCTTACCAGTCTCAAGGTCAATCCTTCCAGCCTCATTACCATCATCAAGGCTCCGGGAGCAATTCCCAGCCTCACTCCTCTCAGAGTAACACTAAGCTAGAGGAGATGATGACACAACTATTAGGAAACTTCAATTGTGCTAATCAGATAGCTGAGAACCGCTACCAACAACACGAGGAACGATTCATGGCCCAAGAAGGGGAGATGCGGAGTCAGAAAGCTTCTATACAGACCATTGAGAATCAAGTGGGACAGTTGGCTAAAATGTTATCTGAGAGACCCCCGGGTGGTCTTCCAGGAAACACGGAGCCGAATCTAAACGGGCGTGTCAATGCCCCACATGTTTAACAAGTGTGGGAAAAATGAGTCTAGCTATCGACTCGCTGACAAATTTAGCGGGCGTGTTTTCACACGCTAAGGGTATTTTTGTATTTATTAAATTTATCGCATTTATTACCTTGTTCGTTAATTTTTCCTGTTTAATGTATTTACGAACAAGTTCGATCCATAACTTTTGAAGTTTTGAAGTTAGTTTAAAGTTAAAACATGTAAAACCTTGCAAAAATGGTAAAATCTATTGAGAAAAAGGAGTTGAAGAGCATTTTGTTGCTTGTCTACAGAATGTACAGATGACACACGGCCGTGCACCTGATCCGCACGACTGTGCACTTCATAATCACATCTGACCAAGAACAACGTGCATAAGGTGGTCGTCGGATATGCAATACCGTGTGGACCGAGTGCACTACCATGCACAGCGGCACAACGTTGCGAACGACAGTACACAGGTTGATGCGCACGTCCGTGTACGACTTTTTAGCAACAATAATTTTTCAGGGTATAAAAACGAATTTTCTACAAAAACCCTTCAAAATTACTAACTCTGGCCGCACACCCGTTCTTGGCTCTCCCACTCCTAAAAACAACCAATTTTTACAAGGATTTAACTCAAATCTTCGATAAAGGTATGATTCCTTACTTGTTTTTAGTGTGTGTTTATTTTTGTTTAATAATGGATTTGGTTTTACTCATCTAATGGTTTGATCAATAGTAGTGTTTGCTATTTTAGTAGTGACGTACTTGGCAGGTTTGTAAAGAAATGCACACAGAGTTGAGAAGACTTCAATTCACCATGTCTATTCATACGAATCTACTTCAACTCCGAGGGAGTACCTCTATCCTTTTTCACTTTATTAGTTTAGCTCTTCATAATGGCTTAACTAATACGTGTTTCACATTGGGGACAATGTGAAGTTCAAGTGTGGGGAGGGGTTAAGGTTAACTTTGTTTGTCCTTTCGTTTTTGTAAAAAAAAAAAATACAAAATACAAAAACGGTCAGTTGTGTTATTTAGAAAGCATCAGATTTGATCAAAACCGACAAGCCAATTTGATTTTTGAAAAAGATAACTAAAAGCGTGACGAAACAAAAGATAGACTAGCATGTTTACCTTTATTTTTATACCCATTCCTTCCGTTTACATGAGCATATTTTTGAGCCTTTACAGCTTTCTTGACAATGCTTCTTTATTTTTGCGGAAAATGAGTGAGCCGAATGTTTCATGTAATTTAGAACTTGTCATTTGTATACTTTTCAAGATCATGAATATGTGAAATTGCATGAAAATGATGGAGGCACTTAGGATACCCTTTTGTGTTAGCCTTTTTCTTTGTTTATATCCCGCACCCAACATTATCCATTAGTTACCCATGTTGAGCCTATTTTCCGTGTTTTTTCTAATTTTACCCAACTAGCCTACTTAACCAAATTTAGCCTTTTTATTTTTAAACCTATGTGTTAAAACTCGGTCAAAGTTATTATTTAACCAACTTGTTTGTATTTATTTCCTTTATCCTAAAAAAAATCGAAAAAAAATCGAAAGAAAAAAAAAGATTAAAGACGATCAAGTTAGAGCAATTTTAAGCGCTAAATAGCACAAGATATGTTGTATAGCTCGAAAAGGGTTAAATCGTCTTTAAGTGTTATTTATGTATAGTTGTTGATTCATTTACGCTAGTTACAAATAACTGCCGAGTTTTAACCATTTAGCCACTTTCAAATATCCATTCCATACCCTTAACCATAGCCTATCATTACAACCCATCAAAGTCCTCTTGATTTATGTTTTTCACATATTAATTGGTGGAGATTAGATATTTTGACAAGCTTATGATATTGCATGATTCATTGACTAGGCATCGAGTGTTTTACATACACATTATATGTATGATTCAGAAATTTAACCGAGTGTGTGTGAACATCGTGAGAATTGTAAAGATTTGCATGCTAAGTCAATCAAACGTAGTATCATGGCTTTATGGTTATCCATTCATACATCCAACAAATCTTGTTTGTTTTAAATCTTTGATGATGCCTTTTGGAAAACCATTTCGACCACCAAACAAATTAAGTAACTTTGTAAATAATTAGATTTGTTTCCTTGCTTTATTTTAAGTTTGCTTGAGGACAAGCAAAGTTCAAGTGCGGGGATGTTTGATATACGTTAAATTATACATGTTTTTATACCCCAAAACACTTCCGTTTTAAGCGTTTTTGACCGAAAACACGACGTTTAGGTACCAAATCCGGTACTTTTATATTTTCAGGTCTTAAACAGAGCACAAAAGAAAAATATGATGAAAACGGACAAATTCTGATGCATTTATGATAAAAAGAACAAAATTCTAATGACTGCCAGGTGTGGCATGGCCGTGCCATCTGACCATCGGTATTGCTTTCTTTAATAAGTGAGGTTAGAAAACTCCTAGCGGATGACTAATCTATCTTGGTTTACATGAATGAATATGAATAGCTCGCTAAAGAATGATTTTAGGTGGTTAACGTGTGTTTATCGCGTTAACTTTCCGAAGAATCATCATGTTAGAAAACTCCTAGCGGATGACTAACTGTCTCGAAATTGGAAAATTGATCAAGTGCTTTTGTAATATATCTGATAGATAACATATTTAGGTTGTTTGTGAAACGAGATAGTAGTATATTTATGTTCTAGATATAATTTAGATAACTTAGTTAAACAACCATTCACTTATCCTTTTATCTGGTAATATAATAACAAAGATTTAGTACATTATAACGCCCGTGTTCCATGGATCGATATCTGGCTCTTACCAATACTTTGCTACATATATGACGGGATACACTTGTCCTTTGTTGTGTGTGTTTTAATGTTAAGGTATAAACCATTTTTATAAATATAAAACACATTTCGTTACTTGTGAAGATACTGTAAATAAATATGTATGTATACATGTACGTCACAGTGGTTGAAACAGCTCCCAAAGAACATCAGGGGATGGAGCAGTGGATGCAGATGGAACATGTGGTGGTGCAGCAGTGGGTGTGGACTTTTGTGAATTTAACAACTGTTGCAGCATTGTCTTGATGTCTATAACAGATGAGTCAATTTTGTCTACCCCTCTCCGTCAATTCCTGATATTTCAAACCATCACCCAAGTTAATGGGGTCATTTGATTTCCCACCTGCAGTGGTTGTATCAATGTTTGACTTAGGAAACGAATTCCAAAAGTCATCCATTGATGCCCCTTGTTCTTGGTACTGGGGTCTTCTTCCTTCAGCACTTGATAACCTTTTGATGGTACCAGTGGTCAAAACAAACTCACTTGTGGATATCAGAGGTGCTATAGAAGGAATTGCCTTCAAGGGAGTCTGATTGATGAAACAACTGGCCAAATGTAGATCTGTTGATCCAACACTTGTAGTTGCTGCTCCACTTGAACTACTGACAGGAATTACAGGTAATTTCATGTAACACCTCGAAAATTTCGTCCAATAATGTATTGACACGTGTCATGGGCTTTGAATATGTGAAAACATACTTTAGAGGGACTAAAGTTGACAAACAGTGAAACTATGTGAATGTAAGGGTCCAAAGTGTCAACAATGGATAAATAGGCCCTACAATAACCCTACATGATGTTTATAATCTCAAACGGATAAATCATGGATCATACGAAGCGGAAAATGATAGAAAGTGAGGAATTACAAACTACAGGGGCTAAACGTGTCAACATGTTGAATTTATACCTCTGAGTGATCTTTTGGCAAACCCGATGCCTTGTAATGAAGAAATATACTCACGAGAATATATGATAAAAAATTCATGAAGTTTCGTGAACGTATGAGAAAGTTATGATTAAAACCGTACTCGAAAGGTTAAATACGTTATCGTGAATTTCGTGACTTTTCGGGTAAGCGCAAAGTGAACCGAGGACTTTGCCAAGTTTATAAAAGTCCCAAGGTTCATAAAAATCAGATTTCAAAGGTTTAGAGTGCAAATAAATGGTTTAAACACGTAACATAAGAGCAGGGACTGAATTGTAATTATCAAAAACCTGCTGAACTGGTCACCACACCCTCGCGCTGCGCGACAGTGTCCTCGCGCTACGCGAGCAACTGCCCAGCGACAAAAGTCACGACCAGCTGCCAGTCTGACCTGTTTTCGACTTGTACACAGCTGTGATCAACTCAGGAACTGACCAATCGACTTTCATGCATTCTAGGACACTTGTACTCTTCCTACAACATCAGAAAACACCTGTAACATCCTCAATTCACATTCAAATATGCTTATAAGGCACTTGTATTAGAAACATAAGAACACTTGAACTTTCAAACTTCACAAAAACGATTCTGGAGCATTTCTGATCGACAAGGCAGCCTCATAAGTGATCACTAAGCTTGTTAGGACCTTTGTAAGTGTTTATATCACCCTCTAATCCGTTCTAACTTAGTGTATTCACTAAAAGTCAAACTTATCGTAAAACTAGTTTGACTTTATGATTAAACGAGATATGCTCAGTATTTTCTCAAATTGAAAGTACCCATACGTTGGTGTTTATGAGTGTAACAAACCCCTAAAAGGGTATTTTCAGATTTACACTCTAAGCATGTCGATTGTCGAGTCAAACCTTTTCGTAAAAAGTCAACAGAATGAGTTTTTGCAAAAATAAGCTTGATTAACAATGTAGGCTACATGCAACCTGTTTGATCATCAAAATAAATTTATAATTAATGTAAGAATGTGTTTCAACATGATCAACTCGACAATTTTCAGTTTAAACCCGAATCGGAACCGAAAGTCACATAAGTTGACTTTTTCTTTGACTTTCAGTTCTGATCCATGCATGCAAGTTAAGATCTGCATTTGAGCATATTTTGGACCAACTTTCATATATGTATAACCCTCTGGAATTTTACAACTTGATTCCATGGTTAACCGATTCATATGCATGTTACCGGTTTATGCTTAAAGTTGACTATTTTGCCCTTTTTAATATAAAACGCGATTTTTGAAAAAGTGAAAGAGTAAAATCATTTGTTACGGATTTATAAACATGCACCAAAAATTTCATATCAGTTTGTGGCCTAGTTTAAGAGATATGCTCAATATCGTAAAACGCAAGCTTTATGTTAAGTAAATAGCGCATTTAGCGCAAAGCCTATTTTAACCCACTTTTTGGTATCAAAATTTTTATACACTGATGTTATATAATATTTTGAGATTTTTAAAGATTTTTATTTAATTTTTGGAAGAGCATAACATAGGTCTTTAAGTTAAATTCGGTAAATACCGAAATTGCCCTTTTTGGCCATAAAACGAGTTTTATAAATCCGATTGACCCCAAACCACTTCCTACGGATTTTATTTATTAAATAATGTATTTTGAGCCTTCTGGAAGTATAAAAAACTCAGCTTTCTTTTACAAACCCGGAAACGGCTCTAAATCGCCTTTTTAGGCATTTTTAACGCATAATATATACTATAACCATATCAAGCATGTAAGACTTATACCTACTGATGTAATTAGCATATTTTCATATAAAAACAGTAAGTACAATGTTATAAAGTCAGATTTCCAGTTTTGGCATTTTTAGCCCTTGTGAAATTACCAAAATGCCCCTAGGGTGCATAGTTTGATTTTAAATAATAAGTTTTACATACGGGTCATATCATATTGTTATAACATAATAAGTTAAGTATATTTTCTGTATAAATCAGACCCATAACTCAGATTTACAAATAAACTCTTTTATAATCTTTTAAATGACCAAAATGCCCCTATGAGGCATAAATTGATTCTAAATCCGTTCCGGGCAAAATAGAAAATAACTTACTGATATTTTATCATATTTAAAGCATATCAACTCAGGGAACTTGCATATGACTCTTATGGTCACCCGTAACGCTCCTTTCGCGTTCGGTTTATGTAACTAGTTTGCATAAATTGACCGAAACGGGTCAAACATTATCGTTTTTATCTCAATATCCAGAATGTGTCTAGTATACCCATATTATACAAGTCTTCAATCTTGTCGGGTCTAAATCACATTCTATCCGGTCTTCGCTTAATCGTGCGTTTGAACCGTATCGCCCTTAAAACTAACCGGTCTAGGCTTAGGCTTAAATAAAGACCCGTTAGAAATCTAATAGGTTATTATAAACCTTCGTTCCAGATTTAGGAGCCCAGTAAAAGCTATCTGTACTTGCTGATTGATATACGGCTGGGAGTGAATTTATATTTAGCTCAGGTAAATACTCTTTGGCTTACTTTCCCTATACGGGCTTGGGTTACGGTATATAGAATACCGCTTGATCGGGCATTAAATCCTCCACCGTTGCGTGGGTAGTTGTAATAATTTAATCGGCTCGTTTAAACAGTCTTGTTCACTTAAGGCCTTTGGGGGGTTAATTGACCATGTCCCGGATATCCTTGGCATCATCCTACGAGATGGCCACGACCTGAGCACGGGGTGTAGGCGTACACCTTTCCGTGTATAACTCATTAATGTGGTGGGTCCATTGATCTTTAGCCCGGACTAGATCCGGGCCACTGAACGCAAGTAACATGTAATTCGTTCACATGATTATTATATTAAATAATTGACCCAAGTTAATAAAAATGTTTTGTGCCTTGTGCATTTAAATCAATTTTCAACCTTTTCAAAATGAGTCAGTCGAATTGTATTTACCAGTGTAAACTGACGTATTTTTCCAAAAGGTTAAGTGCAGGTACTACACGTAATAGGCTGGCAGTCTTCTAGAGCGTCCACAATAGGTCTCGCAAGCTTGGACGACAATAAACTGTTGAACAATTATCCTATTTTATTTTTGATCCGCCTGTGGATCCGTTTCAACTACTCGTGATATTTAATATTACATTTTATTTAAAGTTGAAATGAATCTATCTTTGCTTCCGCTGTGCATTATTATATTGTGTTGTTGACTTATTATGTTCCAACCGCGTCACGATACTCCCCACCGGGCCCACCGGTGACACGTGGAAATTAGGGGTGTGACAGGTTGGTATCAGAGCCAACGTTGAGTGAATTAAACACTATCCTTTTGTGTTTAATCTCAATAACACAGTAGCACATTCCTTAATTGTCTGAGTCTAGACTTAACATAGGAACACTCTTGTCCCTATTCGGAGGATTATTGCTTTTAATCATATTTTTATCGCCAAACAAGAAGCTGTAATGGAAATTCTCCCCATTTAAGCCTAGGAAAGGCCGAGCTTCGTGTTGCGACTAGGATTAACGTACAATCAAGGAGAAGACATTTAGAAGTAAAATGAAGAAGAAACTCCTTCTACTAAAGTTCGTCTCCTTAGTAAGTCGTTATAAGGGCATACTTATTTTTCAGTCCCTTCATGGACAACATCATTTCTTTTAAGTCTCTTTTAGGGCAAATCTGTATTTTATTTTTATTTATTTATCATTGGAATGCTTTATCAAAAATCTCATTTATTCAATATATATGAATATAATATATGAAATAAATTAAAATAACATTCCTTTTATAAGATCTACCATATTAATAAAATGGCAAAATCTAAAAAGGACAAGACCTAGCCAAGTGTCATTATTAAGACCGGCCAAGATGGCAGTTCCTCAATTTAGATTTAGATCCTTATTAACATTTCAATTTAAAATTTGTTCTGCGTTAATTATAAATAAGAATCTTAAGAGTGAAACCTAGCCTTCGGGTCATCATAAGGCTGGGCCATGATGGTAAGACTTGTTTAAAAGATTCAGATCCCTGTTAACATCTGAGAACATGTTAACATTCATGGCAGACGTGACTCATTAAACATCACAAACGTCATTTTTATATACGGATTCTTTAAAAGATCCCTAACCCAACTTAATGATCTCCGAATCATGGGTTTAGATCATCAATTAAGATGTTCATATTTGACCATACGTTGGTAATATAATGCCTACGGGCCTTGCTCATTTCTGCATAAGCCAACAGACGCTGACATTGTAATCTTTATGATTCCTTGTCTAAGGTGGTGAGCTATGCTTAAGCCTAATAATCCATATGATCAATGCGATCATGACTAATATAATATAACATCCTAGTGATGTTTTGCCTACAGGCTATACTTTATAATGTTGTCAATAAGACAATGACAGTTGTAACCATTATGTTTCCTGCCTAAGGTGGTGGGCTATGCCCAAGCCTCATAGTCAATATGATCAATACTATCATGACTACTATCATCAGTGTAATGATTATTATTTTCTTAAAACATCGTTTTGTAATCGATTTGCCTACGGGCCATATTGTATCGTCAAATTATAACAACGACAGTGGTAGCAATGACTCCCTGTCCGAAAAAGGGTAATGAACTTTGATTCAACCCTAAATGCCTCGATTCTCTGAAATCATGGCTTATAAACTTGTCTACGCAACTAGGCCATTCGTGCTATTATTAAATTGTAAATTTGGATTTATGATAAAACCCTGAAAATAAATAAGTATCATTCTTTCCTACCAGTATTAAAGGTACAACCTAGCCTATATGTAATTCCAGACGAGGCCAAGATGGTAGGACCTATTCAAAGGATTCAAATCCTTGTGACATTGTAAATATGTTAACACTCCCGACAACAGTGATGCGATAAAATCACGCTTGTCATCTTTATATTAGGGAGATTTTCCAAACCCCCTTATTTAGCCTAAATGATCAATAGGGATCAAGGCTAATAAACGTCGAACATGATGTACACATCTAAACTTCCACTTGGGATGTATACCTACGGGCAAAGATGCATACATGAAAAAGATAGTTTTATTTCATAACTTCTTGTCAATACAATGAATTATGAAATTTTCCGATCCAAAGGAATCATTAATTATGTTTTAAAATTTCCCTAGTGACAAGGCATCTGTGCCATCGAAAAGTCCTTTGGAACAAGCCATTGGGCTATATAAGATGTCAGTATGACATGGACAGTCGTGACTTATGTCCCCTGTCTAGTAAATATGAAGGATTATATTCCGATTAAATGCCAAAGATGGTTTATTTAAAAACTTAGGCAAAACATAATCAAATAAATTAAATACTATCTACTGGCCCCTATGGTTCATTCGCACCATGGCTACTTAATTATCAAGTTCGACAATTCGCTATATAATTATACCAATTTGTTATTACTTGGTTTGTAGCCTTCAAAGATTCACCATGGCTGACTCCTCTGAAGCTTACAATCGTCTAGTTGACCAGAATGATGATGCAAGACTGAACTTAACAAGCACCGAGTTACAGGCTATGATAGATACAGCCGTAAACAACGCTGTGGACCGTGTGTTGAAGGATCATAAGCGAAAGTGCAATAATACCCCAATTCAAGGTTGTAAAAAGGGTAAGACCGGTTCGAACTATAACCAGTCCAAACCAAAGGAGGCAAAACCCAAATGTAAAACTTGTAAGAAGAACCATTTTGGGAAGTGTCGATTGGAGTCGAAATCCCAGGCTCACACGAGACCTTGTGGGATTTGTAACAAGAAAGGGCACAAGACCTTGGAGTGCCAAGACATAAAGGACGCAACCTGCTATGGTTGCAATGAAATAGGGCATATCAAGACAAATTGCCCAAATAAAACCAAGAAGCCTGGGGAGGCTAAGGAGACAAAAGCTGGAAGCTCTCAAATGGACGCTCAAGAGATTATTCAGAATGATGATGTCACAACAGGTACCTTCTTTATCAATAACGCTCATGCTAGAGTATTATTGATTCAGGTTCAGATAAGTCTTTCGTAGACAATAGATTGTGTAAATCATTAAATCTGCCTGTTAAAACTCTAAGCGTTAAGTATAAAGTAAATTGGTCGATAGTACCTCAGAGACTATTTCAGCAATATTAGATGGATGTTTTATATCCATTAGGAAATTTTTTTCCGATGTCCTAGTTCAGTTAAAATATAAGGACTCAATATGGCGTTAAAAACCGATTGGTTGTCTTGAAAAATCAAGCCCATATTGTGGGTAATAAGAAGCAATTAATTATGAAGACTCCTTACGAGACAACCCTCATAATCACATGTATCCGTACGTTTAATTAATAATAAACGATATAAAAAAAATGGTGGAATTGGCCGTCCCCGGAATCGAACCTGGGTCTAGGCCGCACCCTTTCGCGCACCTAGCCAACCGAGCTAGGTGCCTAGTTTGTGAAATCTCCATATTGATTAAATATAAGCACTTGTACAATCAAATAACACTCCTTAGGAATGTTCATATGGTTTAATAATACCATGATCGATGTATGATAAGTCGATAGGATGATGACTAACTGTGAAATGCACTCAATTAATTGTTAAATTGGTGCTTAATACCAAAAGATGTGAGTATGCAAAACTCAGATGAAACAAACAACAGTCGCGATGCTAGGAATGCGACAAATATTAATGGTGCATCAAGTGTGAACCTCAATATTAATGGAATTAATCTCCAAAAATTGAAGTTAACGCAGTTGTTAGAAAGGTTATGAGAAAACACATGAGAAGATTCAAGAAGCCAAATGTTGTTTGCTCTAAAACACATGTCGCTACTCATGATAAGAGTTTTATTCATACTCTATATGCGAGGAATAACCCAAAAAAAAAATCATATGTGGCAAGGAGCCTATTCTTTTAAGGATATACTTAAAAGTACTTCGTCTCTTGGAAGTCAAGATACTTCAACAGTAAAAAGGGGCCATTGATTGCAAGGAATTATTGAGAGAAGTAGAAACCATTAGGTATATCAGTGGTTATGCTAGAAAGAACATGGTAAGGTATACGTCAAAATCATTCGGTGGTAATACCCTTGATTAGTGAGGACACTAATGGAGTCCACAAGAAAGATTCCCTTATACAGTATGGGATGGTCCAAATTTTAAGGACCTTATTTGAAAAACCTGGTATCCATCTTGCGAAATGGAAAAGATGGAATGAGAATTTTTCCGGCTCCCCCATAAGAGCTATAAACTATCGGCAGTAGGTTGCAAAACTTGTTTCATTGGTTGAAATAGTGCTCTTATTCGGTTAACCTAGAACTTAAGCGTAATGCTCTATATATATATCGATGATTTAGCATCGGCTATGGAAGGGAACTTTAGGGTTTCAAAACCTGCTTATTATAAATCAATTATGGACCTAACTCAGATACTCATGTTATATAGGTTAAGAAATAACCAGTCAAACTTGAGACTGCCCTAAAAGTTTGTCAAAGATTTAGTAGCTAAGTTTAAAAGGTTTAAGAATGGAGGCGTTAGCCCTCCTGATGAATGACTAGAGGCAGTTCACATTGATAATGACACTAGATAAATCCTTTATTGTGATTTTATTGCTAAGAGTCATGTTTGGGTTCAGATACCGCTAAGTCTCTCATACGACCATAAGCTTAGCAAACTGTTAAAAATCTTTTCATAAGAACCCTAGATATTAAGTGTAAGGTAAAACTTACCGGCGAAGTCATAAGAACAATTTTCTGTTCCTGTTAGAAATCTCTAAATTATGGAGTTCTAGAGGTATCTTCTCTCTAGAAGAAGTGCGTCAGCATATATAGTCAATATCTCTTTGATCTCTATAGATTACAAAAACCAGACAGTATGATAAAAGCGCCATATGAGGATTGATGTATCTTAATAAGTTCCATAGATTGCTTCCATGCCTGATCAGTATGGAGGTTTAATGCATGGAACCGCAAGGATATTCTAATGGTCATATGGCACTACAATCAACTAATGGTAATCAAAGAAGATATCCATGATGGAAATTGTCCAAGTAAATGTTCCCGATTAAGGAATTCATGGACTTGTGACATAAATGTGTCACTTATCTGGCACTGAATATGACAGTTGAACTGGAGCCTGAGATTTGGAAAATCTCTGTAACCTCATTGTATCTTGATTACCCTGTTTACCTCCTGAAAGGCAGGTAGAATTAAGATTTATATCCCATTTAGGGTTGTGTTCTTACAGAATCTCCAAGACGGCTAGTGTCATTGTTAAAAGAATCAAAACCCCAATAAAATAAGTTTTGAAAATAAAGAATTCATATAGCCTAACCCTATATTCTAAGAATTCGGTATTGTTACTTAAGAAAGACGGTTCATTTTGCTTATGCATCGATTACCGCAACCCAATTAAGCAACAATTAAGAATTTTCATCAGCTGCCCAGGATCGTCGATTTATTCGATTAACTACGAGTATTAACTATTACTTAAGATTAGTTTTAAGTAATGGTTGGAATAACCATTTCACATTTAGGTAAGCCTTTCTATAATAGTTGATGTATAAGTATCAAGGCTGCTCCTTTGGAGACCTTGCATAGATGGAATGTTGGATATCTATTGATGAGTAGAAGATCGGTACGTCCAATCAGCAAGATCTAAAAGTTGCCTTGGAAACAACGAATAGGATCATACAAATCCGTGATCATCTGTAAATTGTCAGTTTTGGCAGAAAAAAAAAATCAAAGATTAATGAGAATAGCAACCCTCCTAAGTCCTTGATTAAGGAATAAGGTTCAACAAAGAAATCACCCTGGAAGGATGTGCCGCTTTGTTAATTATCAGACTAGTTAAGCTCTAAATATATAAAATCATTTGACGAATCGAATGTATCAAAGATCAAATAGCTTATGAGCTAAAACCTATTTAAGGAGCTTGACGGAGTACGCAATGTATTACACACTAAGGATTTAAGGATGTGTTTCGCCAATAAGTCAAGAAGCATTATCACATATTGATATGCATATTTATGATACGATGAGCAACCTATATCGATTGAGGATCGACAGGTTAAAAAGCTCCAAAAGGATACATATACCAAATATAAAGGTCACTTTGGGAGCTTGGAGAGATTCCAGATATGTTATAGAAGTTGAGTCCATTATGCGACAAAAAGTAATTCCAGCATCTTAGCAAATCTCGAGGTCGAGATTTCTTTTAAGGGGGTGAGGATGTAACACCTCGAAAATTTCGTCCAATAATGTATTGACACGTGTCATGGGCTTTGAATATGTGAAAACATACTTTAGAGGGACTAAAGTTGACAAATAGTGAAACTATGTGAATGTAAGGGTCCAAAGTGTCAACAATGGATAAATAGGCCCTACAATAACCCTACATGATGTTTATAATCTCAAACGGATAAATCATGGATCATACGAAGCGGAAAATGATAGAAAGTGAGGAATTACAAACTACAGGGGCTAAACGTGTCAACATGTTGAATTTATACCTCTGAGTGATCTTTTGGCAAACCCGAAGCCTTGTAATGAAGAAATATACTCACAAGAATATATGATAAAAAAATCATGAAGTTTCGTGAACGTATGAGAAAGTTATGATTAAAACCGTACTCGAAAGGTTAAATACGTTATCGTGAATTTCGTGACTTTTCGGCTAAGCGCAAAGTGAACCGAGGACTTTGCCAAGTTTATAAAAGTCCCAAGGTTCATAAAAATCAGATTTCAAAGGTTTAGAGTGCAAATAAATGGTTTAAACACGTAACATAAGAGCAGGGACTGAATTGTAATTATCAAAAACCTGCTGAACTGGTCACCACACCCTCGCGCTGCGCGACAGTGTCCTCGCGCTACGCGAGCAACTGCCCAGCGACAAAAGTCGCGACCAGCTGCCAGTCTGACCTGTTTTCGACTTGTACACAGCTGTGATCAACTCAGGAACTGACCAATCAACTTTCATGCATTCTAGGACACTTGTACTCTTCCTACAACATCAGAAAACACCTGTAACATCCTCAATTCACATTCAAATCTGCTTATAAGGCACTTGTATTAGAAACATAAGAACACTTGAACTTTCAAACTTCACAAAAACGATTCTGGAGCATTTCTGATCGACAAGGCAGCCTCATAAGTGATCACTAAGCTTGTTAGGACCTTTGTAAGTGTTTATATCACCCTCTAATCCGTTCTAACTTAGTGTATTCACTAAAAGTCAAACTTATCGTAAAACTAGTTTGACTTTATGATTAAACGAGATATGCTCAGTATTTTCTCAAATTGAAAGTACCCATACGTTGGTGTTTATGAGTGTAACAAACCCCTAAAAGGGTATTTTCAGATTTACACTCTAAGCATGTCGATTGTCGAGTCAAACCTTTTCGTAAAAAGTCAACAGAATGAGTTTTTGCAAAAATAAGCTTGATTAACAATGTAGGCTACATGCAACCTGTTTGATCATCAAAATAACTTTATAATTAATGTAAGAATGTGTTTCAACATGATCAACTCGACAATTTTCAGTTTAAACCCGAATCGGAACCGAAAGTCACATAAGTTGACTTTTTCTTTGACTTTCAGTTCTGATCCGTGCATGCATGTTAAGATCTGCATTTGAGCATATTTTGGACCAACTTTCATATATGTTTAACCCTCTGGAATTTTACAACTTGATTCCATGGTTAACCGATTCATATGCATGTTACCGGTTTATGCTTAAAGTTGACTATTTTGCCCTTTTTAATATAAAACGCGATTTTTGAAAAAGTGAAAGAGTAAAATCATTTGTTACGGATTTATAAACATGCACCAAAAATTTCATATCAGTTTGTGGCCTAGTTTAAGAGATATGCTCAATATCGTAAAACGCAAGCTTTATGTTAAGTAAATAGCGCATTTAGCGCAAAGCCTATTTTAACCCACTTTTTGGTATCAAACTTTTTATACACTGATGTTATATAATATTTTGAGATTTTTAAAGATTTTTATTTAATTTTTGGAAGAGCATAACATAGGTCTTTAAGTTAAATTCGGTAAATACCGAAATTGCCCTTTTTGGCCATAAAACGAGTTTTATAAATCCGATTGACCCCAAACCACTTCCTACGGATTTTATTTATTAAATAATGTATGTTGAGCCTTCTGGAAGTATAAAAATCTCAGCTTTCTTTTACAAACCCGGAAACGACTCTAAATCGCCTTTTTAGGCATTTTTAACGCATAATATATACTATAACCATATCAAGCATGTAAGACTTATACCTACTGATGTAATTAGCATATTTTCATATAAAAACAGTAAGTACAATGTTATAAACTCAGATTTCCAGTTTTGGCATTTTTAGCCCTTGTGAAATTACCAAAATGCCCCTAGGGTGCATAGTTTGATTTTAAATAATAAGTTTTACATACGGGTCATATCATACTGTTATAACATAATAAGTTAAGTATATTTTCTGTATAAATCAGACCCATAACTCATATTTACAAATAAACTCTTTTATAATCTTTTAAATGACCAAAATGCCCCTATGAGGCATAAATTGATTCTAAATCCGTTCCGGGCAAAATAGAAAATAACTTACTGATATTTTATCATATTTAAAGCATATCAACTCAGGGAACTTGCATATGACTCTTATGGTCGCCCGTAACGCTCCTTTCGCGTTCGGTTCGGTTTATGTAACTAGTTTGCATAAATTGACCGAAACGGGTCAAACAATATCGTTTTTGTCTCAAAATCCAGAATGTGTCTAGTATACCCATATTATACAAGTCTTAAATCTTGTCGGGTCTAAATCACATTCTATCCGGTCTTCGCTTAATCGTGCGTTTGAACCGTATCGCCCTTAAAACTAACCGGTCTAGGCTTAGGCTTAAATAAAGACCCGTTAGAAATCTAATAGGTTATTATAAACCTTCGTTCCAGATTTAAGAGCCCAGTAAAAGCTATCTGTACTTGATGATTGATATACGGTTGGGAGTGAATTTATATTTAGCTCAGGTAAATACTCTTTGGCTTATTTTCCCTATACGGGCTTGGGTTACGGTATATAGAATACCGCTTGATCGGGCATTAAATCCTCCACCGTTGCGTGGGTAGTTGGAATAATTTAATCGGCTCGTTTAAACAGTCTTGTTCACTTAAGGCCTTTGGGGGGTTAATTGACCATGTCCCGGATATCCTTGGCATCATCCTACGAGATGGCCACGACCTGAGCACGGGGTGTAGGCGTACACCTTTCCGTGTATAACTCATTAATGTGGTGGGTCCATTGATCTTTAGCCCGGACTAGATCCGGGCCACTGAACGCAAGTAACATGTAATTCGTTCACATGATTATTATATTAAATAATTGACCCAAGTTAATAAAAATGTTTTGTGCCTTGTGCATTTAAATCAATTTTCAACCTTTTCAAAATGAGTCAGTCGAATTAAATAATAAGTTTTACATACGGGTCATATCATACTGTTATAACATAATAAGTTAAGTATATTTTCTGTATAAATCAGACCCATAACTCAGATTTACAAATAAACTCTTTTATAATCTTTTAAATGACCAAAATGCCCCTATGAGGCATAAATTGATTCTAAATCCGTTCCGGGCAAAATAGAAAATAACTTACTGATATTTTATCATATTTAAAGCATATCAACTTAGGGAACTTGCATATGACTCTTATGGTCGCCCGTAACGCTCCTTTCGCGTTCGGTTCGGTTTATGTAACTAGTTTGCATAAATTGACCAAAACGGGTCAAACATTATCGTTTTTGTCTCAAAATCCAGAATGTGTCTAGTATACCCATATTATACAAGTCTTCAATCTTGTCGGGTCTAAATCACATTCTATCCGGTCTTCGCTTAATCGTGCGTTTGAACCGTATCGCCCTTAAAACTAACCGGTCTAGGCTTAGGCTTAAATAAAGACCCGTTAGAAATCTAATAGGTTATTATAAACCTTCGTTCCAGATTTAGGAGCCCAGTAAAAGCTATCTGTACTTGATGATTGATATACGGTTGGGAGTGAAATTATATTTAGCTCAGGTAAATACTCTTTGGCTTATTTTCCCTATACGGGCTTGGGTTACGGTATATAGAATACCGCTTGATCGGGCATTAAATCCTCCACCGTTGCGTGGGTAGTTGGAATAATTTAATCGGCTCGTTTAAACAGTCTTGTTCACTTAAGGCCTTTGGGGGGTTAATTGACCATGTCCCGGATACCTTGGCATCATCCTACGAGATGGCCACGACCTGAGCACGGGGTGTAGGCGTACACCTTTCCGTGTATAACTCATTAATGTGGTGGGTCCATTGATCTTTAGCCCGGACTAGATCCGGGCCACTGAACGCAAGTAACATGTAATTCGTTCACATGATTATTATATTAAATAATTGACCCAAGTTAATAAAAATGTTTTGTGCCTTGTGCATTTAAATCAATTTTCAACCTTTTCAAAATGAGTCAGTCGAATTGTATTTACCAGTGTAAACTGACGTATTTTTCCAAAAGGTTAAGTGAAGGTACTACACATAATAGGCTGGCAGTCTTCTAGAGCGTCCACAATAGGTCTCGCAAGCTTGGATGACAATAAACTGTTGAACAATTATCCTATTTTATTTTTGATCCGCCTGTGGATCCGTTTCAACTACTCGTGATATTTAATATTACATTTTATTTAAAGTTGAAATGAATCTATCTTTGCTTCCGCTGTGCATTATTATATTGTGTTGTTGACTTATTATGTTCCAACCGCGTCACGATACTCCCCACCGGGCCCACCAGTGACACGTGGAAATTAGGGGTGTGACATTTCAGCAGTGTAACCTCCTCAGATGTTGGTGGGTTAACAGTGATAAAGACACCAGACCCAGTCACTTCTTGGAGTGTATTCTCATTGACAGATGAGTGAGAAGGACTGGTTTGTGTCTAGGCAATATTAACTGCATCCAACAAGGGTAATATTTGAGATGGAATTTGAGCTGTGAGGTTGGTTGTAGAAAGTGAATTTGCCCCGGGAAGTGGGCTGTGGATGATAGAATCAAGTGATTCTAGAGTAGTTTGATTCTAGAGTAATTTGCCCCGGGAAGTGAGCATCATAATTTGGTGTCCCTGTGTTTACAACCTGATCTTTTTGTGAAGATGCAGGAGTAGTTTGAGGCAAAGGTGGAGATCTTTCTTCCATCTGCTATGAGGAAGTAGCAGTAGTGGTTATTGGTGACTTTGGTGTTGTCACAGGTATTTGCTCTGGGATCTCATCTTCCAGAGTTACCCTTTTTGTGGGTTTGGGTGGTTTTTTGGATGATTTCTTTTTGGGATTTTTGGTAATAATATGTGTGGGTTTCATAGCAGTGGTTGTGCTACTAAGATCACCTGGAGCAGTGGGCTCAGCAGTAGATACCTGAGGAGCAGTGGTAGCTGCTAAAGTCTGCTCAGGTACCTCTGCTTGTGTTTTGGAAGATTTTAACATTCTTGTGAATGTTTCTGCAGTTAATCTGTTTATGTGAAAAGGAGCACCCTGTGTAAGCACATGGGCATTTTTTTGAAATTTTTTTCTCAAAATAATAACTCAAAAACCTTGGAAATAGTTAGAAAGCCTTTTTATCAACATTTTTGACCAAGTAATTAAAGATTTCCTGGGAATAATTAAAATTTTCTCCTTGCAGGATAGCATAACCCATATATTGAATCTTCAAGGGGATTTCATTGAAGACAGTGGTTTTGTTGGATACACACATAAGGAGGGTATGAAATAAAAACCTTGTAGCTGATGTAAAACTGCCTTTTTGTAAAGTATGTTTTTGCATTTCTTCTTCATACCCTCTTTCAAGGAAATCCCTTTGGTACTCTGTTTCAGGGAAAGAACTTTTACCTTCCAGATCGTTGAGTTCAAAAACTTCAGAAATCAATTGAGGTGTGATAGTGAACTTTACACCCTTTATTGAAGAATTTATGGCTACAACCTTTTTGTTCACTTTTTCTAGGGTTGCATTTTCCAAAACTCCCTTTGTGTAGTCAAGTAAACGGTTGCATCACAAGTTAACAAAGTTTTGTACTTTGTGGATGAAAGTGTGTCGATGATGGAATCAAAGATTCTGGTTTCACTGGGTTTTTCAAAGATACCCAAGTAATGGTGTGAAAATTTAAATGGAATCTCAATTTTGGGTGATCCTTTTGTGTGGTTTTACTGGATTTTTTCACCATGATTGAATCGGGGATGAAGAAGATGAAATGAAGGCGAAGAGGATTGTGTGACAATTTTGAGGACAACTGTTTTAGAAAAGGAATTTTGAATTCGATTCGACAGTAAAACCCTGTTTGGGGGGGGTTTTGATCAGGGTTTTATAAGAAAAAGTGAATGCAGCGTGGCAGCGGTTACAAAAATCTGATGGTCAAAACGCTGTGCACGTGACAACCTCTGATGGAAATGGGTGACAGTTGTTTAGGAAACCACTGATGGAACAATACTAGTGGTTTTTAAAGGGAAAATGAAAACAATGGGTGACTTTAACTATCAGTGGATAGCCTCTATCAGTGGATAGAAACACTGATGTTTGACAACAATATTTATCAAAGGAAATGAGAGAACAGAGGTTGACTTTCAGCAGTGGATAGTTCTTAACAAACAGATGATTGAGCCAAAACAGTGGTTATGGCAGACTTTTAAGGATTTTAATGAAGTATCTTCATTTTTAGCTATTTTAAAGGCTGGATTTTTTATTTTCTGAAAACATTTTAATACTTTTATTCATAGAAAAACAAGATTTTGCTTGTTATTCCATGTTTAGCATGTCAATCCTAGAGATCAAGCTTTCAAAGGTGGATGTGTCTAATGCTTTTGTTAGCACATCTGCTAGATGATCTTTAGTTGGAACATGATGCAGAGAAATCAAACCTTTTTTTTATAGCAATCCCTCACAAAGTGACGTCTGATGTCAAATGAAGATGGATCAATGAGATACTGAATTTTTGATGATATATTTCAGCTACTCGACTGTCCTGCATAAAAGAAGTCTTTTGAGCAATTATATCAAAATCCAATAACATATACTGAAATGACAAACAATTGGACTTTTCAGCTTGCAGCAACATCATAGTATTTTTCTAACAGTGGTTGTGTAACAACTGCTTGTGCTTAGTCGAATATTCTAGACACATTGTCTAGGAATTGACATCCCCTTGTTGTAAACTTCCATACTCTTGATGTCATGACTTTCTGAGCATGATGGTTCTTGATAAACATGCTCTTAACATATGCTGTGTTTTTGAGGGTCCACTTTTTACCAATAAGATTCTCATCCTTTGGTGGTGGAACAAGTTTTAAACTTGTTTTCCCTGAACTGTTGAAGCTCCTCTTGTATGACAAACACCTAACTTTCTGTCTTTTAGTACCCCAATGGTACATGATTAGTTGATGGAATGGTAGAAAATCAAGAAGAGGACAAAAGTTTTGGAATAAACTTTATGTAAGGATCCCTTTTCAATTGATGTTGTCAAGATTTGGTAAAATGGATGAGGTTTAAGAGGGACTGATGTTCAAAAATGTGAGGCTGCAGATGTGAATCACCTGAGCTAACATCTGTTGGTGACTTTTGATGATCCAACAGTTGTTTGAGATGAAGATGAAAGAATCATGAATATAGGTTTGACATACTGATGATTTTTATCCATTTTTGATGGAGTTTATCAACAGTGGTTTGGGAATTTACAACTAGAATGCTATTTTGGTCAAGTACTGTTTATTTTTCAGTGGATGAGCTTTTACAACTGTTTTGAACAGCTGCTGCTCAGATGAAAGACATGGTTTTGACTTGTGAGAACACAATATCATATCCAACATCTGTTGATGAAGATTTGAATTATCTGCAAAACTAAATACTTTGACAAGCAAATTTTAGGTGCAGGTTTATCATTATTATCAAAATAGCAGGGTTTTCATGAAATTTAATGAAGGTTTTCCACATGCCCAGTCATTGCTTATAACACTTTAGATATAGGCAATGATTGAATATCCCAGATGATTACAACTATGAAGTGACATGCTCACAATGATTTTAAAGGCCTTTTGTGAACCTTATTACCATGTGAAAAATTTCTGAAAATTTGGCCTAATGTTTTATTTAATAATCAAACTGGTGATACTTATGTTACCTGAACTCCCTGATATAGTGATTGTACATGATTGATGGATGACAAATGTTTGACCAAGTATGTAGATCTCCTGTGGCCTCTTAAGTGTTTTGGATTTATACTCTTTTCTTTTGAATTCAAAAGTTTTGAGATAAATACACTTTTGAGTTTTTGTGATTTTTCTTCTTTCCCTATTTACCCTTTTCATTAATAAATGTTATAACATTCACTGGAAAGGTTTTTAAGGAAGGAATACTTGATCCAGAATCATTTTCGGTAATGTTTTGAGAGATTTGGACATTGTTACAAATGCTTATGCCAAATTTCACATTACACATGACCTAGACTTCTTAATACCAACACATAACCTTTGTAGGATCCTACTCTTTTATCACAAGTGATTTTGAATAGATTCCACCTCCTTTTAACAGCTCTGGTATTTTCCATCAGAGGTTTGGAGTTGATCCCTAGTTATGTTTGATGTATATTATAAAACTGCTAATTTTCTTATGATGCTTCAACAAAATTGATTTGATCCTTTTGAAGGATTTTCAACCTGTTTTTCAACATATAAGATCATGTAACTAAAGCTTTATTTACCTCTTTTGATGTTAACAGAGACACTAATGCTTTTAACTGAACATATACCTTTGTTGACATGAGGTGACACCTTAGCAGCAGCCATGATGGAATCATCGTAGTTTTTCAACACAAGCACTGAATCTATAATGATTTGATTCATGATACTTCCAGTGTTACGTGATTTCAACGTGATAGATAACATCTTGGTTGTTTTACAGAATTTTTGAATAATTAACTTTGGACGTGATTAATCGTTACTCTGTTTTCAACAAAATATGATCAACTATCAGTATCAATGATTTTGAGCTGAACTATTTATGTCAAAATGATTGTTACATCAAATTTGACTGTCCAGGCTCTGATACCAATTGTTAGGATCTGAGTTTGGATTGATTGTGTTTTGTGTTTGAATTAAGATGAACAATGAACAAGTAATGCAGCGGAATGTAAATGGAAACAAACTTTGCACACAATCAAACAGGAGAATTGCTTTCAACACACATTTTCAACAAAGAACCGAATGATTGAATTTATTTCATCAACGATTACATGCATGCTTACATACTAAAACTCCCCCTCAGCTCGAGCTCCATGGTTGATCGTACAAGATCATAAAATTGATGGAGAAAACTCCTTGAATAAACAGTGCAAACTGTTCTATTTATAGTGCACATCAAACCACTGAAGCATCTAAGCTGACGTCACCATGAAAGTGACACTTAACAACCTAACAACCTACAACTACTGATCTAGTACAAGCACTGTTGTCAATCAGCTGATTACAATACAGAATACAAAGACAGGTTAAACTACTGTTTCTTCATACCACTGCTTCAGCCCTAGCAGTGCTTTGGTCTTCAGCAGCGCTTGAGTCAAGGCAGTAGATTGACCATGAGTGCTTAGTCTTCAATAGTCTTTGGATGGACATCAGTTGTTGTAGTTGTGACAACTGGTAATTTACACCCTTAATTACATGATTAACAGGTGATTACACGATAATAAATAGTGTTTACGACGCTAATTAACTTAACCAGGCCCTTGGAGTGCCAAGGAACGTTTGTTCAGCTATACAGTGCGCGTGTGGTGATTTACAGAAAATCTGCTGAATATTACGCGACAACGGACTGATACCGTGCAAAATGCTGACGACACCGACAAATATAGAAGTTATACGAATATTTTTTTTATATGTTTATGGAGTTTGGGTTACGATATCGGGTCTCGTAGGAATTACGGGCCACTTACACATGAGATGGGCTTGTGGGCCCTGGGCCCAAGCCCAAAACCGCAAGCCTAAACCTACACATAAAATACTAGATCTTATAAGATCTCTGCAATCTCTACTAGATCTCATAAAATTTCACCAAATCTCTACTAAAGATGTTGTCTCAAAGATAAGGGACACATTGTTCAGTGTGTAAATGAGTTTGAGAAATAACCTGAATATAACCTTATTTCATATGGGGCAATGACGCTTTCATTTGAATATAAATAGGAAGTAACCCTCCTTCCCTTCAACAAACCAGCCGAACACCCATTTCTTTCTTTGTCTCTCTCATTTGTTTGTCTGCAACATAAACTCACAAACAACACCCACTTCTCTTTTGAATCTCTACAATTAAATTAAATTACATCATCTCCTTCAAGATACACACACCACAACCGGCTCCCTCTTTCTCTCGTCTTCTTCATGACCGGTCACCGGTGATACACCAGCAACAGCAACACCACCACCACCACAGGCGGCGGCACTGTGGTGGGTGGTGTCGGAGATGGGTTCGAGCATGAGAGGAGGACCGAGAGGGAGAGACGAGAAGGAGAGAGAGAGAGACTCGGGAGGAGAGAGAAAGACAGAGGCGGAGCAGCGCCGCCGCTCACGGCGGCGGCAGGGGCGGTGATGGTGGTTGGTTCCGATGAGTTTCTCCGGTAAACCCCATTTTCTTTTTCATCTTTTACTTTTCCTTTAATTAAAGTTCGATGATGATGACGGTGATCTTATGTTGAAAAGGTTCGGTTTTGAGTCACCCTTGTTCAGGTCAGGTTTGGGTTAGATGCGGCTCGTTCAGTTACGGTTTGGTTCGGATCAGATACGAAGCAGTTCGAGTCGACTCGGTCGGACCGAGTCAAATCGGTCGACCCGGCCAACACACAGTCAAATGTGGTCAAGATGACCAACGGGTCAGCAGTCAACAGATTCGGTTCGTGGTTCGGGTTGACTCGGTCAAACCGAGTCAACTCGGTCAACTCAGTCAAGCGGCTCGACGTATCGACACGTGAAGATTGGTAAAGATTCTACGGCGATTTATTTCGTTATTCTCCTAATTTTATTATTTCATGACTAACGAGCTCGAACCGATTCGATTAGTAATTTATTTACGTTTTGATATTTTGACGAAAACTATATATTTTCGTTACATTGCGTTGAATTGTTGATTGATTGAATTTTAAAATCGACACTTTAGTTGTCAGAATCGTCCAAAAACAGAGGAAACTCTGCCCGTTTTTTCGAGAAAAATCCGTAACGTATTATAGTTTCAAAAATGACACTTAATGGAATTCAAGTTTATAATATTTCAAACCTTGATGTTTCCAAACGCTTTTACAAATAAATATAATGTTATATTTATTTCGAACGTCGTTAACTCGTATCCTTTTATAAATAAATATAGTATATATATTTATTTCAAGCATCGCGTAACCCGAATTCGTTTCATCAAAATAAATATAGTTTATAATTATTTAAAATATCAAATGACACGACGATTGTTTTGCTAAAATAAATATATTATATTTATTTATTTGAAATTATAAACGACACGAATTCTTTTATAAAATAGATATAGTTTATCTATTTATTTCAAACTTCAAACACACTCGATGATAATTTCGCAAAATAAATATAACTTTTATATTTATTACAAACGCCGAAACGACGTATACGTATATTATGGCAAGTATATCCAAGACGCAATATATATAATACAAGTTATTATATATTACTTTCATACGAATATTCCTATATACACAAACGACTTCTCGCGGCGACAAAGTATAACTTAAACATTTTATTAAGTTAACCACTTATCGTCAACAATTCGGTAGAGCTCGGTACCATGTAGATTTGTTACCGCATTATTTAGAAACTTATTAGATATCCCGTGTTAGGAATATTGTAGAATGCACGATAGCGAGTCACGTCTTGGAAACGACATCGCGAAGTCGTAATTAGCTAGCTTTGCACAAGAATATTCAGGTGAGTTCATAACCCCACCTTTTTACGGATTTACATTTTTCTAAATGTTTTTGGGGTGGAAAGACATGCACTTCTGCAAAGCATACAAGATTTTTAATAAACATGAATTATATATTTCTAAACCATGTTACAAAGAACACAAATGGTTTACGAAAAGCTTATATTAGATACCGGTTTTAAAAAACAAGTGAGTTCATGCTCCCCCTTTTCTTTTAACTGTTTTCAGTTTTATAACTTCGGGGGTGAAATACATGTACAAATATTACTATGTTTACAAATGGTATGATAACAAGAAGCACACTTGGTGAGAACGAGAACCAAGTGTGACGAGATATAAGAATACGAGAAGCGCACTTGGTGAGAACGAGAACCAAGTATGAGGCGTTATGAGAAATGATGCGAGAAATCGTGTCACGAATAGGGTACAGAAGCACCATTAATCAACAATATACCTAGACCGCAGAACAAAATGTTAGATCTAACGGGTGCCGGGCAGCCACACTCTCGGTGAGGGCGAGAATCGAGTAGTGCTTTTGTGTCTCAAAATATGCCAACTAAATGCCTAAGGTTTGGTAACTTCCTATGTCGTGTCACATGTTAATGGCTTTGCAACTCATTAACAATCCTGATACTTATAGGAATACTTTATTTACATAAAATTCATACCATACTAAAAATTGATTTATACTTGAAGTACGTGGGGTACTCAAGAAAACTTGAATTATACTTGAGTACGTGGGGTACTCAAGAAAACGGGAATTATACTTGAAGTACGTGGGGTACTTAAGAAAACGGGAATTATACTTGAAGTACGTGGGGTACTCAAGAAAAACTTAAATTATACATGAGTATGTGGTGTACACATGAATACTTGATTTATATATGAAAACTTGATTTATACATTTCACAAACTATGTTTTCATACAAAGTTCCATACAACATGACAAGAAAATGATTTTAAATTCGTTTTCTCAACAATACTTCAAAAACCGGTTATTCAAAAAGATTTATTTCAAATCTTTTACAAACAAACTATGAACTCGCTCAACTTTATGTTGACTTTTTCGCATGTTTCTTTCTCAGGTTGTTTTTCTAAGACAAGGCACGGTTGGAATAGGAGAACCATGTGGAGTCGAGTACTTAGTGGGCGTTCAATTATCTAAAAGTCTTAGCTTGTTTGCTTCCGCTGTGCAATGAAGATACCAGTCCAGTCATGCCAATGCTCTGATATTACGGGGTGTGACAGTAGTAGAACAATTGATAGAAGATATCAGTTGTAAGAATCACTTTCAAGGGGAAAGTCTAATGTAAACTACTGCTTATGTAGAATCCATTGTTCTGAACCAGTTTTGGCTTTACATCATCTGTTCCTCTGTAGGGTTCAATCCCAACATGTTTTAAGTCATATAGGGACAATTTAGATATATTAGGGGTGTCGGAAAATATTTAAGAGGGTTGTTATATCCTCCCAACCTTGTTTTAGAGCTCGTCCTCGAGATCTACTGGAACAGGTGTGGATATTTCCTTTGCATTTCCGATTCAAGCTCCCAAGTGTATTCTGGTCCTCTCTTGGAGTCTCATTTTACCTTGACCAGAATAAATCTCTTGTGCTTGAGGTTCTTAATTTTCCTGTCTTCAATCTGTAGAGGCTTCTCTACAAACTTAAGTTGTTCATTTACCTCTATATCTTTAAGAGGTACTACCAATGATTCTTCAGCTAAGCATTTCTTGAGATTAGATACATGAAATACATCATGTATTCCTGTCATTTCCTCTGGTAGTTGTAGCTGATAGGCTACAGGTCCTATTTTTCTAATAATCTCAAAAGGTCCAACGTACCTGGGGCTTAGCTTTCCCCTTTTGATGAATCTTACTACTCCTTTCCAAGGAGAGACTTTTAATAACACTTTGTCTCCAACCTGAAATTCCAAGGGTTTTCGTCTGTTATCAGCGTAACTCTTTTGGTGATCACGTGCTTCTTTTAGTGGTTCCTTGACTTGAATGATCTTGTCGGTTGTTTCTTGCACTATCTCTGGTCCAGATAATTGCTTTTCCCCAATCTCTGCCCAACAGACTGGAGTTTGGCACTTTCTCCCATAAAGTGCTTCGAAGGGTGGTGCAGCATTGATACTTGTGTGATAACTATTATTATAAGAAAATTCTATTAACGGTAAGTGATCGTCCCAATTACCTCCGAAATCAATTACACAAGCTCTAAGCATGTCTTCCATTGTTTGAATTATCCTTTTGATTTGTCCGTCCGTTTGAGGATGATAAGCGGTGCTTAGATTTAGCTTGGTTCCCATTGCTTTTTGGAAACTTTTTCAAAAATGAGAGGTAAAACGGCTATCTCTATCAGAAACAATTGATAAAGGAATTCCATGTAATGAAACTATTTTATTTACATACAATTTAGCTAATTGTTCCATACTGAAGGTTTCCTTTATTGGTAGAAAATGAGCTGACCTAGTTAGCCTGTCTACAATCACCCAGATTGTATCATTACCTATCCTTGTTTTGGGTAATTTGGTAACAAAATCCATTGTTATCAATTCCCATTTCCAAACTGGCATTTCTAATTGCTGCAACAAGCCTGAGGGTTTCTGATGTTCAACTTTTACTTGTGAGCAGGTTAAACATTTAGAAACATAAGCTGCTATAACCTTTTTCATTCCTATCCACAAGAAATTCTTTCTTAAGTCCTGATACATCTTATCATTTCCAGGATGCATCGTATACTTAGACTTATGGGCTTCTTCTAATATACGATGGCCCAGTTTTCCTAATTTAGGTATCCACTTTCTCTTTTTATGGAATCTCCAAATTCCATCGGTTCCTTGTTCTAATTCCTTAATCATTCCTTTTAACTTTTTAGAATCATCCTTGATTACTGATTCTTGTTCCTGTCTAATCTGTTCATTTAAATCTACTTGTAGATTTAATTTAAGAGAACGTACTCTTTTTGGCTTTTCATGATACTTTCGACTTAAGGCATCTGCTACTACATTTGCTTTTCCTGCATGATACTGGATATTACAATCGTAATCACTAAGAATTTCCATCCAACATCTCTGTCTCATATTCAACTCATTTTGCCCGAAAACATATCTTAAACTCTTATGATATGTGAAAATGGTAAATTTACTACCATAAAGGTAATGTCTCCAAATTTTCAGGGCAAAAATTATAGCTCCTAATTCTAAATCATGGGTTGAATAATTCTCTTCATGATTCTTAAGTTGTCTAGATGCGTAAGCTATAACCTTTTGGCATTGCATTAACACACATCCATACCCTAACTTAGAAGCGTCACAATAGACTACAAAATCTTCAGTTCCTTCTGGTAATGCTAGTATGGGTGCGTTGGTTAATCTTTGCTTAAGAAATCTAAAGGCTTCTTCCAGTTTTGGTCCCTATTCAAACTTAATGGATTTACAGGTTAACTTAGTTAAGGGAATGGCTATTCTAGAAAAATCTAGAATAAATCTCCTATAATAACCGGCCAATCCTAAGAAACTTCTAACCTCAGTTGGTGACTCAGGGGTTTTCCATTTAGTAATTGCTTCGATCTTGGTGGGATCCACATGAATTCCTTCATGATCGACTAAATGCCCAAGAAACTGTACCTGTTCTAACCAAAATTCACACTTTGAAAACTTAGCAGAAAGCTTTTCTTTTCTTAATAAACTTAGAAGTGCGTGCAAATGTTGCATGTTCCTCTTTACTCTTAGAGTAGATGAGAATATCATCTATAAAGACACTTATGAATTTATCCAAATAAGGCTTACATATTCGGTTCATCATGTCCATAAATGCAGCTGGGGGCATTGGTTAAACCAAATGGCATGACAGTAAATTCATAATGGTCATACCTCGTTCTAAAAGCGGTCTTAGGAATGTCCTCTTTCTGTACCTTTAATTGATGATATTCTGACCGTAAATCGATCTTAGAGAAAATCGAGCTCCTTGCAACTGATCAAACAAATCATCGATCCTTGGTAATGGGTACCGATTTTTAATCGTGACTTTGTTCAATTCACGGTAATCAATGCACATACGCATTGATCCATCTTTCTTCTTAACAAATAAAATCGGTGGTCCCCATGGCAATGAACTTGGTTGTATGAATCCTTTCTCCAGTAGTTCGTCTAACTGTTTCTTTAATTCTTGCATTTCTGCAGGCGCCAAACGGTAAGGTGATTTGGCAATTGGTGTTGTTCCTGGTAACAGATGGATTCTGAATTCAACTTCTCTGTATGGAGCTAGTCCTGGTAATTCTTCTGAAAATACATCTGAAAACTGAGACACTACAGGAATATCTTTCAGTTCTTTTCCTTTAGTGTTAGTGATTATAGAAATCAAATACACTAATGATCCTTTTCTTATATAACTTGCTGTTTTCATCACAGAGATGAATTTCGTGGATCTAGATGGCTTATCTCCTTTAATTGTGAACTTTTCACCCTTTGGTGAATATAGTTGGATTGACTTTTGATCACATAGAATACTGGCTTTATTGGCTATTAACCAATCCATTCCTAATACGACATCAAATCTTGCCAGATTCATTGGGTAAAGGTTTGCAATAAACTTTTGATTTAAAAATTCTATTCTTGCTTCCTGCAAAATTTTAGAAATCTTAATGGTTTCTCGATTTGCTGTCTCTACTAGACATTCTTGTGGGAGTTTAGTTAATGGTTGGTTGAGAAGTTTGCAAAATGAAGTATTAATAAAACTTTGGTTCGCACCAGAGTCAAATAATACTTTAGCAAAAACATCATTAACTAAAAACGTACCGACTATCACGTCCGGAATAATCTTGGCTTCATCTGCAGTCAGAACAAATGCTCTAGCATTTTTGATGTTCTTGTTGCCCATGGCTGGAACTAGTTTCGGACAGTTCGGCTTGATGTGACATTTTTCTCCACAGTTGAAACACATCCCATTATTAGGTTTCCTCCTACAATCTTCTTCCTTGTTCACTGGTTTCTTGCAGAAATTGCAGTAAGTGAAGCATTTTTTCGAATGCTTTTTTTTGTAGGCCTTGCAGTAAGGTGTAGAGGTAGAACCTACATTTTTCCCATGGTTGGAATTACCGTAGCGAAATTCCTGGGTAAGCCTTTGGGCTAGGTTCCTTCTCTGGTCCTCCTCTCGTGTACACACTAACTCATCTGTCAAGGTATTTGCTAGTTCTACAGCTTCTTCTATAGTTTGAGGTCTAGCCGCCTTGACTACATGCCTAATCTCACTGATTAATCCCCAAATATAACAGGAGATTTATACTGGTTCAGGTGATGCAAGTGTTGGCACTATTCTAGCATATTCAAAGAATAATATAGTTTATCCCTTACTATCCACTCCAGTCATTCTAAGGTTTATGAATTTATTTGCTATCTGTTCTTTTTCATTAGGAGGGCATAATTTCCTTTCTATCATATTCTTAAATTCCTTCCATTCCATATTGTAAATTCTGTCACTTCCCCTAGACTGGAGGATAGTGTTCCACCATTATAGTGCTGAGTTTTAAACAGTTTGGAGGCAAACATTATCTTATCCTCTTCCGCACACTTTTCTATCCAGCGTAGAGCTGCAATGGCCCCTTCATTGCCCGAGAATTCCATTGGTTTACAAGACCAGAATTCTTTATAAGAACAACCATAAGACATGGTTCTTCTTCTTTTGGGAATGGGCACTTGAAGTATAGCTCCATTGTTTAGGCTGTGTTCAGGTTCAGTGGGTCGTTTACTGCTATGATTACTTTTATTATCAGCTTCCCTAACTGTTTGAATAATATATGGCATTGCGTCTATAATTCCTTGTGCCACTATGTGTTGGATAGCAATGTTATCCACTTGGTTTCCATTGTTATTGTTGTTCTGATTATCGTTATTCTTGTTTTCCGGGTTATTATTCGGGTTTTCTTGATTCACTTGGTCGGCTATCTGAATTATAAACAATTACCACATATTAATATCACAAGATAATATTTAATATAACCAATCACACAACACACATATTGATCAAAATCGTCGAACATTGCGACTTACTCTTTCTTATATATTATGCATCTAGTACAAACTGAAACTGGAATTTAAAATTACAATACTATTAGGCATCAGTAGCTAGTGTCTAGGTTTTTTTCTTTCAAACATACACACATATTATATATATTATTATTATTACCACCACCATCACTGATATGGGTTCATCCAGAACTCCATATTGCGCTCGTCATACTTCCAGACGAGTCGCTCTCCGACCTGCCTCATCCTTTCGCTACTTTCTGAAATTTCCTCTCCGAAGGTTCGGAGCT
Organism: Helianthus tuberosus; assembly: GCA_030545235.1. Lineage (NCBI taxonomy): Eukaryota > Viridiplantae > Streptophyta > Magnoliopsida > Asterales > Asteraceae > Helianthus > Helianthus tuberosus. The sequence continues at coordinate 2,690,840 of CM060399.1, forward strand.
CTTGCACATTTTCTGCACTCATTGGGGGTGCAGGTGCTGGGACTGGGTTTGGGAACTGGGGCATGGGTTCCTGGTACGCGTATGGATTCTCTAAAATTTGCCTGATGTACTAATTGCTATCATAGTAGGGATCTAGAGGGTCCAAACCTGGGTAGGCTGCTAGATTCGGCATGGGTTCATCTTCTGGTATTGGGTAGCGTTGCTGGTAATCCCTATGTTCGTCTAACCACGGGTCGTAGTCTGGATCTAAGGGATTGGGTGCGGGTGTCCTAGATATCTCAGCTGGGTTGAATTCAGGCATTGGGATTTTATTTTCTGGGTTATTTTCAATTTCCATTGGCAATGCAGGAAATAATGGTAAAGGCTGAGGTGCTATGAGTTGCTCAAGGTTAGGGTCGGCAACTGTGGTTGCTAGGATATGGAAATTTGCTAAACTCCTATTGATCATATCCTGAGTGTGAGCATCTATTTCTCTTTTAATAGCTGGTAAAGCTCGCTGGTGTTGCAACTTTTTCATCCTCTTCCTACGTTCATGTGCTCCTCTACTGAACCATCCTCTCTTTTTAAGAGGGAATGGCTCTTCAGACTGAGCCTTAAACACGAATATCCCATCTTCATTGTCAGCAGAATACCCTGAGAGGGCAGGCTGTGATGAGGTGCCTTCGCTCCTAGGTGAGCTGGACAACTGACGGTAGGCGCCGAAAGGTCCTTGGTTGCTCATACTGTAAACTAACAAATAGTCAAATAACACACAACAATAAAATGCAGATATGTACGTATTTTCATAATTTATTTCCTAACACTTTGAATAATATCTTCGTGTCAGCAGAACACTTATGTGGCTGAATTAGTGACTTAGCTCTGATACCACCTTCTGTCGCAACCCCCGTCCCCTAACTACCCGGGAACGGGCGGCCGCGGCCAGTTTCGGTGGTATCGGTGTTTATCATTTTGGCAGTGGAACTTTCATCAAGATCGTAGTTAGGAAATACTTTATCAGAGTAAAATACCACGCTTTTATAATATTAAACATATGGGAAACTCCCAAGTTTTAAGTACACACATTTTCATAGGGATAAACCCTATTTATTTAAATAAAACATCTCTTTATTTTAGGTAACTTTATAGCCACTTTTCCAAGCCTTCAGTGCTGTCCAGCTGGCTTCTATTTGGCTTTCACATTTTGTTACCTGAAACGCGTTTAAGAAAATTTTGTCAGTGGGAAATACTGGTGAGTGAATCTCAGTTTAATCAAGACTTGTAAAAAAACCATTGTACAGTATTGAGGGCGGTCGCGCAATTACATTTGTTTCCATCTACTTTAATTACCACCCACGGTACTGTCAACCCGACTTGTGGTCATGTTACTACTCACAATGTAGTAACAAATTTTGTATACAAAACCCCAACATACCGACGATAATTGTAGAATACAAATACTCAATCACTGTTTATTGTAATGTTAATTAAGTGAGGTTTTGTAGAAACAGTTAACAAAAAGGAGATTACTCACATTGCTGTCTTAGGGTTTTCCTTAAGGATTTCCTAGTGATTATCTATAAATTACACAAATGCACATGCGTTAGTATAATAACCCAATATTTACATTAGTAATACCCTCCCCGAGATGGCATTCTAACGACTACGTCAGGCAGAACCACGACTGCCATTACGGAACCTTGGATCAATCGGGCAGCGTATCTAATACGTAACCGGGGTTATGATACTTACAACATGGCAGAACTTCGTTATTTAGGGGTATAATTCCCGGTATAATAGCTACACTACAGAAAATTTGAGAGAGAAAATTGTGTGGTGCGAGTTGGGACTGAAGGCCTGGGCTCCCAATAAATAGGGCTGAAACAGGGAGACCTAGCGGCCCGCGACGGAAACAGGGGGGCTTCGCGGCCCGCGACCTAGGGGACCTAGGGCGTAGCCTTGCCCGGTCACGAGGTAGGTTCTACTCGCGTTAGGACACGTGGCGGCTCCGGAGGAGGGCGGGTGGCCAGGCTCGTCGTGCCCCGCGACGGATGTGGCTAGGGGCGTCGCGCCCCGTGAGCGCCTCTAAAATTTTGTTTTTATTTTATTTTTTAATTATATATGGTAACTTGGGCTTGGTTTTCGTATACGGGGTATGTTTTAAGACATATAGGGACAATTTAGATATATTAGGGGTGTCAGAAAATATTTAGGAGGGCTGTTATAGGGGGTCTATGGGAAAACCAAAGATGGCATGGGTTAAATGGCGAAGTGTTGTTGGGCCGTTGAATGAAGGTGAGTTGGGCTTCGTTTGTAACAACCCGACTTTTCGGATCGTTACCTAACGCTGTCTTTTCTTCGTAAACGCTTGTACTCCCGAGATCCGGTTAACGCTAAAGGGTTAAACTATTTTTTCAACGCATTTTAAACGCATATTACAACGCTTATTCAAAACGCAGTTATCACATCTAAACGCTGTTTACAACGCATACTATTTAAACACATTTTATCGCATATTACATCGCATGTTTAGACTAAACGCTATTACATCGCTTATCACAACACAAACTCAACGTAGACTCGAAACGCGGAATTTAATTATGTTATATGTGTGTTCTATGTGTTTATTTGTTAAATGTTTTGTGGTTATCAACGCAATGCTTATACGCTATTACCCTTACTAGCAACTTGATTAAACGCATGCAACGCTTAATAAACGAACCAAAGTTGGAAAACTAACTCGCACAAACACGGCCGTCCGAATGGCCTTCCGTCCGAATGGACATCCGCCCGGATGACCATCCAACCGGATGACCATCCAACCGGATGGAGCCATCCGAACGACAACCAATCGCCGCCGACTTAAACCCTCGCACTCACTCTATAAATACCACCGTACACCCTCATTCTCTGATGTTGACACTCCCATTCGCTCCCCAAGACTCTGTCTCGATTCAAGGCTATTTTGTAAGTATTTCTCCTCAAATCTTCTCTAATCTTCACCTCAAATCTCTTCTACATCATCTTCTTCATCAAAATCACACACAAACACTAACTTTTCTTCGAAATCGCATGATTTAGGCCTCTTGAAGGTGGTTTCCACCCATTTTGCTCAGGAAAAATGTTGTGGAACACCATTTGATCGTGATTGATTCTAGATCTAAAAGATTCACACTTTTAAACTTAATCACAACAAGATTTCAACACTTTTTCATCTATTTTCAACCTTTCTTCAATTTACTACACCATATCGATCGAATCTAGACTCAATCAGACCCTCGATCATTCCTTAGTCGAGAGTCGGCTTGAAAACGGATTTCCACCGGAGAGATGGACCGATAAACGGGTCAAACATGAATCTTTATCAAGAACAGTGAGTTTGCTCTAATGGGCTAAGACCATCCGGCCAAATGAACTGGAATTGATATGTTTCCATTGTTTGACACATCATCACACCGTCTCCATTAACTTCAGAACTTTTTACTTAGGAATTCTAACGAAACTTCAACTACAGATCATTTGACCGAATGGCCATCCGTCCGGATGACCATCCGTCCGAATGAACTGACCTATATAATTTCCAATGTATAAACGTTTTGACTAAACTTCGAATTTTAACAATTTACAAACACCACACACTCACTCGAATGAGCATCCGTTCGAATGGCCATCCGCTCGGATGACCATCCGTCCGGATGACCATCCGTCCGGATGACCATCCGTTCGGATGGGACCCATCCGTTTGGATCACCAATCGAACACTTAACCATCCGACATTCTGTTTACGCACTGTTCAACACTCTGCTCAAAGACTTATGCTTCTGTACACAATCCAACTCAACGCGCTCCCTTCAATCCAATCCAGATTGTGTTTACTCATTAAACACGCACTGTGAGTATACTCGAACTCATTTTCATTTAACGTACTTTTGGGTGTTACATACGTTCTATATCAAAACACAATACACAACACAAACACTTTTAAACGTTAACCGCTCCCGCATGCTATACGTGATTTGTTGAATGCATGTTACTATGTTATACAGTGTTACACTATACCGCCTCTAGCAACGATAGTACTATAGTTTGGACTCAACACCTGTCGTGGACAGGGGTTGCTAGGGATCACATTACTTTAATTCATGTGTTCGCTTCGACGAACATGTGTCGCGCATACTCTTCAATGCAGTCTCGTGGTTAGGTTGTAATCATTGTTGGTAGTTATATGCTTCACTCGTACGTGTTACACGCTGGTTATGCGTAAACACTTTTCTTACTACTACTATGCAAACTTGTGTACTTACCTTTACTTTATGTATTGACTTTATCTTAACGTATGTGACAGGTTGATTTGGATGTTAATGCGGGAAATCAAGATAGGCAGTCTAGAAACTCATCTAATAGAAATCTAGGTTGTCGGACTTGTTTTGCTTTTGAGAACTCTCTATCTGTAATAATTGTTTGTTGAATATTTGTTCGTTAGTATGGGATGATGAACCTTTAAAATATTGGTAATGAATATTTGTTATGGATTATCTTGAGCAATCTGGTTCGCCTAGTGCCGCGCCCCGATGATTCCGCCATCGGTTGGGGTGTGACAGATTGGTATCAGAGCCATAACTATAGGGAATTAGGTCGAGTCATGTAGAATTGACCTAGTCTATAGTCTAGGCACCAACAGACCGCTTCGTGCAAACCCAGTAGGGGTTTCGTATGAACTTACTTCTGATACTCTCATTCGAATTCGCCAAAACTATAACTTCATGCAAACCCGCATACTACAGCGTCGTACGAAGGAGACCTTCCCTAAGGTTGAAAACTACTTTGCCTTTCCTAAGGCTAGCACAATACACACGTCTTCGAAAACACTCGCATAACACAACCGAGTGATTGGGTCGAGATTAGGAGTGAAAACCAGGACCTCTCGATAAGATCGCTCACTCTACGTGTATTTTTACTCTCAGCACAAGAAACTTCGTTGAGTTAGGAGTCACATCCATATCTCAACGGAGATCTCCACCTCTATCTCGTGGTTTTGCCACACTATCAGGAACGAAGTTGTTAAGTTCGGGGTGAAACCCGCATCTTAATGACCTGTTCCACTCCCTACTTTGAGTTTACAACTCTCACTAAAGTCTCGATTGTTCCGATGACTCGAGTCACGTAGTAACTGGAAGGATGAGTGTCGTTCGCCAGATTCGGCAAGAGCACAGTCTATTAGGCCAAAGCATGTACTCGAGGTCGTTGTGAGTAATCGAATCACTTTGGGTAGTCGATGTCTAACACCCAGGTCACTCCATTTATTTTCAAGCGTGCAACCGTCGATTTTACGCGTCATCGATTTTATTATGGTTTTGTGTTTTAGGTTGCGATAGCTAGACTTTACGTTGATGGTTTTGATTTAGCGCTTCTCGCTCCGCAAAACGCGCACAACTTACACAGCCCCCTTTAACCTAAAACACTAACTAATCGCAACCAAGATAAGGACTCTTGTGCGCTATACTACTCGCAACGCTACTCGCTATCGCTCGTAACTCTAGATCGCATTACGCGCCCTTGAAAGATAGGTGAATACGTGAAAAAAATATGTAGGTGAATACGTGCAAAATATGTGCGTACGTGGATTATGTGCTACTATGTGCTTATGTGTATATGTGCTTATGTGTGGTTTATGTGCCTATGTGTTATATGTGTTACTGAGCTTTACCTAATAATAATAATAAGTATGTGGTTAAATGCTAAACTTTTCAAAATCCGATATAATCGAATCTCGTCTAATTCACACGACGACGTCTGATGCAGAATCTGCACTCGACAATGTCGTCATTTGGATCTCACACTCAATGTGTTGCCTACCGAAACCATGGTGACATGCGTATTGCTTCACTCGTAGCCAAGGAAATGGCTAAAGTCATACCTCAGATTGTTAGTGAAATCAACGAGGTCAGCAGCAAATCTTCTATCGAGTCAAAAAGCGACGCGCCTAAAACTCCTTTTATCTTAAAGCAATTCAAGGCCTATGGTCCTGCAAACTTCACTGGCGAAGATGGACCCAGTGCTATGTTCCAATGGTTTGACTCTATCAAAGTCACCTTCAGCCAAAGCTGATGCCTAGAAAATCTGCGTAATGTGAATGCTACTGGAGTCTTTCAGTCCAGGGCTCTGGATTGGTGGACTGCTGAGCGCAACAGCTGCTGTAACGATGCAGCTTATGGCCTCTCATGGGAAGAACTCAGGGAGCTTATGATGAAGGATTTCTGTCCTCCTCATGAAGTTAAAAAGCTAGAGAACGAATTCTGGCACATAAAGCAGGAAGGAGGTGACAACGCTGGTCTCACCGCTCGCTTCAAGCAGCTGAGTATTATCTGTCCTAGTCAGGTAGCCACGCCTGATATGATAATCAAGAAGTACATTCGAGCTCTTCCCGACTGTGTAGCTGACTTTGTTCAAGCAGCTAAACCTGCTACCATTGAGGAAACCTACCAACTCGTTGCTGAGATCAACGATAAGCGAGTCTTAGCTGGGTATTTCAAAACCTCGACCAAGAGCCTCAATCAAGCAACCGCAACTCCTCTCAACGTCAAGGCCGCAAGCGAAATAACAGAAACAACAAGAACTATGCTACTACCCCGCTCCTCTCAACGCTGTTCCTGTACAGCCCAACAACCAAAACTGCCAAGCTACTGTCACCAACGCACCACCTTCTAAGCATGCCTATACTGGTGTTCATCCTCTATGCCAAACTTGTAACTATCATCACCCAGCAGGGGTGAATTGTTGTTTATGTGCAAACTGCAACATCTATGGGCACTTAACTGCTCACTACCGTTTAGGCCCACGCCAGCAAGCAGCTCAAGCTCATCCAGCACCACTAGCTCCACTCCCTGCTCCTTAGGTTAACCAAGCAGCTCTTGCGCCCGCTGTTCAACCACGAGCTTGCTACTCTTGTGGTGACCTGAATCACTTTGCTAACGTCTACCCGCTCTGCGTTGTGAAACAAGAACCACAGCAGCAACACAAGCAACACCAGCAATCACAGCAGCCGCAGCCTCAGCAGCAGCATCAACAACAGCCACAACAAGCAGCCCGCGGAAAAACCTTCAACATCAACATCCACCAGGCTTAGACTGACAACAATGTTGTTAATGCTACGTTCCTTATTAACGGTATTTATGCTTCGTGTTTATTTGATACTTGAGCCGATAACTGTTTCGTGTCGTTTAAATTCGAAATGCTCCTAAACTATAAACGCGCTAACCTCCTAAACGACCTTCGACGTAGAAATTGCCACCAGAAGAACCATCACCGTCAATTCCTTTCTCCGTGATTGTACCCTCGAACTCAACAATCATGTTTTTCCAATCAATCTCATTCCTATGCAACTTGGTAGTTTCGATGTCATAGTAGGCATGGACTTTCTTCGTGAAAATCGTGCTAAAGTCATTTGTTTCGAAAAGATGATTCGTTTCTCTCTTTCAAACGGTGATCAACTTTGTGTTTACGGCGAAGTATCCTCGAAGGAACTGAAACTTATGTCGTACATCCAAGCAAGCAAGTATCTCCGCAAGGAATACTTGGCTTTCTTAGCTCACATTATAGTAGCAGAGGAGAAAAGAAGCCGATGGAAAAGGTACTTGTGGTTCGTGATTTTCCTAATGTTTTTCCTGACGAATTACCTGGTCTACCCCCTACGCGTGATATCAACTTTCATATGGAACTTATTCCTAGAGCTAACCCTGTTGCTAAAGCCCCTTATCGCTTAACACCGTCCGAAATGCGTTAACTTTCTAGCCAACTCTAGGAGTTACTTGATAAAGGCTTTAAACGCCCTAGCACATCTCTATGGGGCGCACCTGTCCTTTTCGTGAAAAAGAAGGATGGATCATTCTGAATGTGCATCGATTATAGGGAACTCAACAAGCTTACTATCAATAATCACTACCCTTTACCCCGAATTGACGACTTATTTGATCAACTACAAGGCGCTACGTGTTTCTCTAAGATCGATCTACGTTCTGGTTATCATCAGTTGCGAATTCAAGAGCAAGACATCCCGAAAACCGCTTTTCGTACCCGCTATGGGCATTACGAATTCGTGGTCATGCCTTTTAGTCTTACAAAAGCACCCATGGTCTTTATGGATTTAATGAACCGTGTGTGTAAACCCTTTCTTGATTGCTTCATTATCGTGTTTATCAATGATATCCTTATCTATTCAAAGTCGAGAGCCAAACACGCGCAACATCTTCCTTTAGTTCTCGAGCTTCTCCAAGGGAATCGCCTCTACGCCGAGTTCTCCAAGTGCGAATTTTGGCTCGAGGAGGTTCAATTGCTCATGAATATTGAAGTAGTTAAGAGTTGGGTTACGCCGAAAACCCCATTCGAAGTTCATTCATTTCTCGGATTGGCGGGTTATTACTGTCGATTTATCGTTGATTTCTCTAAAATCGCCATTCCCCTCACCTCTCTCACGCATAAAGATAAACCTTTTGTTTGGGGAACTGAACAAGAGGATGCCTTTCAAACTCTTAAGTGTATGCTTTGCAACGCTCCCGTACTCGCTCTACCCGATGGAAACAAAGACTTTGTTGTTTATTGCGACGCCTCTAACCTAGGTCTTGGTTGTGTCCTTATGCAACGAGACAAGGTTATCGCGTATGCGTCTCGACAACTCAAGGTCCACGAGAAGAACTACACAACCCATGATCTCGAACTTGGTGCAGCTGTTTTTGCGTTAAAAATTTGGCGACACTACCTGTATGGTACCAAGTGTACAATTTTCACCGACCATAAAAGCTTACAACACATCTTGAACCAGAAAGAACTAAACATGCGCTAACGCAGATGGGTTGAACTTCTCAACAATTACGAATGTGAGATACGCTACCACCCAGGCAAAGCAAACGCCATCGCTGACACTCTTAGTCGATGAATCTATCTACATAGTGTTCGTAATGTTCAAGCCCAACACGACCTCGAAGCTCTCATTAACGACGCTCAACACGCCTGTTTTCTCGAGGACACCTTGATGGAAGAAAGAATCTGCGGAACCGAAAACCAACTAGTGAATAAACAGGATGGTATTTTTCACTATCTCGACCGTATTTGGATACCTAGTCGCAATAATCTCCGAGAGATTTTGATGACTGAAGCCCACAAATCTCGATATTCCATTCACCCCGGTGTCGACAAGATGTACTAGGACCTTCGTTCCAGGTATTGGTGGACGGGAATGAAGAAAGATATCGCTCTCTATGTTTCGAAATGCAACAACCCGAGATCTCGATGTGGAAATGGGAGAGTATAACTATGGATTTTATTACGAAACTTCCTCGCACGCCATCAGGTCACGATAGCATTTGGGTTATCGTTGATTGTCTTACGAAATCCGCTCACTTTTTACCAATACGAGAAGACTACAAGGTTGAACGATTGGCACGAATCTATACCGACGAAGTTATTTGTCGACATGGGACACCTCGTGACATCATCTCTGACCGCGATGGTTGGTTTACCTCGCGTCTCTGGGAGTCATTCCAATCCGCTCTCGGTACGACTCTTAATCTCAGTACCGCATTTCACCCCCAGACCGACGGTCAGACTGAGCGCACGATCCGCACCCTTGAAGACATGCTTCGTTCGTGCGTTATAGATTTTGGTGGTAATTGGGATTCGCATTTACCTGTAGTAGAATTCTCGTACAACAACAGTTATCAAACTAGTATTCAAATGGCACCCTTTGAGACATTATATGGAAGAAAATATTGATCGCCTATTGTATGGCACGAGATCGGAGACGCTCAAATCACCGGTCCTAAGTTATTACAAGAAACGACTGACAAGATCCTCCAAATAAGAGACAATCTCTTGAAAGCTCAGAGTCGTCAGAAGAGTTACGCCGATAAACGCCGAAAGCCCCTTGAGTTCAAAGTTGGTGATCACGTATTCCTAAAGGTTTCACCTTGGAAGGGGGTGATCCGATTCGGCAAGAAAGGAAAGCTAGCGCCATGATACGTGGGTCCCTTTAAGATTCTGGAAAGAATTGGCAAAGTGGCATACTGACTCGAATTACCGGATGAACTCTGCAACGTACACCCAACTTTCCACGTCTCGAACCTCAAAAAGTGCCAAGCTCAAGAAAATCTTCACGTGCCTCTTGAAGATTTGGAAATAAACGAAACCCTGCACTTTGTGGAAAAGCCAGTAGAAATCATGGATCGAGAGACCAAGAAACTTCGACGCTCTCGCATTCCTATAGTGAAGGTTTTCTAGGAAGGAAAACGCGGCGCCGAGTTCACCTGAAAGTGATATGAAAGCTAAATATCCACAGCTCTTTGTTACGCCTGCTCCTTAATTTCGGGACAAAACTTCCTAAAGTAGAGGAGGTTGTAACAACCTGACTTTCCGGATCATTACCTATCGCTGTGTTTTCTTCGTAAACACTTGTACTCCCGAGATCCGATTAACCCAAAAGGGTTAAACTATATTTGCAACGCATTTTAAACGCATATTACAACGCTTATTCAAAACGAAGTTATCAAATCTAAATGTTGTTTATAACGCACACTATTTAAACACATTTTATCGCATATTACATCGCATGTTTAGACTAAACGTTATCGCATCGCTTATCGCAACGCAAACTCAACGCAGACTCAAAAGCAGAATTTAATTATATTATGTGTGTGCTCTATGTGTTTATTTGTTAAATGTTATGTGGTTATCAACGCAACGATTATATGCTATTACGCTTACTCGTAACTCGATTAAACGTAAAGCAACGCTTCACAAACGAACCAAAGTTGGAAAATTAACTCGCATAAACACGACCGTCCGAATGGCCTTCCGTCCGAATGGACATCCACCCGGATAACCATCCAACCAGATGGAGCCTTTCGAATGACAACCACTCGCCACCAACTTAAACCCTCGCACTCACTCTATAAATACCGACGTAGACCCTCATTCTCTGATGTTGACACTCCCATTCACTCCCCAAGACTCTGTCTTGATTCAAGGCCATTTAGTAAGAATTTCTCCTTAAATCTTCTCTAATCTTCACCTCTAATCTATTCTACATCATCTTCTTTATCAAAATCACACACAAACATTAACTTTTCTTCGAAATCGACTGATTTAGGCCTCTTGAAGGTGGTTTCCACCCATTTTGCTTAGGCAAACTGTTGTGGAACACCATTTGATCGAGATTGGTTCTAGATCTAAAGGATTTCACACTTTTAAACTTAATCACAACAAGATTTCAACACTTATTAATCTATTTTCAACTTTTCTTCAATTTACTACACCATATCGATGGAATCTAGACTCAATCAGACCGTCGACTCGTTCCTTAGTCGAGAGCCGGCTTGAAAACAGATTTCCACCAGAGAGATGGGCCGATAAACGGGTCAAACATGAATCTTAATCAAGAACAGTGAGTTTGCTCGAATGGGCTGAGATCATCCGGCCGAATGAGTTGGAATTGATATGTTTCTGTTGTTTGACACGTCATCACACCGTCTCCGATAACTTCAGAACTTTTTACTTAGGAATTCTTACGAAATTTCAACTACAAATCATTCGACTAAATGGCCATCCGTCCGGATGACCATCCGTCCGAATGAGCTGACCTATATAATTTCCAATGTATAAACGTTTTGACTAAACTTTGAATTTTTACAATTTACAAACACCACACACTCATTCGAATGGCCATCCGCTCGGATGGCCATCCGTTAGGATCACCAGTCGAACACTTAACCATCCGACATTCTGTTTACGCACTGTTCAACACTTTCCTCAAAGACTTATGCTTCTGTACACAAGCCAACTCAACGCGCTCCCTTCAATCCAATCCAGATTGTGTTTACTTGTTAAACTCGCACTATGAGTATACTCGAACCCATTTTCGTTTAACGCAATTTTGGGTGTTACATACGTTCTATATCAAAACAAAATACGCAACACAAAGACTTTTAAACGCTAACCGCTCCCGCATGCTATACGTGATTTGTTGAATGCCTGTTACTATACTATACAGTGCTACACTATACCGCCTCTAGCAACGATAGTACTATAGTTTGGACTCAGCACCTGTCGTGGACAGGGGTTGCTAGGGATCACATTACTTTACTTCACGTGTTCGGTTCGGTGAACATGTCTCATGCATACTCTACAACGCAGTCTCGTGGTTAGGTTGTAACCATTGTTGGTAGTTACATGCTTCGCCCGTTACGTGTTACATGTTGGTTATGCGTAAACGCTTTTCGTACTATTACTATGCAAACTTGTGTACTCACCTTTACTTTATGTATTAACTTTATTTTAACGTATGTGACATGTTGATTTGGATGTTAATGCGGGAAAAAAGATAGGCAGTCTAGAAACTCATCTAATAGAAATCTAGGTTGTCGGACTTGTTTGCTTTTGAGAACTCGCAATCTGTAATAATTGTTTGTTGAATATTTTTTCGTTACTATGGGATGATGAACCTTTAAAATATTGGTAATGAATAGTTGTTATGGATCCTGTTGAGCAATCTGGTTCGCCTAGTGCCGTGCCCCGATGATTATGCCATCTGTTGGGGTGTGACAACGTTACTCTTCATGACTTCAATAAAATCATATTAGTCAAATGGGGATGGAGGTTCCAATATGAGCAAGGGAGGTTATGGCGGAAGGTTATGTTCGGTCTACGCATTTCCCCTAGAAGATGGGTATTCTTCCCAGCCAAAAGTGGAAGGACCGGGGCCTGGAACAACATAATTAAACTTGACAATGAACTACGTGCAAAGAACTTGGATTTGAGCAGATTGATTAAAGCAATTCCTGGTGACGGGTATTACAACCCTCCTGAAAATTTTTCTGACGCTCTAATATATTTTAAAATATTCCCATATGTCCAAAAATACACCCCGTATGTGAAAACCGAGCCCAAAATATGAAATATCATTACAAATAATTAAAAAACAAGAAAAAGGAAGTTTACGCGGGGCGCGTAAGCCATCTCTTGAGCTTACGCTTGCCGCGACAACTCTAAGGTCAAGCGAGCCCCGGTGTTGACACGTGTCATAACGCGTGTTAAACCTAGTTCATGACCTGGATCACCTATGCCTAGAACCCCCTAGTACGCGGGTTGCGTAGGCCTTAGCCTAACCTTACGCGGGCCATGAGGACATCAATTTTCAGCCCTATATAAGAAGGCATCGGGATTTCGTTTTCCGTCACTCATTTCTTTTCTTTCTTGCGAAATTCTGAAGTAATAGGCATAATCTCCGAGTATAATACCCCTTAATTAATGAAGTTCTGCCCCATTGTAAGTATTATAACCCCAGTTACGTATTAGATACGCTGCCCGATTGATCTAGGGTTCTGTAATAACTGTCGTGGTTCTGCATGACGTAGTTATTGGAATACCGTCTCGGGGAGGGTATCATTAATATAAATAATGGGTTATTATACTAACATATGTACATTTGTGTAAATTATAGATAAATCACCAGGAAACCCTAAAAGAAGTCTAAGACGACAATGTGAGTTTATCCGCTTTTTGTAAACCTTTTTGTGAACTATTTTACAAAACCTTAAATGCTTTACAATATGATTAAGCAGTGATTGAGTCTTTGTAGTTCTTCAATTAGTGCCGGTATGTTGGGGTTTTGTATACAAAATGTGGAACACGTTACCATTGGACAACGAGTTAGCCAATGTGTAATATGACCCACCAGTCAGGATTGACAGTACTGAATGAGTAATTATGTAGAAATAAACAATGTGATCGCTCTCAATAATGTGTTAATTGATAAAATGTTTCTTGATTAAACTGGGATTCACTCACCAGTATTTCTCACTGACAAATGTTTTTAAAACGCGTTTCAGGTAACACAATGTGACAACCAAATTAGAAGAAAGCCAGCTTAAGAGCACTGACGGCTTGGAAAATGTGGCTATAAAAGTTACCTAAAAGACGATGTTTTAAATTCAATAAAATAGGGTTTATCCATATGTTGTAATAAGAAACTTGGATTTTACCCATGTGGTTATTAATATAAAATATGGTGGTTTCTACTCTGATAAACATTTCCTAAGTACGGTCCCGATGAATTTCCGCTGCCAAATTAATAAACAAAATGATACCACCACAAATGATGTTCACGGCCTCCCGTTCCCGGGACAGATAAGGGGGCGGGGGTTGCGACAGAAGGTGGTATCAGAGATTAGCCACTGATTCAGCCACCGAAGTGTTCTTCTGACATTAATATATTATTCAAATTGTTAGGAAATTAACTATGAAAATACGTGCATATCTGTATTTTATTGTTATGTGTTATTTGACTATTTGTTAGTTTACAGTATGAGTGATCAAGGACCCTCGGACTTGTATTGTCAGTTGTCTGATTCACCTAGGAGTGAAGGAACTTCTTCCCAGCCTACCCTCTCTGGGTATTCTGCTGATCAGGAAGAAGGGATGTTTGTCTTTAATGCTCAGTCTGAAGAGCCATTCTCTCAGAAAAAGAGAGGATGGTTCAGTAAGGGAGCATTCGAGTGTAGGAAAAGAATGCGAAAGTTGCAACAGCAAAGAGTCCTAGCAGCCGCTAAGCGAGAGTCAGATGCCCATACACAGGATATGCTTAATAGAAGCTTAGCCAATTTTCATATCCTAGCAACAACTGATGCCCATACACAGGATATGCTTAATAGAAGCTTAGCCAATTTTCATATCCTAGCAACAACTGATGCCGACCCAAATATGGAACAACTAGTAGCCCCACAACCCTTACCTTTGTTTCCCACTCAGCTGAAGGAAGTAGAAATGCATGATTTCAACCCTGAGGAGATACCTAGGATACCAGCCCCTAATCCCTTAGATCCAAATTATGATCCATGGTTCGATGATCATAGGGATTATGTGCCACGCTACCACTTAAATGACGAAACCTTGCCGAACTTAGCAGCATATCCAGGTCTGGACCCTCTAGATCCCTATTACGACAAAGATGAATACATTAGGGAGATTTCAGAGAATCCGTACCCTCAGGAGAATACCGTGCCCCAATATCCAGACCCAGTACCAGCACCTGCACCCCCAATGAGTGCAGAAAATGTGCATGAGCTCCGAACTTTCAGAGAAGAAATCTTAGAGAGTAGTGAGAGGATGAGACAGGTAGGAGAGTGACTAGTCTGGAAGTACGACGAGCGCAATATGGATTACTGGATGAATCCAGACCAGTAATGTGATGGTGGAGTTGGTAATAATAATATAAAAATGTATAATATGTTTTTATGAAAAAAAATTATAATAAATAATAATAAAAATAATAATATGTGTAATAATAATATATGTTGTAATATAGACCACTTTGTGGTTAACGATGCATAATAGTATTGTATTGTAATTTTTAATTTTTAGTATTGGTTTGTATTAGAAGCATACTATAATAGAAAAGAGTAAAGTCGCAATGCTCGACGCTTTTGGTTAATATGTGTATTGTGTGGTTGTTACTCAAATTGTTAATTATCTTGTGATATTAATATGTGGTAAATGTTTAAATTCAGATGGCTGACGAAGTGAATCAGGAAAATCTGAATAACGATAACCAGAGTAACAATAACCCGGGTAATGAAAATCAAAACAACAATAATGGAAACCAAGTGGATAACAGTGCCATTCAACACATAGTGGCACAAGGAATAATAGATGCAATGCCATATATTCTTCAAACGGTTAAGGATGCTAATAATAAAAGTAGACACGATAGCAAGCGACCCTCTGAACCTGCAAACAGCGTAAATAATGGACCTGTACTTCAAGTGCCCATTCCCAAAAGAAGGAGAACCGTGTTTTACGGTTGTTCTTATAAAGAATTCTGGTCTTGTAAACCAATGGAATTCTCGGGAAATGAAGGGGCCGTTGCAGTTCTACGCTGGATAGAAAAGACTGAGGCAGTCTTAAGAATAAGTAAATGTGCAGAAGAGGATATGATAATGTTTGCTTCCAAATTGTTTAAGAATTCAGCACTAGAATGGTGGA
Source organism: Helianthus tuberosus (assembly GCA_030545235.1). Classification (NCBI taxonomy): domain Eukaryota; kingdom Viridiplantae; phylum Streptophyta; class Magnoliopsida; order Asterales; family Asteraceae; genus Helianthus; species Helianthus tuberosus. Next base: position 2,706,848 of record CM060399.1, read on the forward strand.
ACACTATTCTCCAGACTAAAGGAAGTGATAGAACTTACAATATGGAATGGGAGGAGTTTAAAAACATGGTAGAAAGGAAATTCTGCCCTCCTAATGAAAAAGAACAGATAGCAAACAAATTCTTAAACCTAAGAATGATTGGTGTGGATAGTAAGGGGTACACTAAGTTATTCTTCGAATATGCCAGAATAGTGCCAACCCTTGCTTCACTTGAACCAGTATTAATCTCCCGTTACATCTGGGGATTAATTGGAGAGATAAGGCATGTAGTTAAGGCAGCTAGACCACAAACTATAGAAGAAGTTGTAGAACTAGCCAATACCTTGACAGATGAATTAGTCCGTACACAAGAGGATCAAAGGAGGAACCTAACCCAGAAGCTTACACAAGAATTCCGTTCTGGAAATTCTAACCGTGGAAGAAATGTAGGCTCTACCTCTGGACCCTACTGTAAGAATTGCAAAAGGAAGCATTTAGGAAGATGCTCCATATACTGTAACTTCTTCAAAATATCGGGACACAAGGAGGAAGATTGCAGGAAAAAGATTAGCAACAGGATATGTTACAACTGCGGAGAACAAGGCTACATCAAGCCTAACTGTCCAAAGCTAGCTCCAGCTACGAACACCAAGAATACTAAAAATGCTAGAACATTTGTTCTAACTGCAGAAGAAGAAAAAAAGATCCCGGATGTGATCACCGGTACGTTTTTAGTTAATGATGTTTTTGCTAAAGTATTATTTGACTCTGGTGCGAACCAAAGTTTTATTAATACTTCATTTTGCAAATTACACAATCAACCATTAATTAAACTTCCACAAGGACCCTACTGTAAGAATTGCAAAACGAAGCATTCAGGAAGATGCTCCATATACTGTAACTTCTTCAAAATATCGGGACACAAGGAGGAAGATTGCAGGAAAAAGATTAGCAACAGGATATGTTACAACTGCGGAGAACAAGGCTACATCAAGCCTAACTGTCCAAAGCTAGCTCCAGCTACGAACACCAAGAATACTAAAAATGCTAGAACATTTGTTCTAACTGCAGAAGAAGAAAAAATGATCCCGGATGTGATCACCGGTACGTTTTTAGTTAATGATGTTTTTGCTAAAGTATTATTTGACTCTGGTGCGAACCAAAGTTTTATTAATACTTCATTTTGCAAATTACACAATCAACCATTAATTAAACTTCCACAAGAATGTCTGGTAGAGACAGCAAATGGGGAAACCATTAAGATTTCTGAAATCTTGCAGGGAGCAAGAATAGAAATTTTAAATCAGAAATTTATTGCAAACCTTTACCCAATGAATCTGGCAGGATTTGATGTTGTATTAGGAATGGATTGGTTAATAGCCAATAAAGCCAGTATTTTATGTGATCAAAAGTCAATTCACCAAGGGTTGAAAGATCACAATTAAAGGAAATAAAACCCTTAAATCCACAAAGTTCATCTCTGTGATGAAAACAGCAAGTTACATAAGAAAAGGGTCATTAGTGTATTTGATTTCCATAATCACTAACACTAAAGGAAAAGAATTAAAGGATATTCCAGTAGTATCCCAGTTTTCAGATATATTCCCGGAAGAGCTACCAGGGCAACCTCCAGACAGGGAAGTTGAATTTAGAATCCATTTGATACCAGGGACAACACCAATTGCCAAAGCACCTTACCGTTTGGGACCCACAGAAATGCAAGAACTAAAGAAACAATTAGATGAATTGTTAGAGAAAGGATTCATACAGCCAAGTTCATCACCCTAGGGAGCGCCGATCTTATTCGTTAAAAAGAAGGACAGATCAATGCGTATGTGCATTGATTACCGTGAATTGAACAAGGTCACAATTAAGAATCGGTATCCATTACCAAGAATTAATGATCTGTTTGATCAATTGCAAGGAGCATGATTTTTCTCAAAAATCGATTTAAGGTCAGGATATCATCAATTTAAAGTACATGAAGAGGACATTCCTAAGACCGCCTTCAGAACAAGGTATGGCCATTAGGAATTTACTGTCATGCCATTTGGTTTAACCAATGCTCCAGCTGCATTCATGGACATGATGAACCGAATATGTAAGCCATATTTGGATAAATTCATAATTGTCTTTATAGATGATATTCTCATTTACTCTAAGAGTAAAGAGGAACATGCAAAGCATTTGCGCGCACTTCTAAGTTTATTGAGAAAGGAGAAGCTTTATGCTAAATTTTCGAAGTGTGAGTTTTGGTTAGAACAGGTACAATTTCTCGGACACCTAGTTGATCATGAAGGAATTCATGTAGATCCCACCAAAATAGAGGTGATAACCAATTGGAAAACCCCTGAATCACCAACCGAGGTTAGAAGCTTCTTAGGATTGGCCGGTTATTATAGAAGATTTATTCAAGATTTTTCTTGAATAGCCATTCCTTTAACAAAGTCTTTAGAATCCTTAAGCAAAGATTAACCCATGCACTCATACTAGCGTTACCAGAAGGAACTGAAGATTTCATAATCTATTGTAACGCTTCCAAATTAGGTTATGGATGTGTATTAATGCAACGTCAAAAAGTTATAGCTTACTCCTTTAGACAAGTTAAGAATCATGAAGAGAATTATTCAACCCATGATCTAGAGTTAGGAGCTATAATTTTTGCCCTTAAAATTTGGAGACATTACCTTTACGGTAGTAAGTTTACCATATTTACCGACCATAAGAGTTTAAAATATGTCTTCGGGAAAAAGGAATTGAATATGAGACAAAGACGCTGGATGGAATTACTTAGTGATTTTGATTGTGATATCCAGTACCATGCAGGAAAGGCAAATGTAGTTGCTGATGTTTTAAGCCGAAAGTATCATGAAAAGCCAAAAAGAGTACGTTCGCTTAAATTAAATCTTCAAGTAGATTTAAATGGACAGATTAGAATGGCACAACAATCAGTAATCAAGGATGATACTGAGAAGTTAAAAGGAATAATTAAGGAATTAGAACAAGGAACAGATGGGATTTGGAGATTCCATAAGAAAAGAATGTGGATACCTAAATTAGGAAACCTACATCACCGTATATTAGAAGAAGCCCATAAGTTAAAGTATACGATGCATCCTGGAAGTGATAAGATGTATCAGGACTTAAGAAAGAATTTCTGGTGGATATGAATGAAAAAGGATATAGCAGCATATGTTGCCAAGTGTTTAACCTGTTCACAAGTCAAAGCTGAACATCAGAAACCTTCAGGTTTATTGCAACAATTAGAAATACCTATTTGGAAATGGGAATTAATAACAATGGATTTTGTTACTAAATTACCGAAAACAAGAAAATGTAATGATACAATCTGGGTGATTGTAGATAGGTTAACCAAATCAGCTCATTTCCTACCAATGAAGGAAACTTTCAGTATGGAACAATTAGCTAAATTATATGTAAATGAAGTAGTTTCTTTACATGGAATTCCTCTATCAATTGTTTCTGACAGAGATAGTCGTTTTACCTCACATTTTTGGACAAGTTTCCAAAAAGCCATGGGAACCAAGTTGAATCTAAGCACCGCTTATCATCCTCAAACCGACGGACAAAGCGAAAGGACAATTCAGACAATGGAGGATATGCTTAGAGCTTGTGTAATTGATTTCAGAGGTAATTGGGACGATCATTTACCATTGATAGAATTTTATTATAATAACATTTATCACACGAGTATCAATGTTGCACCATTCGAAGCACTTTATGGACGAAAGTGCCAAACGCCAGTTTGTTGGGCAGAAATTGGAGAAAAGCAACTATCTGGACCTGAGATAGTACAAGAAACAACAGACAAAATCATTCAAGTCAAGGAACGACTGAAAGCGGCACGTGATCGACAAAAGAGTTATGCTGATAACAGACGAAAGCCGTTGGAATTTCAAGTAGGAGATAAAGGATTATTAAAAGTCTCTCATTGGAAAGGAGTGGTGAGATTCATCAAGAGGGGAAAGCTAAGCCCCAGGTATGTTGGACCTTTTGAGATTATTAGACGAATAGGACTTGTAGCCTATCAGCTACAACTGCCAGAGGAAATGGTAGGGATACATGATGTATTTCATGTATCTAATCTCAAGAAATGCTAAGCTGATGAATCACTAATAATACCTCTTAAGGATATAGAGGTAAATGAACAGTTAAAATTTGTAGAAAGACCTCTACAAATTGAAGACAGGAAAGTCAAGAATCTCAAACATAAGAGATTAGTTCTGGTCAAAGTGAAGGGGGACTCCAAAAGAGGACCAGAATACACATGGGAGCTTGAATCAGAAATGCAAAGGAAATACCCACACTTGTTCCAGTAGACCTTAAGGACGAGCTCTAAAATAAGGTGGGAAGGATATAACAACCCTCCTGAAAATTTTTCTGACGCTGTAATATATTTTAAAATATTCCCATATGTCCTAAAATACACCCCGTATGTGAAAACCGAGCCCAAAATATGAAATATCATTAAAAATAATTAAAAAACAAGAAAAATGGAGTTTACGCGGGGCGCGTAAGCCATCTCTTGAGCTTACGCGGTCCGCGACAGCTCTAAGGTCAGGCGAGCCCTTGTGTTGACACGTGTCATAACGCGTGTTGAACCTAGTTCGTGACCCGGATCACCTACGCCTAGAACCCCCTAGTACGCGGGCCGCGTAGGCCTTAGCCTAACCTTAAGCGGGCCGCGAGGACATCAATTTTCTGCCCTATATAAGAAGGCATCGGGATTTCGTTTTTCGTCGCTCATTTCTTTTCTTTCTTACGAAATTCTGAAGTAATTCCCACTAATTAACGAAGTTCTGCCCCATTGTAAGTATTATAACCCCAGTTACGTATTAGATACGCTGCCCGATTGATGCAGGGTTCCGTAATAACTATCGTGATTCTTCCTGACGTAGTTATTGGAATACCGTCTCGGGGAGGGTATCATTAATATAATTAAAGGGTTATTATGCTAACATATGTACATTTGTGAAAATTATAGATAAATCACCAGGAAACCCTAAAAGAAGTCTAAGTCGACAATGTGAGTTTATCCGCTTTTTGTAAACCTTTTTGTGAACTATTTTACAAAACCTTAAATGCTTTACAATATGATTAAGCAGTGATTGAGTCTTTGTAGTTTTTCAATTACTGCCGGTATGTTGGGGTTTTGTATATAAAATGTGGAACACGTTACCATTGGAAAACGAGTTAGCCAATGTGTAATATGACCCACTAGTCAGGATTGACAGTACTGAATGAGTAATTGTGTAGAAATAAACAATGTGATCGCTCTCAATACTGTGTTAATTGATAAAATGTTTCTTGATTAAACTGGGATTCACTCACCAGTATTTCCCACTGACAAATGTTTTTAAAACGCGTTTCAGGTAACATAATGTGACAGCTAAATTAGAAGAAAGCCAGCTTAAGAGCACTAACGGCTTGGAAAAATGTTGCTATAAAAGTTACCTAAAAGACGATGTTTTAAATTCAATAAAATAGGGTTTATCCCTATGTTGTAATAAGAAAATTGGGTTTTACCCATGTGGTTATTAATATAAAATATGGTGGTTTTTACTCTGATAAACATTTCCTAACTACGGTGCTGATGAATTTCCGCTGCCAAATTAATAAACAAAATGATACCACGACAAATGATGTTCACGGCCGCCCGTTCCCGGGACAGATAAGGGGTGGGGGTTGCGACAACGCTTCAAACATCAGATTTTGGTTAGTTGTTTAGGTAGGTGATACCAATCTCCAATCTACCTTTCCATCTCTTTTCAGAATTGAGAAATCAAAATTCTGCCTCATTAAAGACCGCATTGTCTTATTGAGTAGAAATTTTCAATTGTCATGGCACTGGTCCGCTACCCCTACCAGTTCTGCTAAAATAAGTGAACTACATGTCTTCACTACTTTGTTGTCTGCGTTTCAATTCAGTGAGAGTTCGGACTGCTGGTGTGACACCCCGTGAAAACACTTTAACATATTAGCTTATCAGTGACTACACGCAAAATTTCGGGACAAAATTTGCTATAACTTGGGGATAATGTGACACTTCGGGTTCTTCCCGTACAAATTTATTGTATGAAACAATTTCATAAATCTATTAACTTAGAAATCTAAATTTATAACCTTATCTTTTTTGCAAAATTATGAGAGTTCTATTTGATGTCTATATATAACGATAAACAAGCTTAGACACGCACATACCTGAACACTTACAACTTCACTGTGTTAGGAGGTTTTCTAGGCTGCACTCTTAAGGGTCGCACACCCCTAGACTAATCAGCCCAACAGGAGCCCATATACACCTAAGTTTGCCCTAATGAGGCCGCACTGTGGGAAAAGCACACACATTGAGTGTGCGACCATTATGATGGAACATTAATACCATCCTCAGCCGACAACAAGGAGTAGGTCCAAACATATTTGGGCAGCAATCCCAATACCCTCTCTCTAACCTTTCTCACTCTTAAAACCTGCAACACCACCGATACCCTCTCTTCTTCTCCATTCTGTCTCTGGTAGCTCACAACTCTCTAAACCTGGATCACCGTCTCTTCCTTTCGCTCGACACACTCCGTTACCACTCTCATTCCAGGATGTGGTCGGTCTTAATAACTAAAACAAGTGAAACACTTTGCCGAGCAAACCAAGGTGAGTTCACACACAATAAAAGCATGCGTCCCGAGAAGGGACACAGACAAACTATTATCCTTGAAAAGGATATTTTTAAACTGCTATTCCCGGGGAGGGAATACATTTGGATATTATTTATAAATAACAACTAGCAAAACTAAACGAAACTCTATCATGGAAAGTCCCTACTTTACGATAACGATTAGTCGCTGGGGGCGAACGGGATATTAGTTGATAGCGCTATTAGGTTTGACAAACCTCACACCATGACCTGGGGGATCATGCGTGAACTAATAGTCCTTAATCTTGGTCAATGACGATAGACATTGACTTGGGGCACAATAAGACAACGTCTCAGGATTCAGTACTGCAGTTTAGTGAGCTTACAGATGGGGTAGCTCCCCATAACGTGATTATAATTGTTTTATCTAAACAACTTACGTTTTTCTTAAACTTAAAACTGGATAACTCGTGAACTCACCAACTTTATGTTGACACCCTACTGCATGATTTGTAGGTAATCCATGATGGCAGGAGCTTGAGGCTTGAGGAGTGTAATGGTTGCATTTAACAATGTCGGGTTTTTAATAAATTTAAAATTTAGACTTTTGAATTAACTGTTGAACTATGCTTCTGCTATTTCCTTATATGATGTTTTAAACCCTAAGACTTAAACGTGGACTTTAATTGCTACTATTCATTTTTTGATAAATTGCTTTATAGTTATGAACGTTCGATATGACTGGTAGCTGGATCTTGGTCAGTCGCACGTCTCGTGGTAATACTCCGAATGTGGAATTTGAGGGTGTGACAACTGGACTTGGACGCCGAGCTCTGATGGTGCCTTCTCAGTCAGGTCTATGAGGAATCTCCTCATCTCTCCGAGTCCATCCTCAGGTATTGATGCAGGTCTTTGGAACAAATGGCTCCCCAAAAAGTGATTGTGTTCTGGTGGCATCTTCGACTCGACAGGCACTCCACTAAAACAGGTTTGCTTAGGAGAGGTATTGGAGTGAATAATACGTTATGTCTGCTATGCAACGAGGAAGAAGAAACTCTGAATCATCTTATGATATCTTGTTACGTGGCGGCCGTCGTGTGGCAAAAAATATCATCATGGTGTCTCATACCGCCGATATTCGCGTTCTCTCTATCTGATATCATTACCATGCATCGTTATGTCGAAGGTTCGGAGGTCAAAAGCCAAGCCGTCCATGCTGTGTCAATGCTAGGGGATTGCTCTATTGAGAACTGTCCCAAGTTATGAGAACCTGTGATAAGCATATCTAAATTACATAGAATATATTTAATTATGTTTAAAATTGTTACATTTAATTTTTTTTCTATATATCGTACAATACGCCTTAACGAACATTGTGTATACGATGGCAAGTCGCACATTTTAACATGAAATTGCATGTTGACAAATTAAGAAGTTCACATGGTTAAACAAGTACATAAATCGCATGGTGATAATTAACCAAAATCGCATGTTGATGAATACCCAAAATCGCATGTTGATGAATAACCAATATCGTATGAACTTCAGTAATACCAAAATCGCATGTTGATAATGCCTCGCCTACGCAATGTACGTTAACCGGCCCCCCTCTATATATATATATATATATATATATATATATATATATATATATATATATATATGAATTCTTATTTTTACCTTAACCTATATATAGACATTATTACAATGATGACAAGAATGTAACAAATAAAAAGGTAGAGAGAATAAAAGAGCTTTTGTTTGCATTTAACCAAAGAAGGGGTTTCATCAGCTTTTTTTTTTTTATTTCTTTTATTAATTTTTGCTAACTTCAACGTCTCTAATTGTACTTCTAAATCTACACATTTGTCTGTATGAAACTTGAACCTTCAATGTATATTGACACCATTAGGCTACAAGCTCTTTGGCCTTTGGTATTGGATTCTTAAATAGCAAATATCTTTCATGTTTCGTTTTTAAAATAAGTTATACTACAAAATTCAAAATTTTATGCTCATTAACTTAATATGATTTATTATGCTAAAATTTTAAAAAACACATTTTTTAAATAGGGTATCATGCATTGTTGATAATAAGATTATGTCAACCCTATTACAATGGTGTGTCTACTCCCTAGAGTAGTTTGCTATTTTGATGAGTTTTAATACTCAAATATGTAACAGTGTATTTAACCTGTTAGATTATCTATAATAGGAGCCCCAAACACCAATCCTTTTAATTTTGATGAGAATAAACACCATACCTGATACCACTTGTTCATTAGACCCCCTACCTTAGTTAACCTTGATAGACACTATCATGTAAAAACTGTCACACAATTTTTTATGCGAAAAAGACATACAAAATAGATATCTGAATTATTATAATAGTGACTAAAAATATTAAAACTGAAATGTCGTTATTAGTTATTATTTGGTACAAACTACAAAATCTCAACTAAGGCGCAACAAATAAATAAGGTCAAAATGGCATCTAATCACTAGATTTGTTATCTTGTGTTTAATTTTTTTCACCTTATTTATTTGTTGCGCCATAGTTGATATTTTGTAGTTTGTACCAATAATAACTAATAACAACATTTCAGTCTTAATATTTTTAGTCACTATTATAATCATTCAGATATCTATTTTGTATGTCTTCTTCCCATAAAAATTGTGTGACGGTTTTTATATGATAGTGTCTATCAAGGTTAACTAAGGTAGGGGTCTAATGAACTAGTGGCATCTAATCACTAGATTTGTTATCTTAAGGGAGGAGGTTAGTTCGAATTTGATTTTTAATTTCTAGGGTAGCAAAGATTGCGAGTGGGATTTTGTGGGAGCTTCTGGTCGGTCAGGGGGGATGGTCTGCATCTGGGACCCAAATTCTTTTAAGTTGCAGGAATCTTCGAAACATAGAAACTTTATCAGGATCAGTGGAATTTTGGTGGGTAGCAATCAGTTTATTAATATTTGCAACATATACGCTCCTCAGAGAGTCGCGAAAAAAAGTGTTATGGGAGATCATGTCGGATAAAATCAGAACGGGATCTGGCAAGTGGATTCTTTTAGATGATTATAACTCGGTTAGAGTTCCTGAAGAGAGGAAGAACTTGGTTTTTAACAGGGCCTGTGCTAAGGAATTCAATGATTTTATCGACAGATCTGGGCTCGTGGAGTATAGTATGAAAGACCGCAGGTACACTTTTTTGGCTCTGAACTCCAATAAACTCAGTAAAATCGACAGAGTGCTGGTTTGTAAAGACTTTTTTGAAAAATGGCCAGATGCTTGTCTTCGGGCTTTGCCTAGGATCCCCTCCGATCACTGCCCGGTGACTCTTGTTACTAATCGAAAAAATTTTGGCCCTAAACCATTTCGTTTTTTCAACTTGTGGCTCGAGAGGGATGGTTTCGAAGAAATGGTGGAAAATGCGGCGGAGTCGTTTATTAAGGTGGGGGATCAGCCTTGAAGCATATTAGGAATAAAATTAAAACATGGAGAGATGAAATTTTGAAAAAAAAAAAGAAAAGGAGGATTCGGAAAAGGGATAAGGAAGAACTGGGAATCCTGGATAATCTGTGTGCAGTCAGGGATCTAAGTGAAAAGGAAGTGTGGATTAAGGAGGAATGCATTTTCAATATTAATGAATGGGAACGGTTGGTTAGTTTGGATACCAGGCAAAAATCTCGCTGTAGATGGGCGTTAGACGGAGATGAAAATTCCTCTTTTTTTCATAGACTTTGCAACAACAGAAGGAGAAAAAATGGTATTCCGGGGATGAATATTGGGGGTGTTTTGGTTTCAAATCCGAAAAATGTTAAGAAAGAAATTTTAGGATTTTTCAGGAACCATTTCACGGAAAACATCAAGTCTAGGCCTGGTTTGCGATGCACTAATGTGAAGCGGCTCTCGGAAGGGGAAGCTGGCTGGATTTCTGATCATTTTTCGGCTATGGAAATTAAAGCCGCGGTTTTTGAATGTGGGGCATACAAAGCCCCTGGCCCTGATGGTTTAATTTGGAAACTCTTCGAGGAGTATTTTAGAGATATCTTGAAGCACTTTCACGATACGGGATCTTTCGAAAATGGGTGCAGTTCTTCGTACATACCTATTGTCCCAAAAGTTATTGACCCTATAGGAATGAAGGATTACCGTCCGATAAATTTGATTGGGCTGATCAGTAAAGTCATATCGAAGGTTTTAGGTAATCGGCTAAAAAAGGTTAATGGGAAAGTCGTGTCGGATTCGCAATCGGCTTTTATTTGCAACAGACTTATTCTGGATAGCCCCATGATTTTGAGCGAAGTTTGGTCGTGGCTGAAAAAGGCGGGAAGAAAAGCGTTCATTTTTAAAATTGATTTTGAGAAGGCGTATGACAGCGTCAACTGGATTTTCCTTTTGGAGATGATGAATCAGATGGGCTTTTCTCCTTCATGGTGTAAGTGGGTTAAAGATGTGCTAGCTTCGGCTAGATCCTCGGTCTTGATCAACGGGTCCCCCATGTTTGAGTTTCAATGCCACATAGGTTTACGTCAAGGTGGCCCTCTTTCGCCCTTCCTTTTTCTTATCGTTATGGAAGCTTTCTCTTGTTTAGTGTCTAAAGCTTGTGAATCGAGGAGTTTTAAAGGGATTAAATTACCTAATAGGGGTCCGGTGGTGTCTCACCTTCTTTATGTGGATGATGCCTTGTTAGTGGGGGAATGGGATGAGGAGAACATAAAGGTGGTGGCAAGGATTCTTCGGGTTTTCTACGCTTTTTCAAGTCTGAAAATTAACTTTCATAAATCCAATCTTTTTGGGGTGGGTGTAACACCTTGTAAAATCATACCCAATAAAATAAAGACACGTGTCATGTAAGGCAAACATGTTAAAGATGTATGGTAGGATTTAAAAGTGTCAACATGTTAATTAATACCTCTGAGCGACCTAGTTATGAATCCCAAGACCCTAATCTATTTTATAAACATATGATATGCTAAAATCCGGTTATCCCTGATAATGTATAATTCAAATTTTGCAAAAGATGGGATTCTAGGTACATTTACGACAAAATTCATTTTAAAAGCCTTCTTAGATAGGTCCAAGAAACCTCATGTGGATAGCAACACATGCAAGGACATGCAAGGCCTGTCTATATGGTCCCTCTACTGAAGAGAAGACATAAGATTCGAGATTAGCAAAGTTGCATGGTCAAGGCCTAAGAAATTATAAAGATTTTGTCTTCTGATGAAGTCTTACGGACCGCAAAGGAGCCACCTAACGGTCCGTAGTCCATAAGGTGGCAGAGCTGGGCGATGAATTCTGAAGAGCGGATACGGACCGCAAAGCCAAAGGCTTACGGTCCGTAAGACCTGTAACTGGGCAAATTTTTGGACAGTTGCCTGTTGTAACAAGCTACACCGCCATAGAAAGGTGGTTTTCAAATTCAGGGGCTTTGCAACTGGTTTTTGGCAGTATAGGGACACATGGATGCATCTGGGATCAATCCTAGACTATTGTGGAGAGATCTTATGAGTTCAAGTTGGGTATATATAGAACTTGAAGTTCCAACACTTCTTGCTTCATTTCAAAACTAATTCTAGCATTTCTCTGGAACTCCTGGGACTTCAAGCAGACTTCCATCAACTTCTAATTCGTAATTAGGACCCTTGTAAGTGTCCCTAACCCATCTTAATTCAGTTTTATTAGTTTAATGGCCTAAAGTCAAACCCGTCGTAATTAAGGTTTGACTTAGTGATTAATCAAAATTTGTCCAGTCAAATCTCTAATTGAAAATATACCTATGAGTTGGTAATTATGTGGGTAATAAACCCTTAAAAGGGTACTCTCTGATTCCCACTCTAACTAGGTCAATTGTCAGGTCAAACTTGTTTATAAAAAGTCAACAGAAAGCAAATTTTCAAATAAACACATAATTAGCAATGTAGAAGCCATGCAACCTGTTTTGTCATTCATATAACTTGGTAATTAATGTAAGAACATGTCTAAGCATGTTCAACCCGACAATTTTCAGTTTAAGCTTGGTTCGGAACCGAAAGTCGCATAATTAGACTTTTGCTTTGACTTTCAGTTCTGACCCAATGTAGCATGTTTAAGAAATACCTTAGAGCTTTTTTTGGACCAGGTTACATGTTATTATAAGCCTCTGTGATTATACAACTTGGTTCATTAGTTATCCGATTCATATGCATGTTTCCGTTATATGCCTAAATGTTGACCGTAATGCCCTTTCAACCTTAAAACGAGATTTTTGAAAATGTGAGAGGATATAAACCTTCATTACTAATTTATAAACTTGGCCGCAAAATTTGACATCAGTTTGAGGTCTAGATTAGGAGTTATGCTCATTAGTGTAAATGAAAAGCTTTTTATTAATTAAACGACATAATTAGCGTATAGCCTATCTAAACCCAATTTTGATATCAAACTTTTTACCCACTGATGTAAAATAATATTTTGGGATTTTTGAAGATTTTTATTTATTTTTAGGCTGAGCATAACTTAGGGTTATAGCTTTAATTCGGCAATTGTCGGTTTTGCCCTTTTGGCCTATAAAATGAGTTTTACAAAACATTTTGACACCAAAACTTTTGCTACTGATTTTATATGATAAATAAAGTATTTTAAGCTTTCTGGAATAATAAAAATATCATCTTTTCTTATAAAACCCGAAAATTGCTTAAAACCGTCTTTTTACGCGTTTAAAACGCATAATATGTATTAAAACCATTTTTCTCATATAAGACTTAATACCCACTGATGTTTTAAGTAAATTTATATATTTTAACAGTAAAGAAAAGTTTTAAACTCAGATTTCAAATTTTGACCTTCAAAGCTTATGTGAAATTACCAAAATGCCCCTACGGTGCATAGTTTGGTTATAAAAGGTAAATTTCACATATATGCCATACCCTACTATTATGACTTATAAAAATAAATATTTTTATTGATTATATCAAACCTGAAACCCATATTTGTATTTAAACTCTTTTATAACCTTTAAAATGACCAAAATACCCCTACGGGGCATAGTTTGAGTTTAAACTCGTTTTGGGCATAATGGAAGGTATCCTACTGATATCACAACATGTTTAAGGCATATTAACGTAGGAAACCTGTATATGACTCACTTTGTTACCCGTAACGCGTTATTCGCGTTCGGTACGTTTTATGTAACTAGTTTGCATAAATTAGCCGAAACGGGTCAAACCTTATCATTTTGATCTCAAAATCCAGAATGTGTTTAGTTTACCCATATTATACAAGTATTCAAACTTTTCGGGTCTAAATCGCATTCTATTCCGGTCTTCGCTTAATCATGCGTTTGAACCGTATCATCTTTTAAAACAAACCGGTCTAAGTCTAGGCTTTATTAAAGACCCGTTAGGTATCTAATAGGTTATTAAAAACCTTCGTTCTAGATTAGGAGACCAGTAAAAGCTATTTGCACTTGCTGATTGAATACGGTTGAGATAAATTGAATATTTGCTCAGGTAAATACTTTTAACTTATTTTCCCTATACGGGCTTGGGATACGGTATTATAATAATACCGCTTGTTCGGGTGTGTAGTCATTTAAATCGGAATGTGATTAATGTATTTACATAACCTGTTTTAATCTGTATTATTTGGTGTATGGCCCTTGGGGGGTTAATGACCATGTCCCGGATATCCTTGGCATCATTATGAAATAAAAATGGCCACGTCTTATGCACAGGGTGTAGGCATACACCTGACAGCTGCATATGTAAAAACTGGTAATCCACTTAGAGGAATCAACCTTGTGGGCATTATACCTGTGGCGTGTCAGTTAATCTTGTCCGACTCTTCTAACTAGCCCTGACGGACGACAAATAAGTAAAACTGTATACAAGATTATTTTTAAATAATTGTCCCAAGTTATAAAAGAACTTTTGTGCCTTGTGCATTCAAATCAATTTTCTAAAACATTTTCAAAATGAGTCAGTTGATTGTATTTACCAGTGTAAACTGACGTATTTTCCAAAAAGGATAAGTGCAGGTACTAGATGAAATAGGCTGGCTACTCCTGGCATCATTAATCAAGTCTTGCAAGCTTTAGATGTTAAATTTTGTTGAACAATGATCTTTTATCTTCGATCCGCCTGTGGATCTTTTACAACCGTTCTTGTAATACTTGATATTACTCTTTATCAGTTGTAATATATTTATCTTTTGCTTCCGCTTTGCATTAAATTGTGTTGTTTGACTATGACGATATCAATTACGTCACGATACTCCCCACTGGGCCCACCGGTAATACGTGGAGATATCGGGGTGTGACAGGTTGGTATCAGAGCCAACGTTGAGTGAATTAAACACTAGCCTTTTGTGTTTAATCTCAATGACACAGTTTGCACATTCCTCGACTTCCGAGTCTAGACAAAGAACATAGGACTAATCCAAATTTGTTTTATTTTAATTTTGCCCTTTATTTCTTTTTGTTGTGTCCTTTGTTGTTTTGACAGGATCAGCCATAAATGACGCCCATATTCCAAGGTAGAGGAAGAGGCAAGGGGCCACTCGTCGCCCCAAACGATCACGAGGCCGGGCCATCACACCGGCGAACTCCATCGGACTCGTTAAGCAGAAGTCCTCAGGAAAACTGGAGGACCTCCTTAGAACCCACGAGGCGTTCAGTCTCGCTGAGCTCATCACCTTCTTACTTAAAATCTTACGGGCCTCATTCAGAAAATGAGCCCCACAACTCACACCATTCTTTCATACCCTTGCAAAGCCACAACTCACCCTTCAACGACCCAACATCATATTTCCAAAGCCGGTTCAACCTGGCCAACCTAATTGAAGAGCCAATGGGTTATAACCCGTTGGGACTGGAAGACCATTTCTCTATGGATATGGACAAAGATCCGGAGCCTGCCCAACCTCCAACCGGAACGCCTACTCACCCCATCGAGATTTCAGAGGGGTCACCCTTTCTTGGATCACCTTATAGTGGTCCCGACAGCTACGAGGCGAGGTTTAACCAATACGACTGGGTGTTTACTCCCAGTTACCACTCCTCACCACAGCAGCAGCAGCAACAGCAGGATCCCTCGGAGGATTCGCGCTTTATAGCGGTTACTCCGCCACCACCACCAGTACAGCAACAGCCTCCGGAGTCACCGAGGCATAGAAGAACAACCGCACGGATGTTCGTGCGAGGGGGAGTCCATATCAGCACCCCTCAGCATTCAAGTGGCAGTCATTATCCGCCACTATACGAATACCCACAAATGGGTGGGCCTTCGAACCCTGTTTCTGAAGTGGAGTCTGCGCCAGTCGCACCACCACTAATGGGCTACAACAACCCAATCCCTGCATATACCAGTGCTGTCACACCCTGGCTTTGCGGAAACGTGGGTTTATTTGGTTTGACTTCTTAATACCATAGCAACAATCATAACAATGCTATATGATAAAGACATGTGATATTCATCCATTAATAAAGTTTAGAAAAATCCCATTTTCAACAATCGTAAAATAAGTTACAAACCTTAACTTGATTTAATGGAGTTCATAAAGACTTAGCAAAAGACTTTAAACAATACTAGGTTTAGGGATATGTAACCCGTCCAGGAAGATGTTACACCTTCTAAACCCTGGATGACTTCTTTATTCAAACGCAGCTTTAAAATACGTGCATACCGTGCCAGATCCGTTAGTTTCCTGAAATACATATAGTTTGAAAAGTCAACATAAAGTTGAGCGAGTTCATGTGTAGGTGAGTTTGTATAAACCCTTGTAAAAATGTCAGTATGTATGAAAATCCCTGGTATGTAGCAAATAAGGAGAAAGAGATCGATTAATGTGTAGCTAATACATTAATAAGTGACATGGCCTAGGAAGCACTCAAACCTGTAACGCGGATTTCGTACCGGTCCTTCCGGTGGAACGACATAGTCACCACATGCAGCCACACGCTGGCCCATGTGTGGGGCTCGCAACACCCGATAGATCTATCACTCATGCCTCTCGGTCCTTATACAAGGATTAATGGTCTTACGATAATAGCCTATCCAGTCACGTGATCTAGCAGTAGG
Organism: Helianthus tuberosus; assembly: GCA_030545235.1. Lineage (NCBI taxonomy): Eukaryota > Viridiplantae > Streptophyta > Magnoliopsida > Asterales > Asteraceae > Helianthus > Helianthus tuberosus. The sequence goes on from CM060399.1 coordinate 2,723,540, forward strand.
TTCCTTAGCTAAACATACCGTGTATAAAACGTTTGTAGTAAATGTAACATGTATTTCACCCCCGCAGTAGAAAAACTGAAAACAGTTAAGAGAAAAGGGGGAGCATAAACTCACCGAAGTGCGTCTCTAAAAAGTATCTCCCAGAAAATCTGCTGTGCGACGACCTACACATACTAACTTCTATTAGACGGCCGTGCCTTAGTTCAAGGTTTAAGTTTTTGGGAAATAGTTAGACAACTATCTCGTGTTTACACTTCGTAATTATTTGATAATATATTCCTTCCCAAGGATGGGGGTTTTGATACATGTGCATTCGTATGACTTCGAAATATATTATTAAGTCTCACTTAAAATATATTTTAGTTCATTTGTCCAAAAATACTTTACTTCCAAAATATAAATATTCTTCCGAAAAATATTATATTTTATTCCATATAATTATCCAAAATAATACTTTGTCAAAATACACACTTATGTGTATTTTCTGAAAATACGTAAGTTACGTTGTAAGGTTCGGGTGGTATTAATAATACCGGTGTAACTTAAATAATTATTGTGAAGGCGCTCGCATTATTTTGGAGCCGTTAATATTTAGTAATATTATTTTTACCCTAAAATAATATTTGTATGGTTCACAAAATAATCATAAAAAAAATCTCACAAGTGTTGTTATGAAAAATATATACTAAATATATATTTTAGCAAGTTTTATTTTGTGAAAATCCCACCTCCGACACTTGGAAGTTTCGTAATAAAAATCGTGGCGAAAGTTATTTGGGAAAACAAGTTAAAAATATATCCATAACACTTGGATAAAAAATATTTACAAGTGTTAGATTTTTGGAAAAATTTCGCCAGAGTTTCCTCTGTAACTGGAGGTGGCCACGCTTACAAGCGTATCATTTTCTTTTAAAATTTCAAATCAACAATGTTCCCAACATCAATCAACAAAGTTTCATCATCAAAATAGTCAAAATAAATATAAATCGCAAAACACATGAACTTGTGTTTTGTACAAAATATATAGTAACTTTGCCCATATTTTTAGTAGATCTTTTTATAAATAAAATCGGTTTCTCACGAATCTTGTTCTTTCAGAAAATGCATTCGTACATCTTCTTGTCAAATATTACAAAAATAATTCTTTTGTTAAAACTTTTTGTCACACAAGTGTCTACACACTTGTGTGTTTACAAAAATCACCTTCGTTTAGTAAAGATCCGGCTTTAAAAATATGATTTCTTTTGACACTTGGTCTTTTGAAAATACCACTTGTAGATCCGTAGATCTACTAGTTTAGAACTCCATTTTATAAGAAAAATTGTTTTTACACAAGTTCATGGTTATAAGTAGTGGTGTTCTTCATCTAACCACTTTTCACACTTTAACATACACTAGGTCATGTTCCATGAACATGACTTAGTCGGGTTAGATTACGATCCGAACTAACTCTAGCATAAGACAACACTAAATAATCATAACAATACTAGTTTTATAAGTTTTACACCATTATTCATCCATTAACCACTTGGTTTATATTATTTAGTAGACTTTTAAATTTTGTTCTTACATGTTCATAAATTTCAACCGACAAAATTCTTATTAACCACTTTAGATATGAACAAAAAGGCGTTTAGAGTCACTTACTACTAGCTCGAGGCTAGGGAAGAAACTAGTCGAGAAACGAGTGGTTAAAAGCGTTGAGGTGAGGTCCTTGACGATCCGCAAGCACCGGGCTTCCTTGTATGTGATCCTTAACCCTTGAGTGTATGTAAAATGGCAATAATGAAATAGGAAAATGGTTGGATGGAAGTGAATGCTCTCGGCAATGAGTAGCAAGGGGAAAGAATTAAAGGCAATTCTTGAAGTGGGATTTGTGAAGGTGAGGTTTATTCATTTAGCCATTATATAAACTATTATATTCTAAAACCCAATGGATGCTATGCTATGTATGGAAGATATTAGACATTAGGTTAAATTAATCAAAATAGGACAAAGTGTGTCACCCATAGGGGTGACCGATCGGTTATATAAGGGGAGGGGGTTTGGTTGAATTTGAACTAAATAGTTAGGGTATTAGTTAAGCTTAATTAGGTGATTAACTAGTTACTAGCATGTAGTGTTTTGTGACGGGTATTAGGGTATTCGGGGACACTAACTGGCTCAGAAAAAGAAAAACAATATTGTTGTCAATATTTTTATATTCCGGGTTAAGTCCGGTTGTACGGTTGGATATTATTCCGTTAAAGCGCTAAATAAGCAATTAAAGTGTCGTTAATATTGTTTTTTTTTGTGACACAATTTACTCCCGACACTTTGGAAAGTGTCTAGTAATATTTTTCTCATGTTTTGGCACTTTACTAGTTAGCTTAATGCTGAATTTTATTTAAAGTGCATAATTTTTGTACTCAAAGTGCGTTTTAGGCATATCCGGTCACTATAATTATCACCAAGTGACGCAGTTCTACAATCCTCACCTCCCTAGACTCCCTACTAGTGTAGTAAACTATTCCCGGCTCATACTGGCCTTAGAGACAGTGTCTGTCTGATGCTGGTTATGTCAGCTTGTTTACAGGGTTATCCGTATAGCGTGCTCATTGTGCTTTTTGTGCATCAAGGTTGTCACTAAGGTTTGTGTGTAATAATAGAGTGACAGTATAAATGGTGATGCATGAGTATGTATGTATCAGAAGTCAGTAAGCAGTTTAATCACAGTTGTAAGCAAGCACATAATTAAGTAGTAATTAAATATTAATTAATTTGTACGGATACCTGGTTTGGTGAGGGTTGTCACATTCTCCCCCCGTTAAAGAAATTTCGTCCTCGAAATTTGTACTACCTTAACTCCTTAAGGTCAAGTCACACACGTACGTATATAAATAATATCGAAGTAGATAATCATCAAATCGAAACAAACATTACTCACATTAGGTGAGTCCAAGAATATATAGCAACCCGAATCCTAGGGTGAAAGGTGTGTGCTGCTAGCATTGGGTGTCAAAGGTACAAGACGCATTTGACGTATAATCTAGTGTAATCCAGCTAGCAAGGGTTCCACAAAAGTGGAGTTTTGACTAATAAGATTTTTAAACGATCGGTTGCAATATGCAAACTAGTTTTCACAAACCATAGCACCCGCTATATGAACTCAAAAGCAGCAACTCAACGTATTAGTAAAATGGTCTGTCAACTCCTGAATAAATGTCTGGTAAGGTTTAGTGTGTCGACATTTTTGAATGGTGAAGATACACCGAATGGGATACAAGCGAATCTGGTGTGTCATTGTCTTGATTCGTAGTTGCATCAGTAATGTTTAAATGATAAATCAAACAAAAGTATGTGTGGTCTCGTGTGAAACGGTTAACCATGATTAGCACAAGCTACAAGTTTATGATGACATCACAAGGTGTCGTAATGGCATTACCCAATAATAGTGGTGACTGAGCAAGTTCACCGTGTTTGAAATCAAATGAAAGTGTACTGAGACAATCAGAAGATTTGATTTATACCATGTTATAGAGTTTCCAATTAAGTACTGAACATCAAAGGACCACTGTTTCCAATCGAAGATGAAAAGTAATAAGTATCGCTAGGCATTTGATTGGCGACGAAAGAATCGTTAGGAGGTACATTGTGCTTATGAAACGAATATATGTACCATTTCCTTAACACACAATTGTGCTGAGACCGCTTTGATCGTGAAGATCCAAAATGGATTGTTAACAACTAAATAGGGAATTGAATTCCGTGTACGAATTGAGTAACCAAATTAGCGCAAGCTTCAATTTTGTGAAAATATCACCGCAAGGTATCGAAACAAACTAAACGTTTTAGTGGAGTCGTAGACCAACCAAATCTACTACGACTCGAAATGAAAGAATCTCTACAAAAAAATAGTTGAATATGATGCTCCCAATACATCATATAGCGTTTCATGTTAAACCTGTGAACTTGATAAGTTCAAGCAATTGAACTTGGTTTCAACGTAACCCGACAATGTATGTATCAACAAGGCATGGTAGCAAAATAAACCATGAATGTAACTTGAAAGAAAGCGGTTTCAAGAAAGTGTGTTGGCTTGGTAACAAAAGAGCCAACAATAACAATAATGTAGGTTACTCAAATCAGGAATCAGTAATTATTTCTGGCAAAATAATCTGCAGATTCCAATGAAATCTTTGTTCAAAACGAAATCACATGCGTAGAAAATGATGCATGTATGTCAGGTAAGTTTCCGAGTACTGAAACAATGAGTGCTCGCTAAAATGAAGAAATGACCAAGTATCGAAACCAATGTGTGTTCGCTCTCAGCGAAGAAGATTTGTGTGATGCAACTACCATTAAAGGGGAGTAGAGGTGTAAACGTCTACTTGCTAGAAGTAAAAGAATCCAAGTACTTTCGGTTTGGTCAACAGAACTGGCATATGCGCCAGGTTAATGATGGTTGATTGAGTTGACAGATATGGTTCCTAAATAAAAACCCATACGAGTTTGGACCTGGGTTCACAAGGGCCCTAAATATATGTTTTCTAAATCCTCCAGATTTCGTATCCCGTGTGGATCCGGTTTGTACATTGTGTAGGAAACAGCGTTTTTGTGTACGTCTAAGAACTAGTCATTGTCCCACAATTTTTCACCGGTATACTTTCTTCTGGAATTCACTACTAACGATGCTCGATTGTGGACCAGTCGTGTAATAGTAGTTGGGTCCTCATAGTTAGTTATATAAGAGGTTCGTTAACCCTTAGTATGAGTCACCTACTCTCGTGTGTTAGCTCGTTCGGCTCCTGGTAGTTGATGTTTTATTTGAAAATCATCATCCTTCTTTTTGACGAGCAGAAATGGGGTTACCCAAAAATGGGAATTTTGGTATGTTACCTTCCTTCTCTATCCACTGCTAAAACTTCACTGTCAATCCTTGCATCTCCGAAAATGTAAGTCGCTACGATGCATCGACTACAGGTGCGGTGTCTGGAATTAAATCGATGCGAGATTCGACTAATCGTTGAGGAGATTATCCCGGCAAGTCTTCGAGGAAGACTTCAGGATATCCTCTGATCACGGGGGTATCTTCAGGCTTTAGTTCTTCGGCTCCCTTGTCCCCGACATGAGCCAAGAAAACAACACATTCTTTACGCAACATCCTTTGTGCCTTCAAGCGATTTGTAATTTGCAGAGGTGTATCCTGCCTCATGAGTCAAGATCGCTTCTTCGTTCACCATCATGGTGCGGATATCGATCTCCTATTGATCATTTGTCAACCAATCCCTCCAGCTACCTTGCTAAAGTCTCCAAATTCACCGACAGTAGATCAAGTGTAATCTTACGCTTCCCGGGTTCTATCTTGCCGATTCCAGTTACTGTGTTGGCTTCCACTAGCTTCCCCTAAGCTAGGTCTAATGGATACTGGAATATCTACTTACTCGCTGCTTAAACCAATTATACTCTCGAATTCTAGAGGTGCGAATCGTAAAATTTGCAACAGTATTTGGAAATACAGATGCATAACATAACATTGAGTAGTATGGGATGTATCGATATCCATGCTTGGATTCCTGGCGTGCTTCCCTGGCTCCGGTTTTAGACATATTTCCCATGATTTTGCTTAATCTCCCTTGGGCAATCTTTCCTATAGTGCCTCATATCCCCGCAGGTATAACATCCCTTATCTTTCCCCTTTCCTTTCTTTCCACGCTTTGTCTCACGCCATCACGTTTCCCTGTTGTGTCCCACTTTGCCACAGTTGTCACACTTCCCGTTTTTACATCGCCCGGTATGATGACGTCGGCATCTGTCGCATTTAGGTAGCTTACCCATGTACTCTTTTCTCTTTTTGGCCTTGTTGTTGCTACTCGACTGGGTACCCTGTTTGAAATTTGCCAACTTTCTCTTGTTGTCCCCAGATGACTTTACATGAGTCTCCTTCTTCTCCTCAGAGGTTGAAAATTTGTTCATCCTGATTGCCTCTTCAGTCAAGGCTACACTTAAATTGATGGCCTCAGTGATTGTTGCAGGCTTTGATGTCGTCACCATGCTCATGATTTGGGGTGCCAATCCCCAAATGAAACGTTCAATCCTCTTAAACTCCGGATCTACCATGTAAGGAATGATACGCGACAGAACTTGGAACTTCTCCACATACTCAGCTATTTTTGGACCTTCCATCTTCAAGTTCCAAAACTCAGTTTCTACCTTCTGGCTTTCTGTTCTCGAACAGTACTTTTTATGCATTAGCTCTTTCAGCTCGTCCCATGATAAAGCATACGCAGCAGCCTCGCCCATTGTCTGAACCTGAAGTTTCCACCATGACAGAGCCCCATCTCGGAACAGCCCGGAAATGTACGTGACCTGATCTTCTGGGGCGCATTTGCTTGCACGCAAAACAGTTTCCGACTTCTCAATCCAATGTACGAAGGCTATGGCACCCCCAGTGCCGTCGAAATGTAGGGGCTGGCAGCCTAAAAACTGCTTGTAGGTGCAGCCTGCGATACAAGCGACATTATTCACGTAAGGTATTTGCAAAGCACTTGAGGAAATGTCCAAACGTTTGTAATGTGTCTTAGAGGACCAAACATTACCGTTGGGTGGGTTATTTCCTGAGGTACCTCCGTTGCGCTCGGAGCGATGGGCCTCGTACTGTGCGATAAACTGCAAGAGGCGTTCTTGTAATTCCGCCTCTGTCGTTGGCAAAGGGTTGTTGGTGTTCCCTTTAGTCGACATCTTCCTAGAAAAAGTCGGTTAGGTCAGGTCTTGTTAAGTACACGAGCACACAAGCCTCTATTTAGCGAATAAGACCTCAGAGGCGTATTACGTATATGTACATACACTGTCGTTATATTATTCAATCACATATCATCACAATTATTGCACAACTTGTAAGTAAGAACGTATCAAGTAAGCATGTAGTATTATAGTTATAGCACAAATACGCTGATCAACGGCGTGCTTAGTGGGAACATAGCGACTGAGTCTTTCATTAGTTATTAGTCATAAGTATTGTCGCATGTTTAAAGATGATTGGGCTTTCGTTATCCTCCGGCCACAATCACTGTGTCTAACAAAATGTATCACATCAGAAGGGACACGGGGTCACCCTACCCTTGTCCAACAAGTATATTAGTGCATCAAAATTTCGTAATCAGATGTGGTCCTCAAAAGCCTCCGTGATCCCGGCTTATCATTAGTTTCTTTACCCAAGTGTAATGCAATCCGCATAAATCCAGAAACCAATTATACTGGTGACTGAGGAGGAGGAGGAAAGAAAAGTAAATTGTTAACATGTGTGAGTCCCTCCTCGAGCTTGTATATACATTGAAGTAATTATCTGCTCTACCGTTCGATAGTAAAGAAATAAGTATCAGAATCCTGGGAACGGTGTAGTAGCAACGGTCGAGAGCCCAAAAGGAACCTGGATGTATGCGGCGAATCAAGGTATGCTGGTGATAGACAGGATGGAGGACGTGGTATTTTACATAAACGTTTTAGACAATATGCTGTGTTGTGATGTAGACACTCAAATCATGTTTTCGGTTACGTAATGTTTTGCATTTGAAGTTGCCAATTGTGGTGTCAGCTCAAGCTCCAACATTCTGCGACTCATATCCTCAAACTGTAGCTGATGTGACAGGTGTACTCATCTCGTATGTGGCCTCCATAACGTGAGGGGTGGTAAGGGTCTAAGATCTGCGTAGTGTATTATAGGATCCATCAAATCGGCTCGTACAGCGATGTAGAGGTGAATGTAGCAAAAAGTGCGACCTGTGCAGTTGGGAAAATGCTGTTGTAGCAGATGAATCGTTATGCGGTTGCTGACCTGAAGTACCTTCCCGGGGTGTGGTTATATTCTGAAAGATAGCTATAGGAACCTTGTCGCAATGGAAGTCGGTCTTCATAGGGAAAAGGAGCAATGTCAGCGGTTGCGGGTGTAAAAACAAACACCTCAACAAATGAGGAGATTGCCCGATGCAGGTAAATATAAGGGGCGCAATGTCTGGCAGACCAAAAGAAACAGGGTCACAATCAAGCAAGGGTGTAGAACCAGCAGTTGCAACATCAGGCTGACTCAAAAGGTGCCGAGGCTAGCTCAGCAGCAGGCCCTGGGTCGTGTAACGGTGTGGTGCCTCGAGCAGGTGATAGTGCAGCAGCCATGTCATCGTCGTCTTGTGTTAGTAGTAGAATGCTATAATCCAGCTGTTTGTAAGGTTGCAGGTATCACATACTCAAAGTAGTCTGAATGCATGCTCGAATCAGAGGATAGCTTGTTAACAGGGGTCTTAAGAAGTGAAGTTAGTAGCAGTGTTCTCGTCTAATTTTCTATCGTCATGGGCGTCAGCAGGAGGACCATCGATAAGCATGCCAACGTAGTCATATATTGTTTGTCGAGTAGCCAACCTTCAGTAGAAATGTCCGCAGGAGGCGCATTATCGAGGATTGGATCCATAGTGTGGTCACCATTGGGATGACCAGTGATGAAGTAGTCATAGACCGAAACAAGAGTGACAGAAAGATTCTTAGTGTTACCAGAATCGGGTAGCGCGGACTGTTGGAAGTCATCCTCGTCCTTGGTCGGCATGTCAGGATCACTCTCAGTGTCTGCCGTAAATATCTCTGGCGCAGATGCAGTCTCCTCATTTGTGACAGCGGCCGTAGGGTCATCAATGTCTGATAACTCGTCTTATAAATAGTGTGGCATGTGTGCCGGTTCATAATAGTCATAGCATGTATACCCATAGTAATCTTTAACGATTAGTGTATGCAAATATTCAGATGCACATATATCAAAAATCAGCAATTAGGCATGTAAGTAACCATAATGTAAGCATGTAATCATCCTAGTCTTCCCCAGACTATCCTACCCAGTCTCTCTGACTATAATCTCCCAATCTCTCAGATTGAATTTCTCAGTCTCTCAGACTATATTCTCCCAATCTCTCAGATTGAATTTCTCAGTCTCTCAGACTATAATCTCCCAATCTCTCAGATTGAATCTCCTAGTCCCACTAGATTAATCTCCCAGCCTCTCAGACTGAATCTCCTAGTCCCACTAGATAATTCTCTCAGCCTCCTAGACTGACTCCCTAGTCCCACTAGATAGTTCTCTCAGCCTCCCAGACTGACTCCCTAGTCCCACTAGATAATTCTCTCAGCCTCCCAGACTGACTCCCTAGTCCCACTAGATAATTCTCTCAGCCTCCCAGACTGGGCCATAACTAACAAATAAAATGTGCTCAACATTTGTTTGTAAACACGTTTTGTGACCTGGATCTGGACTTAAGTGGTATGCAATGTAAAAACGTTTGAAAACATTTTCGTGAGAGCCCTGATGATCATAGTCTAGACTCGAGAAAGAATCCTAGTTCGCTAGGATCGAGGCTCTGATACCAAGCTGTCACACCCTGGCTTTGCGGAAACGTGGGTTTATTTGGTGTGACTTCTTAATACCATAGCAACAATCATAACAATGCTATATGATAAAAACATGTGATATTCATCCATTAATAAAGTTTAGAAAAATCCCATTTTCAACAATCGTAAAATAAGTTACAAACCTTAACTTGATTTAATGGAGTTCATAAAGACTTAGCAAAAGACTTTAAACAATACTAGGTTTAGGGATATGTAACCCGTCCAGGAAGAGGTTACACCTTCTAAACCCTGGATGACTTCTTTATTCAAACGCAGCTTGAAAATACGTGCATACCGTGCCAGATCCGTTAGTTTCCTGAAATACATGTAGTTTGAAAAGTCAACATAAAGTTGAGCGAGTTCATGTGTAGGTGAGTTTGTATAAACCCTTGTAAAAATGTCAGTATGTATGAAAATCCCTGGTATGTAGCAAATAAGGAAAAAGAGATCGATTAATGTGTAGCTAATACATTAATAAGTGACATGGCCTAGGAAGCACTCAAACCTGTAACGCGGATTTCGTACCGGTCCTTCCGGCGGAACGACATAGTCACCACATGCAGCCACACGCTGGCCCATGTGTGGGGCTCGCAACACCCGATAGATCTATCACTCATGCCTCTCGGTCCTTATACAAGGATTAATGGTCTTACGATAATAGCCTATCCAGTCACGTGATCTAGCAGTAGGTTCCTTAGCTAAACATACCGTGTATAAAACGTTTGTAGTAAATGTAACATGTATTTCACCCCCGCAGTTTAAAAACTGAAAACAGTTAAGAGAAAAGGGGGAGCATGAACTCACCGAAGTGCGTCTCTAAAAAGTATCTCCCGGAAAATCTGCTGTGCGACGACCTACATGTACAAACTTCTATTAGACGGACGGCCGTGCCTTAGTTCAAGGTTTAAGTTTTTGGGAAATAGTTAGACAACTATCTCCTGTTTACACTTCGTAATTATTTGATAATATATTCCTTCCCAAGGATGGGGGTTTTGATACATGTGCATTCGTATGACTTCGAAATATATTATTAAGTCTCACTTAAAATATATTTTAGTTCATTTGTCCAAAAATACTTTACTTCCAAAATATAAATATTCTTCCCAAAAATATTATATTTTATTCTATATAATTATCCAAAATAATACTTTGTCAAAATACACACTTATGTGTATTTTCTGAAAATACGTAAGTTACGTTGTAAGGTTCGGGTGGTATTAATAATACCGGTGTAACTTAAATAATTATTGTGAAGGCGCTCGCATTATTTTGGAGCCGTTAATATTTAGTAATATTATTTTTACCCTAAAATAATATTTGTATGGTTCACAAAATAATCATAAAAAAATCTCACAAGTGTTGTTATGAAAAATATATACTAAATATATATTTTAGCAAGTTTTATTTTGTGAAAATCCCACCTCCGACACTTCGAAGTTTCGTAATAAAAATCGTGGCGAAAGTTATTTGGGAAAACAAGTTAAAAATATATCCATAACACTTGTGATAAAAAAATATTTACAAGTGTTAGATTTTTGGAAAAATTTCGCCAGAGTTTCCTCTGTAACTGGAGGTGGCCACGCTTACAAGCGTATCATTTTCTTTTAAAATTTCAAATCAACAATGTTCCCAACATCAATCAACAAAGTTTCATCATCAAAATAGTCAAAATAAATATAAATCGCAAAACACATGAACTTGTGGTTTGTACAAAATATATAGTAACTTTGCCTATATTTTTAGTAGATCTTTCTATAAATAAAATCGGTTTCTCACGAATCTTGTTCTTTCAGAAAATGCATTCGTACATCTTCTTGTCAAATATTACAAAAATAATTCTTTTGTTAAAACTTTTTGTCACACAAGTGTGTACACATTTGTGTGTTTACAAAAATCACCTTCTTTTAGGAAAGATCCGGCTTTAAAAATATGATTTCTTTTGACACTTGGTCTTTTGAAAATACCACTTGTAGATCCGTAGATCTACTAGTTTAGAACTCCATTTTATAAGAAAAATTGTTTTTACACAAGTTCATGGTTATAAGTAGTGGTGTTCTTCATCTAACCACTTTTCACACTTTAACATACACAAGGTCATGTTCCATGAACATGACTTAGTCGGGTTAGATGACGATCCGAACTAACACTAGCATAAAACAACACTAAATAATCATAACAATACTAGTTTTATAAGTTTTAAACCATTATTCATCCATTAACCACTTGGTTTATATTATTTAGTAGACTTTTAAATTTTTGTTCTTACATGTTCATAAATTTCAACCGACAAAATTCTTATTAACCACTTTAGATATGAACAAAAAGGCGTTTAGAGTCACTTACTACTAGCTCGAGGCTAGGGAAGAAACTAGTCGAGAAACGAGTGGTTAAAAGCATTGAGGTGAGGTCCTTGACGATCCGCAAGCACCGGGCTTCCTTGTATGTGATCCTTAACCCTTGAGTGTATGTAAAATGGCAATAATGAAATTGGAAAATGGTTGGATGGAAGTGAATGCTCTCAGCAGTGAGTAGCAAGGGGAAAGAATTAAAGGCAATTCTTGAAGTGGGATTTGTGAAGGTGAGGTTTATTCATTTTGCCATTATATAAACTATTATATTCTAAAACCCAATGGAGCTATGTATGGAAGATATTAGACATTAGGATAAATTAATCAAAATAGGACAAAGTGTGTCACCCATAGGGGTGACCGATCGGTTATATAAGGGGAGGGGGTTTGGTTGAATTTGAACTAAATAGTTAGGGTATTAGTTAAGCTTAATTAGGTGATTAACTAGTTACTATCATGTAGTGTTTTGTGATGGGTATTAGGGTATTCGGGGACCCTAACTGGCTCAGAAAAAGAAAAACAATATTGTTGTCAATATTTTTATATTCCGGGTTAAGTCCGGTTGTACGGTTGGATATTATTCCGTTAAAGCGCTAAATATGCAATTAAAGTGTCGTTAATATTGTTTTTTTTTGTGACACAATTTACTCCCAACACTTTGGAAAGTGTCTAGTAATATTTTTCTCATGTTTTGGCATTTTACTAGTTAGCTTAATGCTAAATTTTATTTAAAGTGCAGAATTTTTGTACTCAAAGTGCGTTTTAGGCACATCCGGTCACTATAATTATCACCTAGTGACGCAGTTCTACAATCCTCACCTCCCTACACTCCCTACTAGTGTAGTAAACTATTCCCGGCTCATACTGGCCTTAGAGACAGTGTCTGTCTGATCCTGGTTATGTCAGCATGTTTTCTGGGTTATCCGTATAGCGTGCTCACTGTGCTTTTTGTGCATCAAGGTTGTCACTAAGGTTTGTGTGTAATAATAGAGTGACAGTATAAATGGTGATGCATGAGTATGTATGTATCAGAAGTCAGTAAGCAGTTTAATCACAGTTGTAAGCAAGCACAGAATTAAGTAGTAATTAAATATTAATTAATTTGTACGGATACCTGGTTTGGTGAGGGTTGTCACAAGTGCAGCGGCATACAACCCCTTTGAACAGCCGGCCCATACCAACTACAACTATGCTAATGTTGACCCATACCAGGCAGCATGGGACTACAATGATGTCCATCCCGAGGGGCCCTATGGAGTCCCGTATCAGACTGGGTACCCACCCTATAGGTACCGATACCCGCCACCTCCTCAACCTTCACAGTTTCAGCAGCCCCCGCAGCCGCCACTGATATCGCCATCACAGCATCAAGAGATTCTTCAAAGGTTGAGTCAGATGGAGCAGGAGGCTCGGGAAGAGCGTAGGCAAAACCGAGGAATTTTCAAGGGTCTGGCGAGCTTAATCAAGGGGAAGAGCAAAAAGGATAATTAAATCCTTTATTTGTTTATTTGTATTTCTTTAATGTTTAATCAGTCCCTGTGTGGACATCTGTTTTCGTAATCAGTCTCTGCGAGGACTTGTACTTTCCTGTTAGCCCCTGCGTGGGCTTGTCTTTTCTGTTTAGCCCCTGCGTGGACAAGTATTTCTGTTAAGTCCCATTTAGGGCAAAATGTAATCTTTTTAAATTATTAGTGGCATGTTATCATTTAAAAATTTATTTGTCATTATATGCATAAATTTAATATGTATGAAATAAATAAATAAATCTAAAATATGTCATTCCTTTTATAAGGTCTGCCTTTAATTATTAAATAAGAATCTTAAAGGGTATAACCTAGCCAGCATGTCATTATAAGACCTGGCCATGATGGTAAAACCTGTTTAAAAAGATTCAAATCCTTGTTAACATCTGAAAACATGTTAACATTCCTGACTAATGTGATTCGTAAAATCACACGTGTCATCCTTATATTGGATTATTCCAATTCCTTCTTTATTAATAAACATCCATTTGTGATGTAATGCCTACGGGCCATAATTACTGTCATATAAGACAAAAGACAGTCGTAGCCTACAACTCCCTATCAACAAAAGGTAATGAACTATGATTCAAGCCTTAATACCTCGATCCTATAAGATCTTGACTTATAATTTAAATGTGTCCATGTGACTTGGCCTTTTGTGCCATTATTATATTTAATTATAACTAAGGATTATTAATGAAAAATCCTAAATAAAATACTTAACAAATTAGCCATTATGGTTCTTTAATACCATGGTTAATAAATTGACAAAATGACAAATCTATTATATAGCTCTAAGGGATTATTGTCATCCTTTTATGTAGCAATCAAGCTACATGGCAGAGTCTGAAGAAGTCAACAGTCATCCAAGGGAGAATCATGATACTACCAGGATCAATGTAACTAGTGCGGAACTTCAAGCATTGATTGATAATGCTGCTACCAAGGCCTTGGATAGGCAGTTTAATGAATCTAGCGGGACTCGAAACAAGACCCTATCCGCACCTCATTCCAAACCTCACCCTAAGACTCACTCTGAGGCTCATAGTAAACCACCATCTAAGAAAGAGGATGATCGACACTCCTCAAATCAGCACAATGTTCCATCAAAGAAGATTGTATTTGATCGTGAACCATGTACAAAAACCTGTACCTACAAATATTTCGTCTCCTGCAAGCCCAGGGATTTCACTGGGGAGAAAGGGGCTGTGGACTGCATGACATGGTTGGACGAAATGGATACCGTGGTTTACATCAGTGGTTGCGCTGATAGGGATATTGTGAAGTATGTATCTCAGTCGTTTAAAGGAGAAGCACTAGCCTGGTGGAGGTCTCTAATCCAGGATACTGGGAAGATTCCATTGTACAATCTGTATTGGGATCAGTTTGTTGCACTCATCAAAGAGAATTACTGTCCTCAGCATGAGGTTGAAAAGATTGAGTCCGACTTCTTATCACTGGTGATGAAAAACCTAGACTGTCAGACTTACCTTACTAGCTTTAATACCATGTCTCGACTGGTTCCATATTTGGTGACACCGGAGCCCAAGCGAATAGCTCGTTTCATTAGGGGGTTTAGCCCCAGAGATCAAAGCCAGTGTAAAGGCATCCCGACCTGCTACTTTTAGGTCGGAAACTGATCTATCTTTGTCTCTTACTTTGGATGTGGTCAGGCTGAGATCGCTTAAGAACTCGAAAGAAAATAAGAGAAAACATGAGGATGATAACTCGCGACGGTCTTAGAAGAAGCATAAGGGAAACACATACGACAAGAAGAAGTTTGGGTCTAGCAAAGGTAGTCAGCAAGCAGATGAGAAGCCAAAGTGCAAAACCTGCTAAAAACGTCACTTTGGAAAATGCAGGTTCGAATCCAAGTCTCAGTCAAAACCGTCTGCATGTGGGTTATGCAAATCCAAGGAGCACAAGACGATAAAGTGCAAGAAGATAAAGGATGCAACGTGCTTTAACTACAACGAAAAAGGGCACATCAAAACCAATTGCCCTAAATATGCCAAAAAGCCTGAAGAAGCCAAAAAGACCAATGCAAGGGTCTTTCGAATGGATGCACGAGAAGCTGTTCAGGATGATAATGTGATAACAGGTACCTTTCCTATAAATGATGTTTATGCAAGGGTGCTATTTGATTCCGTCGCGGATAAGTCATTTGTATATGATAAGTTTTGTAAGTTGCTGAATTTACCTGTTAAAACCCTAAGCGTGAAATATGAGGTAGAATTGGCTGATGGTACCTTAGAGACAGCCTCAACTATGTTAGATGGGTGTTTTATATCCATTAGGAACCACTCTTTTCCATTATCCTTACTTCCTTTGAAATTAGCTGGTTTCGACATAGTTATCGGTAGCCCAGATTGTTTGTGATAAGAAACAAGTGGTGATCAAGACCCCGTATGGTGAGCCACTTACCATACAGTGAGACACTCAATATGCGTTGCCTGAGCAGGTGTCTATGCTCAAGGCATCCATTGCCCAGGATCGACGATCTGTTCGATCAATTACAAGGGGCAAGTTACTTCTCTAAGATCGATTTGAGGTCAGGCTATCATCAACTGAAGGCTAAAGATGAAGATGTACACAAGACTACATTTAGGACTCGTTATGGTCACTTTTCGAGTTCTTAGTGATGCCTTTTGGGCTCACTAATGCACCAGCAGCGTTCATGGATCTCATGAACCACTTCTGCAAGCCCTACTTGGATAAGTTTGTCATCGTCTTCATCGATGATATTCTTATTTACTCGAAGAGTCAAGCTGACCATGAGAAGCACCTTCATTGTATCCTTTCACTGCTTCAACAAGAGAAACTTTATGCCAAGTTTTCAAAGTGTGAATTTTGGCTTCGGGAACTCCAGTTTTTGGGACACGTGGTTAGTAAGCGTGGCATCCAGGTGGATCCCGCTAAGGTTGAAGCTGTCATGAACTGGCAAGAGCCGAAGACACCCACAGAGATTCGTAGTTTCTTGGGTTTAGCAGGATACTACAAACATTTTATTAAGAATTTCTCAAGGATTGCAGCACCCCTAACTTCGTTGACTATAAAGAATATTGATTTTGACTGGGGTCCTAAGCAGCATGAATCCTTTGACATTCTTAAGCAGAAGTTGAGCAATGCACCTGTGTCAACATTGCCTGGTGGAATAGGGGAATTTGTAGTATACTGTGACGCATCACACACTGGTATGGGATGTGTGCTAATGCAGAAAGGTAAAGTTATTGCATATGCTTCCCGAAAATTGAAAGTGCACGAGAAGAATTACACCACCCACGATTTGGAATTGGGTGCCGTTGTGTTTGCACTGAAACTTTGGAGGCATTATTTATATGGTACCAAGTGTGTGATCTATTCTGATCACAAGAGCCTTCAACATCTGTTTAATCAGAAGGATATGAACATGAGGCAGCGACGATGGATGGAGACACTGAATGACTATGATTGTGAAATACGATACCATCCGGGCAAGGCGAATGTAGTTACCGACGCCTTAAGTAGAAAGGAAAGGATTAAACCCATCAGAATCAATGCCAAGAGCATTGAATTAAAGAACAACTTAAATGAAAGATTGTTAGCCGCGCAGAAGGAAGCTGTATTAGAAGCTAACTATCCAAATGAAAAGCTGGGAGTTACAGCTGAACAATTATCATATGGAAAAGGTGGAATCTTAAGATTGAACGGACGAATATGGGTTCCAGTTTTTGGAGGACTTCGGGACGTGATCCTTCAAGAAGCCCACAGTTCTAAGTACTATGTTCATCCTGGAAGTGATAAGATGTACCATGATTTGAAAGCTAATTATTGGTGGATAGGCTTGAAGAAGTATATAGCCACTTATGTGGCCAAATGTCTGACATGTGCTCAAGTTAAGGCAGAACACCAAAAGCCGTCAGGTTTGCCACAACAGCCTGAACTTCGCACCTGGAAGTGGGAAATGGTGACTATGGATTTTATCACCAAGTTGCCAAAGACGAAGAGGGGAAATGATACTATTTGGGTTATAGTAGATAGACTGACTAAGTCAGCCCACTTCTTACCGATTAAGGAAACACACAACTCAGATAAGTTAGCCCAGCTGTACGTGGACGAGATTGTATATCTCCACGGAGTGCCAGTGTCTATCATCTATGAGAGGGATAGAAGGTATACATCGCATTTCTGGAAAAGCTTTCAGCAATCCCTAGGCACTCGATTAAATTTCAGCACTGCGTATCATCCTCAGACGGATGGTCAAAGTGAACGTACTATACAGACACTCGAGGATATGCTACGAGCTTGTATTATTAACTTGGGAGGAAGCTGGGACGATCATCTTCCATTAATCGAATTTTCATACAATAATAGTTATCATTCTAGTATTCAAGTTGCACCTTTTGAAGCTTTGTATGGAAGAAAGTGCAGAACGCCCGTTTGTTGGGCAGAAGTTAGAGATGTCCAACTAACAGGACCTGATATAGTCCTAGAGATGACAGATAAGATTGTACAGATACGAGATCGTCTCAAAGCTGCCAGGGATAGGCAGAAAAGTTACACAGATAAAAGGCGTAAACCTCTAAAGTTTGAGGTTGGTGACAAAGTGTTATTGAAGGTATCACCCTGGAAAGGGGTAATGCGATTTGGCAGGAAAGGCAAGTTAAGCCCAAGATATATAGGACCATTCGAGATCATCGAATGCATCGGAACAGTGGCTTACAAGTTAAATTTGCCTGAAGAGCTCAGTGGAATTCATAATGTATTCCACATCTGCAATCTGAAGAAATGCCTAGCCGATGAATCGCTAGTCATACCACATATGGATGTGCACATAGATGACAGCTTGAAATTTGTTGAAAAACCTTTGTCGATCGAGGATCGACAGGTTAAGAAGCTTCGAAGGAAGCATGTGCCAATTGTAAAGGCCAAATGGGATGCCCGAAAAGGTCCCGAGTATACGTGGGAGGTAGAATCCATAATGAAAGAAAAGTATCCTCATCTGTTTCAGTAAATCTCAAGGTCGAGATTTCTTTTAAGAGGGTGAGGATGTAACACCTCGTAAAATCATACCCAATAAAATAAAGACACGTGTCATGTAAGGCAAACGTGTTAAAGATGTATGGTATGATTTAAAAGTGTTGACATGTTAATTAATACCTCTGAGCGACCTAGTTATGAATCCCAAGACCCTAATCTATTTTATAAACATCTGATATGCTAAAATCCGGTTATCCCTGATAATGTATAATTCAAATTTTGCAAAAGATGGGATTCTAGGTACATTTACGACAAAATTCATTTTAAAAGCCTTCTTAGATATGTCCAAGAAACCTCATGTGCATAGCAACACATGCAAGGACATGCAAGGCCTGTCTATATGGTCCCTCTACTGAAGAGAAGACATAAGATTCGAGATTAGCAAAGTTTCATGGTCAAGGCCTAAGAAATTATAAAGATTTTATCTTCTGATGAAGTCTTACGGACCGCAAAGGAGCCACCTTACGGTCCGTAGTCCGTAAGGTGGCAGAGCTGGGCGATGAATTCTGAAGAGCGGATACGGACCGCAAAGCCAAAGGCTTACGGTCCGTAAGACCTGTAACTGGGCAAATTTTTGGACAGTTGCCTGTTGTAACAAGTTACACCACCATAGAAAGGTGGTTTTCGAATTCAGGGGCTTTGCAACTGGTTTTTGGCAGTATAGGGACACATGGATGCATCTGGGATCAATCCTAGACTATTGTGGAGAGATCTTATGAGTTCAAGTTGGGTATATATAGAACTTGAAGTTCCAAAACTTCTTGCTTCATTTCAAAACTAATTCTAGCATTTCTCTGGAACTCCTGGGACTTCAAGCAGACTTTCATCAACTTCTAATTCGTAATTAGGACCCTTGTAAGTGTCCCTAACCCCTCTTAATTCAGTTTTATTAGTTTAATGGCCTAAAGTCAAACCCGTCGTAATTAAGGTTTGACTTAATGATTAATCAAAATTTGTCCAGTCAAATCTCGAATTGAAAATACCTATGAGTTGGTAATTATGTGGGTAATAAGCCCTTAAAAGAGTACTCTCTGATTCCCAATCTAACTAGGTCAATTGTCGGGTCAAACTTGTTTATAAAAAGTCAATAGAAAGCAATTTTTCAAATAAACACATAATTAACAATGTAGAAGCCATGCAACCTATTTTGGCATTCATATAACTTGGTAATTAATGTAAGAACATGTCTAAGCATGTTCAACCCGACAATTTTCAGTTTAAGCTCGGTTCGGAACCGAAAGTCGCATAATTAGACCTTTGCTTTGACTTTCAGTTCTGACCCAATGTAACATGTTTTAGAAATACCTTAGAGCTTTTTTAGGACCAGGTTACATGTTAGTATAATCCTCTATCATTATACAACTTGGTTCATTAGTTATCCGATTCATATGCATGTTTCCGTTATATGCCTAAATGTTGACCGTAATGCCCTTTCAACCTTAAAATGAGATTTTTGAAAATGTGAGATGATAGAAACCTTCATTACTAATTTATAACTTTCCCTCAAAATTTGACATCAGTTTGAGGTCTAGATTAGGAGTTATGCTCATTAGCGTAAATGAAAAGTTTTTTATTAATTAAACGACATAATTAGCGTATAGCCTATCTAAACCCAAATTTTGATATCAAAATTTTTACCCACTGATGCAAAATAATATTTTGGGATTTTTGAAGATTTTTATTTATTTTTAGGCTGAGCATAACTTAGGGTTATAGCTTTAATTCGGTAATTGTCGGTTTTTCCCTTTTGGCCTATAAAACGAGTTTTACAATACATTTTGACACCAAACCTTTTGCTACTGATTTTATATGATAAATAAATTATTTTAAGCTTTCTGGAATAATAAATATATCATCTTTTCTTACAAAACCCGGAAATCGCTTAAACCGTCTTTTTACGCATTTAAAACGCATAGTATGTATTAAAACCATTTTTCTCATATAAGACTTAATACCCACTGATGTTTTAAGTAAATTTATATATTTTAACAGTAAAGAAAATTTTTAAACTCAGATTTCAAATTTTGACCTACAAAGCTTATGTGAAATTACCAAAATGCCCATACGGTGCATAGTTTGGTTATAAAAGGTAAATTTCACATATATGCCATACCCTACTGTTATGACTTATAAAAATAAATATTTTTATTGATTATATCAGACCTGAAGCTCAGATTTGTATTTAAACTCTTTTATAACCTTTAAAATGACCTAAATACCCCTACGGGGCATAGTTTGAGTTTAAATTCGTTTTGGGCATAATGGAAGGTATCCTACTGATATCATAACATGTTTAAGGCATATTAACGTAGGAAACCTGTATACGACTCACTTGGTTACCCGTAACGCATTATTCACGTTCGGTACGGTTTATGTAACTAGTTTGCATAAATTAGCCGAAACGGGTCAAACCTTATCATTTTTATCTCAAAATCCAAAATGTGTTTAGTTTACCCATATTATACAAGTCTTCAAACTTATCGGGTCTAAATCGCATTCTATTCCGATCTTCGCTTAATCGTGCGTTTGAACCGTATCATCTTTTAAAACTAACCGGTCTAAGTCTAGGCTTAATTAAAGACCCGTTAGGTATCTAATAGGTTATTAAAAACCTTCATTCCAGATTAGGAGACCAGTAAAAGCTATCTGCCCTTGCTGATTGAATACGGTTGAGATAAATTGAATATTTGCTCAGGTAAATACTTTTAACTTATTTTCCCTATACGGGCTTGGGATACGGTATTATAATAATACCGCTTGTTCGGGTGTGTAGTCATTTAAATCGGATTGTGATTAATGTATTTACATAACCTGTTTTAATCTGTATTATTTGGTGTATGGCCCTTGGGGGGTTAATGACCATGTCCCGGATATCCTTGGCATCATTATAAAATAAAAATGGCCACGTCTTATGCACGAGGTGTAGGCATACACCTGACAGCTGCATATGTAAAAACTGGTAATCCACTTAGAGGAATCAACCTTGTGGGCATTATACCTGTGGCTTGTCAGTTAATCTTGTCCGGCTCTTCTAACCGGCCCTGACGGACGACAAATAAGTAAAATTGTATACAAGATTATTTTTAAATAATTGTCCCAAGTTATAAAAAAAACTTTTGTGCCTTGTGCATTCAAATCAATTTTCTAAAACATTTTCAAAATGAGTCAGTTAATTGTATTTACCAGTGTAAACTGACGTATTTTCCAAAAAGGCTAAGTGCAGGTACTAGACGAAATAGGCTGGCTACTCCTGGCATCATTAATCAAGTCTTGCAAGCTTTAGATGTTAAAGTCTGTTGAACAATGATCTTTTATCTTCGATCCGCCTGTGGATCTTTTACAACCGTTCTTGTAATACTTGATATTACTCTTTATCGGTTGTAATATGTTTATCTTTTGCTTCCGTTGTGCATTAAATTGTGTTGTTTGACTATGACGATATCAACTACGTCACGATACTCCCCACCGGTCCCACCGGTAACACGTGGAAATATCGGGGTGTGACAGTGGGTGTTGATGATGACGAGTTATCTCGTATGGCGTCAATTGTGGGTTGCAAAAAAAGGGGTATCTCCTTTTAATTACTTGGGGATTTGTAAGACCCAGACACGTATTTGACAAAAGTTGCAGCGGAAATTCGTACCATAAAATTTATTTTCCTTATAAGTCCCTTTACATACTTGAAAGTTTGTTTTGAATTAACTCTTTTACAAAATAAAAGCGTCACTTGTATTTACCAAACTACATACTCCAGCATTCCCGTACAATCTATCTTGTGACTCGGTATTCGATCGCTAATCCTCGTGTTGATAATCCGTGATTCGTATAACCTACACTCACCACATACATTCATAACATTAGTGAACATTATGTATAAAACAGATTCACTTATGTAAACTTCCCATTCGGTTATCTTTCTAACTTTAAGCATCTTATATGTGTATCTATTCCCCGGTGAGGCTTCAATCATGTACCTGCATTGCGTTTCATTCTCAAGGCGCCCCATTAATAACGTTAATACTCAACGTATCTAAATCATGCATACATACATTCTTACATACATATACATCTACATACGTACATACCTTCCTACATCCCTTCATGCACAAATACATACATACAGACCTTACTACATCTTCACGTACATACATACACTCAGACGCACCTTCATACATACATATATATACACATCTACAGATGTACCTAACCGTATATACACGTATAAGTTCTCGTATACCTCTTACATAACCATACATTAATTACGTGGGTCTTAGACTTAGATTTATAACCCATAATCATCAAAGGAACGATCAAAATCATGTTTGGGAGGCCCGTCGTAGTCCACGGCTAACCTACCGAAGCTCACGACCCATAAATCAACTTAGATAACAATTTTCATCTTTTTGGACATGGGGAGGGCGTCGGCGACGGCCCTTGCTTTTATGCGTGTAGGATCGAATTCCGACCTGAACGAGTCGTGTAGAAGAGTTTTTCACCGAAACAAGTGGCGGAAACAAATGTAACGATGTAATTCAGCACGTATACACTTATAACTGTCGATTTTATTGATCTTGAAGACGTGTACAACCTGTCGACACTTCGGCAGCACTTCGTGGCTCACCGGAAGACAAACACCTAGAACTATGTGTATGGTTCGCTCATATGACCTATTTATAGGCTTTCTGGTCCGCTCGAATGACATGGACATATAAGCGGACCTCACTTAATTGACATAAAAGCGATCCACCACTTTGACAAATGAGCGGTCCACATATTTCATACAAACGAAATCACAATTTAACAATAAATGCTTTTGTCTTTAGTTGGATGATGTCATGATGACATCATGCTTGAACATCTTCGCAACGAACTGAGACATGACTGAAGACGTAGACGACAGACGGATGCACCAACAAACTCCCCCTCGAATGTTGACGGAGTCTTCAGTGTCGAGTCTTTGCATCTTTAGTCTTTATCATTCTCTCTAACTCTTTGAAGTATTTGACATTGAAAGAATCCTCAATCTCTATCTTTTCATCTCTTTTCATCATCAGCAAACTTTTCACGAACAATCTTCAGACTCCCCCTCTCAATCAGCTGGGATCGTAGCCTGAAATTCACTTTCCACAGGTTCTTAGATCGTAATCTGGCATTCCAACAAACTCAGGTTTCGGAACCTAGCTAACCTGCACAACTCTACCCAAAAATAAATTTTCTGATGATAACTTGAACACAATTAGACATCACTCGAAAATATCACAAAAATGATCTAACATTTATAGACTCTGATGAACCATTTAAAAAAATCATTTTCATGTTAAAAAAAAACAACACACTCTCCCAAACCATTTGTTCATCATGTTTAGCACTTGAAATTTTGAAAATCAGCTTTTCAATATCAGTCGTCGAAAATCTTTTTGACTTTTTCAAAATATATGCTAAAACACACTAAAATCTTTTTGGATTTTTTGAATAGAATGAAATGCAGTAAGGAAATATTTACAGACAATATTTTTGTGAGTTTGTGTAAGAGGATCATATCAGTTTCTGAGACAAATCACCAACACCGTTAAGCTTCGTTACATTTTAAGTTCTAAACAATTCACTTAGATTGTCAGTATACTGATCCACTTAAATTTTCACACAAAGTTCAATTGATCCGAGATACGATATTAATGTTTTAAGCACTTGAACTTATCCGTGTGTCCCACTACTTGAATATACTCCCGTATCCAGATCCCAATATTCAGTCTTACAGGTGAGTATACCACAGATGATATCTGTCAGGGAAATAAATTATAGTACGAGGGCCGTGAGAGCTCAGGTAGATCTTTCGATACGCAGAGAGATGACGGCTTCGACTTTTGGTGTGTCCCCTTTAGAGGATCTTTTGCATTACAACAGCAGCGACTATCAATTTTATTGTTTCATCAGCTTGCTGAGGGCGATGCTATGTTTCAAGCATTTGCAGAAAGCATTATCCGGGGACTAGGTCAGAAATTTCTTTCAGCAGAAGTCCCGGGATAATACCCCAGATATCACTGAGCATAAAGACCTAGTATCTCAGAATAAGGGACCTTTCAAACAATATTTCAGGGGTTACCTATATATCCAAGTTTGTGTTAACCCACAGAACAGGCAAGTTTGAAATTTAGATTTATATCTCGTCACAATCTACTAAATGTGCAAAAACCTACTCACACATCCACAGTGAGATTGTTTATGACATTTGACTTTCCAATTCTTTAGCATGCGGTGATAGTCCACTGATGTACTATCATTTCCTCTTCTTGACAACAAAACTCATTTTCATTTTATCATGTTTTTGGCTTTTTCAAATTTTCAAATGTTTTTGGATTTTCTAAAATTTCTTACTCCCCCTAAAATGCAAACACATTTTAGGAAATTTGAAAATAAACTGTACAATAAACTTGACAACCAATATCGAATCACCTCAATTCGCCATTCACTTGGCATAAACAATCAGAACTCCCCCTCAAACTATTTTCCCATTTAGATTTCAAAACACTTAAGTTTGTTTTAATCAAATGGTTTTTCCGGAAAATAAGTTTGTTTTTACCACTTGTAAAGTTGGGGATGTGGTTCATCATTTTGTATTCAACCATTTGTAGAAAATCAAGTACAACTTAATGTCCTTGATTTACCACTTGTACCAAAAACACAATCAAATACAAAGAATAATGCCGATTCCTGATCCACGATTACAAACTTGGGATCTCCGGCAAGTCCACAGACTCATTGTTCGTAGTATGTGCCATCCCAGTCACAAACCAGGGATGGTTCAACTTTATCTTTCTGCATCTTCTTCTCATAGAACTCTTTAACCCCTTTGACTTTTTGATCAATCATTTTATCAAAAATGTGTTTCACAGTGGGGTTAAAGGCTTTTTCAACATCAAAAACCTTGTTATCATCATAAAATTGATTTGAAATCTCAACTTTACCAATTTTCTTTTTATAATTTTCAGCCCGAAGTGATGGAAAATTTTCATCATCCACATTCAGAACTGATTTATCACTTTTTACCTCAACCTGTGGCTCCTCTGATTTTGTGGAATCAGATTCATCGCCAGAATATAGCTCCTCTGATTTTGACCTATCAGAATCATCGCTAGAACTACCTCCAGACTTCTTAACCACCCATTTTTGTTTGTCATTTTTAGCTCTTTTCTTATAAAACTTGTTTGAACATTCACCAATTTCAAATGTAGAATTTTTGAATAACTTTGTTCTGTCAATTGGTGGTTCAAACTCAACCACTTTCTCTTTGAGTTTACGAGAAACTCCCTGTTTTGATGGTATTGCCTTAGAACAATCTCTGGCAATATGTCCAACAGTGTTACATTGGAAACAGGTTCTCGTATCTTTCCTCTCTTCTTGCTTCTTTGCAAGGAACTCAATGTTTGACTGCCTCCAGATTTTTTTCTTTTCTTCCTCATCTCTTGATGTACCTGTAACAAATGTCATTTTTGATTTAAAATCACGAACATATTTTTCATTTTTCTGTTTTTCTGTTGGAATAAATCCAAGACCTTTCTTTTTGAAATTACGGTTAGGGTTTGGTTTCTTGTGAAAACCAGAACCAGAACTGTAACCCTTTTTCTTGTTTAAACGTTGTTGAACTCTTGAGGTGTAAGGTTTAGGTTTACCATTAAGATTTAAATCTTTTATTTCAGAAATATTAATTTCTGTTAGTTTGAAAACCTTTTTGATCAATTCAGTTTTGACACCTCTTATTGGAAATTCCTCATCAGAATATAATTTGTCGGAATCATTCAAAGTATATGCAACTTTAAACGTTTCGTCATTCAAATTAGATTTTGATAACAGGAATTCTTTATTATAAACCCTTTTAACTGAAGATTTTGGACTATTGACTGTCGAACTCGAACTTTCAGAACCAGACTTTGACTCTGACTTTGACTCTGAGTTTGACTCCAACTTTGACTCCTCAGTTTCATCTTTATCCAACACCTGATCGACAACTTTCTTTATTAACTCGGACTCATGATCAGTGTCAGATGATGTAAACACGACATCAATATTTTCTGGCAAATTGACCGAGGACTCCGACTCCCACTGTAAATTTGTTGCTTTTTCGACTCTTTCCTGATTTGGATTCCTGGGCAAATATCCATTTTCTAGCGGGGGTGGACATTTGTTATAACCAACATCTTGTTTCTTACCGGAATCCTTCTTGTCAGTCTTTTTCATTGAGTCACTCTTCTTCTTGTTCTTCTTTTCTGGAGTCTTTTCGTCAGCCACTTTTTCATCATTCTTTTCTTCAGTTAGTTCATCCTCTTCAAATACCTTCATGCCTTCAACAGTTGGATAAATCCTGTCAATGACATAAGAAGTACATGAGTAACTTTTCAACAAACGATTTACTCTTTCAGTCTCAATTCTCTGAGTTTCAAGTTTCTGCTCAAGCACAGCACACTTCTCGATGTAGTTATTCACCACTTTTTGTTTCGTCATAAAAGCTCCTTGAAGTGTTTTCATCGCTGTTGCTTGTTCTTCACTTGTTTGATTATACTGATTCATCGCTTTGTTCAGTACATCGTAAGATTCCTTCAAACTATTCAAATTATAGATCAGTGTACTGTTTTGCTTCTTCACAACTTCACAGTTTTCACACTTCACTGGAATCTTCTTTGCATCAACTTCTTGATCAACTTTGAACTTTGCAACTTCAACTTTTACTTTCCTTTTGATCACTGGAATTTCTTCGTCGTCATCACTGCTCACTGGAGTCTTAACCTTTTTCTTCTTCTTTTTAACCTTTTCATCTTCACTGTCACTTTCAGCAAGCAGTTTCATATCAGCTTTGAATTTTCTCGCCCAATACTCACGATCATCATCACTATCTTCTTGTTTTGTAACTTTCTTCTTTTTCGCAGCTTGTTTTTCTATGATTTTCTCCGTTTTACCTGCAAACAATGAATCATCATCATCACAATCAGTTGATGAGTGATCAAAGATTGGAGCTTTTTCTGATGCCTTTACTTTTGAAACTGATTCTTCTTCGTTCTTTTTCGGAATGAATTGCTGAGATTCGTAATAATAATACGCTATTTCCTCTTCAAAATCCATGTTTCGGTTTTTAAAAAAATTTCACAAACTCAGCTTCCACGAAGCCCACAAAATGTTTGTAACCCAATTTAAATCCACAAGCTAACGACCAATCTAAAATCCAATGTGAAACAATTTGTATAACCCACTAATTTGTAGATTGAACTCACCCACTTCTATCAATGTCCAACCTTCAAACCAATATCCACGGATTAAAATTCTTGTTTCACAAGCCCACTTAATCTCAAAATATCGATTCAATTATAAATGGCCAACCACATTTTTAAAAATCAAACTAATTAGGCTGATCACCTTTTTGATGTAAAAAATTGTGATTGGGCCAAATAACCCACTAGTCTGACTTCTTCAATTGTTCAATGAATATGATTTGGCCAACAATCCACTATCATATGCAACCAATATGAATTACCAACATCTTTTAATTCTTTTCATATAATCGATGACAATCACTTTTAAAGTCTCAATTGATTTGATCGATAATCACATGCAACCTTGAACAAAAACAACATGTGATCGACTGACATCCTCGATTAATGATTTACTAAAGCTGGCAACAACACATGCAAACTGATTCTTTAAATCTTGAGACTTTGAAACTTGACTTAATTGCCGACAATTTTGATATTCTCAATTTATAAATGGCCGACAACAATCATCAAACCAAGCAACCTGAATCTTCAATTTACGAGACCTTGAAAAGATAATATCATATGACTTGGGTTCTGATCACCTTATGTAAACTAACACAAGACACTAAATTCAGACAACACGATACACTTTCACATGATTATCCTGTTCGATGACTGTGTGTTACAAGAACGAGACCCTAGTTGTTCAAATGAGCGGACCAGAATGTTCAAATAAGCGGACCAGAATGTTGTCTATATAAGCGAACCACAAGAGCGGATCTCACATGACTGTCACTACGAGCGGACCACAACTTTCACTAAAAGCGGACCTCAAATGTTACTAAGAGCGGACCACAACTGTCAGATAAGCGGACCAGAAAAGCGAACCAGCTGATGATGTCATCAATATCACGAATCCGTATGAGCGAAACATCAAAAATCCGATGTTTTAGGTCGATTCAAGCTTTGAAACTTTCAAGGATTTACTAAAACATGTTTACGCACAATATATGTGAAATTTGGCCGATTTTGACCGTAAAAAGTTTTGTTTTTCGGAAAAGAAAGGTGTAGAAACAGATTTTACGGCTGAAATAACAAGAACTCTTCTTCACTGGCTCTGATACCAATTGTAGGATCGAATTCCGACCTGAACGAGTCGTGTAGAAGAGTTTTTCACCGAAACAAGTGGCGGAAACAAATGTAACGATGTAATTCAGCACGTATACACTTATAACTGTCGATTTTATTGATCTTGAAGACGTGTACAACCTGTCGACACTTCGGCAGCACTTCGTGGCTCACCGGAAGACAAACACCTAGAACTATGTGTATGGTTCGCTCATATGACCTATTTATAGGCTTTCTGGTCCGCTCGAATGACATGGACATATAAGCGGACCTCACTTAATTGACATAAAAGCGATCCACCACTTTGACAAATGAGCGGTCCACATATTTCATACAAACGAAATCACAATTTAACAATAAATGCTTTTGTCTTTAGTTGGATGATGTCATTGTGACATCACTTTGATGATGTCATGATGACATCATGCTTGAACATCTTCGCAACGAACTGAGACATGACTGAAGACGTAGACGACAGACGGATGCACCAACAATGCGTAGCGAAAAACCTCCGTAGGCAGTAGAATAAGGCGTCAGCAAAAAGGAAGGCCAGAGAGGCGTCGACGACGGCCCATCAGGGCGTCGGTGACGGCCCCTCTAAATGTTGTTTTTCTGCAGCTTCGTTTCGTCGTCCGTACGCACTAAAATGCGCATAACTTTTGAACCTTTTACCCGTTTAACCTCCTGTTTCTTCCTACATGCTCGTAATTTGACATTCTATCAAGTGAACTTGAAATCCCATATCCGGATTAAGGAAAATTCTTAACTTACGCGCTATCGGCTTATTATTTATTTACGATTTATTCGACCCGTTCATGCTTTTATAAAATAACTCATTCCTTTTAACCCAAAACTTACATGAACATTATGACCATAATACTTTTACATTATCCGGAGTGTCGTACTTGGGGTTTACGCACCCGATGCCCGGTATTCTTTAAATTCATTTGTTATTACGTAATTGAACATTAAATTGTACAATTTCCATCTATGAAATTGTTTATTCATTTACTCATAATTTACTACCGAACCTCTTGCCCATTATCCCGCGTCACCGTTTCTCGGTTAGCATGCTTACATACAATTTTATCCATTACCTGGTTATCATACCGAAGTCGTTACTTATGCAACCTTTCCGGTATGCAATAAAACCTCATCTTGACCCATTTGATTTACTTAGCGAAATTCATCGATTTCATACAATTCATTCCTATTTGACCTCAATTATCATACTTAATTAAGTCGCACATAACTTTACATAAACAACTAAGAAGTGATTACGGAAATCACTTACCTTGTGCATCTGTGTCCGTACCCGCTTCCTTGCCTCCTCTTGACCCGTTAGCCTTTCATATTTGAGTCCATCTCGACATGATTCCTCTACTTTCATGCCACCAAATCACATTCTCGTTAGCATACACAATTGTACATGTTAACGATCATATCAATCGTATATTTCACATTTGACTTTCTTTATTCACAACTAACAAGCATAAGACATATAATCAAATTCATATCCTTTCAAACTCATGTAATTCATCATGCCATCAAAAATATCACGTATTGACATAACATGTAACATACGACTTCCTATAATCCTACTTTTACGACAACAAATCATATCATGCTTCTTATGCGTAGTTTGACTTTCAGAAATCAACAATTCATCATACGAACTTTCGACTTATTTTCATCTACTCGTAACATCAAAATAGGCTATACGAAAGACACCATATACATTACCTACTCACGATGCAAATGTGCTTTCAACCACATTCAAACTAGTAATTTAACATGATCATGCCATCATTTTCGTATTTCGTTCCTATATACACCAAGTTTTTTCATAAGATTTTGCATCCTAACTTCACTTAGGCATTTCATCATACACTTGGTGGGCGTACCATTAATTAAGTGTAGTGAACAAGTATCATTTGCATAACATGACCAATTCATATCAATATCATCAAGAACATCAAATTCAATAGAATTTCACATAACTTTTCTTCTAATTCAGTTCTAGCTAACAATTTATCAATATAAACAATCATCATACATACTCTCATCCAATTTCACACTTTACAACTCATACCCATTCTACTCTAAGTGGGTTTGCACTTCCAACATTGATTTAATCAATTTTAAGCATTCACAATGTTCTAGATGGTAATCTTAGTTCAATATCATACTAATTTCATATAAACTCATGGAATTTCTTGAAACCCAACATATTCAAGATCATCAAACTATCAAATCCTTCTTACCTTAAGCTTTAATAAGGCTAAATGATCAAGAAATCATTGACATGCAAGAGTAACAGCCACGATTAGGGCTTCAATTAGCTGAATTTGTGTAATTAAAAGGGTTTCCCCTTCCATTCTTTGGCTCTGGCGTCGAACACACACACGCGCACCTGATGTGTGTATGTTTTATTTTTGTTTTCATTTTATCCTTCAAACTTTCTTAATATGTCACCATTAGCCCCTTAAGTTTAATGTTCACACTTTGTTGCAAGTTTCTTTCTCAACTTGATTAAGTTTTAGTTTAATTATATAAGAGACTAAACTCATTTCTTTATATCAACCGGGTTCTAATTTACCAAACCCGTCTTTGGGGTGTTACAAGTATATCCCCCTTAAATGAGGTTTCGTCCCCGAAACCATTTCTCATTTACATTTATCACTAACTATCTTTCCTTCTCGGCCCATCAACAAGACCACGAGCCCATCTAATGACGACCTTTTATCTTCAAGAACCCGTCCCAGAGTTCTTATTAATGTCACTTCCACTAAATATTTCTAGTGTCTATCATGCTTCATGTCACACCCCGACCGCGTAAAACAACAAATCGCGGCGGAAACATCGGGGCGTGTTGCAACAGAATTAATGTTTCATAACCATGGATACCAAAGAGTGTTTCGTTTTATTTAAACATTGAATAATTACATCGTCTTGAAATCTAAATACACTATTTAAACATAGTCTATCATTGTTATTGAGTCACTAAGGCCTTGTCCAGTCCTATGTGAGCATGCATCTTATCAATCGATATCATCCAACAATACCTGAAACATATGTGAAAACGAGGTCAGCAAAGAAATGCTGGCGAGTACATAGGTTTTGTGAAAATAAGATTCATGACTTCTGTTTAAGAAAATGTTTAGTCATGAACCTTGTAATTTGCTTTGTCTTTGTAAATCATTTGAAAAATAATAAGTTCGGATGATAAGTATAAATAAGAGAATAATGCATGATTAAATGAATAACCATGTAAAATGAGTTTGTGTAAGATAAGTTGTTTGTAAATCAATGTCTTGTGAAAAGTATGTTACTTGTATAAAATGTCCTATGTCTCAAACTGAAATGATTCAAATAACGCTACAATATGTAATACCATACAAACACTTATATATAGGAAGTACCAGCGGCGTATCCACCATGCTTGTATCATATTACACACGCACCGTTACTCAAATCACTTACCCAAACAAACCACCAATGCAAGATGTCCATGTTTAAACAAATTGTCAAATGTATTGAATAACATAACAAAATGTTTATGTTAAGGTGTAAATCATGTCATGTATAATCAATGTCAAAAGTGTTTGTGTCAAATGTAAACCATGTAATGTGTAACCAAAATGATATGTATGGCTAGTGAAATGCATCAACTAAACCATGGATGAAACGCACAAAACAAAGTATTGAAGTAAAACTTGGTTTAGATCAATACTATGTTTCGTGGAAATGCATGATCAAATGTAAATCATGTCCAAATGTTTACCCAATCGTTAAACCATCTTGTTTTAATCGTTCAAATCGTTCTTGTTTTAATTGTTCAAATCGTTCTTGTTTTAATTGTGAAACTACTTAATGGTCGATTCTCTAATAACATTCAAACCTTCTTGACTCGATCCTCGTTCCAACTCGCTCTCGTTCTCGTTCTTAATAAACCCTTACCAAAGGGTAAATTAATAATTACAGATTCAGTCATTACCCAAAATACCCACACACAACCATGAGTATAGAGAATAACGGGATTTGTCAGATCCTATGGTACCATAACCTAATACTGGTCGGCTCGATCATTGCTAATGAATGTCATTGGTTATGTAACTACAACCAACAAGTTCGTTCACTTTATTGAAATCGTTCTTGAAATCATTGTAATTGTTTTTGAAATCATTGTTATCGTTCTTGAAACTATTGTTATCGTTCTTGATACTACATTGTACTTGTTTTTGAAACCATTGTAATCGTTCTTGAAATCATTGTTAAGATATTTAGCACATATGAGTCACCCCAAAACAGTTGAAAACAGTAAAAGAGGGGAATAATGTACTCGCCTGAGAATGCTTAGAGGTCTTGAACAACAACCAAACAAAGCTTGAGGGAGCACGGAATCAGTCGGCAAATCTAAAACTATATAAATAAACCGGACATAAAATCGGGAGATCGGATAGGATGAGGCTTGGTAAACCAAATGAGTATTGGAACTCATATGATATGGTTTAACAAGGCCTACATGCTAATTGAAACCTAACATAATTGCTTTCGACCCATCGCGTCCCATTAAGGTAGCTTATGCTATTTTAACGCGTCGTGCGCGCAAAGCGCGTTCGGACCGCCTAACTAGTCCTATGACAAGTGTTATATGCCTAAACATGTTACATAATCAGTTATGTGACAAAAGTTTAGGTTACATATGCTTAATTACCAATTATACATGAAAAGGGTATTCTGGTAATTTACCTAAGGCATATAAACTACCTATCACACAACTACTTAAACGATGTGACCATAAGGTATAACCTCGGAAGGTTATTCCCTACACTATGGTCACCTAATGTATTTGGTCGGATCCTAATGATCGACCAAACTGGGTCGGGTTCGAGGGTATAGGCGATTTATTAGATCGCCTACGCTACGACCCTAGACAACGTGGTAATCAGTGGGCATAGTCCCATGGGACTATGACCAACGTGATTACACTCACGTTGCGAAGTTCAAACGAACTTCGCATTGACCATTACTGGTCAACGCTGAAAGTCAAACAAAGTTTGACTTTCTGACTCGAAAAGCAATAAAATAAGGAAAAGAACGAAAGAATACTTACGAAGGGTCCCCGAATGCTAATCCCGATCCAAGAACTCAGGTATGAAACAAAGGTTTCAACTTAGAGCTCTCAAATCAGAATTCTTGTAAGAAATGAGGTTGGGGTGATGGGGTATTTATAGTATTCAGAGAACCGTTAAGATCGTTTCATGGAAAACGTGCCACGATCCAAGGCGTACACTTGTCGGGAAGTTGTGGTGCCTCAAAATGCTCACCACCATAAGGAATCAACACTTGGCAAGGGGTTAGGGAGTGCAAAACAGCTGCAACCAGCTGTCAAATACACTTAATCTGGTCCAAAAGGGGGCTCGCGTGACGCTAAGGCCCGTCGCGTCACGCTAGGCCCCTGTTTTGGCAGATTTTACAGAAATGGTCCCTGCACCTTGTTTAAGCGATTTTCGATGCGTTTGAACCCCGTTAACCTCATTTCAAGGATCTAAAATGAAGTTAAAGTATATGGAACTCAAAATATGCTCAAAAATATCTAGGATGTCGGTTCGTTTGGCCGTACGATCGCGATGTTCGCTTAATTACGACGGAATGCGCACAAGCGCGAAAAACGATCCAAATGACGTGACGAATGGATTTTTCTTATGGCGAACACTAAAATATAATATAGTCATGCTTACATAAACATTTGGATGTCCAGATGTATTCAGAACGTAAGTTATGCGCGAAAATGCAAACTTGTGCACTTTTTGACACTTTTAGTCCATGAATGACCCAAAAGTTTATTTTAGCACACCGAACCCCTCAAAGCCTATTTTTAAGCTATGTAAAGGATATTTAAGGTGTGTTTAACTTATGGTTATGTTCCGGAATGTTCGTTACAGTAAACTGGTTATATCTACGCATCGGTGCGCGTATAACCTTCCAGAAAGTGATTTAAAGTTTGAAATCGAACAAAATTTGATATGTGCAACTGATACACATATTTAAACAAATCCCAAGTATGAAGTACAATATTTCATTGATTTGGTATTTGTCTGATGGCCCTGGAGGCACAGGTGTTACAGTCTCCCCTACTTTAGGAAATTTCGTCCCGAAATTTATTTAGAGGAAAGTTGTGAGAGCTTGAAAACATGAAGTTGAAAAGATCGAACAACATTGGTTAGGGTTCTGAACTTCTAGTAACCTTAATAACATTATGCTTGCAATGTAAGAGGGATACTTATATACAAGTATATGAAGCGTCATTGGTGCGTCCACCGTACCTCCATTACATCGTTCTCATTTTTGTTATTGTTGTCACTATCGGTTCTTACACATAATAAACCTTACTGGGTTTCTATGCACTAAATTTCATAATTATGTACGCGTCCATAATTAGACAATTCCTTGCATAGTTCACTCAGTCTATTTTATAATGTGTAGGGTAAAACCAAATGAACAATCCTGTGATGCGTGTAACTAGACCGCCATAGAGTCCTTTTAATTAAATCAATAAATGATCTAAATAGACTATCAAGGAGTCTGTTCAGCTACATCACTAGATGTCGTTCTTTAACCAAATTGTGAATCAATCTTTTAGACTAGACCACTCAAGGGTCTATTATCGAATCCTGGAATGGTACTATGTAACCCAAGGGTCTTAACTACTACGTAGAAGCCCATAAGGATTTAAGGTAGTACCTTTTGAGTATCCTACTATGAATCCCTCATATGAAGATATGAAAGATTCCATGAGGATTTGAAAATCGTACCACACAAGAACATAGAGGAAAACACATAAACACATATCACATAATTGCATAATTGTTTAATTTGACCATTAAATTTGTTAACTTTGGACACGGGTATTTAAAGTATACAAGGGATCAAATCCTTAATTGCGGTAATTTGGATTGATCCATATGAATACCCTGCTTGTTGACTACATGACCTAAGAACTGAACTTCTTTAAGCCAAAATTTCCCCTTGGAGGATTTAGCGAAAAGTTTGTTCATTCTTTAGGGGTTCCAATGTCAACGAAGGTGTTGATCGCGATCGGCTCGGGACATGAATAGATCAAGATGTCATTAATAACAATGACGAACTGATCCAAATAAGGCTTGCAGACTCTATTTATTAAGTCCTTGAAGATGGCTGGAGCATTTGTCAACCCAAAAGGCATGACTGTAAACTCGTAATGGCCATTCTTCGTGAAGAAAACCGTTTTGGGAATATCTTCTTCGAGAATTCAAAGTTGATTATACCCAAAGCGCAAATCGATCTTGGAAAAAGCATGAAACGCTATGTAGTTGATTGGAGAAATCGTTGATTTAAGGTAGGGGATATCGATTCTTGATGGTAAGCGTACTAGGCTTACGTTAGTCGATATACATTCGAAAAGATCCATTTTTCTTTTCACAAGGAGAACAGGAATTTCTCCAAGGTGAAAAGTTCGGACAGATGAATCCTTTATCAGACAACTCTTGAAGTTGTTTTGATAATTCTTGCATCTTGCACGGTGCAAGACGATAAGATACTTTAGATTTAAAGGAAACAAGTGTTTGAGGTTCTTAGGGAGATCACAAGTGATCGTAAAAATGACAGAACCACACGAGTAGTTTTGTCTTTGTGTTGACATCATAAGGTTGGATCAAACATTCATACAATTGCATTAGTTAGAAAATAAAACCACAAATTTTTATTTATATAACAACCGCATTGTCTTTAAATGTTACAAGATAACAACCAGAGGAAAAACAAAATACTAATTGTTCACTCCTTCATCATTGAGTGCCTCATTGATGTTAAACACTCGACCACGTGCTGGATTCACATTGACGTTGACGTTCGCATTCGGGTTTGCGTTCGCATTTGCATTCACCAGTCTTGGGCAGTTGTGGCGGAAGTGACCAATCTCTCCGCAGTTGAAACATGAACCCAGTGGGAATCTCACAGCATTCCCTTGAACCGGAGCTTGAACCTGAGCAGCCTGATTTTGTCCCAAACGACAAACATTGGCCAAATGCCCAAGTTTACCACACGTCGTGCATTGCCAGCAAGCTTGTTGTACTGCGTGATGACCGTTGCAGCGTGCACAATAAGGTGCGGTACCGGCATATGCTTTCTTTGCAGGTGGCTGAGCTGGTGGGTTCCGCGGGTTCTGAGCAGTCTGTGCTGTAACAGCAAAGTTCTGAACATCCTTTCGCTTTCTTGATTTCTTTGACGTCTCACCTTCCTTACCCTTCTTGTTTTGACCTTTCTTGCTATCCTCCTTGTCCGACCCCTGCTTCTTACCCTTGTCACCCTTTCTGTGTAACTTATTCTTCCGAATCTGCGACTCAGTCAATGTCGCAGATAACTCGATCGCCTGACGGAGTGTGGCAGGGTTACTACCAGTAAGGATGTCTTGTACCGAGTCAGGTAGGCCGTCGATGTATCTTTCGATAGCCTTTTCGAGTGGGGTAACCATTGTCGGGCAAAGCAGACTCAACTCCTCAAACCTATCAGTATACGCCCTGTGCTCACCACTATCTTGCTTCAGCTCATCAAATTCCTTCTCCAAAGCTCGTTGCTCATGACGAGGACAGAATTCCCTCATCATAAGGGCCCTAAGTTCAGCCCAAGTCTGTGCTAGAGCAACTTCTGCACCACGATCCCTCATAATCCCGTTCCACCATGTGAAAGCCCTCTTCTGAAACACACTCGAAGAAAACTCAACCTTGCGATTTTCAGGACACTGCACGTGGCGGAAAGTATTCTCAATGCTCTCGAACCATTGAAGAAGCCCAGTCGCTCCTTCAGAACCACTAAACTTGAGTGGTTTAGCCTGGTTAAAATCCTTGTATTTGCATAGAACATTGTTGTTGTTGTTGGCTTGGTTCCATTGAGCAAAGAGGTTTGGAAACTGAGCAGCCATCTGCTGTGCAATGATTTCTGCCAGCTCGGCAGTCGCTATCTGGTTTTCACGTCGAGGAGGCATTCTAGAAGAGGAAACATGAAAGGAAACGAGTGAGAGAAATAGACGAAAAGAATGAGATGAAACAAATCTGATGAAAGCAAGGATAGTGGTCATTTGTTTGTTACTACAAAGCAACAAACGACACACAGTGACTAATCAAAGTAAATGGGTCAAAAATAATGTATCGTGAAGACATGCTCGCCTATAAGTGAACACTCATCCCAAGAATTCCCAGGTAAGCACAACTGGTCTCGCGTCTGATGAGATGTATACGAAGTGCTTGCCTAGACAGAAAACCCAGAATACAGGCATTCACCCTTCCAGTTTGCACGTGTTTACATTATTTAAAACCCAAAACTTTGTCGAGATTTTGAAAATTTAAAAGGGGTTCAAAACCATATAACAGAGGGTTCAAAACCTTGTAATCAATCATCCTAGAACAGATGATTAGCTTTCAAAGCGGTCTTGAAATTTATGTTTTTGTTGTGGTCGTCACCTAAGGATAGGTGACGGTATTTGTTTTATGACTAAACGCAAGTAAACTCGCGTTAGGGTCCTAAGAAGGTTATAGACTAGGTCAAAGCATTACTAATAACCTAATTCCCTATAACCATTGGCTCTGATACCATCTTTTCTGTCACACCCCGACCGCGTAAAACAACAAATCGCGGCGGAAACATCGGGGCGTGTTGCAACAGAATTAATGTTTCATAACCATGGATACCAAAGAGTGTTTCGTTTTATTTAAACATTGAATAATTGCATCGTCTTGAAATCTAAATACACTATTTAAACATAGTCTATCATTGTTATTGAGTCACTAAGGCCTTGTCCAGTCCTATGTGAGCATGCATCTTATCAATCGATATCATCCAACAATACCTGAAACATATGTGAAAACGAGGTCAGCAAAGAAATGCTGGCGAGTACATAGGTTTTGTGAAAATAAGATTCATGACTTCTGTTTAAGAAAATGTTTAGTCATGAACCTTGTAATTTGCTTTGTCTTTGTAAATCATTTGAAAAATAATAAGTTCGGATGATAAGTATAAATAAGAGAATAATGCATGATTAAATGAATAACCATGTAAAATGAGTTTGTGTAAGATAAGTTGTTTGTAAATCAATGTCTTGTGAAAAGTATGTTACTTGTATAAAATGTCCTATGTCTCAAACTGAAATGATTCAAATAACGCTACAATATGTAATACCATACAAACACTTATATATAGGAAGTACCAGCGGCGTATCCACCATGCTTGTATCATATTACACACGCACCGTTACTCAAATCACTTACCCAAACAAACCACCAATGCAAGATGTCCATGTTTAAACAAATTGTCAAATGTATTGAATAACATAACAAAATGTTTATGTTAAGGTGTAAATCATGTCATGTATAATCAATGTCAAAAGTGTTTGTGTCAAATGTAAACCATGTAATGTGTAACCAAAATGATATGTATGGCTAGTGAAATGCATCAACTAAACCATGGATGAAACGCACAAAACAAAGTATTGAAGTAAAACTTGGTTTAGATCAATACTATGTTTCGTGGAAATGCATGATCAAATGTAAATCATGTCCAAATGTTTACCCAATCGTTAAACCATCTTGTTTTAATCGTTCAAATCGTTCTTGTTTTAATTGTTCAAATCGTTCTTGTTTTAATTGTGAAACTACTTAATGGTCGATTCTCTAATAACATTCAAACCTTCTTGACTCGATCCTCGTTCCAACTCGCTCTCGTTCTCGTTCTTAATAAACCCTTACCAAAGGGTAAATTAATAATTACAGATTCAGTCATTACCTAAAATACCCACACACAACCATGAGTATAGAGAATAACGGGATTTGTCAGATCCTATGGTACCATAACCTAATACTGGTCGGCTCGATCATTGCTAATGAATGTCATTGGTTATGTAACTACAACCAACAAGTTCGTTCACTTTATTGAAATCGTTCTTGAAATCATTGTAATTGTTTTTGAAATCATTGTTATCGTTCTTGAAACTATTGTTATCGTTCTTGATACTACATTGTACTTGTTTTTGAAACCATTGTAATCGTTCTTGAAATCATTGTTAAGATATTTAGCACATATGAGTCACCCCAAAACAGTTGAAAACAGTAAAAGAGGGGAATAATGTACTCGCCTGAGAATGCTTAGAGGTCTTGAATAACAACCAAACAAAGCTTGAGGGAGCACGGAATCAGTCGGCAAATCTAAAACTATATAAATAAACCGGACATAAAATCGGGAGATCGGATAGGATGAGGCTTGGTAAACCAAATGAGTATTGGAACTCATATGATATGGTTTAACAAGGCCTACATGCTAATTGAAACCTAACATAATTGCTTTCGACCCATCGCGTCCCATTAAGGTAGCTTATGCTATTTTAACGCGTCGT
This sequence comes from Helianthus tuberosus, assembly GCA_030545235.1. Lineage (NCBI taxonomy): Eukaryota > Viridiplantae > Streptophyta > Magnoliopsida > Asterales > Asteraceae > Helianthus > Helianthus tuberosus. Next base: position 2,763,630 of record CM060399.1, read on the forward strand.
GCGCGCAAAGCGCGTTCGGACCGCCTAACTAGTCCTATGACAAGTGTTATATGCCTAAACATGTTACATAATCAGTTATGTGACAAAAGTTTAGGTTACATATGCTTAATTACCAATTATACATGAAAAGGGTATTCTGGTAATTTACCAAAGGCATATAAACTACCTATCATACAACTACTTAAACGATGTGACCATAAGGTATAACCTCGGAAGGTTATTCCCTACACTATGGTCACCTAATGTATTTGGTCGGATCCTAATGATCGACCAAACTGGGTCGGGTTCGAGGGTATAGGCGATTTATTAGATCGCCTACGCTACGACCCTAGACAACGTGGTAATCAGTGGGCATAGTCCCAAGGGACTATGACCAACGTGATTACACTCACGTTGCGAAGTTCAAACGAACTTCGCATTGACCATTACTGGTCAACGCTGAAAGTCAAACAAAGTTTGACTTTCTGACTCGAAAAGCAATAAAATAAGGAAAAGAACGAAAGAATACTTACGAAGGGTCCCCGAATGCTAATCCCGATCCAAGAACTCAGTTATGAAACAAAGGTTTCAACTTAGAGCTCTCAAATCAGAATTCTTGTAAGAAATGAGGTTGGGGTGATGGGGTATTTATAGTATTCGGAGAACCGTTAAGATCGTTTAATGGAAAACGTGCCACGATCCAAGGCGTACACTTGTCGGGAAGTTGTGGTGCCTCAAAATGCTCACCACCATAAGGAATCAACACTTGGCAAGGGGTTAGGTAGTGCAAAACAGCTGCAACCAGCTGTCAAATACACTTAATCTGGTCCAAAAGGGGGCTCGCGTGACGCTAAGGCCCGTCGCGTCACGCTAGGCCCCTGTTTTGGCAGATTTTACAGAAATGGTCCCTGCACCTTGTTTAAGCGATTTTCGATGCGTTTGAACCCCGTTAACCTCATTTCAAGGATCTAAAATGAAGTTAAAGTATAGGGAACTCAAAATATGCTCAAAAATATCTAGGATGTCGGTTCGTTTGGCCGTACGATCGCGATGTTCGCTTAATTACGATGGAATGCGCACAAGCGCGAAAAACGATCCAAATGACGTGACGAATGGATTTTTCTTATGGCGAACACTAAAATATAATATAGTCATGCTTACATAAACATTTGGATGTCCAGATGTATTCAGAACGTAAGTTATGCGCGAAAATGCAAACTTGTGCACTTTTTGACACTTTTAGTCCCTGAATGACCCAAAAGTTTATTTTAGCACACCGAACCCCTCAAAGCCTATTTCTAAGCTATGTAAAGGATATTTAAGGTGTGTTTAACTTATGGTTATGTTCCGGAATGTTCGTTACAGTAAACTGGTTATATCTACGCATCGGTGCGCGTATAACCTTCCAGAAAGTGATTTAAAGTTTGAAATCGAACAAAATTTGATATGTGCAACTGATACACATATTTAAACAAATCCCAAGTATGAAGTACAATATTTCATTGATTTGGTATTTGTCTGATGGCCCTGGAGGCACAGGTGTTACACTTCATAGCTAGTGGTTTATTCATCATTCCAATACTCGTATATCACATACAATATACCATTTTGTTTACTTGAAGCAATCCCATTAATAACATTCCTTTTTGTTCATTTCCAACATTCATATTATTTTAGTCGACTATACGATCTCACTTCGTAATTTCTACATACACCTCTATGTTTAACTTTGATAGATACATCATAATAATAGGTAACCATCAATTCTCTATTCATAAACTATTCATATAATTGACTTCTAACAAGTCCATACCTCCCATACCTTACTTTCACATAAATTCTTATTCCTTAGACCCGTTTGCAATGGGTCAATATACATACTTCTTCACACTTGTTATCGTACTTACATACGTATGATCCGTTATAACAGATCTAATACCTTAATTCCACCTCTTAGATTATATCCTATACATATATCATATAATATTTAGTTCTTGTTTTGTTATCGCAACAAAACTACTATTTCATAGTCGCATATACACGCTTAACTCCAGAGTTAACATCACTCTATGTTTGCTATAGTTATTTGTACTATACGTACCCTTACGTTACCTTCAACTCACCTCATTCCTTCTACATTACTATTCCCCTCAATTCATGCATTACTTAATTTGCCTAAGCAAGTGTATCATGCAGGTTCTTCATACGAGAATTTAACCAATACCCGAAATTTTCGCTCAAAACTTTTAAGATTTACTTCCTAATGACATAGTTTTTCTTCTTATGTCAATTGTTAAAATCAAGCCTTCCATACCATACTATACTTATTCCATCATTCATCTCGTAAGTCATTTTCAATTTACTTAATTTATATTTATCCGTCATGAGTTAAAACATTTTACTTACCTCGATTTCAATTTTATACTTCAGCGATCCGTAAACCAGAACGATCCGCTCCTTCGCGAGTACTAACCGTACCAGGCCAGCTTTCATTCATCCTTGTAATGGGCTTCCACTCGTGCACATTCTTTTACCAATTCGATTGGTTTCATCACATTCATAATTCTACCAGTAACATCCCTCCCAATCATACTTAGACTGTTGTCCGGGTCGTAGCCCGTCATTCATTACTAACACATCTAACACATAATATGTTCAAAACTTCTTTCTTTCGTCAAAATTTAGGTTTGCGTGCCGAACATTATACTCACCTATAAGTATAAATTAACAAATTAAAACATTAAATATATCGGGTTTGAATAACGATTACCATATAAACCGCATGACTCATTCGTCTCTTTAACCCTTCTTGTATACAAACATATTTGCTTATATATATATATATATATATATATATATACATTTATTCACACATATATATTTAAGTTTAAGACATAACTTGGATAATATTCGCTTGTAAAGAATATTTACTTGCTTAGTCTGTAATTACTTACATATTCGAATCTTTTCATTCTTATCATTCATTATGTTTCGAACCCGTCGCGCGGTTTCTTACATCTCATTAATACTTTTATTCTTTCTTTGTTTCGAATCCGTCTCGCGGATTCTAACATATCATTCATGCTTTCATTCCTTTCATGCTTCAAATCCGTCTCGCGGATTCTAACACATCATTCATGCTTTCATTACTTTCATGCTTCGAATCCGTCTCGCGAATTCTAACATATCATTCAAACTTTCATTCCTGAAAGTCTTGTATTTCTCTTCACCCTCACGTCCACCTACTACCTAATTCTATCGGACGTACCTGTAACAACTATCACGGTCTCACGAACGTCATATGTTTCTTGTGTACTGGCCAGGTACACAATCCACATACTAGTTTTGTGTCTTCGTGTAATCGCCACCTTATGTCCGAAGATTAAGTTTCAGCAAGTGTAACATTTCCAAAACTTCATTAGCATTTCATTATTATATTTAATTTAAAGTTTAATTTCACTTGCTAGATTATACCATTACATGTGCCCACATGTTAAATTTATGTACCTGGGGCCAATTTGTCTTATTACATGCCTTGATGCCGGTCCTAGACCGCATTCACGGATCATCCATTCCAAGCAATTATGCCTACCTTACACATAACATACTATTAGTCTTCTTCAAATACGTACTTAAGTACATAATTACCTTTACTTCTACCTTTAGATCTTGATCGAGTCTCGGATTGTGCGGGTTCCTTGTCACAAGAGCACACAGGTTTGAGTTCACGTATTTATCTCTTCATACTTTATTTCACTCAAACCATGGCTCTGATACCAACTTGTAAGACCCAGACACGTATTTGACAAAAGTTGCAACGGAAATTCGTACCATAAAATTTCTTTTCATTATAAGTCCCTTTACATACTTGAAAGTTTGTTTTGAATTAACTCTTTTACAAAATAAAAGCATCACTTGTATTTACCAAACTACAAACTCCAGCATTCCCGTACAATCTATCTTGTGACTCGGTCTTCGATCGCTAATCCTCGTGATGATAATCCGTGAGTCGTATAACCTACACTGACCACATACATTCATACCATTAGTGCATATTATATATAAACCAGATTCACTTATGTAAACTTCCCATTCCGTTATCTTTCTAACTTTAAGCATCTCATCTATGTATCTATTCCCCGGTGAGGCTTCAATCATGTATCTGCATTGCGTTTCATTCTCAAGGCGCACCATTAATAACGTTAATACTCAACGTATCTAAATCATGCATACATACATTCTTACATACATACATATACATCTACATACGTACATACCTTCCTACATCCCTTCATGCACAAATACATACACATTTACATACATACATACCTTACTACATCTTCACATACATACATACACTCAGACGCACCTTCATACATACATATATATACACATCTACAGATGTACCTAACCGTATATACATGTACAAGTTCTCGCATACCTCTTACATAACCATACATTAATTACGTGGGTCTTAGACTTAGATTTATAACCCATAATCATCAAAGGAACGATCAAAATCATGTTTGGGAGGCCCGCCGTAGTCCACGGTTAACCTACTGAAGCCCACGACCCATAAATCAACTTAGATAACAATTTTCAGTTTCTCGGTTAGCATGCTTACATACAATTTTATCCATTACCCAGTTATCATACCGAAGTCATTACTTATGCAACCTTTCCGGTATGCAATAAAACCTCATCTTGACCCATTTGATTTACTTAGCGAAATTCATCGATTTCATACAATTCATTCCTATTTGACCTCAATTATCATACTTAATTAAGTCGCACATAACTTTACATAAACAACTAAGAAGTGATTACGGAAATCACTTACCTTGTGCATCCGTGTCCGTACCCGCTTCCTTGCATCCTCTTGACCCGTTAGCCTTTCATGTGTGAGTCCATCTTAACATGATTCCTCTACTTTCATGCCACCAAATCACATTCTCGTTAGCATACACAATTGTACATGCTAACGATCATATCAATCGTATATTTCACATTTGACTTTCTTTAGTCACAACTAACAAGCATAAGACATATAATCAAATTCATATCCTTTCAAACTCATGTAATTCATCATGCCATCAAAAATATCGCGTATTGACATAACATGTAACATACGACTTCCTATAATCCTACTTTTACGACAACAAATCATATCATGCTTCTTATGCGTAGTTTGACTTTCAGAAATCAACAATTTATCATACGAACTTTCGACTTATTTTCATTTACTCGTAACATCAAAATAGGCTATACGAAAGACACCATATACATTACCTACTCACGATGCAAATGTGCTTTCAACCACATTCAAACTAGTAATTTAACATGATCATGCCATCATTTTCGTATTTCGTTCCTATATACACCAAGCTTTTTCATAAGATTTTGCATCCTAACTTCACTTAGGCATTTCATCATACACTTGGTGGGCGTACCATTAATTAAGCGTAGTGAACAAGTATCATTTGCATAACATGACCAATTCATATCAATATCATCAAGAACATCAAATTCAATAGAATTTCACATAACTTTTCTTCTAATTCAGTTCTAGCTAACAATTTATCAATATAAACAATCATCATACATACTCTCATCCAATTTCACACTTTACAACTCATACCCATTCTACTCTAAGTGGGTTTGCACTTCCAACATTGATTTAATCAATTTTAAGCATTCACAATGTTCTAGATGGTAATCTTAGTTCAATATCATACTAATTTCATATAAACTCATGGAATTTCTTGAAACCCAACATATTCAAGATCATCAAACTATCAAATTCTTCTTACCTTAAGCTTTAATAAGGCTAAATGATCAAGAAATCATTGACATGCAAGAGTAACAGCCACGATTAGGGCTTCAATTAGCTGAATTTGTGTAATTAAAAGGGTTTCCCCTTCCATTCTTTGGCTCTGGCGTCGAACACACACACGCGCACCTGATGTGTGTGTGTTTTATTTTTTTTTTCATTTTATCCTTCAAACTTTCTTAATATGTCACCATTAGCCCCTTAAGTTTAATGTTCACACTTTGTTGCAAGTTTCTTTCTCAACTTGATTAAGTTTCATTCTAATTATATAAGAGACTAAACTCGTTTCTTTATATCAACCGGGTTCTAATTTACCAAACCCTTCTTTGGGGTGTTACAGGATTCCTTTGGGTTCCAACATGAATAGGGTAAATAACTGGGACCCTATTGTTAATATTTTCAATAAGCGGTTGGATTCTTGGAAAGCAAAAACCCTTTCGATAGGTGGCCGGGTCATCCTTATAAAAGCGGTGCTTGAAAGTCTTCCCATCTATTTCTTCTCGATATTTAAAGCGCCGATGAAAGTTCTAGATAAATTGGAGTCGCGTATGAGGAATTTTTTGTGGGGTGGTTCGGAAGATCTTAAAAAAATGCATTGGGTTGCGTGGGACAAGGTGACCCTCCCGAAAAAATTAGGTGGTTTGGGCATTTGCAATCTTAAAAAAGTGAACGAGGCTCTCCTTGCTAAATGGGTGTGGAGATTTAGAGTGGAAGAAGATAGCTTGTGGAGAAAAGTTGTTTCGGCATGCCATGGTGGAAAAAGAAAGTGGTCGTCATTGCCTAGTAACTCGGCTATTTCAGGAGTGTGGAGAAATATAACGAGAATGGAGGAAAAACTTTTGCTTAATGGAAAAAAGATTCGTAATTATATCGAAGGGGTTAAGGGTGATGGCAAGAGTATAAGGTTTTGGATTGTCATTTGGCTCGGAGATACTCCCCTAATGGATAAATGGCCAAGGCTTTTCGCTTTGGAAAAATTTAAAGTTTGTTGGGTTAGGGACCGTATCCCAGTTCTGGGTGAGGATTTGCAAAGTAAATGGTGTTGGACGAGTTATCCTTCCGCTCCAGAGGATTTGGCGGAATTGGAAGATTACAAAACGGTGCTTAGCGGTGTGCTAGTTTCGGCGGAGAAGGACAAATGGGTTTGGACGCTAGACAAATCAGGAAAGTTCTCTACGAAGTCGGTAAAGGCCTTGGCGTCGGCTGTTAACAACGAGGAGGTTAGTTTTTCGATTAAAGGCTGCGGCTGGGTCCCTTCGAAGTGCAGGATTTTCTTCTGGAGGGAGGTGTTAGATAGAATTCTGACCAGACAAGCGCTGGCTAGAAGGAATATTATGGTGGACTCGGGCTATTGCGGGCTGTGCGGGGAGGGGCTAGAAACTATGGAACACCTGTTTACAGGTTGCAATATATCGATGAGGGTATGGGATCAGTTCAGTGAGGGGATCAAGGTGCCTCATTTTTTTGCCTTCTCTCTTTTGGACTTGCTGGAGTTTCAGAAAGGGATTGGAGGAGATTGTCAAGCTAAAGAAATAGTCAGGGGTCTTGTTTTGGTGACTTGTTGGGCCATATGCAAAGCGAGGAACAATAACGTGTTCTCAAACGGTAAGGGTGAAGGTGACGACATTTTTTGTGAGGCTAGGTCTCTAGGCTTTTTTTGGTTAAAATGTAGATCCAAGCATAGTAATATTGTTTGGAGAGATTGGGTTTCTTATCCTTTGTATATGTTGTAGGTTGGTCTTTGGTGCGAACCTACGTTTTTTTGTCAGGCCGGCCGTTCTATTGAAATTTTACTTTAAAAAAAAGATGCCATTTTAGCTTTTTATGACATTAGACTTTATTGCATGAATCATTGTGTTAAAGGTTTTGGATTTATTCTCTTGGGTTGCTGTTTAATTTAATTGTTTGAGATTTTTTCTATTATATTTTTTAGTAAACTACGAAAATCGTCCATAAGGTTATGATATATTTGCTAGATCCATCTAAAAGTATATATTTTTCAACTAAACCACTGAGTTTTCAAAATCGTTGTCAGATTCATCTATTTCTCTATTTTTGTTCAAAATAAACTTTAAATAAAGGGTATTTCTGTCATTCTTTTTAACTCTTATTTATTTAAAGAGTAAACTACCATTTTGGTCCCTAAGGTTTGAGCAGTTTTGCCACTTTAGTCCAAATCTCAAATCTTTTACATCTGGATACTTGTGGTTTCAGTTTTATTGCCATTTTGATCCAAAAGTGAAATCAACTCAAATTCCTCAAATTAAATCATGAAGTTTTGTCCTTTTCCTAGGGGGTAATTTGGTTATTACAAGTATTATTTTAAAATATTATTAATTAAATTAGTTAATCCCTTTAAAAGAAACACAGACCTGAATTACCTGTTTGATTTGCAGAACGATGAATAATGAATGAAAATTTGGGGTTTGTTGATTGAAGAAGCACATACCCAACAATCATCTTCTGTGCTTCTTTTAAAGGGATTAATTTAATTATTTTAATTAATACTTGTAATGACCAAATTACCCGTGAGGAAAAGGATAAAACATCATGATTTAATTTGAAGAATTTGAGTTGATATCACTTTTGAACTAAAATGGCAACAAAACTGAAATTACAGGGAACCAGATGAAAAAGGTTTGAGATTTGGACTAAAGTGGCAAAACTGGCCAAACCTCAGGGACCAAAATGGCAGTTTACTCTTTATTTAACACTAAATTAACCTAGCGTCTTCAAACATAGAATCTCCCTCTTTCCTTTTCCCCGAAATTGTATCAGATTCTTCCTCTTCATCTTATTATTTTTTTTTTGAAAAGTGAACTTCATTAAAAAACGCGAGAGGTCCTCAAAGCAAGGACCGCCACACACCCAACTACAACATATACAATGGATACAAACCCCAATCTTTCCAAATTAATTTCTTAAATCTAGAACGAGTCCTAAGCCAAAGAAAGATAAAGAGTTAGCCACTACCTCACCCATTTTCGCCTCTTTATTTCTAAACATCTTTTCATTTCTAGTGTTCCAAATGGCCTGAAGCGTTACCATAATAATCCCATGCATAAGTTTCTTGGCCCAACTGTTTCTCCTCCCATTCGCAATTTGCAGCAAGTCTTTAATGTCAAAACCGTAGATAGGGCCGATCATGCACCACGATCCGATAGCAGCCCAAACACCGAAGGTAAAACCACAGCCCAGGAAAACGTGTAAAGAGGACTCAGCATCAAAATCACATAGTGTAAGATTAAATATATTAATGTTGTAATATTTAATCTTGTAGCCTATATAATCATTTATATTATATTAGATCAAAATATATTAATAACCTATTATAATTAGTTGGTAATTGTTGATGGACCATATTACCCTTATTAACTAATTAGGTTTCCTCTTGGGTGTATAAATAAGGGGCTTATTAGAGAGTTAAAGGGTTACACACTTTACACAATCAATCAACCCTCATTAACATCAATTCGTTCTCTCTCCCTCTAACCGAACCTTACCCTACTTCGGTTATCATCACCATCATTACCTTACATCCTAAGGAGGAACCGAATCAACTTGACAAGCATGTCGAACACTGTGGCTGGTTCTCTGACTGGATTCTCCACTGCTTTGAATACTATTACAGGTATGTGTTTCATGTTTTCCATTTAGTTTAAACAGAACTGATCAACATGTGGTATCAGAGCATATGTTGATAAATCAGTTCTGTTTTTCGTATCCATCATTCTGGGATCATAATCTGGAAAACGGAAGTTTTAAAGCCTTAAAATTAAAAACTGTTTTCGGGTTTCATTGTGGCCGAAATCCCTGTTTTCGGAAACTGTACTTGATAAACCGACTCGAAACTATAAAGGATTAAACTTATTGTCACGAAATCCATTACAAAACCATTAAAAACAGGTTTCGGATTTCCAGATTATATATTTTTTTTTTTAGGGTTCATCATTATGTTCTAAGGAAATTCGAAAATTCCATAAGTTTTGGAATCTAATTTGGATTGATGGGTGTTTTTTTTTAATGTTTTGATCTTAATTTTATCTATTAGAAATTTCGAAAACTGTTAAAGATATTCAGTTATTTTTTTCGAAATATTGTGATAAGTTTAGATCAGAAATAAAACAGGAAACATTATCTCCACAATCCCTTAAATTTCGAGTTTCAGTTTTTATCACAATCAGCAGCTGTTAACAGAGGACTAGAGACCATCAGATCTCGACTAGAGACCACAAGGTCTCGACTAGAGACCACAAGGTCTCGACTAGAGACCACAAGGTCTCGACTCGAAATCATAAAGGTCATCAGAAGTCTACAACTCGAGATCAGAAGTCTACAAATCGAGACCATCAGGTCTCGACTCGAGACTACAAGGTCTCGACTCGAGACCATAAGGGCTTAAAACCTCACAACTCAAGACCACAGTCTCGACTCGAGATCACTGCGTTTTCGACTAAAGGCACTCGAGACCATGTTTGCGACTAGAGATCTCATTATGAAGTCGAGATCTCATAAAACATACTGACTCGAGACCTGACTCGAGACCCAACTCGAGACCTCATTAGTTCGATCCGCGCTAACAGGTGGTTTGCTATTAAATACTTGGTTTTGTTAACACTTACTTACTTAATTAATCAGAATCAGATAATTTTTGCAAAACCAAAATATAGCTTAACTTGAATGAGCTTCTGATGTATTAATTCTGGCCAAAGCTGATTTAATACATCTATTTATTGTTCAAGTCATATAAAAAGCTATGTTAAGTATGCATTACAAACGTGAAATGTCTTAATTCTGGCCAAAGCTGATTTAATTCATTTATGTTTAGCATGACTTGACAAGTGCATAACTAAAGCGATTGTCTCATTTCTGGCCAAAGCTGATTTGTCACAATTACTTTGCACACATATTTAAATGATTACACTTCTGGCCAAAGCTGATTTGTCTTCATTTAAATAGAATTTTCCTAAGTCTATTATTTTGATGTTAGTAATAGACATTATCACAGCTTCATAATTATAATGGTCATTATTTATGCCTGCCTTAGTATAACATGCCCTTAGATCACATTAAGACTTCTTTCTTAGTATCATAACTTGCTCATCTTATTTCCACTATCAGCACCCAATCAAGGGATTCCACCTTTGACTGGTGATAACTTTGCTGCATGGAAGGATGCCCTCATGCTTACACTTGGAGTGTTGGACTTTGATTATGCTCTAAGAGAGGATAAGCCAGCGGACCTTACTCCACAGAGTACTGCTCCTCAGCAGTTACTTCATGATAAGTGGACTAGAAGTAACCGCATGTCTCTCATGTTCATGAAGCAGTCCATTCATCACTCTATCAGAGGAGCTATTCCTGATTCGGACGATGCTAAAACCTATTTGGCTTCTGTGGAGGATCAATTCAAGGGAACATCAAAAGCACACGCTAGTACTCTTATCCTCAAGCTGGTGACGACTAAGTATGATGGGAGGAGCGGCATTCGCGAACACATCATGATGATGCATGACATGGCCAATAAGCTGAAGGGCCTAGAGATGGAGATCAGTGATGGTTTTCTTGTTCACTTCATCATCACTTCGCTTCCTTCGTCCTATGAAGCATTCAAGATCAATTACAACACTCAGAAGGACAAATGGACGATGAGTGAGCTGATCGCTATGTGCGTGCAGGAGGAAGAGCGTATGAAGATGGATCGCACTACTGATGTTGCTAACTTCACCACCTCCAGCTCAAAGAAGAGGAAGAATAATTATCCAAGAAAGGATGCTTCTAAGGTTCACAAGCCAAATCCAACTCCTAATACAAGTGCACCTTCCAGCTCTAAGAACTCCTTAGGCAAACCCTACTGCAAGTTCTGTAAGAAAACAGGACATAAGCAAAAGGAATGCCCTGACTTCAAGGAGTGGCTGGCTAAGAAAGGTAACAATTTTTTCATGATACTTGAGTCTTTTAATTTAAATGTTCCTGCTAATTCTTGGTGGTTTGATTCTGGTTCTATGGTACATGTTACCAATTCACTTCAGGGATTCCTTATAATCCGGAAGCTGGGAAGAAACCAAAGAACACTTAAAGTTGGGGATGATCGGGAATTAGAAGTGAAGGCCATAGGAACATTACAATTATTTTTGAAAACTGGTTTATGTATTAAACTTTATGATACCTTATATGTTCCTGAGGTAACTCGGAACCTTGTATCAGGACCAAAGTTAGACATGGACGGTTTTGTCGTTTCTCATGGTCATCGCAAACTTTCTATTCTCTATGATTCCGTTGTTTATGGTACTGGCATTCTGGATGGTGGTCTCTATAGATTAGAACTAGATGATAATTTTTCAAAATCTTTGTTGTCATATAATATTAATGAATCACTCACAAAGATGGAAAAGAAACAAATTCGAGACTTAGAGACTTCATCTATGTTGTGGCATCAACGTTTAGGCCACATCTCAAGAGAACGATTAAATCGTCTCGTAAAGGATGAAGTCTTACCTCCTCTCGATTTCACCGATTTTGGAACATGTGTCAAATGTCTTAAAGGCAAAATGACATTAGCAAATAAGAAAGGTGCCACTAGGAGCTCTAATTTATTAGAACTCATTCACACTGACATTAGTGGTCCTTATCAAATTGCTGGTATAACAGGACATACTTCATTTATCACTTTCATTGATGATTATTCTCGTTACATGTACTTGTATCTTATAAAGGAGAAATCTGAATCTCTCACAACTTTTAAAGATTATAAAGCTGAAGTTGAAAAGCAATTAGATCGTCAGATTAAAGTTGTGAGATCAGATAGAGGCGGTGAATATTATGGAAGACATACTGATGTGGGTCAAGCTCCTGGTCCATTTTATGAGTTTTGTAAGGGCCAGGGGATTGTGAACCAATACACCATGCCTGGTACACCTCAGCAGAATGGTGTAGCTGAAAGAAGAAATCGTACCCTTATGAACATGGTGCGCAGTATGTTAGCCAACACTAATTTACCATTATTCCTCTGGACTGAAGCGTTAAAAGCAGCTGTTCATATACTCAATAGAGTTCCTTCTAAGTCTGTCCCTAAAACTCCTTATGAACTTTGGACAGGAAGGAAACCGAGTCTTAAATATATGAAAGTATGGGGCTGCATTGCTGAAGCAAAACTTTACAATCCTTTCCTAAGGAAACTTGACCCTAAAACAGTTACCTGCTTCTTTATTGGGTATCCTGATCATTCAAAGGGTTATCGTTTCTATTGTCCTTCCCATGTCACCCGTATTGTTGAAACCAAGCGTGCTGCGTTCCTGGAGGATTTCAAGGTCAGTGGGAGCAGTACCAACCCTTACGAAGAATTGCAAGAAGTACAAGACGCGGGGGGGAGAGACTCGTCGCTTATCATTACTCCGTTTACTCCTCTTGTACCCCATGCAACTGCACCTGAAGTCACTGCACAAAATCCACCTCCACAATCAGAACCCATTATACCTCATAACGAAGGCACATCAAACGCTCAAAACCAAGACAACGCTGAACCCGATAATCAACTCAGGAGGTCATCTAGGCAAAGAAGGCCTACTAATTGGGATGATTATGTTACCTACCAGACTGAAATGGATGCTGGAAAGCTCAATGATCCTATCTCTTATAACGAAGCCATTAGCAGTGATCAGTCTTCTGAATGGAACAAAGCAATGATTGATGAGCTTGAATCCATGAAGAAAAATGACGTTTGGGATTTGGTCGAATTACCCAATGGTGCCAAACCTGTAGGTTGTAAATGGGTGTTCAAGACAAAACTGGATCCGAATGGGAACGTTGAACGCTACAAAGCGAGATTGGTTGCAAAGGGCTACACTCAGAAAGAGGGAATTGATTATCAAGAGACGTTTTCACCTGTCTCTCGTAAAGATTCATTAAGGATCGTCATGGCCCTAGTAGCTCATTTTGATTTAGAGCTGCATCAGATGGACGTCAAAACTGCTTTCCTTAACGGAGACTTAGACGAAGATGTTTACATGAAACAACCTGAAGGCTTTAAACCTGAAGGTCAGGAGCATCTAGTCTGTAAGTTGAAGAAATCCATTTATGGGTTAAAACAAGCATCACGTCAATGGTACCTCAAGTTTGATGAATTCATGAAGAGGCAAGGTTTTATGAAGAATCAAGTGGATCAATGCACCTACCTCAAGATGAGTGGGAGTAACTTTACTATACTTGTCCTTTACGTAGATGACATTCTATTGGCAAGTAATAGTTTAGACATGTTGCATGAGTCGAAGCGTTTACTCTCGCATAACTTCGACATGAAGGATCTCGGAGATGCTTCTTACGTCATTGGCATCGAAATTCACCGAGATAGACACAAAGGGATCTTAGGATTGTCTCAAAAGACTTACATAGATCGTGTCCTTACACGTTACAACATGCAACAGTGCAAACCCTCCGTCGCTCCAGTAGTTAAGGGAGATGTTTTCGGTTCATTCCAGTGTCCGACAACAGAGGTTGAAAAGGAGCAAATGAGCCAGATACCTTACGCGTCAGTAGTCGGGAGCCTGATGTATGCTCAAGTCTGTACTCGCCCAGATATCGCTTACATTGCTGGAATGCTAGGCCGTTATCAGACTAATCCTGGCCTAGATCACTGGAAAGCAGCTAAGAAGGTCCTTAGATATCTGCAAGGGACGAAAGACTATAAACTGACTTATAGAAGAAGTGATCATTTAGAAGTGGTAGGTTATTCTGATTCTGACTTTGCTAAATGCAAAGATGACAAGAAATCCACTTCGGGCTACATCTTTATGTTAGCAGGCGGACCTATCTCATGGAAGAGTATTAAACAACAGTTAACTACAACTTCCACAATGATGGCAGAGTACATTGCTGTTTACAACGCAACCTGTCATGGAATGTTGCTTAGAAATCTGATCACTGGACTCAAAATCGTTAATTCCATTTCTAGACCATTGAAGCTTTACTGTGATAATTCAGCTGCCGTTAGTTTCTCGAACAGTAACAGTTCGACTGGAGCTGGTTTATATCTTGATACGAAGTACTTGTTCGTACGTGAACGAGTTGAGGAAAATAATCTTTGTATTGAGTATATTAGTACTAAAGATATGCTTGCGGATCCGATGACTAAAGGTCTCCCACCTAAAGTTTTCGAAGAACATGTATCGAATATGGGACTTACTAAAGACCTTATTTAATGGCATATTGTACTAGCTTATGTTTTAATTAATAAAATTTCCTCAGTTTGATTTTGTATGTCTCTAACATATGTTCTGCCGGTGTAATGACATATAGACAAATATAAATACAAATCAGACGCTAAAGGGCTGCATATTTTGATCGTAACTGTTAGGTTTTAAATTGAGGCTATAGTATGACTAATGGGGGTCCTGAGTCGCATGATGATTCAACGGCTGTATTTCTCTGCTATAGTTCTTGGTTTAAGGCTAAAATGAGTGTTAACTCCTGGCCAGGCTTACCTAATACTCATGATAAATGATTACTTGGCTAAGTGGGAGAATGTAAGATTAAATATATTAATGTTGTAATATTTAATCTTGTAGCCTATATAATCATTTATATTATATTAGATCAAAATATATTAATAACCTATTATAATTAGTTGGTAATTGTTGATGGACCATATTACCCTTATTAACTAATTAGGTTTCCTCTTGGGTGTATAAATAAGGGGCTTATTAGAGAGTTAAAGGGTTACACACTTTACACAATCAATCAACCCTCATTAACATCAATTCGTTCTCTCTCCCTCTAACCGAACCTTACCCTACTTCGGTTATCATCACCATCATTACCTTACATCCTAAGGAGGAACCGAATCAACTTGACAAGCATGTCGAACACTATGGCTGGTTCTCTGACTGGATTCTCCACTGCTTTGAATACTATTACAGGTATGTGTTTCATGTTTTCCATTTAGTTTAAACAGAACTGATCAACACATAGCATACAGGAAGTGTCGGATATGTTAATTCTTCGCCGAAGCAAGGCTATCCGAGTAGAAAGACGATCCATCTCGGCCCTCCAAATAAAGACTTTAACCTTTAAAAGAACCCAAGAAATCCACTGCATATATGTTAATTCTTCGTCTTATTTATTTAACCATAAAATTGAATGTTTATTATTTATGAGTCTGTGGTTGTGTTTGCATTATTAGTTTGAAGTTCAATTTTAGATTTTAAAGAAACATTTTGGAGTGTTTATATAAATATTACGTATTAGGCTAAAGGGTGTGAGGGTCATGGTTGGGACATGATTCCCCACGTAAAAACATTAATGGAAGGCTACACCATCTCCTTGCCTAATTCACCATGGTTTGCATGGATTAAACCATGACAACTACGGTCCTTCTTTCTATTTTTTAAGAAATCATTTCTTTTTTCTTTAGACAAAGATAAATTAAAATAATAAATTGGATAGTGGTTTGGGTCATGACTACACCCTTCGGGTAGTGGTTTTGAATGGTTGATTAGAAGTGAGTGCTATGACACTGACGTGAAGAGTTATAGTGGTCATGAGAGTCATGACCACACCCTATAGCCCTTACTGTAAAAGCAAAGTGGAAATCCCACAATACTTTTATGTTCAAGTTTGAAGTTAAATTTTAGATTTTAATGAAACATTTTGGAGTGTTTCTATAAATATTAGGATTCTGTCTACATATTACTGTGAAAGCAAAGTGGAAATACACAATACTTTTATGTTCAACATATAAAAGGTGATATAATGTACAACTCTATATAAAATTAAAATATCTTTACTTTTTTTTATAAATAAAAGTTTTTGTTGTTATGGCAATTTAACAAAAGAGGAATTTCATTACTATTCTATAAGGTTTTCCCTATATCTAATCTAATTTAGTCAGAATTTAACAACTATTAGTTGTAATGATACCTCATGAAATCAAAGCTTTTGATAAAAATAAAATAAATGGATGAATCTGACAATTCAGGGATAAATAAATTAGAGTTATAGAGAAGGACAAAAATACCCCTTATTTAACTTTTACTTTTACTTTTAAGAGGGTTAGAGAAATAGATAGATCTGACAGTGATTTCGAAATCTCAGTGGTCCATTTGAGAAGAAAATACTTTTTGGATGGATCTGGCAAATGTATCCAAACTTTAGTGACGGTTTTGGCAGTTTACTCTATTTTTTACATAATTGATCGATGTGAAAAAAGTCTACATGCAAAAGAAAAAAACGAGTTCAGTTGAAATAAATCAAATTACAACTTTTTTTCTCAATCGATAGGGAGAATCAAAGTGTTTCTTCTCTTTGTTGAAAAACTCATTCAATCCGCACACGGTGGCGAAGCAAAGAATTATTTTCCTATTGTGTATTTTTCGACACACTGGTTTATAAGAACCCAAAGTCTAAATTTTCGAGTGGGTATGGTCGAATACATAATAAAAGTAGAATGTCTATAAAAAATTAAAAACACATAATAAAATTGGAAAGTCATTTAAATACAAAATAACGCAAGCATTTTTTTAATTTTTGCAAAACGATTGTAATTAACTAATTAGGCACGAGCCTTTAATGGTCATTGGGTTAACAAACAGATTTAAACATGGGTCTTCAATGATTTTTAATCCACCACTATGTTGATCAGTTCTGTTTAGACATAATGGAAAACATGAAAACATACCTTTGACTGCATCAGTACAGGCCAGCAGAGAATCCAGATGGAGACGTAGCAACAGTGTTTGACATGATTGTCAGCTTGATCTGGTTCCTCCTTAGGGTGCAATCTAATGATGGTGATGAAGAAACCGATAAAGGGGAATCGGTTAGGAGAGGAGGTCGATTGATGTTATGAGAGTAATTAGGTTATGTGGCTAACCCTAGAACTTCTATATAACTCTCCTTATATATGCACCCAAGAGGAAACCCTAATTAGTTAATAAGGGTAATTTGGCACATCAACAATTACCAACTAATTATTTAATACACTACTAGAAAACTGCTATTATTTCTACCAAAATTTCCTACGTATTTCCTACGAACGAAAATGGCGACACTTTTCCTACGATATTCCGACGAACAAGAAAGGGTCATAGTTTTGTGACAAAAAAAGCTACAAAAAAGCGACAAATTGGTTTGCGTAGGAAAAGTGTCGGAACGTTCCGACGGATTTCCCACGGAATTCATTTTCATTTTAAGCATTGGTCGGAAATTCGTAGGAATCAGTATGCGTAGGAAATGCGTTAGCAATTTCTGACAGAATTCCTACGAAATTCGTTTTTATTTTAATCATTAGTAGGAAATGCGTAGGAATCCAATTTATCATAAAAAAATATTCATAATAAATAAAATTAACGATATTAAAATATAAAGTTTTATTATTTAATAAAAATATATGTTATTTCTAAATTAATTCCGTAAGAAGTGTGTTGGAAATTCCGGCAGATTACTCACGGAATGGATATTTTTTTTGTAATACACATATATGTTATTTTTAAAACAAATTTATATATATCCGTAGGAAATGTATAGGAAAATACTTACGCAATTCCTACGAAATTCGTTTTCATTTTAATTATTAGTAGGAAATGCGTAGGAACCCAATTTATCATAAAAAACATTCATAATAAATAAAATTAGCGATATTAAAATATAAAGTTTTATTATTTAATAAAAATATATGTTATTTCTAAACTAATTCCGTAGGAAGTGTGTTGGAAATTCCGACAGATTATTCACGGAATGGATATTTTTTTTTGTAATACACTTATATGTTATTTTTAAAACAAATTTATATATATCCGTAAGAAATGTGTAGGAAAATACTGACGCAATTCCTACGAAATACGTTTCCTTTTAACAATTCGTCATAGATCCGTAGGAAAATAACGAATGTAATAGTTTCGTAGAAAAATCGTAGGAATCAATACAGGCCTTAATACGGTCTATTAGAGCATGTAAGACTCGTATTCTTAGCAACCATATAATAGCACTCAATACAACGTGATGTAACCCTTCAATATCGAATGTTACATAGTAAAGGTCTCAGCGGACCTTTAAGATATATCAAGGTCCAACACGGTCTATTAGGGCATGAGTGACTTGTAAATCTTCGTTACGATATAATAGCACTCAATACAACGTGTTGTAACCCTTCAACGGCGAATGTTTCATAATAAAGGCCTGAACGATCCATTAACATATATCGAGGCTTAACAAAGGCTATTAGGGCATGTATGACTTATAATTGTTCGTTACGATATAATATCACTCAATACAACGTGGTATAACCCTTCAACGTCGAATGTTACTTTATAAAGGCCTTAATTGGGCCATTAAGATATATCAAGGCCCACACGGTCTATTAGGGCTTGTATGACTTGTTAGTGTCCATTACGATACAAGATCACTCAATATGACATGATATAACCCTCCAACATCGAATGTTACATAATAAAGACCTCAACGGACCATTAAGATATATCAAGGCCCAATACGTTCTATTAGGGCATACATGACTTATATTTTTTTGTTACTATATAATAGCACTCAATACAACGTGATGTAATCCTTCAACATCGAATGTTACATAATGAAGGTCTTAATCGGCTTTTAAGATATATCAAGGCCCAATTAGGGCTAGTAATGGTCAACTAGGGTTGTTCATGCTACATTAGTGTCAATGAAGGTTTTTTAGATGATTAATGGTCCATTGGAATGATTGATAGATCAATTAGGGACAATGGTGGTCAACGAAGGGCGTTTAGGATGATCAATGGTCCATTAGGATGGTTAATGGGCCAATCAGGGTTAGTGATGGTTAACTAGGGTTGTTCATGTTCTATTATTATCACCAAAGGGTGTTTAGGATGATCAATGGTTCATTGCCGGTCACCGGACAACCAGACGCAACGAGAATCGTCGCTACCACACACCGTTGGATCAAAGAAGGGGTTCGATTTCTAACCAATGCTTCTCATTAGTTAGGTGAATTTATATGCTATGTGATTTCGATGAAATGATTTATGTGGAGACACGCTTTTTAGATTATTTTATCTTGGTTTAAAATAATAACAACTAGTCACGAGTGAAACATGTTATTTAACCGACAATTATTGTCAAGCGTTTTTATTTTAGCATATATAGATATATGTAATATATTCTGAATAATTTTTTGGAAAAATTACAAGTTTTGTCCTTTATCTTAATACCACTTATCAGACGGTGTCATTTTTAACGAATTTTGACAAGTTTTGCCCTTTACAAGGAATTTTGTTTCAAGAGTCAACCCTAAAATATTTTGTTTTATTCTTTTAAATAGTGTTAAATAAATGGGTAAAAAGACTAAAATGCCCCTGGGTGACAATATTTAACAAGAAAATCTAACTTAGTTAAGCCTAAAGGACAAAACGTGCAACAAAATTCCTTGTAAAGTGCAAAACTTGTCAAAATTCGTTAAAAAGAACACCGTCTGATAAGTGGTATTAAGATAAAGGCCAAAACTTGTAATTTTTGTTATATTTATTTTATATAATTTAAATGGGCATTTATTTTCTTTTCTTACGAGACACGCGATTATAAACGGGTTCGTAGACGCGATGTGAACCCACCTATACCAAAACAAAAACCCTAGTATATAACCATCTCTTTCTCTATTTCCCCTCATTCTTCAAACCCTAGCCCCCACCACTATTGTTTCCTCCACACACCTGCATTTCTAGAGAGAGAGAGAGAGAGAGAATCGGAGTGACGGAGACACAGAGGTACCGTAGCCGTCCTGGGTGGTGCACGACGGCAGCGCCGTTTGAGGAGTAGTGCAGGGCGGCGCGATACGGTGGTGATGACCGGAGGATTTTGAGGTTGATGTGGTGGGGGGTTCATGTGTGATGATGACGATGGTGGCTTCGAGAAGTGCGGGGATCCTAGGGGAGTCGGAGGGACGGTGGCGCCCCGTTTTTCCGATGATGCGCAATCCTGGTGGTCACGTGGCGGGGTGAGCTTGGTGGTGGCGCGACAACTTCCGTCAAGTGCATATCCAAAACGAATTTCATCAGATCTGTAAGTTATAATCCTGTTGAGTTTTGAAACTTGCCGAATCGGGATAACACCTTCTTGTTTTTCATAAATCTGTTACGTCTAATCTCATCCCGACACTTTAGGTGGTTTTTGGTGGCGGTTCGATATTGTTTCCGACAGCGGAGGTGCTTATAGGTAAATGCTCAAGTTTGAAATGTTAAAGTTGATAGAATTTCTGTCTTTCTTCCTCATTAGATTCTTAATTCATTTTGTATATAAAGAATTACTTTCAGTTGTCTGTAGGGCTTTTGTGTTACTTTCTATAGATTGTATTTTAACATATGAATTCACAGATTGCATTTTATACATTTGTACACTTCGTATACATTTTAAGCTTCATTTTATTAATGTAATGTCTTGTTTTGTCAGGCAATTTCTACGGTTCCGGTTGTAAGTATGAATTGAAGACGTCGAGACATCAGTTCCGAAGTTATTGTATATCACCTTTATAATAAGAGATATATGTATTTGTGTTACTTTGAAACTTTTATAATTTTGTTTTAGTTTGAAATCTTTGTAATTTATATTCTTGGCGTATCTTATATTGGTTTTATTTTAATTCTGATTTTTGCATATTTTATTTTCATTTTTAGATAATTTGTTTTTGTCAAAAGATACGGGTCTAGAACTGCATCTTTTGGATCCGCATCTTTTGGCTTATAGCTATAAGATGTTACGCCATAAGATGCGGGTCTAGAACCGCATCTCATAGCCAATTTACCCGCATCATTTGATCAATTCTGTACTAGTGTTTTTAAACGTATCCGTAGGAAACATGTAGGAAAAAGAATAAACAGGTTTCGTCACATACCGTTGGAATGTTTAGGAAACCAAGAAAAATTCGTAGGAAATGTGTGGGAAAAAATAATATATTCTGTTGGAATTGTGTAGGAATCAATAACACATTTCGTTGGAACTGTGTAGGAAAAAAAATATTTCCGTAGGAACTATGTAGGAAAAACAAATACATTCCGTTGGAATTGTGTAGGAAGAAAAAAAAAATTCCGTAGGAATTGTGTAAGAAAATTAAAATATATATAATAAAAATAAATATAATTGATTTAAACACAAAATGTTAAAAAATAAATATTCCGTGGGAAATACGTCGGAAAGTTAAGAAAATTAATTCCGTGAGAAATAAGTAGGAGAATTCTAACAAAACATTTGTGTGGGAAAGGAGTAGGAAAATCCGTAGGAAATGCGTCAGAAAAAAATTACCCACGAGCAAAATTCCCACAGCTCATTTTCGTGGGAAATCCGTGGGTAAACGCAGTTACCCACGGATTTCCCACGGAAATTGACGTGAGAATAGTAGCAGTTTTCTAGTAGTGATAGGTTATTATATATTTTGATTTATATAATATAAATGATTATAATGGCTACTAGATTAAATATAAAATAATATATATTTAATCTTACATTCTCCCACTTAGCCGAGTAATCATTTACTATGAGTTTTAGGCTTAAACAAGTACTATAGCAGAGAAATACAACCGTTGAATCATTATGCGACTCAGGACCCCCATTAGTCATACTATAGCCTTAATTTAAAACCTAATCGTCATGATCAAAATACGCATAAGCCCTTTGTTTGATTTGTAACTTTATTTGTCTATATGCCATTATGTCGACTTGACATATTCTTAGAGACATACAAAATCAAACTGATGAGGAAAATTAACTAATAGTTAGTCATTCATAGTACGATATGCAATTTCGCACGGCCATTAATTAATACCCGTCTATGAGCTCTCTTAATAAGACTTATGGGTAATAGCCCTCCAGTCATAGGATCCTTAAGCATATCATGAATGTATTCGATACAAAGACTTAGTTTCCTCAATTCGTTCATTAACGAATAATTAATTGTGTATCGAAATTTAATGCAGCACCTCTTGAACTGTTACTGTTCAAGGAGTCATGGTAGCTGACTTTATCACACTAAGTCTTCAAAACATTAATTATATGGAGTTAATAAACTTATGAGTCCACTGATGTATTTCCAACAACATTTAGTGACTATATTATGTCGTTATAACTTAGGTTGTTAATATCAGTGCATTATGACTCCTCCATGAGATAGGTTTTGTCTGCTGACATAAAGATATACCCGAAATTACATTTTGTCATCTTTGAATATTACAAAGTTAAAGTAATCAACCGGTTTTTAGTTCTCACTTTTCTTCAAATTTTAGCCTCTCGTTTCTTCTAAAGATATTGTAATACTCTATTAGATGCTTCACATTAATCTAGACAAATCTAGTGTGTTGCAATGTGAGTAATATCTAAACGAGTATAGACTTAAACTTACATAAGGCTTCCAATTAATGAAGCGTAAAGAAATAATCTCATTTATCCTATTATCCTCTAAAAGAAGAGCAGTATTGTTTGTTACATATGTAAGGACCCATTTAATGTTAAACTTATGGAACAGAACTAATGTCCCATTGGATCTATCTCAGTATGTTATGATATCTATCACGTAAGAGATATCACTGAGATCTATTATATCAAAGTTTGTGTTAACAATGCTTTGATTTATGTAACATATACCTGTCAAAAGAATATCATCTTTACAGACAAGTTTAATTTAGTTGCTCCCACTCATCTTGAGGTAGGTACATTAATCCACTTGATTCTTGATGAAAATAATTATGTTAAGATTTCATCACATTATGATGTTTGCATTAACCCATACGTGGATTTTATTGGCTTACAAATAAAGTGTTCTTTAAACTTCAGTTTAGAACTTTTAGGTTGTTTTATGAACATGTAAATATGTCAGCCATTTGTTAAGGAAAATTGTTTTTAATGTTCATCTAATGTAGCTTTAAACTATTATAAGCTACTAGAACAGTGATGATCCTCAAAGAAATCTTTGATAATTTATCTCTTCCTAAGTACAACCTTTGACAATCAATCATGCTTCTTCATGTCGTAACGCTTATATTAGGATTTGATTTAGTTATGAACACTCTTTGGTAATTCAATCAAATCCCAAACGTTATACGCACACATAAAATCAGTTTTACTAGAAAACTATTTTATTCCATTCAGAAGATTGATTGACGCTAATGGCTTAATTAGAAGAGATAGGATCAGTAAACTTTTCCAAAATCCATTTCAACTTCAGTTAGGGAGGTTATGTAATCATCAAAGTTAGCAGGCTTTTACACCTAGATGACCTCCTGAGTTGATTATTGGGTTTATTAAAAGTTTCAGTTTTATGGATTAGCTCTTGGTTAGGTTGCTATCATTTTCAGGATTCTAAGTCTATAAGAGTTGGTGCAGTATGTTGTACAAGAGGTGTAATCGGAGTTAAATT
The DNA here is from genome assembly GCA_030545235.1 of Helianthus tuberosus. Lineage (NCBI taxonomy): Eukaryota > Viridiplantae > Streptophyta > Magnoliopsida > Asterales > Asteraceae > Helianthus > Helianthus tuberosus. The sequence continues at coordinate 2,787,827 of CM060399.1, forward strand.
TGGAGTGAAATTTAGCGACACTCTTCCCCCCGCCTCTTGTATTCCTTGCAAGTCATGATAAGGACTTTGACTGCTCCCACTGACCTTAGAAATACTCAGCATGCTTAGGGTCAATATTTAACGACCAACAAATTCTAATAGAGAAACAAGTTAATGACGTTAGTCGTTGTGATTTCTCTTGTTGAGGATTATGTTAGTTTAGATAAGAAATCTAAGTGTGCCCACAATTAAGCAACAATGAAACTTTTGTAAGAGTAGCTTTTGATTTAAGGAGACAAGTTTTGATAGAATAGTGTCATAATGGAGCAGTGTCTTGTACAAGAGGTGTAAATTGAAGTAATATAAAGTTTTCACTCCCCCACCTCTTGCAACTATTGCAAGTTATTATTAAGATACTTAATGCTCCCACTGATTTTTAATAACTCTAGAAAAGCTACAAGAGAAGTTTCAATGAGGTACGTGACGTGGGAACCTATCATATATATGTTAGACTTTATTTGATTTCTTTAATGTCCAGATATCATAAGAAACTTTATGGACATATTTAATAGAAATCTTATTAAGTGTGTATATATATATATATGAATAGATTTCTTCTAAGACCGTGAGCCATATGCGATAAAATTTAGATACAAGTTAATAGTCTTTTAAATGATAAATGAATTATGTCTGAATATTCCATTTGGAATAAGTTCCACGAATGTCAATGGATGACTTATGATGGACCCATAGTTATTCCTTAAGCCAAGTAATATTTATGGCTATAACGTCATGATTTAAAATCACTTAGATTGAGATTAGATAAAAATCATCCTCATTAACCATGTCATGATTTCTCATGAATTTTGGTTATAATGGAAGAAATTTGTAAGTCTCATTTTCCTTTTGTCAAATTCTCATTTACATGATGACAAAAGTTGTGAAAGTGTAAGGTATCATCTAGTTTTATCTTAATAATGTTTCAATCCAGATATTTAGAACAAATAAGATGAGAGTTTAAGGTAAGTGTGACTTTATGTTGACTATGCAAACCTCACAACATTCATAACATTGCTTAATTATGATACTATATTCTGATTAATCTTCAGAATATATAAGGAATCGAAAGGCGTTGTTAGAAGACTGCTTATTATGGTTCTTATAGCCTTAACATTTAATTTTGTCACTAACTCTCATGTTAGTTATTTGTTGACTTCCGGTAAAGAAACGTTTAAAACTAGAGTCAACTAATCATGTGTTAATAGGAATATTAAAATTACCAGACTTAAATATCATTAGTAAGTGACTATCTAATTAATTTATCCAACTGTTCTGTAGAATAATGGATAGTCTCGTTGCTTATGCCTAGTCTAATGGCATAATTATGCTGTGAGATTTTCCCTTGAAGAACCTTAGAGTTGGGATTTTGTACTTGTATTTTGTATATGGACCTTAGAACAATCCTCTTTTAAAGTTTAAGTGGTTGTAAGGTGAGTAGCAACTTATTTTCCAGCTTCAAACATTTATTTCTTTCTACGTATGTTGCTTATCAACACACTCACTATACTTTGGTATTTTTTTGAGTGTTATAGTTGATTTATAAGGAATCAAATTGTACAAGTGAAAATCTTAGTATGTAATGTATTGGAAAAATGTACTTATTTCCATGCGTAAGCCCTTAACTTTATGGGTCATGGTATTATACATTATTATGTATTCACATACACCACTTAGCTTTATAGTTTAGAATTTTAAATGAAGGCATGCATCTCAGGAATTCTTGTGATTATTCCACAATTATAGATTAGTCTTAGGAAAGACTTAATCAGGAATAATTTTTTAATGACAACACTTATGTTAGAGAGTTCTTCATTATCATAAGAGACATCATGTTCGATTTATCCTAATCATCATGCTCTACTTTTCTTCTGTAGTGCTTTATCAGAAGAGAGCAATAGGATTATCGTGTCTTAAGAGATAATCAAGGATTTAATTTAAGAGCTAATTCTTATAGAAACTTTAAATAAAGCAAAATATTTTAGGCTTAAGAATTAGAGTGGATGAGATATAGATTTATAGAAGAAAATTATAGTGAGTTAAAATATGGGTACTAAAAATAAGGCAGACGAAATGATCATAAAAATTAAAGAATGATCATTGATATAAGGATGGTTATGTGAAGAGGTTGTGATATGTCTATTACTAACATCAAAATAATAGACTATTTAAAGTTCTACTTAAACGAAGACAAATCAGCTTTGGCCAGAAGTGTAATCATTTAAGCATGTGTGCAAAGTGGTTGTAACAAATCAGCTTTGGCCAGAAATTGAGACAATCACTTTAGTTATGCACTTGTTAAGTATGCCATCTATGAAGGAATTAAATCAGCTTTGGCCAGATATTAAGACATTCATGTTTATGATGCACACTTAACATAGCTTTCGTAATACTTGAATGATAAGTAGATGTATCAAATCAGCTTTGGCCAGAAATAATACATCAGAAGCTCATTCAAGTTAAGCCATTTTGGTTTTGTAAAACATTATTTGATCCTTATTAATTAACTAAGTAATTACAAAAACCAATTTTTTTTAGTAGCAAACCACCTGTTCGCTGGGGTTGCAGGGGACAGCGTGCCCCCGCACGGGGTTCGGGCGGAGCCCCGAGCTAAGTCTTAGTTCACATTAAACAGCCTAAAATAATGAGGTTTCGAGTGAGATCTCGACTCAGTTGTGAGGTCTCGAGTGAGATCTCGAGTCAAGTCTCGACTCAACTAGTAAAAATTATGAGGTCTCAACTCATTAAGGTCTCGAGTCGCAACCTCAGTCTCGAGTCGTAATCATGGTCTCGACTACTATGTTTTATGAGATCTCGAGTGCTTGATGAGATCTCAAGTCGCAACCATGGTCTCGAGTGATGAAGATTGAAGCCCTTGGTCGAAACCTCAGTGGTCTCGAGTCGAGACCCTGTGGTCTCGAGTCGAGACCCTGTGGTCTCGAGTCGAAATCGTTGTCTCGAGTTGTGAAGATTTGAGAACACTTATGATTTTGAGTCGAGACCTTATGGTCTCGAGTCGAGATCTTGGTCTCGGCTCGTTAAAGGGATCTCGAAACTTCCTGTTAACAGCTGTTAATGTAAAAGCATAACTGAAAATTCGAATTCTAAGGGATTCTGAGATACGGTTTCCTGTTTTAGTGTTGATCTAATTTTATCAAAATATTTCGAAAATTTTATCTGATTATCAATTAACAGTTTTCGAATAAACTTAGATGATAAAATTGGATCAAAATAGGAAAAACGCTCAATAATCCTAATTACATTCCAAATCATAAATGAATTTTCGAATTTTCTAAGAACATATGATGAACCCTAAAAAATAAAACATAATTCTGGAACCCGAAATATGAAAATTAAGGCTTCTAAACAGATTTCGGACATGAACTTTAATCATATTGGTCTCGAGTCATATAATAAACCAATTAAATTTTCGAAACAGTGATATCGATGACTTCATGAGGGACTCAAAACCATGCTATTAATTATATTAGGCTTTTAAAATTTCTGTTTTCCAGATTTCAATCCCAGAATAATGGATACGGAAACAGAACTGATTAATCAACATATGCTCTGATACCACATGTTGACCAGTTCTGTTTAGACATAATGGAAAACATGAAAACATACCTTTGACTGCATCAGTACAGGCCAACAGAGAATCCAGATGGAGACGTAGCAACAGTGTTTGACATGATTGTCAGCTTGATCTGGTTCCTCCTTAGGGTGCAATCTAATGATGGTGATGAAGAAATCGATAAAGGGGAATCAGTTAGGAGAGGAGGTCGATTGATGTTATGAGAGTAATTAGGTTATGTGGCTAACCCTAGAACCTCTACATAAGTCTCCTTATATATGCACCTAAGAGGAAACCCTAATTAGTTAATAAGGGTAATTTGGCACATCAACAATTACCAACTAATTATTTAATAGGTTATTATATATTTTGATCTATATAATGTAAATGATTATAATGGCTACTAGATTAAATATAAAATAATATATATTTAATCTTACACACTAATTTTTTTTAAAGAAAAACTTCATTAAAACACGGCCATCCGAAACCGGGCACCAAAACAAGACAAACTAAATAATTACAAACTTACACCAATCGTCCACCACTAAAAGTTAAGTAACTCATCTTAGTTTTTAAACTATAATTTTTTTATGTAAGACGTTTAGATAACTTTTTTCTTTAGTAAAAGATATGTTTTCTTTATGCCAATGGGTCAATTATTTTTTATGAGACCAATAGTGTCAATTGTAGAAAACAAAAAATGATGTCGCTTAAAATTTTCTCTGAGACGTGAATTCATACATTGGTGTTAGATGAACCCGTACACCCTACCCTAATATAGCTCCCCCACTATGTGTTAGGCATATATTTTAATGTCATGATCAACCCCAATAGCAAACACGACTTAATTATTTATTGTCCACTTTAATTATATTAATATTGTGTGATGAGAGATTTTAAGTAGTTTAAACTTACAAATATTTTTAATTAGATATATTTGTTTTATGATGTTTGTGTGAGGAGAGGTTGTAACTAGTTTAAACTTATAGATAACTTTAGTTAGATCTCTTTGTTTTATGATGTGGGTCCAAATTGAAATTAATTGTTGGCCTAATAAAAAGACTTAAAATTAATAATGCTCTAATGTCACTTCAAAATATTAGATAAGTTGCTTTATATTTTTAATTATATAAATGTTTAAAATAATTCAGTTGGTTACAACAGTTCACAGTCTATTCTTACCCACCCCTAACTAAAAAAAATACACATAATAAGTTATTAAGTAATACTTATTAGACATTAATTATAATAAAATACAGATTATGTTGTAACAATAATCGGTAGGTTTAGGGTTAGTACCAAAACATGATTACATTATTGCGAAATATAAAACATCATTTACTTATGTGCTTAATATATGCACTATAAAATTGGTTTGACCTAAAAATACATCATCCACAAGACATCTAAACGATTAAAATGTTTTCAAATGGTAAGTGAAACTCTTTGTTGTTTCTAGCTTTTTGCTAGTTTGTTTTAATGAAATCGCCGTTAAAAAAAGACAAAACAACTAAAAGATACATATTACTTACATGCGTACAAGAAATCCTTATACGTAGATACCTACATCTACCATGTTTTTGTATTTGTGACTTTAAATCCCCACGTTCTATCATGTATCTTATAACAAATGAATCTTCAAATCTAAGTATACACATGATAAGAATAAATGAAGCTTGTTGCTACACCACAATAATAGGTTTGTTTAAAAAGTATGTGGCTGCCAACTCGCTTAAAGTTCACTTAAAAAAGTTTCAACTTGCAATGATCTCTAGATTAAGTGGTGGATGGCTTGCATTTCTCTTGAGAGACGCAGGTTTAACTCTCATTTGGTGTAGAGTGAGGCAGTCGTGGGCAATGATAGGAGACCCAGGGAAACCTGGGATGAATCCTTGAGCCAAACGGGTTTTACCGTTAATTTCACCGTCGTGCCTACGGGCGGGTGGGTTACTAGATTTTCCCTGAAATTGGTGGCGGACTCGAGTTACTCTCGGAGTACTCCGTTTGTCCAGTGGGTGCCACAAGAGTGCTCGGGATTGAGTTTGTTGACCGTTCAAATAAAAAAAATGTTTCAACTCGGTTTGTAAATGTGCCATACCCAAGCCAAGGTAGGTTCAGGCCATGGCTCGCTTGGCCTCGCTCGTTAACTGGCTCATTGGCTCGCCTTTTTGCGTTGTTTATATTGAAGCCCAAATTACACACACACACACATAGGATCATGCAAAGACTATTTATTCGTGAGAAAACTATATTAAACGGTTAATATTTGTGTTGAATTTTTTCTAGGGTTTAGTTTTTATGGTTTAGAGGTTAGGCTTTAGCTTTGGCATTTAGTTTTTACCTTTTAGGCGTTAGTCTTAGGGAGTAGCTTTTAAGATTTAGGGTTTATTTCTTAGTGTTTAGGGATTGAGATTTAGAGTTTAGGGTTTAGTAATGGTTAGATAGAGTTTTCTTGAGTTTTCTCTCAAAGATTAGTTTACACATGATCCCTAAACATAAAGCAATTGTTTTTAACTAGTAAATATTGTCTTGTTTGTCTAAATTTAGTTTACGCATGATCCCTAAACCTAAAGCAATTGTTTTTAACTAGTGAATATTATTTTGTTTGTCTAATTTTTTTTTATGTATATCATTAGTTGTAAAAAATTTAATATATATGAATAGGTTAGGATCATGTGAAAAAACTTAGTTAATTGAGAAACGCGAGAAACATTCTGGACTACATATATTTCTTGAGAAAAAAAAATACAAAAAAATGCATTTTTTTTAAAGTCGTATATAAACATATGTGTATATTGTCAATCTTTAACTATAGATATATGTATATATATGTTTAAAATTGAAACACACGTATTGTACATCTATGCTTGATAATATACATATATGCATATATATAAAGGAAGATTATGGTTCTAAATATGTTTTTTTCTAGTGTACATATATGTTTCATAATATACATATATGTATAGTTTAAAAATTGACAATATACATATATGTATAATTCAAAAATTACAATATACATATATGTGTGTGTGTGTGTATACGCACGCTAGCAGGAAACCCTTGCGATGCAACGGTGACGACAATATACAAAGCGATATTTGTCTTTTGTTAGTTTATCAATCCTCTTATGATATATTATATAGTACGTCTAGTGGTTTGGAGCGAGCTTTTCTAACTACAAAATCATTTTAACAACGCTAACAATATGTTGTAAAACATGACTTCATTAAAAATAATAACAATATTCTAAAAATATATTATGTATAGAGTGGTAATTGTGATTCACTTTTAGTAATCAAACCAAACTGAACCAAAATTTCCGGTTAATAAAAAACTGACTATCACGTTTTGCTTTAGGTTAGTTAATTTGATTTGTTTTCACCCCTATCATGTACAAATAAAATATCGCATTATAAAAGTAAATCTTGAAGCTCATTTGGTATTCACTAATTCACAATCAAGTTTTGACGTTTTTTATCAGACCGTGACCTAAACCATTGATAAGGTTTTTATTATCAAAAACCGAAACCAAATTTTTACAATTTAAACTAGCACCATTACGAAAGGCTTTGTTCTAGTTTAGTTTCACGGTTTGATATTAATTAGGGCATTTATGAAATACATAAAATAAAATATAACAAATTGTTTCAAAGTTACATAAACCACAAAATCCAAATAACATGTTGTAAAAAGATGCATAAGTAGTACACTTATTTTTAGGTTTTCTTAACCTCTCATACCCACCATTAGAATTGATGATGTGTTTCTTTCAACTTTAGCCATTTATTAATTTACAAACTACACATGACGAATAAACAGGTTTAATAAATTAGAGCTAGCCAGGTTACTTGAATTGATGTGTTTCTTATGACAGTCTGTATTTTCTCACACAAGTTATATAGAGGAACGTCAAGATCCAGTATCCCACTCTAAACATTTTCATCCATGTTCAGTATCGCATTAACGGTTTTCACCATCATCCTTCTTCTGTTATTGAATATGATAACGAATCTATCTATCGACACATTGAACATCCAAGAAACGGTGTTTGTCATATTTTTTGTCTGTTTTTAAAATTTGGGGTTTTTTATGTTTGGCATTTTGTAGAGAATGACATTTGTTTTTTAGTATGATCATTGAAAGGGATGGTTTATTCCTTATATAATGATGTTTTAGGCACATGTTTTTAGGCGGGCGTTTTTTTTTACAATAAATGAAAAGAAATAAAGTCTCTAGTGGCATTTTGTCAATTTTCCTGTAAAAAATATTTACAAAAATACCACTGTATCATTTTACTCCCTATATTGTTTTGATCCAACATCTAGCAACCATTCTAACCGTTTTCACACTTTAGGATATTTTCTTCACATCCTACCCCTATATATATATATATATGTATATAGGGAGCCGCTAGAATGAGAATCACCACGAGTTATGATAACCACGAGAACCGCGCCCTGCGGGTGGCCGTCGGCGACGAAATTTTTTTTACACCTAGATCCGTATATTTTAGTGGGGGGTTTAAATTTTCGGTTCAAACGGCGCGCCCGAGGGGGTAGTTTTTTACGCCCAAAGTTTGGTAAAAAAAAAAAGAAAAATTAAAAAAACCCAAACTTTGGGCGTAAAAAACTACCCCCTCGGGCGCGCCGTTTGAACCGAAAATTTAAACCCCCCACTAAAATATACGGAACTAGGTGTAAAAAAATTTCGTCGCCGACGGCCACCCGCGGGGCGCGGTTCTCGTGGTTCTCATAACTCGTGGTGGTTCTCATTCTAGCGATCCCCTATGTATATATATGTATATATATATATATAGGATTAGGATCAAGAGTGAACAACTTCTTAAGAGTGAACTAATCTTGCCCTTTGATCATGTTTTAGATTAAAAGGGTAAGATTGACATTACCTAAGTATGTTTAATTAAAATCCCTTAATTTCTCATCTCTTAACTTTCTTTCTCTCTCTCTCATTTTTAATTATTTCTCCATTATTTCTTTGTCCATAGATTTTGTTTTAATTTTAACTTAAATATTGTTTTTCTTTTATTATCCGTATATATAGATATCATAATACATTGTTTTTAACTTTTTATAATTTTCAATAAACATTAAAAAATTTCTCTGAGATTGAAATTGTAATTATTTTGGTCATTAATTTTTTTTTTTTGAATATGTGATAAAGTTATTTATTTTTGCATACATGTGAGATGTTTCATTTTCATTAATTTCATAATTTTTATATGAATCTACTCGTGTCCATGGCTAATATATTGTATGTTGTTAATATACACATACACATATGTAACGATTTCTGAATATAATACACAGATGTATAAAAGACTGTACACATGTGTATAAACTAACAGCTCTGTATCTTGTATAAACTGATAGTTAGCGAGACTGTACACATGTGTATACATTAACAACTATGTATCTTGTATATACGGAAACTAGCGTGATTTTAGGGATTTTGATTATATTGTTTATTAAATGCAATTTACAAAAGACACAAATACCCTTCTGTCATTTATTTTAAAGGAGAGTTACAACACTATAATTACAATCTTGTCATTGTTTAAAAATCTCTAGATGATGTAATCCAATGGCACAGATTAGTTCACACAATTCACTCTCAACCTAGTGTTCACTCTAGAACCCTACCATATATATATATATATATATATATATATATATATATATAGGGGGCAGGATCTGGAGAAAATGACTAGAAGTGTGAAAATGCTGAGAACGGTTCCCAACGGTTGAATCAAAACAATCAATGGACTAAAATGAGGCAGTGACATTTTTGTAAATATCAATGACTTTCGTAAAAGGCGCGGGGTTCATTAAGGGTAAAAGAGTCTTTTTACTGAAAAAGAGGAAACGCCAACGCCAAAAATGTCAAATCCCTGACAAATTAATATTAAAGCCGCTGAAATGCCATAGACATTATTGCTTTCCATTTAGTGTGAAAAACTCCCACCAAAAAAACATGCGCCTAAAACAGCATTATATAAATGAACAAACCATCTCTTCATAGATCATACTTAAAAACAAAAAAATGGCATTCTATACTAAACGCCAAACATGAGACAACACATAGAGAAAAAATGGCAAACATCGTCCCTTGGAGGTTCAACGCGTCAATCAATAGGTTCGTTATCAAGTACGACATCAAAAGAATGGTGATGGTGAAAACTGTAAACGTTATACTGAACATAGAAAAAGATGTTTAGAGGGGGATACTAGAATTGACATTCCTTGGGATAACTTGTGTGAGAAAACACATATTGTGATAAGAAGATTGACAAGAAAATTTCAAGGGAATAATCAAAATCAAATTGTCGAGCCAATCATCGAATCAGGGCATGATGATGAAGATTATGAATTGGTGACGGTTGTGTGGAACGAAGGGCAAAAAAATGAGTACACAATTGATAACATACTAACCATAGAAACTCTTGGGTTTATAGAACAACTATGCAATTCAATATATTTGAACTCTGAGAAAACCTGACAATGGCTTCGTTTGAGGGAATGTTTAAATGGAGGCGTCAAGCACTTCAAGACGATGACGTCATCAAAATTGAAGATCAAGATGAGTATTTTAAACAAGAATCAGAAGAACAAGATGAGGGGAGTGATGGGTACTTCTCAGACATAATCCCATCGGATGATGAGTTTTGAATGATGATTTCATCTTTTATAGCAGTTTATGTTTTCTTCTGCTTAAAGTTTGATGAATGAATGAATAAATTATTTATCTATGAAAATGCCAATAATTGGGCGTTAAGTGGTTTGGGGGCAATTTCAATAGTTTAAAAGGGACGGGTAAAAAGTAATTAATAACAAGTGAAATGCTAAATAAATAAAAACAAAATATTTTAAAAAGCTCCAAAGTTATGCTTCACTTGTGTCCACTATCGAAGACCGTGTAAATCTTCTTTTAGTTACCGGCTCCTTGCATGCAGATTAATAATGTCCAAAATTTTTAAACACTGCATTTCTTTCGCCCCAAATTTCTTTTTTGTATTTTCAATTGCCTCCTCATGTTTGGATTTCAATCGCTTACAAGATCCTGATCCTTTCGACTTGTAACCAACATAAACTTTTATAACATTCTTGTTATTTTGGTAATACCCTATTATCTCTACAAATTTGTCCCTCGTGCAAGGAGCTGGGACAACAAACTGCATATCCTGAACCTTATTCATGAAGTATTGAACATTATCCTTGTACAAGGAAAGCTACTCCTTGTTGCTAGACAAATGATTCAAAGTATACCCGGTCGCAAAAATAATTTCTCGCATCATACCTTGAACATCATCATTAAGCTCAATTATAAAATGACGACTCATTATGTAATTAGTAGAACAATTTTGCGCAACGTCTTTATGCCATCTATTAAGAATGTGTTCTTTTGGAAATTCTCATATGTCCATGCTTCTAAAAAATAGAAGATGTGTCTACATAACAAACCAAACTGCTCAAAACACCTGCATGAACAACTGTTGTTACAATCAGACTTTCGGAACATAACCTGAAAATGCCATAATAGGGTCATACTAACGCCATCAGCCCAAAAAACACATGCACACACAATGACAGAAAAAATAAATGATGAGATGACATGAAAACTCCATAGTATAGTGAGAATAACGCCATCAAAATCCAAAAGAAACTTATTCACCAAAAAAAAAAAAAACAGGCCATGGTGTAAAAATGAATAAACGTCATGATCAGTAAAAACCCCATTTACCTCAAATAGTAAGGAACATGGCTGCTAGAAATTATTTATGAAGGAAAAGAGTTAAAAGATATTCCAGTAGTATCTAATTTCTGAGACGTTTTCCCTGAGGAGCTACCTGGATTACCGCCAGATCGCGAGGTTGAATTTAGAATTCACCTGATGTAAGGAACTACACCAATTGGCAAAGCACCCTATCGCCTACCACCAACGGAGATGCTGGAATTGAAGAAACAGTTAGACGAATTATTAGAAAAAGGTTTTATACAACCTAACTCATCGCCTTGGGGAGCACCTGTGTTATTTGTCAAAAAGAAAGATGGATCGATGCGCATGTGTATTGATTACAGAGAATTAAATAAGATTATGATTAAAAATCGATATCCACTACCGAGAATCGATGATCTATTCGATCCACTTCAAGGAGCTCTATTCATTTCCAAAATTGACTTTGCTCAAGATATCATCAACTAAAGGTACAGGAAGAGGACATTCCTAAAACTGCTTTCAGAACAAGGTATGACCATTATGAATTTACAGTCATGCCATTTGGTCTAACCAATGCCGCAACAACATTTATGGACATGATGAACAGGATATGTAAACCATACCTGGATAAATTCATAATTGTTTTTATAGATGATATACTAATTTACTCCAATTACTCCAAGAGTAAAGAGGAGCATGCCGAACATTTACAAGTACTTCTATCACTATTGAGAAAAGAGAAGCTTTATGCTAAATTATCAAAATGTGAATTCTGGTTGCAAGAATTGAAATTTTCTTGGACATTTAGTTAATCATGAAGGAATTCATGTGGATCCAACAAAGATCAAAACTATTACCAAATGGAATGTCCCTGAATCACCAATAGAAGTAAGAAGTTTTCTTGGATTGGTAGGATATTATAGACGTTTCATTAAAGATTTTTCTAGAATAGCCATTCCATTAACTAAACTAACATGCAAGTCAGTTAAGTTTGAATGGGGACCGAAACAGGAGGAAGTATTCAAGATTTTGAAGCAAAGATTAACTAACGTAGCAATACTTGCTTTACCAGAAGGAACTGAACACTTTATAGTCTATTATGATGCATCCAAGTTAGGATTTGGATGTGTATTGATACAACGTCAAAAGGTAATTGCTTATGCCTCTAGACAACTAAAGAAGCATGACGAAAATTATACAACACATGATCTAGAGTTAGGAGCGATAATTTTTCCCTCAAGATTTAGAGACATTATTTATACGATAGTAAGTTCATTATCTTCACAGATCATAAAAGTTTAAGATATATCTTCGGAAAAAAGGAATTAAACATAAGGAAAAGAAGTTGGATGGAAATCTATAGCGATTATGATTGTGATATCCAATACCATGCAGGAAAAGCTAACATAGTAGCTGATGCTTTAAGTCGAAAGTATCACGAGAAGCCAAAAAGGGTACGTGCTCTTAGAATAAACCTGCAAATAGATTTAAATGAACAATTGAAAAAGATACAGGAAACAGTAATCAAGGATGATGCTGAAGGATTAAAGGGTATGATTAAATAATTAGAAAAAGGAACAGATGGAATTTGGAGATTCCATAAGAAAAGGATTTGGGTACCTATCCAAGGGAACCTACAAAATCAAATTCTAGAAGAAGCTCATAAATCCAAGTATACAATGCATCCTGGAAGTGACAAGATGTATCAGGACTTAAGGAAAAAAACTTTTGGTGGACAGGATTGAAGAAGGATATGGCAAATTATGTTGCTAAATGTTTAACCTGTTTACATATGTCCATGCTTCTCAAAAATAGAAGATGTGTCTACATAACAACCCAAACTGCTCAAAATGCTTGCATGAACAACTGTTTTTACAATCAGACTTTTGAAACATAACCTGAAAATGCCATAATAGGCTCAGGCTAACGCCATCAGCCCAAAAAACACGTGCACACACAATGACAGAAAAAATAAATGATGAGATATGAAAAATAGTATAGTGAGAATAACGCTATGAAAATCCAAAAGAAACTTATTCACCACACACACACACAAAAAATACAGGCCATGGTGTAAAAATGAATAAACGTCATGATCAGTAAAAACTCCATTTACCTCAAATAGTAAGGAACATGGCTTCTAGAAATTATTTATGAAGAACTTAACAATACCATCTTGATGATCTTCTTTACGAGCATTTATGCAATCCCCGATCCCAATTAGCTCAACTTGTATATCTAGAAAGATGGTTTTGGTGTATATCTCTGAAGCTTGGTTCTACAAGACTTTATAATTACTTTTCAATTCAGGCCGTTTGTATCTCGTCTCAAGGTCATTTTCCGATGTGTATGGCATTGTGCTTCTATTGCAGTTTCACAATGAGTCATAAACTCAACCAGAGTAGACTTGGCATTGCATACTTGACCAAAGAAATGATTTTCACTCTCAGAACTCGATGCCGTATGCATAAGACCCGATAAAAACTCCATCCTATAGAATGCAAGGATCCATGATTCCCTAAGAGCAAAATATCATATAACCAGTCGTTATCATCAAGATTGAACTTTTTAATAACATCTTCCCATCCAGATTCAAACTCTTCGGGTGTAAGTGGATCGGTCAATACAACACCGCATATATGTTCCTTAAAGTTGGTTGAATTGCATAGCCTTACACCCACCTACGTAACACAAAAATGTCACCTAAAAATGCAAAATAATTAAAAAAAAAACCATTATAGTTGTCAAACGTCAAACAGTTTATAACACCAAGAAACATTACTACCTTTAGTGAATGCTTGTTATAACAACCCTAAAAAATATCCGAAAGCACTCCGTAATTGAAAACCGAACTAACATAACGTTATATAGCTTGAACAATGAAAAAAATAATAATTTTATGTCTATCACGGGCCGCGACAGACTAAAGGAAACCTATCGCGGGTCGCGAAAGGCTATAACTTTCCGGTCACGTCTGATGACACGTGTCATCCACATGGCGAACATACACCGGTGATTAATCACACCTAAGCCCGATCTAGAGAGTATCGCGGGCTGCGGCGGGTTAGTCTTAGGCTACTGCGGGCCGCGACAGGGTCTCCACATTCGTATAAATAGAGCACTCATTCTGCATTTCAATCCGTTCAATTCTTTTTCTTTTCTCTCAACATATGCATGAAAAATTAACACCCAATACCCCTAATTTTCACAAAGCTCTGCCCTGTTATAAGTGTTTTAACCCCTGATCAATGATTCGAAACCCTGTCCGATCGATCTTGAACCCAGCAACGGATGTCAAGGCGCTTCCAAAATAAGGCTATGCTTTGTAAACTACGTTGGGGTTCTGATCTGGTGATGTACTGATAAAGTTGAAATTGGGTTATTATACCAACAAGTGTGCATTGTATAATTTATTTAGGAACTCAGGATATTCACCAGAAAATATTATCAGGAAGCTTATAGTAAAACCTAAGTTTACAAAGTGAGCCATTCTTTCTTTTTATCACATTTTTGTGATACTTTTTTATTTAAAATGCTTTACAAAACCCTAAATGTTTATTTGTTATACTTACAGTGATTAAGTTTTTATATTGTACAATTAATGCCAGTATGTGGGGTTTTGTATACACTACTATTCAAGCGTTGCTATTGGACGAAAGTTAGCCAATAGTAATACGACCACCGTCATTGTAACTGCCAACGTGACAAATACTGAATAAGTTTTTGGTAGATATAAACAAATGTAAAAACTCTTGATGATGTAAAGTTATAACAATATATTTTTTTAAAATGACATGAACTTGCTAGTATTTCTTGCTGATAAAATGTTTTCAAACGCGTTTAAGGTAACTTGATGTAAAGCTATTAGAAGCCAGCTATGGAGCACTGAAGGCTTAAATAAAGTGGCTATAGTTAACTGAATAAAAGAAAATTTTTATATTTTCAACAATTAGGGTTTATCCCTATAAATATATTTGAAATGGAATATGGGTTTTAGCCCATTTGTTTAATGTAAAAAGTTTGGTGTTTTACAAAATCTGAAATTATTTCCTAACTACGATCCTGATGATGTAATTCCGCTGCAAATTTAAAAAACACCGATACCACCAGTCTGGCTCGCGGCACCCACTCACAGGGTAGGGTCGGGGGCTGCGACCCTTGTGCATCACGTGCCACATACATAACCTATGTCTGGTGTCAACAAATACAACAAAAAAATGCTTTTTTCGTTGCTTGATCTTGGTTAGTGACAACAACTTTTGGTTGATCACCAATAGCTTTTAAAAAAACTCTCAACAACCATATATACGTATGTATCAGCCGTTTTGACGCCAATAATGCAGCATTGAATGTCACATTGTTGTGGTGGTTATCTATACCAGTTAAGGTACAAACACCATAGAGTCTGTAAAAAAACAAACACAAAAAGTGTGATAAACGCTACTAACGTAAAAACAGGGAAACACCAAAAAATAAATGAAAACATGAAAACGCAAAAGATATATATAATGAATTCCAGTTCATACTTGTTAGACCGGTAGGTGACGTCAAATGAAATCACATCATCAAGCACATGATAATTACGTTTACATTGATCATTACACCAAATTCATGGTTGTGCTCTTCAACAAACTCAGACGCCTTCCAAAATCCAATATCAAACTCAAGACAAATTTGAGCTTCACAACCAGTCCTCTTAGAAAAATTAGATCTCACACTCATTTCCTTCTGCTTCGGGTCCAATGTATCAACCTTCTTATTCTTGTATAGGTCAGATTTCGTACACATATAATACTTTATATGTTTCTCCCTTAGCATTTATCTTCTCAGTCCCTCCTTTTCTGACAGCAAAACCATCGGTCGTCGCATATTTAAGATAAAAAGCAAAAGAATCATCAAAGCTTTTGAAAATCATTCCTATCTTTCGCTTTAGATCTTCTATAACGTCGACATTATACAAACGTAAACGTAGTTTTTTGACAAATCCTTTCATTGAACGCGACGGAATCAGCTGAACAAAAAACGCCATCATAAAAATTATATTAAAACTCCAAAGAATACCTACCCTTTTGTTAGCAACAAAACTATAATAATTGAAAAAAGCCAATAAATATATAAAAGGAAAAGGATGAACAAAAGACAAGTGACAAAAAATATGATGTAATACCAAGATATACGCCATTAAAATTACTATTAATTAAAAAACACCAAAGTCATTAAAATGAATTACTTGAACGACTTCTAAAAGTGATATAAAGAAATTTATAAAATAAACATAATTACAACAGGATGAGTAATTACTGTTTTATTATTATAGTACTGAAAACACCATTTAACGTATCAAAGTGATGAGTGAAAACAAACGCCCAACTAACATTGATGATATTAACTTTGTAACTCGCAATCCATATCAGACGCCATGAAACTCGGGAAACTTGGACAAGAGGTAACAAATTTTATAAAAAAATGGAGTTAGATTCTAAAAGAAATAAACGCCCTGACCAAAAGGGAATGTTTCAAAATATAAGGTGGAAATGACAATCATACCCCCACATATTATTTAGCGCCTACGCCACGTGTCGCGCTAGGATTCGTTCTCACCGTTTTCGCACTTTGAGGCGTCTTCTGCAGATCCCATTTCTATATACATATATATATACATATGTGTGTGTATACGTACGTATGTATGTATGCATGCATGCATGCATCTATGTATGTATATAGGAGAAAGATAGATAGAAAACCCCATATCGGTGTCACGATTTTTTTTTTGAAAAACTGAACACATGTAATATACATGTTTTTTAGTGTTTTGAACAAAAAAAAACAAAAAAGCGCCAAGAGGACTTTTTTTTAAAACAAGTTTTTGGGTGAAACTTGATTTTTTCAAGAAAATGGCTCAATACTTTCTTGTTAATTTTTTTTTTTTGCAAAACCTTTAAATACATGTATATTACATGTGTTAATCTTTTCAAAAGAAAATTGTTACATAGGAGTTTCCCGGGTTTTCTCCCTAACTTAGGTTTTCTCTCAATACTTGCAATATATATATATATGGTCGGAATTTAGAGAAAACGGTAGAAAGTGTGAGAACGGTGACAACGCTTATGGATCGTCTGATGTGCGGTAAAGTGTTATATATATTAGGTGTATATTTTAAGCCCCTTTAACACTTATTTTAGCCAAGTTTTAATTTTATAAAACACGATATTTTACTAACACTAAACACACATATGGGCAAGTGCACCCATCGTGAGCGTAGTATAGTGTTGGCAAGATACCGAGGTCGTCCAAGGACACAAGAGCTTTTAGTACCGGTTTATCCTCAACGTCTAATCAAAATAAAAAGTTTAGAAAAATGTTTTAAACTAAGAAAAATAAAAACTAACTAAAATGCTGAAAATAAAAATAAAAGAAAAAACAGATAAACAAGATGAATCACTTGGTTCCGACTCGTATCTAGTATAACCTTTGATTATTTCCGCACTTTTGCACATAATTAAGAGATTATCTTAGTTATTGTAGTAGGCCCCTCTTTTGAAGGTGACGTTACCCTCACCCCAGTAGTTTGAGTCAGCAAGGATACAATCCTAAAAGAGTGGATTATTGGAAGATAATTAATTAAGTTATTAATGCAATATTATGGTAGGCCCCGCTTTTGGCGGTGACGTTACCCTCGACTAAGTAGTCTGAGTCAGCAGGGATACAGTCCTAAATAGCCGGGTTATAGTATTAATAGTAGTTAACTTATGAGGGGATCAAAGAGTTTGGACCCCCGCCATCCAATACCGTGAAGCATTGAAGGAGGTCCTACTAAATTTGACCCAGGTCCATTGCAGGACCTCTAAACGCTGAACAATGGCAAGACCTTTACCAAACCGTTCCCTTAACCCCCGACCAGGTAGCCAACATACCTCCATATAGACCGTGGAGATATGAATGGTGAAAATCTTTTATTTTATATAGACAGTAAAATAATGCCAAGACACCACGGACAAACGATAAGGAAAGATCACCTTCAACATAAGTAACTAGTTATTAAAGTCATTAATACAAAACCAAATAAAAAGTGCAAAAGATTAGAAATAAAAAGTATTATACTAGACACTTTGTCTTCACCAAGTGATGTAAGAGACTTAGGCAAACATGGCCTTGATTGTCAAGAACTCTTACGATCAATCTTGGATCCCGAGACGACTCACACACTCTACGATGGACAATGGATGATGGTGGTGGATGATGGTGTTATGGTGGTGGATGAAGTGTGAGAGAGGTGGTGTGCCAAGGGATGAGTTGAAATGAAACCAAGCACTCCTATTTATAGGCTGAACAGAAGGCTGGGCACGGCCCCGTGTCCGCTGGACACGCCCCCGTGCCTGTCTGACATTCTCTCTCTTCATTAATTGTAATTCGCAATTACAATTAATGCGCCTGCTGTACTTTCGCCACGCCACCGTGTTCACTGGACACGGCCCGTGGTGGGCAATAGAAGCTTCTATAGGTTTGTCTTTTCTGCTGCTTCTTGGGCACGGCCCCGTGCTGGCTGAGCACGGGGCGTGTTCAGTCTTCTGCCTTCTTTATTTTGCTTGGGAAGATGCCGTTGAGGGGTCGGGCAGTCCACTTATGTTCCTTTTCTTGTATTTATGTTAGATTTAGTTGTCTTTTTGCTTTTTTTGTGAATTTGAGCTCATTTAATCCTGAAAATACAAAAGGAAGACAAAAACACTCTTTTTCCAACATTAGTACTTAAAAAGGGTTAGTTTTATGCCTCATTTGATGTAATTTATATGTTGCATTTTACACACATCAAATACCCCCACACTTGAACTTTTGCTTGTCCTCAAGCAAAACTCTTTAATATGTGGCTTACACTCCCAAATGGAATGGGTAGAAGAGAAGGTTTTGGGCTTGTCGTAGAGTGTCGGGATTTCCAAGATTCTTTATGTAGTTTTATTTTTATTTATTTACAATCCTATTCGTCATGATTTATTTAAAACTTTTCATAAGAGAAATACTTATTTGGGCATAACATGCCTTTTTAAAATTCCATTTATATACAAGTTCACATACCTCACGGGAGAAATCACTCACACTCGGCCGAAGGTGTATTTTTAGTGAATCACTCGAGAGCGGCATGGAACTTATTCCTACCATAGGCTTGCCAAGCAATCAATCCTCCTCCTTTTTAACTTTTATACCTTTATAAATATCAAGAGGACTTTGTGGGTGAAGGGTTAGGCTTGGGTTAAAGGTAGGTGGTTGGGTTAGTGGTTAGTGGTTAGTAGAAAAGGGTGAAAAAGCGTAACAAGTGTCGGTTTTCGTAGGATTTTTTATTTTTGTAACTTTTTATTCTGATGAAGCGTTTATTCAAACAAAGTTATTTTTGATGAACTTGTTTGTTTATTCTTTTGCTTCATCATCAACACATTTTTTTTTTGAAAGATCATACGAAAAACCGCACTTGTTACTAAAACAAAGGGTTAGAAATGAAAAAGGGTTTTGGTGGGTAAAATGGGTGTTTGGGTTATGAAATGAAAAGGTTTAGGCTCAAAGGGGCTAACTAGGGGGATTTTTGGGTAGGTGGTAAAAAAAATAATGGTGTAAAAAAGAAAAAAGTTAGTCCTAATGCCTCTATCATTTACTTACTCGGGTTTAAGTTGATAAGGACCGGGAATGTATCGTCATGGCAAGTTCTAGAGTCGTAAGAACCAAGCGGCTATTCACACAAGAAACGAAAAATGAGCATTTAGTCTAAAGATGTAAATTTGTATGCTCAATAAAGGCTCAAAACTCACTTTTGTGGGAATGAGTTTTTATGTGATCAAGTATATATAATCAAATTTTAACTAAGTTTGCTATGCCTTTTCATAATTTTCTTATGTTGGTTCTTTTTATCACGACGCTATCGGTTGTAAATTTGTAAAAATATAACCTTTTTGAGAACTTGAATTTCCCGAGTTAAACCTAGACAAGTAAAAAAAATGAATTTTTTGAAAAATTTTTGGGGTGATTAGCGGTTCCAATAGAGTTTTGTGTAAGGCTTGTATTTAGGACTTGCAAAATTTCAAGGTTTTAGCATCCCCCCCCCCCCCCCCACACACTTAAATTACACATTGTCCTCAATGTGTCCCAAAAATAAATTTTTAGGTTGATTAGATGTGTAAAATGGTGTTAAAAGCAAAGATTTATGTTACTGGCAGTTTGGACACGGCCCCGTGGAGACCGGACACGGCCTCGTGTTCAGGTGCCAGTGACAAAAATTAAAGAAAAGAAACAGGAGCCTGGACATGGGGGCGTGTCTGGTGAACACGGCCCGTGTCCAGTTACCTGAACTGGGCGTTTTTCTGCAGGGGGTTCAGCACGGGGTCGTGTTGGTTGGGCACAGCCCGTGTTGAACCTTCTGTAATGGAGAAAATTGTCGGGTTGCCTTGTTCTTGTGCATGAGGTCATTTTTCTCGTTCCCCTTTTCATCCCTTACCACCATGAGTGTGTTTTATTCCTGAAAATTAAAACTAACTAGAAAACATAAAAATTAATCTAAATTAAACTAAGGATAGTTCCGTGGAATGCCTCCATGGTGCGCCACGTTTATAAGGGTCCTTGGCTAGACCCAAAGCCTGGTCATATGTTACCCAAGTGGGATGTATTGCATCCCATGTTACACCGTCGGAGAGCGTCATCCAAGCTTGAGTCTATGACCTTCATGTAGTTGACCGGATCTTCTTCCTCTACTTTCTTTCCACATTCAAATTTTACTTCCTCATCCCCAAACTTCAATGTTAAAGTTCCGTCATTCATATCCACCACTGCTTGGGCGGTGGCTAGAAATGGCCTCCCGAGGATGAGAGGGACGTCGGTGTCTTCTTCCATGTCTAGGATGACAAAATCTGTTGGAAAGACGAAATTGTCAACCTTGACTAGTAGATTTTCAGCGACACCTTGTGGAAATTTGACGGACCTGTCTGCGAGTTGTATGCTCATCTTCGTAGGGCTTGTTGTTCCTAGGCCGAGTCGCTTGAACATTGACGTGGGCATGAGGTTGATGCTGGCCCCAAGAACGGCTAAAGCATTACGGACGGGGGACTTCCCAATCGAGCAAGGGATTGTGAAGCTCCCGGGGTCGATTTTCTTTTGTGGAAGTTTGTTGAGTACTAAAGCTGAGCATTCTTCGCCTAAGTTAACTAATTGCAATGATTCAATTTTCCTTTTGTGGGTGAGGAAATCCCTCATGAATTTTGCATATTTAGGCATTTGGGTTAGGACCTCAATAAAAGGAATTTTAACATGCAATTGTTTTAGTAAACTTTCGAACTTTGCGAATTGCTCATCGGTCTTTTGACGATTTAACCTACCGGGGTACGGAATCGGATGAGTCTTGGTGGGCTCTTGATTTGTTGAAGGAGCCTTTTCTGGTTGAGGCGTGGGTGAAGTAGTGTTTTGGCGTTGACTTCCTTCAATTGGTTGTAAGGGCTCATCCTCGGGACCCACGGTTCGGTTTCTCAATGTGATGAGGTGTACTTGCGCCTTTGGGTTGGTTTCGATATTACTTGGTAACGCGCCTTGTGGTCTCTCGGAGAAATTTTTAGCTAGTTGATTTAATTGTTTTTCAACGTTTTGAATGCTAGCTTGTTGATTTCTAAAATTCGATTCCAATTGTTTAAATCGATCCGAGTTTTTCTTTTCGGTGTCGGAGATGAGGCGAGATAGGGTATCTTCAAGCCTTTCTCTTCCACCTTGTTGTTGAGAGAAATTTTGTGGTTGTTGAAAATTAGTTCGTTGGTTTTGTTGGTTACTACTATTGCCGGGATCTCTCCAACCAAGATTTGGGTGGTTACGCCATCCTTGGTTGTAGGTACCCGTTGGAGGACCCGACGGCCTAGGTCTATTATCAATGTAGTTTACCGTTTCCGCTTGTTCATCTAATTCTTTCATACAACTCCAATTTTCATGTGGCCCACCACACCCTTCACAAGCCAGAACCGAGGCCATTTTTGTCATTTCTAGCCTTTTGATTTTCGAAGAGAGGGCCTCGATTTGGGCTTGTAAAGAGGTGCTTTCATCGACCTTATGGGCGCCCGGGCAATAGATTTATTACCTCGGGGAGTGTGCCATTGAAAATTGGTTTGAGCAATTTCCTCAATTTGATTATATATTTCATTTGGGCGACGATTACCTAAAAGTCCCCCGGAGCTTGAATCAAGTGTTTGTCTTGTGTGTGGCAACAACCCATTGTAGAAAGTGGATACTTGTTGCCATACCGCTAGACCGTGATAAGGACACTTTCTTAGAAGCTCCTTGAACCTTTCCCAAGTTTCATATAAGGATTCCCCATCCTCTTGTGAATATGTATTAATTTCAGTCATTAATTTAGCCGTTTTAGCAGGAGGGAAATACTTATATAGAAACTTTTGGGCTAGTTCATCCCAGGTGTTTACCGAGCCAACTGGGAGGGTGTTAAGCCAAGCCTTAGCTCGGTCTTTTAGTGAAAATGGAAACATCCTAAGGCGAATGGCGTCGTTTGATGCTCCATTGATCCGAAAAGTATCACATATTTCCAAGAAATTAGTAATATGTAGATGGGGATCCTCGTCCGCAAGCCCATGAAAGGTTGCGGAGTTTTGGAGCATTTGTATCAAATGCGGTCGAAGTTCGAAGTTGTTGGCTTCGACATTCGGTGCATTGATGGCGGCGCCTAGATTACCTACGGTGGGCCGTAGGTAATCCATGAGGGTACGTTGGTCCGCCATTGGAAGTGGGTCCCCCGAAACTTTCTCTTGATTTTTAGCCTTAAGTCTTTTTCTGAGAAAGCGTTCGGGTTCTTCTAAAGGTTCTTTTATATCTCTACTAGAACTGGAGCTCATGCACTACGTAGGAGGTTCAAATGTGGCGCCTGGTTTCCAAGTCCTGCAATAAAAACAGAAAAGAACGTTTGGTCAGAATGTTCACCACGGCCCCGTGCTCAGTGAACACGACCCGTGGTCAGAAGTACGGTAATTGTTTTCTGTATCCCAGTTACTGGAAGTTGGACACGACCCCGTGTTGCACCGACACGGCCCCGTGCTCAGCTCTCTGTAACTCAGAAAATAAAAACTGCCAGTGATGATGCTGGGCACGGCCCATGTCTGACCAGGCACGGCCCGTGCTGAGCTCTGCAGAAGCTGAAAAACTAAGAAAATCCTAAAAAAATAAAAAAGAAAAAATAAAAATGATTAGGCCGTTGATTCCTAACTTTCTTAAAATCCTTGTGTCCCCGGCAGCGGCGCCAAAAACTTAATGTGCGGTAAAGTGTTATATATATTAGGTGTATATTTTAAGCCCCTTTAACACTTATTTTAGCCCAGTTTTAAATTTATAAAACACGATATTTTACTAACACTAAACACACATATGGGCAAGTGCACCCATCGTGAGCGTAGTATAGTGTTGGCAAGATACCGAGGTCGTCCAAGGACACAAGAGCTTTTAGTACCGGTTTATCCTCAACGTCTAATCAAAATAAAAAGTTTAGAAAAATGTTTTAAACTAAGAAAAATAAAAACTAACTAAAATGCTGAAAATAAAAATAAAAGAAAAAACAGATAGACAAGATGAATCACTTGGTTCCGACTCGTATCTAGTATAACCTTTGATTATTTCCGCACTTTTGCACATAATTAAGAGATTATCTTAGTTATTGTAGTAGGCCCCTCTTTTGAAGGTGACGTTACCCTCACCCCAGTAGTTTGAGTCAGCAAGGATACAATCCTAAAAGGGTGGATTATTGGAAGATAATTAATTAAGTTATTAATGCAATATTATGGTAGGCCCCGCTTTTGGCGGTGACGTTACCCTCGACTAAGTAGTCTGAGTCAGCAGGGATACAGTCCTAAATAGCCGGGTTATAGTATTAATAGTAGCTAACTTATGAGGGGATCAAAGAGTTTGGACCCCCACCATTCAATACCATGAAGCATTGAAGGAGGTCCTACTAAATTTGACCCATGTCCATTGCAGGACCTCTAAACGCTAAACAATGGCAAGACCTTTACCAAACCATTCCCTTAACCCCCGACCAGGTAGCCAACATACCTCCATATAGACCGTGGAGATATGAATGGTGAAAATCTTTTATTTTATATAGACAGTAAAATAATGTCAAGACACCACGGATAAACGATAAGGAAAGATCACCTTCAACATAAGTAACTAGTTATTAAAGTCATTAATACAAAACCAAATAAAAAGTGCAAAAGATTAGAAATAAAAAGTATTATACTAGACACTTTGTCTTCACCAAGTGATGTAAGAGACTTAGGCAAACATGGCCTTGATTGTCAAGAACTCTTACGATCAATCTTGGATCCCGAGACGACTCACACACTCTACGATGGACAATGGATGATGGTGGTGGATGATGGTGTTATGGTGGTGGTGGGTGGTGGATGAAGTGTGAGAGAGGTGGTGTGCCAAGGGATGAGTTGAAATGAAACCAAGCACTCCTATTTATAGGCTGGGCACGGCCCCGTGTCCGCTGGACACGCCCCCGTGCCTGTCTGACATTCTCTCTCTTCATTAATTGTAATTCGCAATTACAATTAATGCGCCTGCTGTACTTTCGCCACGCCCCCGTGTTCACTGGACACGGCCCGTGGTGGGCAATAGAAGCTTCTATAGGTTTGTCTTTTCAGCTGCTTCTTGGGCACGGCCCCGTGCTGGCTGAGCACGGGGCGTGTTCAGTATTCTGCCTTCTTTATTTTGCTTGGGAAGATGCCGTTGAGGGGTCGGGCAGTCCACTTATGTTCCTTTTCTTGTATTTATGTTAGATTTAGTTGTCTTTTTGCTTCTTTTGTGAATTTGAGCTCATTTAATCCTGAAAATACAAAAGGAAGACAAAAACACTCTTTTTCCAACATTAGTACTTAAAAAGGGTTAGTTTTATGCCTCATTTGATGTAATTTATATGTTGCATTTTACACACATCAAATACCCCCACACTTGAACTTTTGCTTGTCCTCAAGCAAAACTCTTTAATATGTGGCTTACACTCCCAAATTGAATGGGTAGAAGAGAAGGTTTTGGGCTTGTCGTAGAGTGTCGGGATTTCCAAGATTCTTTATGTAGTTTTATTTTTATTTATTTACAATCCTATTATTCATAATTTATTTAAAATTTTTCATAAGAGAAATTACTTATTTGGGCATAACATGCCTTTTTAAAATTCCATTTATATACAAGTTCACATACCTCACGGGAGAAATCACTCACACTCGGCCGAAGGTGTATTTTTAGTGAATCACTCGAGAGCGGCATGGAACTTATTCCTACCATAGGTTTGCCAAGCAATCAATCCTCCTCCTTTTTAACTTTTATACCTTTGTAAATATCAAGAGGACTTTGTGGGTGAAGGGTTAGGCTTGGGTTAAAGGTAGGTGGTTAGTGGTTAGTGGTTAGTAGAAAAAGGGTGAAAAAGCGTAACAAGTGTCGGTTTTCGTAGGATTTTCTATTTTTGTAACTTTTTATTCTGATGAAGCTTTTATTCAAACAAAGTTATTTTTGATGAACTTGTTTGTTTATTCTTTTGCTTCATCAGCAACACATTTTTTTTTGAAAGATCATACGAAAAACCGCACTTGTTACTAAAACAAAGGGTAAAAAATGAAAAAGGGTTTTGGTGGGTAAAAGGGGTGTTTGGGTTATGAAATGAAAAGGTTTAGGCTCAAAGGGGCTAACTAGGGGGATTTTTGGGTAGGTGGTAAAAAAAATAATGGTGTAAAAAAGAAAAAAGTTAGTCCTAATGCCTCTATCATTTACTTACTCGGGTTTAAGTTGATAAGGACCGGGAATGTATCGTCATGGAAAGTTCTAGAGTCGTAAGAACCAAGCGGCTATTCACACAAGAAACGAAAAATGAGCATTTAGTCTAAAGATGTAAATTTGTATGCTCAATAAAGGCTCAAAACTCACTTTTGTGGGAATGGGTTTTTATGTGATCAAGTATATATAATCAAATTTTAACTAAGTTTGCTATGCCTTTTCATAATTTTCTTATGTTGGTTCTTTTTATCACGACGCTATCGGTTGTAAATTTGTAAAAATATAACCTTTTTGAGAACTTGAATTTCCCGAGTTAAACCTAGACAAGTAAAAAAAATGAAATTTTTGAAAAAAAATTGGGGTGATTAGCGGTTCCAATAGAGTTTTCTGTAAGGCTTGCATTTAGTACTTGCAAAATTTCAAGGTTTTAGCATCCCCCCCCCCCCCCACACTTAAATTACACATTGTCCTCAATGTGTCCCAAAAATAAATTTTTAGGTTGATTAGATGTGTAAAATGGTGTTAAAAGCAAAGATTTATGTTACTGGCAGTCTGGACACGGCCCCGTGGAGACCGGACACGGCCTCGTGTTTAGGTGCCAGTAACAAAAATTAAAGAAAAGAAACAGAAGCCTGGACACGGGGGCGTGTCTGGTGAAAACGGCCCGTGTCCTGTTACCTGAACTGGGCGTTTTTCTGTAGGGGGTTCAGCACGGGGTCGTGTTGGCTGGGCACGGCCCGTGTTGAACCTTCTGTAATGGAGAAAATTGTCGGGTTGCCTTGTTCTTGTGCATGAGGTCATTTTTCTCGTTCCCCTTTTCATCCCTTACCACCATGAGTGTGTTTTATTCCTGAAAATTAAAACTAACTAGAAAACATAAAAATTAATCTAAATTAAACTAAGGATAGTTCCGTGGAATGCCTCCATGGTGCGCCACGTTTATAAGGGTCCTTGGCTAGACCCAAAGCCTGGTCATATGTTACCCAAGTGAGATGTATTGCATCCCATGTTACACCGTCGGAGAGCGTCATCCAAGCTTGAGTCTATGACCTTCATGTAGTTGACCGGATCTTCTTCCTCTACTTTCTTTCCACATTCAAATTTTACTTCCTCATCCCCAAACTTCAATGTTAAAGTTCCGTCATTCATATCCACCACTTCTTGGGCGGTGGCTAGAAATGGCCTCCCGAGGATGAGAGGGACGTCGGTGTCTTCTTCCATGTCTAGGATGACAAAATCGGTTGGAAAGACGAAATTGTCAACCTTGACTAGTAGATTTTCAGCGACACCTTGTGGAAATTTGACGGACCTGTCTGCGAGTTGTATGCTCATCTTCGTAGGGCTTGTTGTTCCTAGGCCGAGTCGCTTGAACATTGACGTGGGCATGAGGTTGATGCTGGCCCCAAGATCGGCTAAAGCATTACGGACGGGGGACTTCCCAATCGAGCAAGGGATTGTGAAGCTCCCGGGGTCGATTTTCTTTTGTGGAAGTTTGTTGAGTACTAAAGCTGAGCATTCTTCGCCTAAGTTAACTAATTGCAATGATTAAATTTTCCTTTTGTGGGTGAGGAAATCCCTCATGAATTTTGCATATTTAGGCATTTGGGTTAGGACCTCAATAAAAGGAATATTAACATGCAATTGTTTTAGTAAACTTTCGAACTTTGCGAATTGCTCATCGGTCTTTTGACGATTTAACCTACCGGGGTACGGAATCGGATGAGTCTTGGTGGGCTCTTGATTTGTTGAAGGAGCCTTTTCTGTTTGAGGCGTGGGTGAAGTAGTGTTTTGGCGTTGACTTCCTTCAATTGGTTGTAAGGGCTCATCCTCGGGACCCACGGTTCGGTTTCTCAATGTGATGAGGTGTACTTGCGCCTTTGGGTTGGTTTCGGTATTACTTGGTAACGCGCCTTGTGGTCTCTCGGAGAAATTTTGAGCTAGTTGATTTAATTGTTTTTCAACGTTTTGAATGCTAGCTTGTTGATTTCTAAAATTCGATTCCAATTGTTGAAATCGATCCGAGTTTTTCTTTTCGGTGTCGGAGATGAGGCGAGATAGGGTATCTTCAAGCCTTTCTCTTCCACCTTGTTGTTGAGAGAAATTTTGTGGTTGTTGAAAATTAGTTCGTTGGTTTTGTTGGTTACTACTATTGTCGGGATCTCTCCAACCAAGATTTGGGTGGTTACGCCATCCTTGGTTGTAGGTACCCATTGGAGGACCCGACGGCCTAGGTCTATTATCAATGTAGTTTACCGTTTCCGCTTGTTCATCTAATTCTTTCATACAACTCCAATTTTCATGTGGCCCACCACACCCTTCACAAGCCAGAACTGAGGCTGTTTTTGTCATTTCTAGCCTTTTGATTTTCGAAGAGAGGGCCTCGATTTGGGCTTGTAAAGAGGTGCTTTCATCGACCTTATGGGCACCCGGGGCAATAGATTTATTACCTCGGGGAGTGTGCCATTGAAAATTGGTTTGAGCAATTTCCTCAATATGATTATATATTTCATTTGGGCGACGATTACCTAAAAGTCCCTCGGAGCTTGAATCAAGTGTTTGTCTTGTGTGTGGCAACAACCCATTGTAGAAAGTGGATACTTGTTGCCATACCGCTAGACCGTGCTGAGGACACTTTCTTACCTGAGGATTAACAATGTTATCCATCACCATAGTTTATATATCCCAAACGCCTTAAAACGCCAAAAAACCCAAACATCAAATATATTGTTGTCAAATAAAGTGTAGCTGTATGGTGTGGACAACATTGTCAGATATCTTTCTTACCTGAGGATTAACAATGTTATCCATCACCATACGACAACACTTTAATGATTTTAGAATGATCAAATTTACAGTTTTAAGATGGTTTATTTTGTGGCGTTCTTTTTCTCGGTAAAACGCCAAAAAAGATAACAGTTTGGCTGAAAGGGTGTAAACTCAATAACATTTTGCTGCATGAAATGGACAAAAATTATAGAAAAAGTGGCTGATTTCATACGAAAGTCGAAACAGCCAGTGAAGATGCTTCAAAAGAAGAAAGAGACTGGTGACAGTGAAGATTTGGAAGATCAATATTTATTTTGGTTAATTTTCTTTTTCAGTTGATTGTTATTTAAATAAACAACGCCATATCTAATAAAAACGCCAAAAAGGCAAATGTCTTACACCTTTGGAGTTTATCAAACCATCATAAAATTACTTTGGACAAGTATTATAAAAAAAAACTTTTTTTATGTATTCTTTTTTTTTTATTTTCCTTTTCAGTTGATTATTGTATAATAAAAACGCCATATATAATAAAAACGCCAAAACAGCCAAAATGCTTGTTTAAACGATATCATCTCGTTAAACGCCCCCAAAAACTCCCAAACTATAATAAAATTATTTTGAAAAAGTATTATAAAAAACCCAAAAAAAAAAACAAACTTGAAAATGTAACTAGAAACAGTAACTTCAAATCAGAAAAACTGAAGGATAGGGAAAATTTATTATATTAGAATCTAAAACGCCAAACTTGAAAGATGGGACGTGTTACAGACTTCAGAGATAAAGTTTGTCAAAAACAATAATTACAAATAGTAACTGAAAAGACGAATACTTTATTATAATAACGCACCGCCTAACTTAGGCGCCAAAAAGAGATCCTATAAAATGATACGTCTCAGCAAATTCCATTTGATCAAACCAAAAAAAAACAAACGCCAATACTACTAAATACCACTCACTGTAAAACGCCAAAAAAAATCAAAGATGGCTAATATGCTTTCTTAGATATTCAATATTGTTATTCGTCAAGTTTCACTGAATGAATTGTTAGCGGAGACGAGTAACCCAGTAAGATTTTGATGCATGAGATGGACAAAACTTAAAGAAAAAGATACTGATGCCAGTCATATGGCATTTTGTATTTTTTGTTCTTGAAGAAGGCTTGGATAAGAAGAAGATATAACTACCCTCCTGAATTTTTCTGACACCCTAATATATTTTAAAATATTCCCATATGTCTTAAAATACACCCCGTGTGCGAAAATCGAGCCCAAAATATGATATATCATTAAAAATAAAATAAAAACTAAGTTTTTGTGTCTTTCACGGGCTGCGTAGGCCCCTTAGGGATCTTACGCGGGGCGCGACAGCTACGAGATCAGGCGAGAGCCCAGGCTGACACGTGTCACGATCGTGGCAGGGCTAGTGCACTGATTGGGCCAGGCTAGGGCCTACCTAGTCTAAAAATACACCCCGTATGCGAAAACCGAGCCCAAAATATGATATATCATTAAAAATAAAATAAAAGTAAGTTTTTGTGTCGCTCGCGGGCTGCGTAGGCCCCTTAGGGATCTTACGCGGGGCGCAACAGCTACGAGATCAGGCGAGAGCCCAAGCTGACACGTGTCACGATCGTGGTAGGGCTAGTGCGCTGATTGGGCCAGGCTAGGGCCTACCTAGTCTACTACGCGGGCCGCATAGCCCTAAGTCTTACTTTACACTGGCCGCGTGAAACCCAAAATCAGGCCCTATATAAGAGGGCGTCGGGCCTTCAGTTACGATCGCTCATTTGTTTTCTTTTTTACATAATTTCCTGGCATAATACCCTCCTAATTAACGAAGTTCTGCTCCGTTGTAAGTATTATAACCCCGGTTACGTATTAGATACGTTGTCCGATTGATCCAGGGTTCCGTAACGGCTGTCGAGGTTCTGCCCGACGTAGTCGTTGGAATACCGTCTCGGGGAGGGTATCGTTAATATAAATAAAGGGTTATTATACTAACATGTGTACAATTGTGTAAATTATAGATAATCACCAGGAAACCTTAGAAGAAATCTAAGACAGCAATGTGAGTAATCTCCTTTTTGCAATATGTTTTTACAAAACCTTTATCTATTTTAAGTTACAATTAGCAGTGATTGAGTCTTTGTAATTCTTCAATTACTGCTGGTATGTTTATGTGGAGGTTTTGTATACAAAATGTGGAACACGTTACCATTGGACAACGAGTTAGCCAATGTGTAATATGACCCACCAGTCAGGATTGAGAATACTGAATGAGTAATTGTGTAGAAATAAACAATGTGATAGCTGTCAATATTGTTAAAGGATAAAACTCTTCTTGATTAAATTGTGATTCACTCACCAGTATTTTCCACTGACAAATGTTTTTAAAACGCGTTTCAGGTAACAAAATGTAAAAGCCAATTAGAAGAAAGTCAGCTAGAGAGCACTAACGGCTTGGAAAAATGTGGCTATAAAAGTTACTTAAAAGACGATGTTTTAAATTCAATAAAATAGGGTTTATCCCTATAAACATGTTGTGATAAGAAACTTGGGTTTTACCCATGTGGTTATTAATATAAAATATGGTGGTTTTACACTGATAAACATTTCCTAACTACGGTCCTGATGAAATTTCCGCTACCAAAATGATAAACAAATGATACCACCAAAACTGGTCTCGCGGCCGCCCGTTCCCAGGACAGATAGGGGGCGGGGGTTGCTACAGAAGGTGGTATCAGAGCTAAGCGACTGATTCAGCCATAGAAGTGTTCTGCTGACATCAATATATTATTTAAAGTGTTAGGAAATAAATTACGGAAATACGTACATATATGTATTTTATTGTTATGTGTTATTTGACTATTTGTTAGTTTACAGTATGAGTGATCAAGGACCCTTAGACGTGTATCGTCGGTTGTCCGATTCACCTAGGAGTGAAGGTACTTCTTCCCAGCCTGCCCTCTCTAGGTATTCAGCTGATCAGGAAGAAGGGATGTTTGTCTTTAAGGCTTAGTCTGAAGAGCCATTCCCTTAGAAAAAGAGAGGATGGTTCAGTAAGGGAGCATTCGAGCGTAGGAAAAGAATGTGAAAGTTGCAACAGCAAAGAGGCCTAGCAGCCGCTAAGCGAGAGTCAGATGCCCATACACAGGATATGCTTAATAGGAGCTTAGCTAATTTTCATATCCTAGCAACAACTGCTGCCGACCCAAATCTGGAACAACTAATAGCCCCACAACCCTTACCTTTGTTCCCCACTCAACCGATGGAGATAGAAAACAACCTCGAAAATCAAGTAGAAATGCATGATTTCAACCCTGAGGAGATACCTAGGATACCAACCCCTAATCCCTTAGACCCAGATTATGATCCATGGTTCGATGATCATAGGGATTATGTGCCACGCTATCACCTAAACGACGAACCTATGCCGAACTTAGCAGCCTATCCAGGTCTGGACCCTCTAGATCCCTAATATGACAACGATGAATACATTAGGGAGTTCTTAGAGAATCCGTACCCTCAGGAGAATCCCATGCCCCAGTACCCAGACCCAGTACCAGCACCTGCACCCCCAATGAGTGCAGAAAATGTGCACGAGCTCCGAACTTTCGGGGAAGAAATCTTAGAGAGTAGTGAGAGGATGAGGCATGTAGGAGAGCGACTTGTCTGGAAATATGACGAGCGCAATATGGATTACTGGATGAATCCAGACCAGTGAAGGTGATGGTAGAGTTGGTAATAATAATAATAATAACAATAAAATAATAATATATAATATGTTTGTATGAAAAAAAAGAAAAATATATAAAATATATAATAATAATAATAATAATAATAATAATAATAATAATAAAATGTGTAATAATAATATATGTTGTAGTATAGACCACTTTGTGGT
This sequence comes from Helianthus tuberosus, assembly GCA_030545235.1. Taxonomy (NCBI): domain Eukaryota; kingdom Viridiplantae; phylum Streptophyta; class Magnoliopsida; order Asterales; family Asteraceae; genus Helianthus; species Helianthus tuberosus. Next base: position 2,820,642 of record CM060399.1, read on the forward strand.
TAGCAATGCATAGTAGTAATGTAATTTCAAAATTTCAGTATCAGTTTGTAGTAGATGTATAATAGATAAGAAAGAGTAAAGTCGCAATGCTCGACGTTTTTGACCAATATGTGTGTTGTGTTGTTGTTGCCTAAATTATTAATTATTTTGTGATATTAATAATGTGGTAAATGTTTAAAATTCAGATGGACGACGAAGTAAACCAGGAAAACCAGAATAATGATAACCAGAGTAACATTAATCAGGATAATGGAAACCCAAACAACAATAACAACAGAAACCCAGTGGATAACCGTGCCATCCAACACGTAGTGGCACAAGGAATAATAGATGCGATGCCATATATTATTCAAACGGTTAGGGAAGCAGAAAATAAAAGTAAACATAGCAGTAAGCGACCAACTGAACCTGAACACAGCGTAAACAATGGACCTATACTTCAAGCGCCCATTCCCAAAAGAAGAAGAACCATGCCTTATGGTTGTTCTTATAAAGAATTCTGGTCTTGTAAACCAATGGAATTCTCGGGCAATGAAGGGGCCGTTGCAGTTCTACGCTGGATAGAAAAGACTGAGGCAGTCTAAAGAATAAGTAAATGTGCGGAAGAGGATAAAATAATGTTTGCTTCCAATCTGTTTAAGAATTCAGCCTTAGAATGGTGGAACACTATCCTTTAGTCTAGAGGAAGTGATAGAACTTACAGTATGGAATTGGAGGAGTTTAAAAACATGGTAGAAAGGAAATTCTGCCCTCATAATGAATAGGAACAGATAGCAAACAAATTCCTAAATTTTAGGATGATTGGAGTAGATAGTAAGGGTTATACTACATTATTCTTTGAATATGCCCGAATAGTACCAACCCTTGCTTCACCTGAACCAGTATTAATCTCCCGTTACATCTGGGGATTAATTAGGGAGATAAGACATGTAGTCAAGGCAGCTAGACCCCAAACCATAGAAGAAGCTGTAGAACTAGCAAATACCTTGACAGATGCATTAGTCTGTACGCGAGAAGAGGATCATAGGAGGAACCTAACCCAGAAGCTTACACAAGAATTCCGTTCTGGAAATTCTAACCGTGGGAAAATGTAGGCTCTACCTCTTCACCCAATTGTAAGTATTGCAAAAGGAAGCATTCAGGAAGATGCTCCATATATTGTAACTTTTGCAAAATATCGGGACACAAGGAGGAAGATTGCAGGAAAAAGATTAGCAACAGGATATGCTACAACTACGGAGAACAAGGCCACATCAAGCCAAACTGTCCAAAGTTAGCTCCAGCCACGAACACCAAGAATACTAAAAATGCTAGAGCATTTGTTCTGACTGCAGAAGAAGCAAAAATGATCCCGGATGTGATCGCCGGTACGTTTTTAGTTAATGATGTTTTTGCTAAAGTATTATTTGACTCTTGTACGAACCAAAGTTTTATTAATACTTCATTTTGCAAATTACTCAATCAACCATTAACTAAACTCCCACAAGAATGTCTAGTAGAGACAGCAAATGGGGAAACCATTAAGATTTCTGAAATCTTGCAGGAAGCAAGAATAGAAATTCGAAATCAGAAATTTATTGCAAATCTTTACCCCATGAATCTGACAGGATTTGATGTTGTATTAGGAATGGATTGGTTGGTAACCAATAAAGCCAGTATTTTATGTGATCAAACGTCAATCCAAGTAAATTCACCAAGGGGTGAAAAGATCACAATTAGAGGAAATAAAACCTCTAGATCCACTAAATTCATCTATGTGATGAAAACAACAAGTTACATAAGAAAAGGATCATTAGTGTATTTGATTTCCATAATCACTAACACTAAAGGAAAAGAATTAAAGGATATTCCTGTAGTATCTCAGTTTTTAGATGTATTTCCAGAAGAGCTGCCAGTAGGGGTGCAAACGAGCCGAGCTACTCGCGAGCTACTCGAGCTCGGCTCGAAAAAAAGCTCAAACGATCCGAGCTTGAACGAGCTCGAGCCCGAGCTTCACTTATCGAGCTCGAGCCGGCTCGCGAGCCTAATCGAGCTTTCTGTTTATATATTTTTATTAATATATTAAACATATATTTATATAATAATAATTACCATTTATATAAATATAAAAAAAGTAACTGAATTATATGTATAATAATAATTATAATTAATATAAATTAGTTAATAAATACTAAACGAGTCGAGCCCGAGCCGAGCTCGAGCTTCAGAAATAAAGCTCGAATCGAGCCGAGCTCGAGCATTCTTGTGTTAAACGAGCTCGAGCCTGGTCGAGCTCGGGCTCGGCTCGGCTCGTTTGCACCCCTAGCTTCCAGGGCAACCTCCAGATAGAGAAGTTGAATTCAGAATCCATTTGATACCAGGGACAACACCAATTGCCAAAGCACCTTACCGTTTGGCACCCACAGAATTGCAGGAATCAAAGAAACAGTTAGACGAATTGTTAGAGAAAGGATTCATACAGCTAAGTTCATCCCCATGGGGAGCGCCAATCTTATTCGTTAAAAAGAAGGACAGATCAATGCGTATGTGCATTGACTACCATGAATTGAATAAAGTCACGATTAAGAATCGGTATCCATTACCAAGAATAGATGATCTGTTTGATCACTTGCAAGGAGCACGATTTTTCTCAAAAATCGATTTAAGGTCAGGATATCATCAATTAAAGGTATAGGAAGAGGACATTCCTAAGACCGCTTTCAGAACAAGGTATGGTCACTATGAATTTACTGTCATGCCATTTGGTTTAACCAATGCCCCAGCTGCATTCATGGACATGATGAACCGAATATGTAAGCCGTATTTGGATAAATTCATAATTGTCTTTATAGATGATATTCTTATTTATTCTAAGAGCAAAGAGGAACATGCAAAGCATTTGCACGCACTTCTAAGTTTATTGAGAAAAGAAAAGCTTTATGCTAAATTTTCAAAATGTGAGTTTTGGTTAGAACAGGTACAATTTCTTGGACACCTAGTTGATCATGAAGGAATTCATGTAGATCCCACCAAGATTGAGGCGATAACCAAGTGGAAAACCCCTGAGTCACCAACCGAGGTTAGAAGTTTCTTAGGACTAGCTGGTTATTATAGAAGGTTTATTCAAGATTTTTCTAGAATAGCCATTCCCTTAACTAAGTTAACCTGTAAATCCGTTAAGTTTGAATGGGGACCAAAACAAGAAGAAGCCTTTAAAATCCATAAGCAAAGATTAACCCATGCACCCATACTAGCATTACCAGAAGAAACTGAAGATTTTGTAATCTACTGTGAAGCTTCTAAATTAGGTTATGGATGTGTGTTAATGCAACGTCAAAAGGTTATAGCTTACGCTTCTAGACAACTTAAGAATCATGAAGAGAATTATTCGACCCATGATCTAGAATTAGGAGCTATAATTTTCGCCCTTAATATTTGGAGACATTACCTTTATGGTAGTAAGTTTATCATTTTTACAGACCATAAGAGTTTAAGGTATGTCTTCGGGCAAAAGGAATTGAATATGAGATAAAGACGCTGGATGTAGATACTTAGTGATTATGATTGTAATATTCAGTATCATGCAGGAAAGGCAAATGTAGTTGCTGATGCTTTATGCGGAAAGTATCATGAAAAGCCAAAAAGAGTACATTCACTTAAATTAAATCTGCAAGTAGATTTAATTGAATAGATTAAAAAGGCACAAGAATCAGTAATCAAGGATGATACTAAGAAATTGAAAGGAATGATTAAGGAATTAGAACAAGGAACAGATGAAATTTGGAGATTCCATAAGAAAAGGACGTGGATACCTAAATTAGGAAACCTACGCCACCGTATATTAGAAGAAGCCCATAAGTCTAAGTATACGATACATCCTAGAAATGATAAGATGTATCAAGACTTAAGAAATAATTTTTGGTGGATAAGAATGAAAAAGGATATAGCAGCATATGTTGCAAAGTGTTTAACTTGTTCACAAGTCAAAGCTGAACATTAGAAACCTTCAGGTTTACTGCAACAGTTAGAAATGCCTGTTTGGAAATGGAAATTGATAACAATGGATTTTGTTACTAAATTACCCAAAACAAGGAAAGGTAATGATGCAATCTGGGTGATTGTAGATAGGCTAACCAAGTCAGCTCATTTCCTACCAATGAAGGAAACTTTCAGTATGGAACAATTAGCTAAATTATATGTATATGATGTAGTTTCTTTACATGGAATTCCTCTATCAATTGTTTTTGACATAGATAGTCGTTTTACCTCTCATTTTTGAACAAGTTTACAAAAAGCAATGGGAACCAAGATAAATCTAAGCACCGCTTATCATCCTCAAATGGACGGACAAAGCGAAAGGACAATTCAGACAATGGAGGACATGCTTAGAGCTTGTGTAATTGATTTCGGAGGTAATTGGGACGATCACTTACCATTGATAGAATTTTCTTATAATAACAGTTATCACACAAGTATCAATGCTGCACCATTCGAAGCACTTTATGGACGAAAGTGCCGAACGCCAGTCTGTTGGGCAGAAATTGGAGAAAAACAACTATCTGGACCTGAGATAGTACAAGAAACAACAGACAAGATCATTCAAGTCAAGGAACGATTGAAAGCAGCACGTGATCGAAAAAAGAGTTATGCAGTTAATAGACGAAAGCCGTTGGAATTTCAAGTAGGAGATAAAGTATTATTAAAAGTCTCTCATTGGAAAGGAGTAGTAAGATTCATCAAAAGGGGAAAGCTAAGCCCCAGGTATGTTGGACCTTTTGAGATTATTAAAAGAATAGGACTTGTAGCCTATCAGCTACAACTTCCAGAGGAAATGGCAGGAATACATGATGTATTTCATGTATCTAATCTCAAGAAATGCTTAGCCGACGAATCACTAATAGTACCTCTTAAGGATATAGAGGTAAATGAGCAGTTATAATTTGTAGATAGGCCTCTACAAATTGAAGATAGAAAAGTCAAGAACCTCAAGCACAAGAGATTAGTTCTAGTCAAAGTGAAGTGAGACTCTAAAAGAGGACCAGAATAGACATGGGAGATTGAATCAGAAATGCAAAGGAAATGTCCACACTTGTTCCAGTAATATCTCGAGGACGAGTTCTAAAACAAGGTGGGGAGGATATAACAACCCTCCTGAATTTTTCTGGCACCCTAATATATTTTAAAATATTCTCATATGTCTTAAAATACACCCCGTATGCGAAAACCGAGCCCAAAATATGATATATCATTAAAAATAAAATAAAAACAAAGTTTTTGTGTCACTCGAGGGCCGCGTAGACCCCTTAGGGATCTTACGCGGGGCGCGACAGCTACGATATCAGGCGAGACCCCAGGCTGACACGTGTCACGATCGTGGCGGGGCTAGTACGCTGACTGGGCCAGGCTAGGGTCTACCCAGTCTACTACGCGGGCAGCGTAGCCCTAAGTCTCACTTTACGCGGGCCACGTGAAACCCAAAATCAGGCCCTATATAAGAGGGCATCGGGTCTTCAGTTACGATCGCTCATTTCTTTTATTTCTTACGAATTTCTGAAGAAGATAACATAATTTTCGGGCATAATACCCCCTAATTAACGAAGTTCTGCTCCGTTGTAAGTATTATAACCCTTGTTACGTATTAGATACGTTGCCCGATTAATCCAGGGTTCCGTAACGGCTGTCGGGGTTCTGCCCGACGTAGTCGTTGGAATACCGTCTCGGGGAGGGTATCGTTAATATAAATAAAGGGTTATTATACTAACATATGTACAATTGTGTAAATTATAGATAATCACCAGGAAACCTTAGAAAAAAAATCTAAGACAGCAATGTGAGTAATCTCCTTTTTGCAAACTGTTTTTACAAATCCTTTATCTATTTTAAGTTACAATTAGGAGCGATTGAGTCTTTGTAATTCTTCAATTACTGCCGATATGTTGGGGTTTTGTATACAAAATGGGGAACACGTTACCATTGGACAACGAGTTAGCCAATGTGTAATATGACCCACCAGTCAGGATTGACAATACTAAATGAGTAATTGTGTAGAAATAAACAATGTGATAGCTCTCAATACTGTTAAATGATAAAACTCTTCTTGATTAAACTGGGATTCACTCACCAGTATTTTCCACTGACAAATGTTTTTAAAACGCGTTTCAGGTAACAAAATGTAAAAGCCAATTAGAAGAAAGCCAGCTGGAAAGCACTGACGGCTTGGAAAAATGTGGCTATAAAAGTTACCTAAAAGACGATATTTTTAATTCAATAAAATAAGGTTTATCCCTATAAAAATGTTGTAATAAGAAACTTGGGTTTTACCCATGTGGTTATTAATATAAAATATGGTGGTTTTACTCTGATATACATTTCCTAACTACGGTCCTGATGAAATTTCCGCTGCCAAAATGATAAACAAATGATACCACCAAAACTGGTCTCGTGGCCGCCCGTTCCTGGGACAGATAGGGGGTGGGGGTTGCGAAAAAAGAGATCAATAACACTGAAGAGTGGGATGATTATAAAGATGAAGATCAACATGAAGAAAAAGCGAAAAACCCACCCACACGTCATAGATCTATGTCCCCAAACATCCACAAAAAACCACTTCAACAAACGAGCAGGCAAAATAATCAAACCGATGGGTTTGTTAAGTTTTATATAAAACGCCATATTTTGGTGTCAGTTATTGTACTATTAAAGAACAGAGAGACTGATGACAGTGAATATTGTGAAGAGAGATCCGATTAGGATTTTTAATTTATTTTCTTCGCTTGTGTATTTTTTACTGTGGCTGAAATATAATCCAACAATTGTAAATTGCCAAGATAACCCAAACGCCAAAATGTTTATAAAAAATAATGAATAATATAACAATAGGCCAACTTGTTTAAAATGCATGAAAAACGCCATTCAAATAGATTTCCTGACCCCTGGGTTACAATGGCATAAGATTTAAATAAACGCCATAAACACCAAAATGTTAATACGATGATACCATTAAACGCCATTAATTATTTGTCACACCCCCAAAATCCACTTGGAGGCGTGACATGACCAGGATCAAGCCACCAATCATATTAAACATAACAAGTAATAAGTAAAATTCATCCACACAATATGAAAGGTATTTCAAATCAAAACATAGTTAAGTGTTTAGCGGAAACATAATTTTAAAACCCAATTTAAGTATTAAATACGAAATATAGAAATGTTTTAGCATGGCACACACTGCCATGTCCCACAATGACCAAGCCTCCCTGTGCAAGCTCCATGTGTACCTAATGACCTGCAAGGCATGTAACAACGAGTCAACAACAAAGTTGAGCGAGTTCACAGTTGATTGTTTAGTTATTTGTTTCGTAAATCAGTTGTTCGTTTTGTAAACCATGTATCGCATTATTTCGTATCGCGGTCACCCAGACATGTTTACGAAAATTAGTGGGGGCTTCCCATGTGTTACTAGACCACGCGTATCGACTGCTACGAAAATGTAAGAGGTGCCCTAAGTCAATGTCTATCAGCATTGACCCTTTGCTCATAGTCCATTAGTACACGCCCGTCCGACTGGCACGGTGTGAGGCTTGTTAAACCTAATAGCGCTATTAACTAATGACCCGCTCGCCATAGGCCTCGGCGATTAAGTCTATAAATGAGGGACTTCAATTGATAGAGTGATGGTCTTATGGTCATACGTATCCTGCTGTATGGGGAATACGCAAGTTTGTAGTTACCGTTCAGTTCTTTAACCCATGCCCAACCCTTGGGAATCCCATGCCTTGGATAGAGTGTGAACTCACCTTGGTTTGCTCGGTTTGGCTCTCAAAATAGCTAATAGTCAAAGTCGGTCAATCACTTCCTAGTATGATTACAACTTAGTTTATTAGTGACTTCAAATAAGCACGAAGTTCCTACACGCATTTACCACATAACATGCACTCACTTTAACAGTTCACGCCCATATAAACTTTCCACTTATAGCTACTCAAGAGCAAGCATACGATATTGCACATAACACTTTCATTGACATATAACACTTTAGATCATTATCGGATAACATAACCGACATTTAGACATGCAAATCACTAGTTATATTGTTTCAGCTTAAACATCCAAAACTGGACTGTTTTCGGGTAATTTAATAAAATAGTTAACTTATTTCAAAAATTCCCAAATTTTTACAGAATGTTTTAAACACTCGAAATATTATTGTGTAAAAATATCAGGATCTAATTCATTACCAATATTTTATAAAAAATCATTTACCGGACTGTAATTTAGATTCGTCACTTTCTGACCGCAGTCCACGGAAAAATTTATTTAAAATTCATCGTAAGTCCGATTGACGAAATTTCAGTGGGAGAATTACTTATACATCAGTGCTCATCTACTGAACAAATTTCATGACCTGACTCTACACAGAATCCATGTTATGACGGAAAACATTACGTTTATTTTCAGCAGTAAAAATGCAGCTTGAGTTGCTGTTACAAAATGATCCTTTAAAAATAGTAAACGAAGTCCAAAAATTATGATTCAAGTGTTATTAGAACCGTATTTCATAATACATAAATATAAAGTTCAGAAAATACATTTTATGCTTTATTAAAGTTAGGTTACAGCCAACTGAAGTTGGCTGTAATCACTAAACAGCCTCTTGTTTTTCAGCTTTTAACATTCTAATGCGAGTTATATTGGTTCCGTTACATGTTCAGTGATCAACAACAACATCATGCTTGTATTATTTCATCATAATATAATCTTTAACTACTAACACATGAAGTAAACAAGAGTTTTAAAGAAGTCTTACAACTAGCTTAAGGCTTGGGAATATCACTAGAGAAAAAGATGACAAAGACGGATGATGAAAGCAAATGAGAAGGATTCTTCAAGACCTTCAAGCTTCAAGTTCCTTGTATCACCTTCTAACAATCGAAAAAAGCTCAACAATGGAATGGTGGTGGTGGTTTTAGAGTGAGCCAAGAGAGAGATAGAGAATGAGAAAGATGGTGTGAAGATTGTGAAGTTATGCACCATATTTATAGTCATCAATTCTAGTGTTTAGTCAACATGAACAAGCCAAGATTAACTAAAATATAGAGGTATAATCTTGGATTCTAATACTTAGTCAACATAAGTAGGAGAAGTAAATACTTAGTCAACATAAGTAGGAGAAGTAAATACTTAGTCAACATAAGGAGGATAAGTAAATACTTAGTCAACATAAGGAGGATAAGTAGGTGACTTATAGTATTCAAATACAAGTATAAGGTATAGTATTCAAATCCAAGTATAAGGTTACATGTTTTAGTTAGTAGATTTCTAGTGGGTGTTACGGTGTACGGGGATCGTAACTAGCCAAGAAACAATGTTTCTAGCAAAATTTAATATTAATTAATCGTACGGATACATGTAATTATGAGGGTTGTCACACTCTTCCTCTGTTAAGAAAATTTCGTCCCGAAATTTAGCATGTGGTTACTGAGGAAGCTAGTTTAAGTTGCGTGGGTTTTTTTTTTTTAATAGGAAACCCTTTATAATATGTTAACCCGGTTAGTTAAAACAGTTTCGAAAATGGCAATAACAGTCCCTGTAGTTCAAGTTTCAAAAATGACACTAAAGACCCTAAACTTTACGTTTTCAAAAATTACATTTTTAACCCGAAACTTTTAAGGTTTCAAAAATGACAATTTAGTCCCTAAACTTTGTACTTTCAAATAATGACGGTTTTAGTCCTCGAAATTAAAAAGTGATAATTTCAAGCAAGTTTCAAAGAATGTCAATTAGATCCCTCAAATTGTAGTTTCACAAAATGTCATAATAAGCCCTTATAGTTTGTGTAGCCTTGTTTAATAGCATAAAACTCAACAAGATTGTAATTGTTTCACGTGTTTGTATTGGTATAAACATGTATAAGCACAAAGCAAGTATGTTCAAATAAGTTTCACTCCAAACACGGTATTTGTTACCATTCAAGTCGGAATAAATGCGAGTGTGAAAACCAGGGTGGTTACAGTCTCCCTTGCTTTAGAAAATTTCGTCCTGAAATTTATTCGAAAGAGACCGTAGAATGTAATTGTAATGATTATAAAAATAATCAAATCATTGTTTGATGCCGTAAATTTTGAGAAATTTACGAGGATCATTGTATATAAATTGTTTTGCATGGCACTATGTCATGCTGGATTTGTAATGTAGATATTATGCAAACAATCGTGTGTACAAATAAGCAGATAGATACTCACATATTGTTTTTATATGCCACCTTACTTAACAAGGCTTACTATGATTCTCATGCATCGAACCCCGTAATTAAGTGTGCACCCAAAATTACGTGTTTCGTTGCATGGTCCATATAGCACTTCTAGTTAAGTGAGGAAAACAGATAAGATTGAGGTATTGTTTAAATCAAACAAGCATCAATATAACACAACACTAATTAAATCAAAACATGGATAACATTGTTTGTTTGACGGTCTAGTATGCTGCAAACAAATTACATCTGAAATAAGTCATGCAATGGATCAATTTCAGGCTCAAAATTATCAGGTAGTGGAGGTAGTGGATCCAGTTGCACACGATCCGCTAGCATGTTTTCCAACCATTGATTCTGTTCTGTCAGCCATTGTACTTTTCGTGACAAATCTTGGACCTGATTGCTTAACCTGGCCATTTCAACTACCATTTGATCTGGATGTAGATCTATTTGAGGCACCGTACTTGGGCCTGCTATATCAGTTGGTGGCAGTTGTTCTACTTCATTCAGTAGTGACAGGAAGGATTGTGGCAGTACTGGTGACTGCAAAAGTGATTCCGATCCTAATTGATCTTGGATCATCATGCTTTCATCAAACAATTCATCTTGCGTCGTTGGATCCTCCTCGAAGACTATCGGTAAGAAGCCTTGTGAGATGTTTGGTGTTAATGCTTGGGGTGGGTTAGTTGGAATATGTTCGTGTACGTAAGGCGGCGGTGGGTTCATATCATAACGATAAAAAGACGGTGGAGGAAATTGCATCAATGATTGCTGCAAATTCTGTGGGGGGATACTTTCTAAGACAAAAGGAGATCCCCCCGACTGATATGGTTGAGTCGGGTTTAGCCTAAAGAGGTTACAATTTACAATCTCAGGTGCCTTTGGAGGAGATAACCCCTGGATAACCTGGTTACTCAAGACACCAAAAGATTTTGCTAGTCTAGTAATGTAAGATCCCCCCATGAGACTTCTCGGGGGATTTGTGTGTTGACTAGAAAAATATGCAGCAAGTCTATGGGCAATATTACAAGGAACTTGCTCGAAGATACTATATAGATAGAAGACTTCGGAGGTACTAACCCTTTGTTGGTTAATTTCGCGCACCATGATAGTGTTAGCTAAAACACGGTGCATATACCGATAACGAGAGTCTTTGTAGTTTCTTGCATTATTGTAGCCGCACCATGCTTTTGATGCATGGTGTTTCCAATATTCTTTCATTTCCGCATAGGTATAGGTGGTTGATGCCCTCGTCAAAATGGGCTGGCTAACTTCTTCATTGGTATAAATACCCAGACGAACTGCGAATTCTGCTAAAGACATGTTATAATGTTGTCTGCAAAGCCGAAAATGAATGGATTCTTCGGTAAGACTTCTATTAGATTTGTAATAGAAGGTGGACAAGAATTCATATACCAGTTTATCATATGATGGCTCTAAGATGTCGAAGAAATGGCGCCAAGGTATATTGTGTGATAGTAATATTGACAGTGAACCACTGGGGTCAACCATTTCTATTCGAGGGCAATCAATACTGCCAATGGAAAAAACCTCAAGATCCTTGAGTTTCTGATACTTCTCACGAGTGGGTAGATCGGAAAACCGAAGGGATGGATGAATTCCTGCTGCATTTGAGGATTCAGCATGTGCTACTGGGAAATATGCCATTTGAATATTGGGTTTATGTGATGAGTTTTTCCGACGAGTGTGTGAGTGATATGGAGTTTAAGAAGGTGTTGTGGTGATGTGAGAAGGTAGAACGGTTCAGATTTTATAGCTCTTGCAAATCTCGTAAAGTCCGGAAATGCTTTATGATGAGCCGCAAATGTGCTACCAAAAGTCTAAGTTCACATTGATCGACAAAATGAAAAAGCGGATTCTCATTAATTACCGAGAAATCAGGAGCTGAAAAGAAAATCGGCGACGATAAGTTTTTTTTAAAAAAAAGACGGTTGTTGCTGTCATGTTTTTGGCGGAAATTTTTAAAAGATTTAACGAAAAAGGAAATATAAAAAGGATAAGTTGTATATATATATATATATATATTTTTATAAGGAGAACTTTTAGTGATGACAAATGGTTATTCAGACAGATGGTCACCCGGTCGGATGGTCACCCGGTCGGATGGTCATTCGGCCCAAATGGGGCTCATTCGATCGGTCAGTCATTTGGATAGTAGTGTGTTTCAAAAACTATTTCAAACTTTCGAAATTTTCATTGTTTATACGTTTTAAAATAGTTTACCGTAGTTAGTTTGAAATTTTGAATTTGAACATGTATGATCTCGAAAATAATTTGAACTTGAAAAAGAAGGAATCGTATCGTAATAAATTGATAATAGTACAACTTGGGTTGATTAGGACTTGGATTGTTCTGAAACGGAGAAAAGAAAAAAAAAATTCCTTTTGAATTAGGGTAACATGCCTTGAGCCGATAGGCATACTGTACTCTCATCAGTAGTTCCCAGGTAGGCAAACGTGTGTCTCGTCATGGAGGTGATTTCACAATCGGGTAAAGTAGTTTCATAAAATCAATGAGGATCAAGAAGACACGTAACAAGATGGATATCATTTATTCCTCGAATAAACGATGTCAATGACAAGTCAAAATAGTTAGGTTCTTATAACTTAGTGAAGTCATGCTTTAGCCTATAAGTGAACACTCATCCCAAGAATTCCCAGGTAAGCACAACTGGTCCTTCGAGTTAGGATATATACGAAGTGATTGCCTAGACAGAAAACTCAGAATACAGGCATCCACCCTTCCAGATTGCACGAGTTCATTATTAGAGCCCAAGACTTTGATGAGAAATTAAAAAATCAGAAGAGGTTTTGAAAATAATCACCTAAGGATAGGTGATGACCATTTGTAAAGTCTAAAGATGAGATCTGTGATGACGAGGCATTGGTTACAAAAGATAGGAATAGGGATAAAGACAACGCAAAGATAACGGAAGAGTTACTAATGGAAAGTGTCCTAGGTAAGTTATAGTCTAGGTCAAAATTAATTTCTAATAACCTAAATCCCTATCACCTAGAATATTGAGTCTTGCACGTGGAGCGAAGCGTCGTTGTGGATCGTTGAGCACTGTACAGGTTATAGTCTGGTTTTAACAAAAACTTTTTCCCTTATTAAAACCAAGTTCACTATAACCAATGGCTTTGATACCAATCTGTCACACCCCCAAAATCCACTATGCGGAGTATCACCGCTTGGAGGCGTGACATGACCAGGATCAAGCCACCAATCATATTAAACATAACAAGTAATAAGTAAAATTCATCCACACAATATGAAAGGTATTTCAAATCAAAACATAGTTAAGTGTTTAGCGGAAACATAATTTTAAAACCCAATTTAAGTATTAAATACGAAATATAGAAATGTTTTTAGCATGGCACACACTGCCATGTCCCACAACGACCAAGCCTCCCTGTGCAAGCTCCATGAGTACCTAATGGCCTGCAAGGCATGTAACAACGAGTCAACAACAAAGTTGAGCGAGTTCACAGTTGATTGTTTAGTTATTTGTTTCGTAAATCAGTTGTTCGTTTTATAAACCATGTATCGCATTATTTCGTATCGCGGTCACCCAGACATGTTTGCGAAAATTAGTGGGGGCTTCCCATGTGTTACTAGACCACGCGTATCGACTGCTACGAAAATGTAAGAGGTGCCATAAGTCAATGTCTATCAGCATTGACCCTTTGCCCATAGTCCATTAGTACACGCCCATCCGACTGGCACGGTGTGAGGCTTGTTAAACCTAATAGCGCTATTAACTAATGACCCGCTCGCCATAGGCCTCGGCGATTAAGTCGATAAATGAGGGACTTCAATTGATAGAGTGATGGTCTTATGGTCGTACGTATCCTGCTGTATGGGGAATACTCAAGTTTGTAGTTACCGTTCAGTTCTTTAACCCATGCCCAACCCTTGGGAATCCCATGCCTTGGATAGAGTGTGAACTCACCTTGGTTTGCTCGGTTTGGCTCTCAAAATAGCTAATAGTCAAAGTCGGTCATTCACTTCCTAGTATGATTACAACTTAGTTTATTAGTGACTTCAAATAAGCACGAAGTTCCTACACGTATTTACCACATAACATGCACTCACTTTAACAGTTCACGCCCATATAAACTTTCCACTTATAGCTACTTAAGAGCAAGCATACGATATTGCACATAACACTTTCATTGACATATAACACTTTAGATCATTATCGGATAACATAACCGAAATTTAGACATGCAAATCACTAGTTATTTTGTTTCAGCTTAAACATCCAAAACTGGACTGTTTTCGGGTAATTTAATAAAATAGTTAACTTATTTCAAAAATTCCCAAATGTTTACAGAATGTTTTAAACAATCGAAATATTATTGTGTAAAAATATCAGGATGTAATTCATTACCAATATTTTATAAAAAATCATTTACCGGACTGTAATTCAGATTCGTCACTTTCTGACTGCAGTCCACGGAAAAATTTATTTAAAATTCATCGTAAGTCCGATTGACGAAATTTCAGTGGGAGAATTACTTATACATCAGTGCTCATCTACTGAACAAATTTCATGACCTGACTCTACACAGAATCCATGTTATGACGGAAAACATTACGTTTATTTTCAGCAGTAAAAATGCAGCTTTAGTTGCTGTTACAAATGATCCTTTAAAAATAGTAAACGAAGTCCAAAAATTATGATTCAAGTGCTATTAGAACCGTATTTCATAATACATAAATCTAAAGTTCAGAAAATACATTTTATGCTTTATTAAAGTTCGGCTACAGCCAACTGAAGTTGGCTGTAATCACTAAACAGCCTCTTGTTTTTCAGCTTTTAACATTCTAATGCGAGTTATATTGGTTCCGTTACATGTTCACTGATCAACAACAACATCATGCTTGTATTATTTCATCATAATATAATCTTTAACTACTAACACATGAAGTAAACAAGAGTTTTAAAGAAGTCTTACAACTAGCTTAAGGCTTGGGAATATCACTAGAGAAAAAGATGACAAAGATGGATGATGAAAGCAAACGAGAAGGATTCTTCAAGACCTTCAAGCTTCAAGTTCCTTGTATCACCTTCTAACACTCGAAACAAGCTCAACAATGGAATGGTGGTGGTGGTTTTAGAGTGAGCCAAGAGAGAGATAGAGAATGAGAAAGATGGTGTGAAGATTGTGAAGTTATGCACCATATTTATAGTCATCAATTCTAGTGTTTAGTCAACATGAACAAGCCAAGATTAACTAAAATATAGAGGTATAATCTTGGATTCTAATACTTAGTCAACATAAGTAGGAGAAGTAAATACTTAGTCAACAAAAGTAGGAGAAGTAAATACTTAGTCAACATAAGGAGGATAAGTAAATACTTAGTCAACATAAGGAGGATAAGTAGGTGTCTTATAGTATTCAAATACAAGTATAAGGATCGTAACTAGCCAAGAAACAATGTTTCTAGCAAAATTTAATATTAATTAATCGTACGGATACATGTAATTATGAGGGTTGTCACATTATTGAATTTGGTTAACGCCAAAACGCCAAAATATTAATACGATGAAACCATTAAACGCCATTAATTATTGAATTTGGTTAACGCCAAAAATCTTAAACCCCAAAAATTCAAACAATATTTGGAAAAGCGGAACTAGAAAAGCAGAAGATGAAAGGACAAGAAAGCCCATCCGCCCTTGTCTATGCCGCGTGACACGTGTTGGGCTAGGAAGCGTTCTCACCGTTCTCACACTTTTGAGCGTTTTTTCCTGATCCCATTTCTATATATATATAGGGGAAGTTTCATTTGAGAAGAAATTTAATGTGAGAAGAAAAAGAAGAAAGGGCATATTAGTAAATTGCTATTTCATTTATAACTTATATAATTAATTTTTCTCTCTTTAATTAATTAGTCAACTAATCGTTAATTATCCTACATATAATCTACAAAACCTGCACATCAAAATTTTCCTACATATACCCTACACATTATAGACTTTTATCCTACATAGTCGAAATTTATCCTACACACCTCGAAATATATCCTACACAACTCGTAATTTATCCTACACAACTAGTAATTTATTCTACACTTTAAATTAAGTTGTTTTTTTAATTTGGAAAAAAATTATATATTTTGAAAAGGAGTTACAAACAATGTTTTTATAACCGGACCGGAGATTGAACCGGTCGTCTTACCGGTTCACTGGTCAGACCGGTCTAACCGGTCGAACCGGATTATAGATCCGGCTTACGTAATGAATAATATAAAATATGTAGCATATGATTATTGTTCTTTTATGGTTATAATTAATTTTTTTCTCAACTCTAATAACACATAAGTATTATTTTTGTTAAGATTTCCTATAAATAACTGTTCTCATATAAAAAAAACTAAAACTAATATTCATATAAATAACACATAATAAACTAGATATTAAATAACTTGAAAATAAAATAAAAATACAATAAAAGATCACTAACTCTACGTTTATCTTCAAAACATGACTTTACAATATCTTTTTTTATTGCTTCATTATAATCAGTGTTGTAGAAGGCGCTAGGCGCTAGTCGGGCGGTGAGGTACCGCCTAGGGATTAATCGGGATTAATCGGATTGGGATTTTTATATGTATTTTTTCAAAATTATATATATATACCCAATAATATAAAAATAATACTTCAAAATTCACATAAATACTTCAAGTTTCAGATAGTATGGTTCGATTTTGACCGATTTTGACTGATTCTGACCAATTTTGACCGCCTAGGACCGTCTGGGACCGCCTGGGACCGATTTTGACCGATTTTAACCGATTAATATAGGCCGATTAATCCGATTTTTGACCGCCTAGGACCGATTTTGACCGACTTTGACCGACTCCGATTAATTGGCCGACTAGCTCAAAATTAGTCAGTAAGTAGCCGCCTAGCGCCTAGGCGCCGATTAATCGGCCGCCTAGGCCGATTTTTGCAACACTGATTATAATATTTAGTTTATAAAACATTTCACGTCCGTTTGTCTGCTACTTTCCTATTTCCAGTTTTTCTTGGGAAGTGGATTAGTACCATTTAGTCATTTATCTTTCAAAATGTTTATATTAGCTTAAAAGTAAAAACACACTCAAACCCACCGTTTCTTCTCCTCCTCCTACTTCATTTCTATTTCGCAACAGGGGATGGTGAGAGCCGGTGGATGTAGTTGCGGCGCTGGATGGTGAGCAGCGGTGGATGGTGCGGCTGTGTGAAGTGTGAAGCAAACCGGTCCGACCCTTTTCTCACCGAGTTTCCAGTCCGGCCGCCGCCCATTGGTCCGGCCGGCCAAATGTAAAACGGGGTTAACATAGTGAACCTGCCCGAAATAGACACCGAACCCCGGTCCGGCCCTGAAAACCTTGGTTACATATTTAATTTAGCTAGTTATTAAAGGAGAAGAATACACAATAATGATTTATGTAAGTTTACCAATATACCCTTATATTAAAATTAAATACAAATATTAAATGAAGTAAAATGAAACATTTTTATTGGTTGAAACTTATTCTTTTTTTTCTTACAAAAAAATTATTTTCATTTGAACCCTCCACTATATATATATATATATATATATACATATATATATATAGGGTAAGGTTCATGCGAGAACCACCCTTATTGCGAGAACCGCGAGAACCAATGTGAACACAAAATAAAATCTAAAAAAAATCAAAAAAGCACTCAAAATTTTTTTTTATTTTTTTTTAATATTTTTTAATAAAAATCGCTATATTTCGTTACCATAAAAAAAAAAAAAAAAAAAAAAAAAAAAAAAAAAAAAAAAACTTTTTTTTTCGAGTAACAGCTATCCATGCACATGTGCATATGTATCATTACTTCAACAAATTCAGTAATACGTTATCAGGAATAGACAATTGCACTTTAATTTACAATACCATTAGTAATACACTACTTTTTACATTACCAATATTCAAAATGCACATGTGCATCATTAGGTATAACCATGATATAACGTGTTTTGTTACAAAAAGTTTGTGATTTTGAATGGAGAAGTAGGCTCATATACATGTTTTTTGGTTAGTTATATCTAGTGGTTGATGGTTTGGTTATAGTTGTCAATTTTTTATGTAATATGTTGATTGGATGGTATAAATGGTGTTTACATACATGTATTAAAGTGAAAATATTGTTAATGGTATTGTATTATGGATGGTAGGAGGTAATGGTATTGTATTATGGATGGTAGAAGGTAATGGTAGTGTATTATGGATGGTATGATAGATGAAAAAGGAAAGTGTATTCAAAGTGGTGTACCAAAACACCTTATTTAATGTTGATACATATAAATGCACATGTGCATTTCTAATATTGGTAATGTAAAAAGTAGTGTATTACATATGGTAGTGTAAATAAAGTGTAATTGTCTAATATGTGTAATGAATTGCGGGATTTGTCAAAGAAATGACAAAAAATGCACATGTGCATGCTTGTGTATTATGGATGGAATGATAGATGAAAGAGAAAGTAGTGTACCAAAACACCTTATTTCCTGTTAATACATATAAATGCACATGTGCATTTCTAACATTGTTAACGTAAAAAGTAGTGTATTACACGTGGTAGTGTAAATGAAAGTGCAATTGACTATTATTTGTAATGAATTACGGAATTTGACAAAGAAACGATACATATGCACATGTGCATGGATAACTGTTACTCGAATTTTTTTTTTTTTTTTTTGAAAATTTTTTTTTATTAACAAAATATTGCGATTTTTTCAAAAAAAAAATAGTAAAAAAATAAAAAAAAAATTTTGGGTGTTTTTTAGATTTTTTTAGGAATTACTGTTTGTGTTCACACTGGTTCTCGCAATAAGGGGTGGTTCCTAACGGATCTTTGTCCTATATATATATATATATATATATATATATAGGGGACCGCTAAAATGAAAACCACCTCTAGTTATGAGAACCATGAGAACCACTTATTAGCCCTTAGATCAACTTTATGGATGGATGAGATTAAAAGTAACAAAAATTAATATTAAATGGTTTTTGTCTTATTATGTCTTTAATATTATAATCCAAAAGGACATATAAGTAATTTTGTTTTTTTTTATCTTATTAAGTTTATTGTTTTTATTACAATTTTATCCTATTACATTAATTATTTTTTTCTAAAATCAGATTTCTTTATTAAACAAATATTTTTAAATCAGATTTTTTATATAAAAAAATTTTATGCGCGTTTTTTTACCACCCGTTTTTTACGCGCGTTTTTTTTTTCGACCCGTTTTACGCTCCGTTTTTTCACGCCGATTTTGCGACCATAGTTTTTAAGTGCCGTTTTTAGGCCCGATTTTAGGTGCCGTTTTTTACGTCCCGTTTTTTACAAGCCGTTTTTGCGCCCCATTTTTTACGTCCCGTTTTAACGCGCCGTTTTAGCGTCCCGTTTTTATGTCCCGTTTTTACGCGCCGTTTATACGGCCCGTTTTACGCGCCGTTTATACGGCCCGTTTTACGCGCCGTTTTTCTATGCCCCGTTTTTTCACGCCGTTTTTTGCGGCCGGGTTTTTACGTGCGGTTTTTTATTCCCGGTTTTACGCGCCGTTTTTACACTTTTTACGTTTTACGTTAACCTTTTTAGACTTTTTACATTTTAAGTTTTACGTTAAAATTTTTACGTTTTACGTTAAAATTTTACGTTTTACGTTAAAACTTTTTACTTTTTACGTTAAAACTTTTTACTTTTTACGTTAAAACTTTTTACTTTTTACATTTTACGTTTTACGTAAAAATTTTTACTTTTTACGTAAACCTTTTTACTTTTTACGTTTTACGTTAAAACTTTTTACGTTTTACATTAAAGCTTTTTACGTTTTACGTAAAACTTTTTACGATCTACGTTTTTTAACGCGCCGTTTTTTACACGTTTTTTACGCGCCGTTTTTCCAAGCGTCGATTTTTCCACGTTTTTTAATGCGCCGATTTTTTCACGTTTTACGTAACACTTTTTACGTTTTACGTTTTTAGGTAAAACCTTTTACGGTTTACGTAAAACTTTTTACGATTTACGTAAAACTTTTTACGTTTTACGACTAACGTAAAACTTTTTACGTGTTGCGTAAACATTTTAACGTTTTACGTAAAACCTTTTACGTTTTACGTAAAACCTTTTACGTTTTACGTAAAACCTTTTACGTTTTACGAAAAACCTTTTACGTTTTACGCGCCGGTTTTTTACGTTAACGGTTTTTCTACGTTAACGGTTTTTACGTTAACGGTTTTTTACGTTAATGTTTTTTTTCGTTTTAGTAAAAAAAAAAATTACGTTTTTACGTTTAACTAAAACTTTTTACGTTTTACGTTAAAACGTTTACGGTTGACGTAAAAAAGTTTACGGTTTAATTTTTTTTACAAAAACTTTTTTACGCAAAAACGAACGCACCTAGAAATCGCAAACTCGGTGAAGCGTCTCAGATATATTGTTGTCATCATCGACGCCTAGAATTAAAAAAAAACCCCAACAAACAAAAATCAAAAGAACGAGTGGATTCTAGAAAAAACGAAGTTTTGGCTGTGATTTACCGATAATCGGAGGCTGCAAAATGGGGTTGCAGGTTCAAAAACCTACCCTCCGCCGTCCTTGCCGCGCCATTGTCAGTTTTGTTTTTACATCATCCCTGCCGATTCAAATGAGGCACCATATTCAACTGATTTAAACATTCAAAAAGGGACAAGAACATCATCCATACATATTTCAAACCCAAATTCAACATTCAAACATATTCAAACGATTTGAACATTCAAAAGGGACAAGAACATCATTCAAACATATTCAAACGATTTGAACATTCAAAAGGAAACAAGAACATCATTCAAACATATTTCAAACCCAGATTCAACATGAAACCCAGATTCAACATCCAACCCATATTCAAACATCAAACCCATATTCAAACCCAGATTCAACATGAAACCCAGATTCAACATCAAACCCATATTCAAACATCAAACCCATTTTCAAACCCAGATTCAACATCAAACCCAGATTCAACATCAAACCCATATTCAAACATCAAACCCATATTCAAACCCAGATTCAACATCAAACCCACCAAAATAATCAAAAAACCCAAACTTTTTGAATCAAAGAACCCAATCAAAAAAGAAACAACAAATCAAAAGAACCCAATCAAACCAACAATCAACAACCGAAAAACAAACCTGACCCCGCTTAAACCAACAAATCAACCACCGATAGCCATCACTCAATCATTGGCACCACCTCTAGCCACCACTCAAACACCGCCACCACCGACGTCGCACCACCAGCACCACCAACAAACGCTGGCACCACCGACATCATCATCGCCATTAATCTCTCAGATGAAGAACAAGGCTCATGTGTGGGTTTCCACATCATCATCGCCATTAATCTCTCGGATGACGGCGGCACGGTGTCTCAGCGGCGGTGTTTGGCGGCTGCAACATTGACAGACGGAAATGAAGGAGAACATTGACAGCGGCGGTGTTTGGCGGCTGCACGGTGTCTCAGCGGCGGTGGGTTGCAGGTAAAGAATCGCCGGATCCCCTTCTTTCTCTTTTGAAGATGAAGATGGTAACACAAAAATGAGGAACAAAATAACCAGAGGTGAGAGGAGAGAGAGGGTATAGGTTTTCAAAAGGTGGTCTGACATTAATAAATGAAGAGAGATAGTAGGAATTGACATTTGGGGTAAAAAGACCAAAATGCCCCTTTTAGTTGGCAAAATGTTATTGGTTGAGAGTGGTTCTCATATCTGGAGGTGGTTCTTATTCTAGCGGCTCCCTATATATATATATATATATATATATATATATATATATATACGGGGAGTGATGATGAGAAAACTCCTCTTAAACCGTAATCCCTAATCCCAAAAAAAGCTAAAGTCTAACACCTAAAAGCTAAAAACTAAATGCTAAACTTAAACTGTAAAATCTAAACCCTAACCCCTAAAAATTAAACCCTAATCCCTAAAAACTAAACCCCCCGAAAAATCAACACATAAATCAATCGTTTTATACAGTTTTCTCATGAAGAAAGTGTTTTCTTATGGTCATTTTCCTATATATATATTTACATATATATATGTATGTGTGTGTGTATTCGTTATTTTTTTCTATTTATTTTGCTAAATGGTATCTCTAACCGTTTGGAAGCTATCCGACCAATTTTTTTTTTCGGGAAGAACAAAAGGGGTTAGAAAACCTGCTTAGGTTAAATGTGATTTGATTCTAGCTAATAAACAGAAGGATGACTTAGGAGTTGGTAGCCTATCGACTTTTAATCAGGCTCTCATACAGAAATAGAGATGGCGTTTTGTTTCTGGAAAAAAAGTGATTTATGGGTTAAATTATTAAATCTATTTATAGAGATAAAACATGGGTTATTGATGGGCAGGTTTTGAAGGATAAAGGTTTCATCCCATGGGATACTTTGAAGAAAAAGTTGGTAATGTGGAAGACACGTCGTTTTGGAATGATTCGTGGGTCGGAAATGTGAAGCTTAGTGTCAGATTTCCTAGACTCTTTCGTTTAGATTCGCAAAGTGATTGTACTAGTAGCTCTCCTTGAGGGTTACATGGTTAGAAATGAATAAATGATCTTGGCGTCGACCAGGTAGAGGCAGCCAAGAGACATATTAACTAAACAACCTTATCCTACTTTTAAATGGTATAAGGTATGATTCGTAAGGCGGTAGATAGGTGTGGGATTTTGATGCAGATGAATCGTTCTCAGTTAAAAGTATTTGTATGCATACTGATAATATGTCCTTACCAGATGGGCAAATGGAGACGAGATGGAATTTTAATGCTCCTGTCGAGGTGAACATTTTGGGTTGACGTGTTTTATCAAATCGTCTTCCAAATAGTACAAATTTGGTGGATAGGGATATTGAGATCCCAAGTGTGTTAGGTCCTTTTTGTGATGCGGTGGAGGAATGTTCGAAACATTTATTTGGCTCCTGTGATGTTGCTTCTTGTGTATGGGCGATGGCTTTTAGATGGCTCCATTTTCATCCCCTTCTTATAAATCGACAGATCTTGTTCCTTGGTTGGATTCTGTAGAGTTGACAAAGCAGAAAAACAACTTGTGCACGGGATCATCCTAATGGTTTGCTGGGATATTTGGTGGTTTCGGAATGACACCGTGTTTGTTCTCAAGAACTAGTGAAAAGGAAACATGTTTGATCTTATTTTTAATTTTTTCTATTTGTGGATTGTGAATATGTAACACCCTTGTTATTATTTTAAAGGTTTTCATATATATAACGAAAATAAACATGTAATTACGATTAAGGATCCTTAGAAAATATTAGTAATTTAAAACTTTTACAACTTAAAAGTTTACAACAAAATGTAATTAAGTTCGTCATTTAAAAGTAACAACGAAACGTCGTGCGGAAGCTTGTTTCTTGATCGTGTTCGGTTCTTCATTTAGCTTGGTCGTCCCCCGGTACTAGAAATTTACCTACAACTCATAAAACATGAGTTAGATTAGTCATACGTAGCTTAAAACATATTTAAACGGGTTCGCAATGCGTATAATATTAAAATAAACACTTTTTTTTATTTATGGATCCCGTCGCGTCGCGCGATGGCTCCTTGCGTTTGCCGTCGCGTGGCGCGACGCCCTGTTTTGTCCAGAATTGTTTGTTGCTGAACTGCAGATTCTCAGCTCAAAAACTCAAACTTATAATTTACAAAAACGTGCATAACTTTTGTTCTACTTATCCGATTCGCGTGATTCTTTTTCTCACACGATCGTAATGTAATTCTTCATCCTATGGAGTTAAAACCTGATATAAAACTACTTAAAAATTCAGAATTTCAAGCTCTCGGCTTGAAATTCCTGTTTAACACTTTTGACCCAATTCGCTTGTTTAACTATAATCTTATTCATACGTACCTGGCTCGGATCAACACAATGACCAGTTTTTAATACCTTGTCTCGCTAAATTGTTATATCATAGCATTGATAAATCGTAAGCTGTTTGTTCCTGTTAGAATAAGACTCGACAAACACTTATTAGTCGTAAATTGTCAAGTGGTGTCAACATCACCATTTGACCCGTTTGGTCTAAAGGACCAACCATTTGCGCTTAGATTGAATGGAATCTATTTACCATTTCGTTTAGTAACTATTTCGGATTTTTCACCAATTAGTCAGGTCTCTTACATCCGTTTCTTAAGCGTTTACTCAATTTGGCTTATTCCACTTGGTGTCGTTTTAAACTTCAATTTTAATCCATTTTCACTTGACCAAATCACCGTTTTTCTTCTTTTTAATTCTTTAGGCCTACTTATAAAGTAGCCGTTCGGAAACTCATTATATCTTAGTCTTTTCATGACTAAATTACCAATTCACCTTTTTATATCATTAATCATGGTTTTATCAACTTTATTTGTCCCGACCCCTACCATTTAGCGTCGGAGACCATATTCCGAATATCGTCTTTATCGTATTTACAACTTATAAAATAAATATGTATTCTACAAAAAGGTGTAAGTTTCACTTACCTTGCATCCATGCCACACTTTTCTTTCCATACTCGCTCCGTTTGACCCGCTTCATCAACAAGCTTCCACCTAGCTTGTTAAGCGCCAAACTATTATCCAATGTTCACAAGGTGGTTAGATTAACCATAATTTAATATGATCTTCCACCTTATACATTTCTATGCATTCATCCAAACACTTAATATAATCACGTTTTACACACAACCAAGTAGACCGCGATTTCATTTAGGCATTTCATATCACTGAAAATGAGCTGTATTTGGTGACTTGTTTAACCTGTTTACTAGTCTTCAAAAATTATGATTTTTTTATGTGGCATACCTCTCGGAGGGTTAGGCCTTGTGTTAAAATTTCAATATCCAACTCTTTACAAAAAAATCATAAAAATTCATTTACTAAGCTGCAATCAGATTCGTCACTTCTAACTACAGCTTACGGAAAAATTCATTTAAAATTCCTCGTTTATCCGATTGACGAAATTCCAACTGACGATTTTGTTAATCACTTAAAACTATCTACAGTAAAAATTTGAGATCATAACTAAATTCCTAAATTGAGTTATGACATTCGTAATGGGCTGCAAATTCTGTCAGAAAACGTAGTTTGAACCTTCGATACGGAAAAACTCATAAAACGCTCAATTTTCGTCGAAAAATGCGATTATAGTGGGGTTTTAAAGATATTTCCTCGAATTACATTTTAGACTCAAGAAACACATGTTTTTGTCAAGTTTTGTCCATGTTACAGCCAATACAAGTCGGCTGTAAATTCTGATCAGGAGCTGTTTGAATTCAACTTTCAATTAAAGCATGTTCTTGACATCATAACACTATTTTTTAGCAATCAAAACCCTAAAAACATCTCATACATGAATTTAGCATCAACAAAATCTGAATTTACTTGAGTTGAGCATGATTTCAATATATATACTTGTTTAGGGTTTACTCCTAAACACTACAATGTTCCTATTTCATCCATATAACAAGCATGCACCAATTTTTTTTGAATTCTCTAGGTTCATCCAGAAATTTAGATGGAAATTTTCTACAAAATTTACATACCTTATGATCCCTTTTCAGAGGAGATCACCAATCTATGCTCAGATTTTGTTTTGGAACCGATTTGTGCCTTCAATTTGTTGATTTTATTGAAATTAGGGTTAGGCCCCTTTTCTCCTACTCTGGTCGATCGACCCACACACACCCGTGTGTGTTTTTCCTTTTTTTATATAAATCTTTTAATTAAAACACTTTCCTAGTTTCCCACTTTTAGTCCCCCATGTTAGAGGTTTCATAAAAAGGAGTTAGTAATCTTTGATTTTTATTTTTTTACCCATTCTCTTAATTACCCATTTATAACTAAGTTAATTATTTCTAGTTAACTTAGTAGGTTCCGGGAGTTATAATCCGTTTATTTTAAGTCCCGTTAACTCGGGTCCCTTTTTTTATAAACTTTGTCTTCTCAAGTCGTTTGCTCTCTTTTTATTTATTATTAGGCTTATTTATTTAAATCCTAATAATTTCCGGGTAAACCTTTACCGCTAACGGCATTTTACCCGCTCTTTAGTATTAACGGGGTTTAATTAACAAACCCGTTTTCGGGGTGTTACAAAATAGAATTAGGAAATAAACATTAGTTAGACAGGTTGGTTACAAAACTTCCTCCTATTTGTGTAATGTTTCTGTCTCTGTGCTAGCTCTTGGCTAGTTTTTATATATATTAGTTCGCTGTTCAATATAAATGTATATATAAATAAAATAAACGAGTTGGCTCCAGCTTTTGACAAGCCAAGACAGAGCCCAACATTTCAGCTTTTAAGATAAACGAGCCAGCTTGGCTCGATTTACGCCTCTACACCACGAGCCTGTTGAACCTCTCTTTGGAACGGAGGTTAACCTAATACGAATAGAGAAGTTTAGCCCAATATGAGCATGGGCTCATTTAACCAGAAAAATAAGTGTGGGCTCATATATACACCGAGTTGCATGAAAATGAAATAGGTAATGATGATCAGTTGATTTAGCCGTGTGGCCCCACTAACAAACCCACTATTCCCACTTCCACTTACCCCTAACCCTACCAGAAAAATTGAACCATTTTCAGTTTTAATTGTCTCTTCCGCCTTTATAAGGCTAAGAGGTATAGGGGCATGGATGAGATGTGTTATGCATTGCCACCCAGGATGGTGGAAGATATGCTACAGCATTCTCTTAGAGAATCATTATGGTTCACATGGATTAAACCATATCAAACATGCACGCTCGTTTTCTTATTTAGTTAAATATATTTTCCATAAAATAAATTTAAAAAAAAATGGGGATGGTGGTTTGGATAATGACCACACCATATAGGATGGGGGATGAGTGTGGGATGATATGGAGATTAATGGTGGTCAAAGTCATGACCACACCCTATAGCCTAATTGTTGAGATTCAGTTGATTGAACAAATTTATATCTAAATACATTCCCTGTCTAGTTTAAAATTATGGCCTAAAATAAATGATTATTTTTGACATGGTATATGAGGCAACAAGGCTAAAGAGTTGCTAGATATTTTATGTTATCTTCAAGGGTCTATGTGGAGTGGCGGACTCGTGAATTTTTTTCTTGAGATTAGGATGAAAAGTTCAACCATATATTTTCAATCGGCGCGATCGAGTTTTTTTGTCTAAAAATACACTATTTTTTTTTTCAAAGGGTGCGCCCACCCACTAATCAAGATGGGTCCGCCTTGTCTAATGTAATTTATCTGACTTGATTCATTGTAATCTGAGTCATTTTTGGCCCCTATTAAGAAGAAATAATTACGGATCCGTCACTGAATTTGAGCCGATAAAATTTGTATTGTTATTAAAAAGGTTCACTGGTAACATATTTATCATCTTAGGGTCTAAACCACGTTTTATAAAAAGGTTTACTAGTAACATATTTATCATCTCAGGGTCTCAACCACATTCATTACATCTTTTAAATCAATTGTCTCTAAACTAACAAATTAAATTCAAATGTTTAGAGTATAGTTATAAAACACAACAAAGGTGATTGATGTGAACTAGAGTGCAATCCATCAATAGTTGAACAACTATTGTTGCTATAACGATTGCAAGGTTGTCTGATTGGAGAGATTCTAGCTATCTGCAGCTTAAAGTCGCAACATATAAAAAAACTCGTTAGAAGGTGACCAAAGTTCAGAGCTCGAGAAATATGTCAGGTGTATGTATTTGAATCTGACGGCCTATGCAAGTATATATAATATGTAATATGTATATATATATATAGAGAGAGAGAAAGGTAGGGGGGGGGGGACTCTTAGACTGAGTGTAGTGGGGCGACTCCCATCCCCAGGTCGCCCCATATCGCCTGGAACACCGCCCCCGGGGGCGACTTGGGGGGCGACCCCCTCCTGCCCGTCTCAAACTCGTCGCCCAAATTCAAAACTTTTGATTTGAATATATCCGTTGCCAACGGATATGTTGGCCAAGCTTATTATTATTATTTTTTTTTAATAATCCAACATTTATAAATAATACCCCATATTTACAACCTTTTCCAGTTTTCCTCAAGTTGGAAGATCAAGAAGATGGATACCGTGATGCCGATGGTATCGGCGCGAAGTGGCGTAAAATGCGTCCTTTGATTCAAAGTTTCAACCAAATATACACTCGCCTAAGTAACTCGCGTGTGCGCCAAAGTGGTTCCGATGATGCGATGCTCCAAGCAAACGCCCAAAATGAATTCCGAGTCGAACACAAGAAGGCGTTTCCTTATCTTGCTATTTGGCAATTTTTAAGGAGTTCGAAATTTAACACAGTCATCGCCTTCGATCAATTTAAAACTCGTGGCCAACCGTCGGCTAAGAGGTCAAAAACCTCATCCTCAAACGACCATCAAAGTACCGGGTCGGACGCTCGGACTCAAATAAATCTCAACGACATTGAGGAAGACAACGAAGAGCCACATGAAGAGGCCGAACCGTTTCAACCACCACAACGACCGGTTGGCCGAGATAGGGCCAAAAAAGCCGCCCAAACGTCTTCTAGCGGTGCACGAATCGACTACACCGAAACGTTCGAAAAAGTGACCAATAAGTTAGACGGGTTGTTGCAAACGAGCCAACAACGGATCAACTTAAAAAAAGAACACGGGGACCGAAAGCTAAAGCTGAAAGAAAGTCGTCAAAAAGCACTTGATTTGCAAATATTAACAACCGACACGACAAACCTTACTGGAGCCGAGCTCGCTTTAGCCGAGCAAATGAAGCAAGAAATTCGAGAAAAATATAACCTTTGTTGAAGTAATTTTTTTATTTTGGTTGAAGTAATTTTTTTTTTAGTTGATGTATTTTTTTTTTGGTTGAAGTATTTTTTTTAGTTGATGTATTTTTTTTATTTTGGTTGAAGTAATTTTTTTTTAGTTGATGTATTTTTTTATTTTGGTTGAAGTAATTTTTTTTTTAGTTGATGTATTTTTTTATTTTGGTTGAAGTAAAAAAAGACTTTTATAAAAAATAGGATTTTTTTTATATCTTTTACATAAAAAAAGACAAAATAAATCAATCCACGTGTCGCAAGACGCCCCACCCAGCAAGATTGCCCCACTACCCCTTTTTTGGTCAAAATCCTCTTATGTGACGTGGCGCCACGTGTCGCAAGACGCCCACTCAAAGGGTTGCCCCACTACACTCAGTCTTAGGTGTGAAGTCTTTGGACGAATTATTGCTATTGGGCTTGTTGTAGTTTATGTTTAGAGAGTCTGTTTTGATTTTCTTGTTTATCAAGCCTAAAACCCTAGTTAGTCTCTCTCTCTATATATCTATATCTATGAAATTGTAAAAATTATCAGAGCTAATAATAAATTCCTAGCTGCAGCTTGTGGACGTAGGTCCCCACTGGAACCGAACTACGTAAAATTCTCATGTACGTGTGTCGTGCTTTATATTTTCTCGTTTAATATTGTGTGTTCGTTGTGGATCGGTATTCCTTTGCGCCACTTGACACCTAACAGGCACGAGATGGCAAATTATTTTTGATGGGAGAGCAACATATCAGGAAACCACTGGTCCTGCATCGCAAATCAATTTGTTTCCATGCAACTATTGCTTCCAAAATTTGATGTCATTTTTGTTTTCTACTTGCACCATTTGCCCCCACAACTTACAAATAATTGCAACTCACAGGTTTTTACATGACATATCATCCCTACCACTATCAATAATTCTAACCATTTATTTTTACTTTTTTTTTTAATTCGGGCACAAATTTTAGCATTTCTTACTTATATCGGCGGAATAAGGGGCCATGAGTTGGAGCGTTGGACCAGCGAAGAATAATCAATGCTGACTCCGTTCTGGAAGTACAGGTTCCATAACTGTTTCTTAGCACCATAATACTTTACATAAATAGCCATGTGTTGTGACATTTCTTATACATAATCTGGTTATAAGATGGTACAGTTTATGTGCTTTAAAACAACAAAACCAGCAAGTTCAAATTGGATTCTTTTACATATGGACATATGGTATTTAAGAAATACCATGACTTGTAGATATTTAAGGCTCTCATACAAAACGTGGGCAATAATTGCAGTACGAGGCTAGAGGGTATGGTGACATCCCATCCTTGGAGGACCATCCGTCACGTAGGCGCCACGTCAGAGTCCTCCCAAGGATGGTCCATCCCCCAAAAGTGGAGGGTATGAGAGGATGGTCCTAGTCATAGTCCTCCCCATCATTTTTATGTTTTTTTATTTTTTTTTAATCTTCTACTTTTTTTTAACATTTAACAAAAAACTAACAAAATATTTTCATTAATATTAAAAAACATTACATAAACTTAAAAAAAAAACTTAAAAAAAAAAAAAAACATAAGCTTAAAAAAAAATAAACTTAAAAAAAAACATAAACTTAAATCCTAATATATTAAAATAAGCTACTAGTCTTCGTCTTCCATGTCGTTGTCGGGTTCGTTTTGAACGTTGTTCCAAATGTACTCCACCAAGTCCGCTTGTAGGTTATGATGTGTGTACTCGTTACGTAAAGTGAACATCATAACCTTTGGGACGACGCTCGTCTAGTTAGCCTTTGGGACAACGCTTCATCACCCGCCATGATGACCTGAGCCGCGTTCATAACCATGTTATGCATAATAGCATCCTCTTCAGAAGTTGAAGAATACCACGTAGACGAAGATGATGAAGAAATGGAAGAAATTGAAGAAATGGAAGAAGGTGAAGCCATGATAATTTTTTAGAGGTAGATGGGGTGGTAGCGGGTAAAAAATGGTATAAAAATAGTTGAGCTTTTTATAAAAAGGGAAGAGGGGTTATAAAATGTGAGAGAGATATGAGATTGTAGTGGGTAAAAAGTTGTGAAAAAATGTGTAAAAGATGTGAGTATTTATAAAAGTGGGAGTGAATTGGGTGTTTTTTTTGAAATTTTACCGTTTGAAAAAATAAATTAAATTAGAAATTATTTTTTTTAATTATAACGGCTACTTTTGGTCTTGGGCCCCACAAAATGTTCCGTCACCAACGTCTAATAATTGACGGAAAGGACGGGGACGGGTGGGGGGGGCGGTTTGGTGTTGCTGGCGTCGCCGGGTGGGAACGGGAAGGGGGACGGACCCATACCGCATAGCCTGAGGACACCTTTAATGTCATTTTGTTTGTACAATGATTTGTTGAACCTTAAAAATCTTCTTTGTGTACTTGGTTGTATCATGAAACCGTTATTCCACTTAATACTGAAATTCTGATTGTTGTTCTGAATAAATTGAATGCCATGATCATCCAATAGACTTCAACTATATAACCTATAGTTAAGCAATGATGAATTCAGAAATTTTTGTTAGAAAAGGCCAAAAGTAATTACCCGATAGGCTCATTCTATACGCACCCCCTCTTTCCTGAATATACCCACCTTGTGAGAGGAAAACTGTCGGTCCCACGCAGGCCCCACCTGTAAGTATGTGAGAGGAGGGGGTGAAAAAAGTAAATAAGGGGGTGTAGAAAGTAGCACCCTTACGATAACATAAACAAGTTGAGTTGCACAGGTCAAAACTACTCGAGTTAAAATGGGAAATACATATATCATAAAAAGTGAGGAATCATGGAATATATCATAAAAATCAAATTTAAAATGCTAAAAAAGTTTTTATCAATTTTTTTCGATGCTTTTACATATAAAAATGTGTTAATCAAAGCTATTCCAATAAAAAAAAACATTTTTGTAATTTTTTTTAACTATTTTTCAGCATTTTTTTATTAAAATGCTTATACATGGATTTACATGCAAAAGCTCAGAAAAAATTGTTGAAAAAACAATTTTAACATGTTAAATTCAATTTTTATGATATATTTAACATGTTAAGTGTACTTTTTCTCATTTCCAAAAAAAAAAAAACGAAATTTCAACCAATAAGTAGGCTTTATTTTACTTCAATTAATATAAATATATAATGTTACTATAAGGATACATTGGTAAATTTACATAGGTCATTAATTTGTAGTCTTGCTCTTTAGTAGCTAATTAACTACATTAAATATTTTGTAACTTATCTTCAAAATATATATTTTTTCAAAAAAATAAAATAAAATAATTTAAAGTGTAGGATAAATGACGAGTTGTGTAGGATAAATTTCAACGTGTAGGATGAATTTCGAAATATATAGAACAACTTTTGATGTGTGTAGACAAAAAAAGTTAGTGTGGAGGATAATAGTATATTTATGACTAATTAATTAGTCAAAAATATAATAAATGAGATGAGTGAAAAAATATTTAATGTTTTACAAAATTACACTTTGTTCTTTTACAATTAGTGATGGACTCGGGTTACTCTCGGAGTACTCCGTTTGTCTAGTTGGTGCCCCGAGAGTACTCGGGATTAGGGCTGTAAACGAACCAAACGAACACTAACAATGCCTTGTTCGTGTTCGTTCGTTAAGGAAATAAATGTGTTCACAAACAGTTCATGAACACTTACCGAACGATATTTTATGTTCGTGTTCGTTCATTAAGGAAATGAGCGTGTTCGCGAACGGTTCACGAACACAAACGAACACAAATAAATTTGGTGAACACGACGAATGATAAAGATAGATAGCCCAGAGAGTAACACTCGAACTTGAATCCTTTATTGTGGAACGGAGGTCGACCGTATTCGTGGATGTAAATAATGAGAAATGAAAGGGAAATGATGCATAAACAATGTGAAAATGGGTTTCCTAGTTTAATTGTTAGGGAAATAAAATAAATAAAAGTTTAATAGTATAAAAAGTACAAATAAAATATAAGAAATTACAAAGATCTTCAATTAAAACACAAATATACGAACATAAACGAACGCAAATCAACGAATGTTCACGAACACGTTCACGAACACCTTACCGAAAGTTCACGAACAAAATCGAACGAACGAGACCTCTGTTCATGTTCGTTAATTTAACTAATCGAATGGAATTTCTTGTTCATATTCGTTCGTTTATTAAACGAACGAACATAAACGAACTTACCGCCGAACGGTTCACGAACTGTTCGCTGAATGTTCGGTTCGTTTACAGCCCAACTTGGTATTGAGTTTGTTGGCCGTTCAAAAAAAAAAAAAAAACAATTCAAATTCTAAATTTTTTTACACTTATCATTATTATTCGAATACAATGCTAGAAATTAAATTTACATGTATTCGTAAAAAAAAGAAAATTTACACAAGTGTAAGTTTTCTCATTTACAACAAATTTACACGTGTAAAAATTTTACTAAGAGTGATTTTGAGAGGGGAATGAATTTTTTGATGTTGTAAATTCTTTTTTTGATGTTGTATTTTAATTACATTGAGTTTGTATTAAAAAATGGTTTTGATTGGTTTTCTCATTCGTTCTTACGGTTCTTGCAATATTTGACGTTCTTAAGATAACCCTCCCCTATATAGGTTTAGGTTCTTGTAAAAAGGGTGAAGTTTGTGAGAAGTGTGAAAAATATTATGGAGACGACACGCGACATTGTTTAATTTTATAGATTAAGGGTAATAAGGTAATTAATTTCAAAAACCAATTTAATTATACAATATATTGTAACCGCTTTAGAAGTTATTTTAGGAGATAATTTTTTTTACGTATCAATAACTGATCATTTTGTTTTAACATTTGGGATGTTTTTTTGTTATTTTATAGGAATAAAACACCATACAGATTTCAAAAACACCACGACTTAAATCGTAATAAAGTCATAGTGTTTTAACATATGGAAAAATTGTATTGCAATTCAAGTTATCGTGTTTTAACACCATCTGGGGATGATTGTATTGTTATTCCAAATGTTAAAACACCATGACTTGAATAGCAATACAATCATTTCAGATGTTAAAACACCATGATTTGAAGCACAATATCATGTTTCTAGTTTTCAGATGTTAAAACACCCTAACTTGAATCACAATACAATTAAAACACTATTGCATGAACATAGACAAAAACTATGAATTAAAACGTGTGATTGAAACGTAATTTTTTTTCTCTATATAAGTAAAGGAATATGCCACTCATATTAAAGATAAAAAACGCTCGTTATTATTATGGTGTATTTTTTTTTAAAGTTACGTATGAAAAGTTGTTGACGCTTAAAAAAGACGAGGGGAACTTGCATGTGCATTGAGGTTGATGACAGTTTCTTAATTTAAACAAAAAGACACTATTACTCATAATCTAGCCAAATTATTTGTCAAAAAATTAAAATATAATTTACATTTTAAGCACTTTTTGATCTCAACCATTAACTAAAAGATCTAAGGGTTTAAACATTTATTACACTTCTTATAAAAAACCCCTTTTTACAATAATCCCACGCTATGTATAAATATCGATTTATTATGTTATTGCTAGTAAATTTAAGAAATGTTTAGTAAAATTCTATTAGGTGCCAATGAGCTATAACTCAATTGGCATTCGATAAGAAGTGAAGATTTAGGTTTGAGGCCTTAGGTCTTAAGTTGAAATCCAATTCCAACCGGGTTTTACAACAGTGAATGTAAGATATTTTATCTGATATTTTTATGTTTCATTTCAACCAACATCTCCGGATATTTTCTTTAGAATTACCCTTTAGTTTAAATACCTCAAAATATTGTATTCCATTTCAATCAACGTCAGAAGATATTTATTTTACTGGGGTGTCGTCTCCTTCTACCAAAAAAAATAAAAAAATAAAAGACATTTATTTTAGAGGCCATAATACAATAACAAGAAAGTGACGACGTTATATGTTCTTATCAATAGAAACTAAACCCGGCTCAGGGGGCCTCCTCTAGTTCCTCTAGTGATAATGTGATATCTATATTTTTATTCACTTTTTGTTTAATATTTTGAATTTTTACTAAATACAAGTATGCATCCTTGTACATATTTACCCTAAAACGATTTGGAAATTTCATGTCATCATATGCTACAAGAGATGATACATATATAATTATTAACACCTTTAGGTTTCGTGACAGGCTATGCGAAATATGTGAGCCTAGGGTGCGACTTGCAAGCAAAACGAATAATATCACTACGCTAGCTTAAAAGTTTTATATGATTTTCCGCTATATATATATTTGCTAACCTTGTATATCAATTCTAACAAGTGATACATCGGTGAACATCTCACAAATCTACTTTCTAATTAGGGATATTGGATTTTAATAATCTAAGTTTCACCTGTTGGCCGATAATAATCCCAACTTTAAAAATTCACTCAAATAATCCCAACTTGTAAAAGTTTGGCCGCCATTGATCATTTTCTAACATAGGTGCACTTAAATTAATTAAGGAGTCTTTAAGCGTAATTGAATCTATCGAGGAGACCAAATTCTTATATGTTTGAAAATGATCAATGGCGGCCAAACTTTTACAAGTTGGGATTATTAGACCACCCGTAGTGGTAAACAAGAATAATGCCCCCAACATGGGGCATTATACGACATGTGGCGCCTAGTCACACATGGGGCATTATAGCAAAAGAGGCGTAGTGGGGCATTATTCCAATAACGCCCATTCAATCATTTGACAATTATTTTTTTTAATTTAAAACATAAAGTCTTCATTAATTTAAAATAAAAATTACAATACTTGAAAAAAAAATACCAAATAAAAATAGAAAATTAAAAAAACCGAAAAAAAAAAACAGAAAATTAAAAAAACCGAAAAAAAAAACAGAAAAAAAAATAAAAAAAAATAGATGATCTAAAGTCCATATTTTTCTCGTATTTTTTGGCGACGCATTTGAGCCAAGATCAACGCGTCGCCTTGGAGGTGGTCGATCGGTTTGGACAAAAACTCAATGTCCTTTTCCATTTGTCTCGCCTCTTGCAAGTCGTTGAACTTTTTGGTTTCAACCACTCGGTCTTTCATAATCTCCCAACGCTTGTGGCCGAGGTCGCGAATGTCTTGGAGACGACGGTTCATCTCCTCGAAATCATCCTTTAACTCGAGATCGGAAGACGACTCGACCGTTTTTTTCCCGGTTCCCTTTCTTCTACCGGGGGGTCGGACCAACTCTTCTTGAATTCCCCCGTCAACGTCCACCGCTTCATTTAAATCAACATTGCGGGCATCCGATGTCGGAGTTGACGGGTCAGCGGAGGATGATGTTTTTGACCTTTTAGCCCGACGTCTACTACTTGACGTCATTGGATTAACTAGCCCCCACTTTGGACTTTTTCGTAGTAGCTCCCAACACTTATAGTACGTGAAAGGGCATTTCGTCCTATCGAACTCCTCCAAAGTCTTTGTTAAAACCCCGACGTCACATTCACCGCTCGGCCGATTATCGTAGTTACGTTGATAAACTTCTTGGAACGCGTGACACTTGTTGTTGATGTCGGTCCATTTGCTAGAAATTGAATCTTTGTCCCGATGTTCGCCTTGACCCCACGTGCTATAAAAGAGTGCACGAACCCTATCCCAAAAAACGGGGCCCGTTTGAAAGTTTGCTACAAATTAAAAAAAATAAAAATATAAGTTGAAATTAAAAAAAATAAAAAAACAGTAAATAAAAAAACAGAAAAAAAACAGAATTAAAAAACAGAAAAAAAAACAGAATAAAAAATAAAAATATAAGTTACCGGTATCTTCGTCCTCCGAAATGTCGAGCCACGCCCGAGTCAACGTGTATTCCTCGTCCTTCGTCCATTTAATGGTTTTTTTTGTACGTCGAGGTTCGTCCTTTTCCTTCTTCTTATGCGACCTTCTGCCGCGTTTCGATTTGTCTTGCCCCGGTTCGTGTTGCGTCTCCGGCACTACATCGACATCGGGTTCGGATTCGGGTTGTGACGGTTGCGACCCGCCGGCTTGACCATAGCCGTAGGTGGTAGGTACAAACGTAGTGGCGCCAGTCAAGTAAGTCGCGTACGGTAAAAAGGATGGGTCCATGTCTTGAAGGTTATACGGGCTTTGCGGTTGCGTTGTGTTCGGGTTCGTGGGTCTTGCAGGGCCACCAAAAGGGGGTCGGTATGGATGCATGCTTGTAAAAAAAATAGGAGAAAGTGGGTGTTTTTTATAAAATAATAGAAGAAAGTGGGAGAGAAAGTAGGAGGATTTTTATAAAAATATGGAGAAAAAGGGTTGGTATATATATAGTGGGTAAAATTTTGAGTTATAAAAAAAAAAAAAAAATTACTTTTGACCGTTTGTCAACGGTCGAATTTCGAAACCAAACAACAATTCAGCGTTTTAATAACCACGCCGGAGCCAAATTTAAAAAAAAAAAACGCCCGGAAACGCCCCATGTAGTGGGGGTCTCGGCGTTTTACGGCGTTTTTTTGGAAATTTTTTTAAAAAAAACGCCCCATTACGGGGGGACTTAGAGGGAATTTTTAAAGTTGGGATTATTATCGTCCAACAGGTGAAACTTAGAATTATTAAAATCCAATAACCCTTCTAATTATAGGAAAGTTAAAGTGTATTTAACCTTGACAATGAGTTCCTAGAAGTCTAATTACGTAAGGCATCCATAGGCTTAGCAATGCCATATATGATATATTTAAGTTGTTGAATAAGTCCGTGATAATAATGTAGCTAAACAAAAAAAAAGTCGGTTACAGGTATTCTTGGTGGTGCACATTCTCTGATTCTGTGATGAAGTGAGTGAGACTACTTCTCATCTGTTTGTGGAGTGTGTTTTGGCTCAAAGGGTGTGGGATTTTGTGGAGACATGTGCAGGCTAGAAATAAAAGATTTGATAAATGCTCACAACGGTTTTCGAGGATCAGTAAAGTGGAAAAAAGTTATCTGGTCGATCATTCAAGTAACCCTTTGGGTGCTGTGGAAATCTCGGAACGGGGCCGTATTTAGGCACAAGATGGCGAATCTAAGGAGTATTAAGGAGCAGATCAAAACGCAAAGCTTCTTGTGGATAAAGAATAGGACTAAGCATGTGGCTCTTACGTGGGAAGACTGGAGTAATTTCGTCTTAACATCAATGGCCGTGTAATCGTTTATGTTTCTTTGTAATCTTGGTGGCTGTAACTTCCCCGGGTTAATGTTTTAGTTGACCGGGTTTATGTTTTAATAATAATGTTTTGTTGCCATTCAAAAAAAGAAAAAGTATTCTTGGTGGTCTTTGATCAATAATAATGTTTTGTTGCCATTCAAAAAAAGAAAAAGTATTCTTGGTGGTCTTTGATCAAAATTAGGTTAAGTAAAATTGTGTATAAAGTTGTTTTTTGGGCCTAGAATAATTAATGGAAAATCATTATAAACATCATTGAAACTGATTTGTATCATAATAAAACTTAAAAGCAAAAATAGAAGTATTTCATGAAAATGGTGAAATGCATAAATTTGACTCAATATGTCAATTTGGTGAATTGTTAACCTAATTAGCAAAAGATTGTTTTAGAAAGATCAATTACAATAATATGTTTTACTTTCAATGAATATGAGAAATCATAAAGTTAACTTGATTTATTTTCTAGTTAATGAATTTCTTTAGGGTAAATTGGGGATCAACAGTTCTCAAATTCACTCTTAAACATTTTGACATGACCAACTGAATGCCTACTGTTAAATTATGCCAAATAGAATTGGATTGGTCAGTCAATGACCTCTAGCTCAAGTGGTAGGAGGAGTTGAGTTCTTCTTTGAAGACTCAAGTTCAAATCCCATTTGGTGCAAAAAGAAGTGAGGCACTGGTGGGCAGTGATAGGAGACCCAGGGAAACCTGGGTTCGATCCTTGAGCCAAACGGGTTTTACCAGTAATTTACCGTCGTGCCTACGGGCGGGTTGGTTACCGGGTTTTCCCCGGAATTGGTGGTGGACAACTCGGGTTACTCTCGGAGTACTCCGTTTGTCCAGTGGGTGCCCCGAGAGTACTCGGGATTGATTTGTTGGTCGTTCAAAAAAAAAAAAGAATTGGATTGGTCACGAGTTCAGTGAAATTGGTCAATATGTGAACTGATAGCGGGTTGCGATAAAAGAGGCACACTAATTGAGTCCTGGTTAACATTTTATGTAGTTAACTCGTATTAAGCAAGGACTTACAAAGTTATGAACCTAACATACATAAAGCTTTCTGAAGCAAAGCATATGTAAATTGTCCGGTTAAAGTATAAGTATATTTGAAATGACCTAATTGGTTAATTTTCACATAATTAACTAGTTTGATTTTGTTTTTTTTTCTTCTTTTACCATCCCTTCTCTTTTCAAGTGGTAGCATCCTAAGGTGAGCTTGGTTGTATATATATTTCTTATCCCTATAAAAAATATCTGAAGTGTATAGTTTAGCTTGTGTGCCAAATTTTTCTGTGTTTAACATGTTGGATTTCAATTTGAATAGGCTAAGTGTGATGTGTGGTAGTTCATATTACGTGCATTTCAAGTTTTGGACATTTGATATGCCCGAACTGTAACATATAAATTATATCAAATAAGGTATAAAATCAACCATTTTATGTACTAATGTTGGAAAAATGTGTTTCTTTGTATACTTTTAATTTTCAGCATTAAAAAGAGCTTAAATGTACAAAAAAAAAAAAACAAATTAACGGCAAAAACCAACATAAATACAAATGAAGAGAAGTTGACACACCATATCTACCCTTCAAGCTTCACCCCAAGACCAAAACAACAAATCAGAAGACAAGTATGGGGCCGTGCCACCAAGGCATGGGGTTGTGCCCCACTCTATAGTCCATGAAGAACAAGACAAACAGAAGCAGACAAAGACAAGGGGTCGTGTCCCATGGACACAGGCCGTGGTCAACTCTCAGATATGCAAATTCTCCCAAAGTACAACAAGTAAAAGACCATGGGGTTGTGCCCTCTGACACACGGGCTATGTGTTCATACGGACTGACACAACTTATTAAATGAAGACAAAGAAGGAAAGGACATGGGGTCGTGCCCCCTGGGCACGGGGCCGTGTGAAGGGTCTGTTACCAGCTATAAATAGAGGTGCTTGGTTCACTTGCAAAATCATTTCTTGGCAGCCCCTTCTCTCACACCACCACCACCACTCCAATAGCATCATCCACCACATTCATTCGAGTTTAAAGTGTGTGTAGTAGTCTCGGGATCCAAGATTGATTATAAGAGTCCTTGTCAAACAATGGTCATACTTGGCTAATCTCTTACATCACCTGGTGAAGACAAATCTTTTATGTATTACTTTTGATTTCAAAGCTTGGGTTAACTTTTTATTTGGGTATGTATTAATGACTTTAATAACTTGTTTTTTATATTGAAAGTGAACTTTATTCTATCATCTCTTCATGTTTTGTTCATTC
Organism: Helianthus tuberosus; assembly: GCA_030545235.1. Classification (NCBI taxonomy): domain Eukaryota; kingdom Viridiplantae; phylum Streptophyta; class Magnoliopsida; order Asterales; family Asteraceae; genus Helianthus; species Helianthus tuberosus. The sequence goes on from CM060399.1 coordinate 2,861,206, forward strand.
ACTCATTTGTGTCTTTACAGTCTATATAAAGCACGTTAACTGCTTGGAAGGGAGTTAGAATGGTGATTTGGGTAAATCTCTTGCCTCGTTCAATGTATAGATCTTGCGAGGACTCTATTCAAGCTTATTAGGAATTCTCTTGAGGCATATAACATCAAATCAGAGGAAGTAAGAATGACTTAAATCCCTTATAAATAAACTACTATTAAACTTTAAACCGGCCTTGCGGGACTGTATCCCTGTTGACTCAGGCCAATATGGCCGAGGGTAGCGTTGCCTCCAAAAGAAGGACATACCACATTTTGGATTAATAACTTACTTAATTATGTTTCAATATTCTGGCCTTGCAAGAGTGTATCCTTGCTGACTGAGACCAATATGGCCGAGGGTAGGGTTTCCTCCAAAAGAGGTACATGCTACTATAACTAAGATAATCTCTTAAAAACCCAAAGTGCAGAAATCATCAAAGGATACGTAAAAGAGTAGTTGGAACCAAGTGATTCTATCTTGTCTATTGTTTCTTGAGTTAAATGCCATTTTAGTCCCTGTGGTTTGGGTCATTTTGCCAGTTTAGTCCAAAGGTTTCATTTTTAACCTGTGGGTCCAAAAAGGTTTCACAGTTGCCATTTTAGTCCACTTGGCTAACTTCATCCATTTTTTCTGTTAACGAGAAGGCTAATTTGGTCATTTTGTATGTAATTCTGTTAACTAAAAGGGCAATTCAGCCATATAAAATGACCGAAATGGCCTTCTGGTTAACAGAAAAAATGGATGAAGTTAACCCAGTGGACTAAAATGGCAACTGTGAAACCTTTTTGGACCCACATGTTAAAAATGAAACCTTTGGACTAAACTGGCAAAATGGCCCAAACCACAGGGACTAAACTGGCATTTAACTCTTGTTTCTTTTTAATATTTTAAATTTCTTTTTAATTTCTATTTACTAAACATTTTTCTCAAAATTTGGTTAGATTAGACGTTGATGATATTCTGGTACTAAAAGCTCTTATGTACTTGGATAACCTCGGTGTCTTACCATCACTATACTACGCCAACGATGGGTGCACTTTCCTTAGCGTGTTGTAGAGAGTGATAGTGTTATATCGTGTTTTATAAATTTAAAGCTTGATAAACGAGTAAAAGTGCTAACAATATATAAAAAAATATTTACCCACACTCTGACACGGTCAACATTCACAACTGATGTCAATGGGCCTAACATAAATGTTTAAAGGCTTTCACCTTAACAATTAAGGTAAAATGCACCTCGTATACACACCTCAAGACTCTGACATTCACACTTGAGGTCAATAAACCTTACATATGCATTTGAAGACTTTGACCTTCACCATTAAACTGAATATAGTTATCTTCATATAGTATAGGTTACCATGTATTGTATGTGGCTTTAAAGCTAGTGAACTTTACATTAATACTTAATTCTAAGATTTTCACATCCATTTGCGGAGATATGCAACGCTGTTATAGAAAACAATGATTTCAAAGCCTTTGGTAATGAGAACTATGATTCTCACACCATAACAATATTGTAAGTTGTGTGTACACTCACACTAAGTTTACAAATTACGTATCGGGTTAAGAACACATTTATTATTAAAGTGAAAATGGTTTGATTTCCATGTTTAGAATAACTAGAATGGATTTTTAGTGACTGTTTTGGTCAAAAATTACCGAAGTAACTTAGTGATCAAATTAGTAAAGTGAGGTAGTGTGCTAGAAAGTGTGTTGAAAATATGCTTGTTAAGCTATTTGGAAAAACAGTACTCAGGATACGGCTCAGGATATTGAGCTGTATCTATGATCAAACAATGAGCAAAAGTAAAGTGAACGACACGAGATGTACGAGGAAAGCCCTTGATCAATCTAGATCGCCGGCATAAAACCTCGGGAGCTGACAATCGCAGCTGCCTTGTTCTTCTATTGCTTCAAAAATCAGGATACAGTGCAGGATGTGGTACGGATCGACTAAGTGTTACAACGAAACTTGAATACAAGTGTGGTGTTTGCAATGAGCTAGAGAGTGAAAGTGTATGAGAGTGTTAGTGAAAAATTGTGTGTTCTAAGCTGATCCGCCCCCATCTATTTATAGTAAAGATAAAATAACAAACTACCATAAACTTGCGGGATCCACCGAATATTCCTTCTTCGAACGTTGTAGACCTGGTCTTTCGGGCTCAACGTCTCTCCCTCAACAAAGTCGTCCGAGTCTTGTGGAGAAGAAGTCCTCTTGACCGTTAGCAAGTCTCAACCTTTAACCTGCACGTGGTTAATTCAATAAGCCTCAGGATATCGCCCAAGATGTTAGCAATATCCTCTTCCAGCATCCTGATCACAAATAAACAAACAAAGGCAGGATATTGATCAGGATACGTATGTTAAGAAAATGACCCCTAACAATTGTCCCCAAATATATCGGTTGGTATACCAATCCAACGGATATATTTCAAAAGTTTCACCTCATAACTTAAGGTAATTAATACGACTAGACCCTTGAAATGACAGCGGTGCAACTTCCAAAGCATTATTTACTCTTTACCCCCTATATTCATCCTATATTAACCGAGGGACTCCTTTTTACACTTATCCTTATCTTCAAGCGGACATCAGGTATTTCCCCTTCTATCCTTCTTTCTTGAATCGAAATTAGTTTGCTTAATACTTTTTATGGCACCACGAACGAAACCCCGATCGGACCGACCAACTTCAACCCTCGTAAGTCAAAATTTCATCGCCGATCCATCAAAGGTGTTGGTGCACTTATGTCTGCACTTTGTCTGTATTCGGTCACAATGTAAAACGATGTCTTGTTAGTCTTGTAAGTTTGACCAAGTCAACCATCCTCCTGGTTTGACTTGGCCAAACAGTCAACATTATGTTTGTATTGTGTTTGGTTCGAAGGATGGTCATCGAAGGATCACTTATATCCTTCGATGATAATGAGCTCGAAAGATGGACCTTCGAGAGATGGACCACGAAAGATCACATCCTTCGTGGTACATGTTGATCGTTCGAGCTGTTCCTGGTCGAAAGATAATCTTTCGACCGGTATGCATGATCCTTCGACCAGACCTGCTGGTTTGGGTATAAATACCCGTGTGTTGTGTTCTTTTCGACAGTTAGACATAGGAAGACATAGTTGGACACTTACAAAGCAGAAACACACACACACTGAGAGAGAGTTTACAGGACTGATTTGTAAACATTGAGCTGTAACTGAACCTTTCATACGTTTAATACAAGTGGTGTTAATCGTTGAACTTTGCGTGTCGTGTTATTGCGTGTTCTATCTCGGTTTGCTATTTCGGTTGGATTCCGCACAACCGGAGTGGTTCGTATACAAGGATTAGGCGACTAGATCCTCCCCTAGCCGGACCTACAAGTGGTATCAGAGCCTTGGCTCTTCTCCTTGTTAAAACCGAGTGTTTTCGGGTGTTTTTCGGGTTTAAAAGGTTTATTTTTTTTCTGAAAAACTTGTTAAAAACGGGTTTCGGTTTGTTGTCGGTTTGCAGAAATATTCATATTTCTGGGTTTGTTCTTCTTATCTTCAACCGATTCTCATAGTGTTCTTGTTAAACTACACTCTTTGATCTTAAAATTTTTAAATTACCAAGTGTTTGTGTGTTGGAAAGGGTATTTTGATTATAATATTCGAACCTTACCTGTTTTCGTGCAACCTGCATGGTCTGACCATATCTTCCGCAGAAAGTTTCTACCAACCCATCACCTTTTTCACCAACCTGTCACTCTTTGTCAACTGTGTCAGAACCATTCGAAAGATATCCTTCGAACTCGAAAGACCATCTTTCGATCAGTGGAGGTTCGATAGATCATCATCCTTCGAACCAAGGAATCATTTCGAAACATTCATCTTTCGGACTACTGTTCATTTTCGAAAGACTAGGATCCTTCGATTGGGGAGTCTTTCGAAGTCATCTTTCGATTTCATCTTTCGGTCTACAGTACTTTTTCGAAGGATAAGGATCCTTCGGTTGGAGAATCTTTCGAAAAACTTTGTTCGAAATTCAACAGAGATCTTTCGAACCCTGTTGATCCTTCGAACAGGTGTGGATCTTTCGATCATCAGTTTGTTTGTGCTTAACAGTTTGTGTTTTTCAGGTATCTTTCGAACAGGTATCCTTCGGCTGATTAAATATGAATCCAAGGTGGAATACTTTGGTAAATACAGATATGTATTTTGGTACTCCGTCATCTTCCGCACCGGTATCTTCACAAGCTAATGCAATTTCTACCGGTCAATGGGCATTTGTATCCAATCAAGTTCCAAGTGTTCAAAGCATTCTTTTAAGCGAAAGCGAAACTGGAAGTTTGAATAGACCTCCAAAGTTGATGCATTTATATGAATATCCAGGATGGATTGATAGATTTCATACATACGTTCTTGGTCAAAATACAGAATTGTGGTTGCGGTTCATCACAGATTTCGATCAAACAATAGAGGTTGCCGCATCATCTGCTGCTACGTTTGGAGATCTCTCGGAAGATCAGAAGAAAGTCTATGATCTAGAAAAGAAGGCATACGCAATTCTCACTCAGGCCTTAAGTAAAGATATCTATCATCAGTTTGTCAGTTATAAGACTACAAAAAGGTTGTGGGACGCGTTGAAGACAAGGGGCGTGGGAAATGAAGCAACACGTCAATTGAGAAAAGAGTTGCTAAAGAAAGAGTTTGATGGCTTTACTTGTATGGAGAATGAGTCGTTGGGTGATTTGACAAGTCGATTTAATCACTTGTTGACTGAATTGACAAACTTTGGGGTAGCTACAACTCCTGTAGAGATTGTGAAAAGGTTTGCAGATGCGTTGCCGCCTCAGTGGAATACGTTCTTGGAAATCATGAAGTACAATGGTACTTTAGCCACAACGAGTTTCAACGATTTCGTTCAAATTCTAGAAAACAAGAATCAGGAAGAGACTCTGAAGGCAAAAAGAATTCCCGTGCCTCAAAATCCTGAAATGTATTTTGGAACCGCTAGCACTTCTACAAAACCTTCTTCGCATGCTCCAATTCAAACAGCCTTTGTGACTAGCACAGATATGTATGGCAATACTATCCAAGTGCCGGTTCCTCCGAAGACAGACATGTATGGAAATCTGCTAGAACCAGTTCCTCAACAGCAACAACAAAGCCAACGACCTCTCAGACCAACTGATATGTTCGGAAATCCTTTACCAACAACTGATATGTATGGGAATCCACTTCCTCCTCCTCCTGTTCAATCTACCGTACCAACAGACATGTACGGGAATCCACTTCCTCCTCAACAGCAAGCATGCTATGGAAGTACATCATCTGCTGGTCAGCAATCAAAGCCAAATACAGTACGGCTCGACACCTCAAGCCTTTCTAAAGTTAGTGTGGAAGTAGCAAAGGAACACATGGAGCTGCTAAACACTGTGGTGAGCGCATACTGTGGTTTAGTAGAAGGTCAGATTGGCAACATTAATCTGACTCAAGAAGACTATCAGCAGATAGACAAGGAAGAGATGGAGATGATGGATATTAAGTGGGCCTTTGCCAGTGCTGTTAGGCGAGCAAAGGATTTCATGGAGAGAACGGGCCGAACCAGCTTGGAAAGCAAGAAAGACACCAAGTATGGGTTCGATAAACAAGCGGTTAAATGCTTCAACTGTGGTGAACGTGGCCATTTCAAGCGTGAATGTACAAGGCCATCTCAACATGGGAACCAGAATCCCTTCAGAGGTCAAGGCAACCAGCAGAACCAGAATAGGAACAATGTTCGTACGCTGGTACCTGTCAACAACCAAAGCCAAGCAGGACCATCAAATGCCAACCAGGCACTTGTGGTTCAAGTAGATGAAGGTTGTGACTGGTCACTACAGTTGGGAAATGATGCTCCGGATGGAACGGCGTGTTTTGCTGAGATTGTCAAGGATCTTAATCACACCAGTGGTGGAGAATCTTCCGCCAATGGTGGTGACTCCTCTGAGGATGAAGACTCTTCTGGTTACAGCAGAAGTTCGGATGAAGAATCCTCGAGCTCAGGTGATGATCATGTGGATGAGACATCAAATGCGTCAATCGATGCAAATATTGATGAACTGTTGGAAGAAACTGCAGCAGGAATTCAAAGAAGATCTATCTTGGTGGATCAAGCTGCTTATTCTTCGTCTTCTCTCCATTCAGCCTTTATGGCGAATGTCGACAGTTCATCAAGTCAGGTATGTGTCGATGAACCCACTTCTGTTAGCTGTGATAATTGTGATAGATTGCTTGCTAGATGTGCTGATTTGGATGCAAACATGTCTGAGTTGCAAGGCAAACACGATGCTTTACAAGCTAGTTTGTTTGAATTGCAAGACAAACATGTTTCTGTGAATGATAGGTGGTGTGAATTGCAAAGCAAGCATGAGTCTTTGCAAGAGAAATATGATGTGACATTTATTCATAATCAGAAATTGACAGTTGATATTTCAAAGTGCACTGAAGCCAATATGTTTTATGAAAACCATGAAAAGAATTATAAATCAATGATTGAAACATTGAAGAAAGATAAAACAGAGCTGACTAAAATGGTTTCCAGAAAACAAACTGACATTAATTTGTATATCACTCGTCTTGAGGTGATGCAAAAAGAAATGGCTTGTGTTAAAACAGAAAGTGAGGCGATCCGACTCAAGTTAGACAGTTATTTGAGTTCTAGCTATGTGTTGGATCACATCATTGATGTTCAGAAAGAGAAAAAGGATGTCACATGCATAGGTTATAAGAAATGTCCACCACCCGTGAGAAACAACTTTGATGCTTTGCCTGATGAGGAGTACAGAACTCACTTTGAGCCATCTGTTCCGTTGGACGTTGAGGAATTTGCAGCAGGGCTCGGATATAAGAAAGAAGTATCGTCAGATTCAGATGTGTCAGCAAATACATTTGTAACTGCTGAACAGAATCAGGATCCTCCAGTTGTGGTTGAGGATGTTGATTCTTCTGATGATGAGTCTGATGATACTGATTCGGAAAAGTCTGATGCAGTGATCAAAGAAGAGGACATACCTCTTGAGAATCATATCCTATGTGATCCTCCCACAAAACCTGCTAAGACTGTTCCAACCGAGTCCACATCAGCAAAAGAGTCGGAGAGTGTGGATTTGCTGTACACTCTTGTTGGTGATGATAAAATCTATTCAGACAAAGATTTTCCTATTAAAAATGTTAATCAATCTTTAATCAGTAAAGTCTTTGAAAATTCTACAAGTAAGTTTTTGGGAAAGACAGGACCACATGTTACAGTCACACAGTGTCCTCCTATCCCAAAGGCTGAAGTCAGAAAACAATTTGGGAACAAGAAATTACCAACAGTGCCAAAACAGCAAAACCATACCAAAACAAATAATAAGGCACCGACTCAAAATCAAAGGAAGCCGAATCAGAAGAAGAAGAAGAATGTAAACTTTGTGAAATCGAAGGGAACGGACAAAATTGAAAAGTTTGCAAATCAATCTAACCTAGATTTTGTCCAAAAGGCAACAGTGATGAAAAGGAATGAACCAAGTAGTTCAAAACCTAGTACCTCGGGTTCACAAAGTTCATCATCGGCAAGACGACCACATGATACTTCGGGGTTTGTTGAACGAAGATCATGTTTTGAATGTGGTACAATTGGGCATGTCATTCGCAATTGCCCGTATCTTCATAAACAAAAAGGAATAGTTGATGTTCCCCGTGACCACACTGACCGCAAGCGATCTGTTTCTGTAAAACAAGATCCCCGACTCATAAGAGAAAGGGAAAAGAAACAGAAACGCCAACAGGTCAAGAAAATTGAAAAGGCAATTAAAACCGATGTGGTTCACAAACCATCTGTTTCAGTTAAACCAGATAATTCAAAGTTTTCAAAAACTTCAAACAATCAAACTGGTAAAACTCAACAGACCTGGAAACCGAAAACGGTTACTGAATCAGGGGGACCATCAAAATTTCCGAATCATCAAAAGGTGGAAGTTATTGTTGTTGATAAAAATGGAAGACCCAAGACCACAATGGCTTGGGTCCCCATCTCCAACTAATCATTTGAGTTCATGTGCAGGGTGTTCCAGGAGGAACTATCAGTAGTCATTGGATTGTTGATAGTGGGGCATCCAGGCACATGACAGGCGACATGAAGCTTCTCTACGACGTCAAATCTATTAGAGGAGGTTATGTTGCTTTTGCTGGAGATAAGGGCGGATATATAACGGGTGAAGGAATGATTTCCAACGGGGTTGTTAGCTTTGACAAGATCAACTTTGTGCAACAACTTGATCACAATCTTCTTAGTGTTTCTCAAATTTGTGATAAGAAGTTCTCGGTACACTTTGATGCTAATGGATGTTATGTGCTGAAACCCGGGTTCAAAATTCCAAAAGAATGGATTCTCTTGTCGGCTCCAAGGATAAATGATCTGTATGTCCTTGATATGAGCCAAGCTATCACAACGTCTGCACAAGCAACATGTTTCGTTTCCAAAGCCACAGAAAAAGACACAATCTCTTGGCACAGACGAATGGGGCACATTCACTTACGCAAAATGAATCATTTGGTGTCAAATGAATTGGTGAATGGTGTTCCTCTTAAAAATTTCCATCTTCAAGACGTCTGTGTTTCGTGCCAGAAAGGAAAACAAACGAAGAAGCGACACCCCACAAAGAAAGTCAACACAGTGGCTGTTCCTCTTGAACGTTTGCACATGGATTTGTTCGGTCCTGTCAAGCACAAAAGCATTAGGAATGATCAATATTGCCTCGTGATTACTGATGATTATTCAAGATTTTCGTGGGTGGCGTTCATGGCACACAAGAGTGAAACCTTCGGTATTATCAAAAACTTGATCATTCAGATTGAGAATCTTTACAACTTGAAGGTTAGGCGGATACGTAGCGACAATGGTACTGAATTCAAAAATCATGCCATGGCGGAGTTTTGCACTTCAAAAGGTATTCTTCACGAATTTAGTGCAGCTTATACTCCTCAACAGAATGGCGTCGCTGAACGTAAGAACCGCACATTGATCGAGACTGCTAGGACTATGTTGGTAGAATCGCAGCTGCCCATTCCATTCTGGACTGAAGCTGTGTCCTCTGCATGTTATACGTTGAACCGAGTCCTTACAGTCAAAAGGCACAACAAGACCTGCTTTGAGCTTATCAACAAACGGAAACCAGACTTGTCTTATCTTGAACCGTTTGGAGCTCCTTGCACAATTATCGATCCTCATGGAAAGTTTGGGACAAGATCTATCGAGGGATACTTTCTTGGGTATTCCATCCCAAACTTAAGAGTCTGGAATCTAGAGACTAAAAGGGTTGAGGAATGGTCTGAAGTCAGAGTACAAAGGCACACTTTACCAGTCAGAAATCCTGGTCAGCCTTGGATGTTTGAGTACGATGACTTTTTCAATTCGATCAATGTTGAAGCCGTTGAAGAAAGTGCTGCGGCAAGGATGTTTTTCGAGAGTGATAATGCAACAGATTCACCGTTGGTTCGTCCCATTATTGTCAATCAAGAACCATCTTCGGTGAACAATAATGCTCTCGACAATGAGGATTTTCAAGATGCTACCGAATTGAACGAATCTTCAGAGGATGACGAATTTCTAGATGCAGATCAAGAAGCTCCAACAGCAGTTCACGGTATTTCAGAGGGTACTCCTCCAGTGGATGTCCCTAGAACAGCTGAAACTTCTGCATCATCCTCTTCGTCAATTCCGGGACTTGAATTGATTGCTGATCTCAATCTCAACAATCTGGGTACAAATATTCCAGTTCAAGATAATCCAGAAACAAGGATTCATAATACCCATCCTCAACAAAACATCATAGGAAATGTACAAAGTGGCGTTCAAACAAGAAACATGTTGCGAAACAACAACAATGCAGGCTTGTATGCAACTATCAGAGAATCTGGCCAACAAAATGATTGGTCTTTCGCGTGTTATGTCTCACAGGAAGAACCAAGAACTTGGAAAGATGCTTTGAAAGATAGCTCATGGGTTGAAGCGATGCAGGAAGAACTGCAACAATTCCAGAAGCTTGGTGTCTGGAAACTCGTAGAGAAACCTGCTGGATACAAGAAGATTGGTACCCGTTGGGTGTTTAAGTGCAAGAAGGATGACCGTGGGATTGTTATCCGGAACAAAGCAAGGCTAGTCGTTCAAGGTTTTCGTCAGATTGAAGGGATCGACTACAATGAAGTCTATGCACCTGTTGCACGTCTAGAAGCAATTCGGATCTTTCTGGCCTATGCCTCATTCAAAGGTTTCAAGGTATACCAGATGGACGTGAAGAGTGCTTTCTTACATGGTGTGGTGGAAGAAGAGGTGTACGTTGAACAGCCTCCAGGTTTTGAAGATCCTATCCATCCCGATCGGGTTTGGTTGCTCAACAAAGCTCTATATGGTCTACATCAAGCACCGCGAGCTTGGTACGCAACCTTATCTAATTATCTGCTGGAGAACGGTTTTCGCAGAGGTCTTATCGATTGTACTCTCTTCATCAAAGAACAAGATGGAGATCTTCTACTGGTACAGGTATACGTTGATGATATTATATTTGGTTCTACTAACGATGTTTTGTGTAGGAATTTCGAGCGTGTAATGCAGGATAAATTCGAGATGAGTGCTATGGGGGAAATGACTTTCTTTTTGGGCCTACAAGTACAACAAACAGATTCTGGGATATTCATCCATCAGACTAAATATGTTGGTGACATCTTGAGACGGTTCCAGATGTCTGATGCAATGCCCATCGGTACCCCATTGCCACAAAATCACGGAATTACTCCAGACTTGAAGGGTCAAGATGTTAGCCCCTCATTCTATCGCGCGATGATTGGATCTCTTATGTACCTCACAGCATCAAGACCAGATATAATGTACCCAACGTGCCTGCTTGCCAGATATCAAGTGAACCCGAAGGCCTCACATCTTGCAGCTGTAAAAAGGATTTTTCGTTATTTGAAGGGTTGCCCTGACACCGGTCTGTGGTACCCTAGGGATAATAACTTTGACTTGATCGCATTCAGTGATTCTGATTTTGGCGGATGCAAAATCGACGGCAAATCCACAACGGCTGGATGTCAGTTTTTGGGAAATCTCCTAGTCACATGGCAGTGCAAGAAGCAGACGTGCGTCGCTACATCAACATGCGAAGCTGAATACATTGCTGCCTCAAGTTGTTGCTCCCAAGTCCTATGGATCCAACAACAAATGCGCGACTACGGTTTTGAATTCCTAACTACTCCTATTTACGTTGATAATTCTGCTGCCTTACAGATCACTAAAAATCCTGTACAGCATTCAAAGACTAAGCACATCGACATTAAGTATCACTTCATACGTGATTGCTTTGAGAAAAGGCTAATCGATGTTGCTTACGTCCACACCGATGACCAACGTGCCGACCTTTTTACCAAAGCTTTTGACAAATCAAGATTTGACTATCTTTTATTGGTAAACGGCATTAAGGTCAAGCAAGAGTAAAACCAACATCGGAAAATCATTTTTGTAAATACCTTTGTGTTTTAAATTTGTCTTAGTTTATTGATTTTAGGGGGAGTAAATCCAAAATTTAAAAATCCAAAAACATCGAAAATTTTCAAAAACACAAAAACAATAGAAAAACAAAAATGAGTTTCCTGGCGAGCAAAAGAGAAAATGATAGTACATCAGTGGTCTGTCTAAACCTCTTTAAACCTAAATTGAAAAACGATAAGCAGCTCTATATAAGATGTATCGGTAGGCTCACAATCATTTTAAAGTGTGCAGGGTGATATAAACTTAAATCGACTAAAGACTGGGTGGGAACCATTCATTGGCATATGGTCTTAGTACCGAAATTTCGTTTGAGAGATTGCCGAGGTTCTGAGATATTCGGTCTTTATGCTGCTTATCATCTGGGTATCATGGTTGTATCTTTTACCGAAAAATAACGGGGACGCAAGTCTAGATCTTCCATGATACTATACATACGTGTACATATTGCATACGACCTCAATAAGTGATAAACAATCACATGTCCCTCAAAATAAGTGATAATATATCACAAATTCTTTCCGGGAGTCAAGTTCGTCTCTCTGCTGTACGAAAGTACTGACCTGTTCACGGACTTACTCCTGTGCCCTCATGCATCTGAAAACCAAGTTCCTCATCAATAAGTGATTATATCACATAGGGCTTGTTTTCAATCAAAATAAGTGAGTTTCTCACATCATATACGGTCAAACAGATGATAATCGGTATACTCACCGGTAAGATGAACCCTCGTGCATACCTTGATACGGGAATGTGTCGTGATGTGGATGAACACCGGTCGGTAAGTATAAATCATACCTTAACGTATCCCCTCGCCATGATTACATCTGATAAGTTGAGCTTAAGTGGACAACAATACCGATAATTGTTATAGGATGCTTATCTTAATGTTAACTAATTGAACAAAGAGAGCGTTTTGGCATGACCGTACACTGATATGATTCTCTTACCCTCGAAACTCGCAAAAAGAATGTTTGTATATATATTTATTTACTGCTTTCAGTCTTTACATTTGAAATATTCAAAAATACCAAAAAGATTTTAGGTTTGTTTTAATATAAACTTTATAAAAGCCAAAAAGATTTTATTTCTTTTTTTTATTTTCGATCGTACGATGTTGGAGCTCGAGTCTTCGTTACCTGAAACCTGAACGAAAACCGAAAATGACTAAATCTTCATAAACGGTCGAAACTTGCAAGCGTTGAAAGTTAAAATTGAAATGGATAAAATTTGTTAAACTTTCAAACTGTCGGACGGTGTTTGTTTAAAACAATGGTCACATGTGTGTCGTTTGCTTATGATATTCCAGGCGGTTGTTCTCATTACGCGTTTAGATTTCTTGCATGTGCAGATTCTAAAGGCTAGGAGAACATGGTCGATGACAAGCTTCGGAATGAAGACACGACGTGAAGGCACTCAAATGATGAAGATGATCGAGTTGCCGCTGACCATCATCAACACCACAAGGATCTCACTTCATAAAGATAAAGACTTTCACGAGCATAACTCAAGGGGGAGCTTATGTTAAGGGGGAGTTTGTCAACACACTTCCTACGTGATACGGGGAGTTTGTTGATACACTTTCTGCTTTCAAGACGTGAAGACTTTGAAGATCCTCCGACATTGAAGACTTGAATAGAAGTCAAAGACTTGAAGACACGAGAACTTACAAGAATGAAGATCGAGACAAAGCAACAGCTGTTTGTTGATAAGCCAGACAAAGCTACAGCCAAGGGGGAGTTTGTTGGTGCACTTATGTCTGCACTTTGTCTGTATTCGGTCACAATGTAAAACGATGTCTTGTTAGTCTTGTAAGTTTGACCAAGTCAACCATCCTCCTGGTTTGACTTGGCCAAACAGTCAACATTATGTTTGTATTGTGTTTGGTTCGAAGGATGGTCATCGAAGGATCACTTATATCCTTCGATGATAATGAGCTCGAAAGATGGACCTTCGAGAGATGGACCACGAAAGATCACATCCTTCGTGGTACATGTTGATCGTTCGAGCTGTTCCTGGTCGAAAGATAATCTTTCGACCGGTATGCATGATCCTTCGACCAGACCTGCTGGTTTGGGTATAAATACCCGTGTGTTGTGTTCTTTTCGACAGTTAGACATAGGAAGACATAGTTGGACACTTACAAAGCAGAAACACACACACACTGAGAGAGAGTTTACAGGACTGATTTGTAAACATTGAGCTGTAACTGAACCTTTCATACGTTTAATACAAGTGGTGTTAATCGTTGAACTTTGCGTGTCGTGTTATTGCGTGTTCTATCTCGGTTTGCTATTTCGGTTGGATTCCGCACAACCGGAGTGGTTCGTATACAAGGATTAGGCGACTAGATCCTCCCCTAGCCGGACCTACAAAAGGAGATCTGCTGCTTCAACAATGCCGACATCGCTGCCCTTAAAGATTCCTGTGCCTTTCCCACCGGAACGGTCTTTCGCCCCTTCGACCAGGAAGCCCGATCGGACGCATCATCCGACGAGTGGGTTTGTTTTTTCGCTTATCCTTTCTCTCTCGGACTCCGGTACCCATTTCCACCCTTTATCTCTAGCTTTTTCGACCTCACCGGCCTTAGCTATGCCCAAGTTATGCCAATGGTCTGGCGAATCTTGATAGTGTTGGATCAAATCAAATCTCGCCATTTTCCTAACCTACTTGTTGAGGACCTTCCTATAGCATACCGGCTGAGATCCCACGGCAATCACCGTTTTCTTCTGTTTTCCATCAAAAACCCTCTGGTTCTCAAAGCCACCAAGAACGAGGATCGATGGCGACGAAAATTTTTCTTCGTAAAAAGAGACTCTATTGATAAGGGTTTCGATTTACCGGTTAAATGGTTAACCAAGGGTAGGATTTAGGGTTTTAGGAATATCCCCAATTATATCTTCAAACTGTATCCCGGACTTATATTCTGATGTTTTTATGCAGCGAATTTCAGAGATTTAGTGCCTCCCAGTGCAGAATCCGAATCCAAGATCAAGGAAATCTACCGTCTTCCTGCCAGTGAAAGAACTTTTTCCCTGTCTCTTACAGATTCATACCAAAAATCAAGCTTAGAAATGTCTGGTAAGCACATTCTCATATATTAATTATTTTTCAAAAGTATGATGGGTTTAAGAATATATTCCCTTGTGTAGTACCAGTCGTCAACCTTGAAGGTTTTGAACTTGACGAGTTGGATTGCTACTCCAGCCTCGAGCCCACCAAACAAGAATCCAAGCCAAAGTCGTCTGCTACACCAAAGCCTACCTCTTCGAAAACTGTTTCTGCTCCCAAAGGACCTCCGGCATCCAGGACCCGGGCATCTAGCTCTCGGAAGAGAAAGGAGACTGACTCCCCAGCTGTTTCTGAAACATTCTCTCTTGAGAATCATGGGTTCAATGAAGCCACCTCATTCCTCAAACTGGTAGAATTTTCTTTTCGATATCCTGTACAAGTATGTTAGTCTTTATCCTGCTTATTTTTCACATTAATACCTGTGTCTTTATCGATAGGGTCTGGATCGTCTTATGCACTTATACGAAGACGCTTGCGGGCTTAACAAGATGTTGCAGATCCAGCTGGAGAAAGCTCAAGCCACCATAGCTGACCAAGGAACCATTGCGGCTGCCAAATCCCAGCACTATGAAGACAAATACAAGGCAATGACCCAGGAACATCAAGCTGCCCTCCACAAAGCTAACGAGAACGCTCAAGCCAAGCTAGATGCCGCCCTTCTTCAATATCAGCAGAATATGAGCTCATACCGGGATAGCCTCAAAGCATCCGTGGTCGTCTCCCTTCTCCAAGCCAGGATAAAGATGGCTTATGAGTCCATGGATTTGGGTTTTGAATGCTCCTCCTGGAACGTAAAGACTTGGGAGGCGAAACTAAAGGATCTTGGAGGTCATCCCGTCGCTCATTCTGCAAAGCATGCTGATGAAGAGCCTTCGAAGGCGGCAGAGGAGGTGGCCAATGCTGATGATGATGCCGAGAAGAATCCTGAGGCTGATGCTGGGGCGAATGCTGGCAAGGAGGTTGCTGATCAAGAAGGTGTCGCTTCTTAGGCGGCGAAATGGGCGATGATGGATATACGTGCCAAGGCCGGAGCCCATTTTTAAATTTCATGGTTGTGGTTGCATAAACAATTTACTTTTCTTGTCTTCGAACCATTTACATTTCCTGCACTAGAACAATGTGATGACCAAAGGTGGATGGGTCCTAGGTTTTAGGATGAAGCCCTTGGTCATCAATTAGTATAACTTGTTTTGAATATGATAACGGTTGCAGGTGGATAGGTCCTGTTTTGAGATATATCCTGCAACCGTTACACAAGTATAGTAAAAACTAATTGTGCGTTTGGCGGATGGGCCTCGGTTTGTGGTGAAACCAAAAGCACAACTTTTGACTTGTTAATAATATAACTATCTTTTGACTTATTTGCTGTTGTCTTGCATTACTTAGTGTAATTCTTAAAAATTCCGTATTACTATCTTATGAAAATATCCTGATCAGTATACTCAGAGATATACTATAAAAACCTTTTATTAGATAGAATTTCCAAACGTTCCTTAAACTTTGTAAAAATTTCCTTAGAAAGTGAAAAATAGTCTATCTTTTCAACACCAAGTTTTAATAATATTTAAATGACCAGAGTTCCAAACTAATACTGGTTTCAAAGACCCTAATCAAATATCCTGAAAAGGACTTTGAAAATACATCAGGATACTTAAAATAATGTTACAAAAAATTTATACGACGTTTAAAAAGGAAAGATCATACCAGAAATAGGGTATAAACCTATTACCAAACTTTAGTCCCTTTGCAACTCATCCAATGAAGATGTCCCTTGTGCAAGATACTTAGTGTATAAGTTCTGAGCCTCATCCTTTTAATTTTACATCACCATCTTGGCAGGAATGTCCCCTGTGTACAACGTCTTCTAACACTTTAGAAATCTATTGAATGTCAGTTTCCATTGCACAGGCAATTTTTAAGTCCCAAGGGTAAAACCCAAGGATGTACTGGAGATAAATCCCTTGTATCCTGGGGAAAATCCCAAATTTTCATGCGCTACAGGCGGGAGTGTATAAACTCCAAGACTTAGAAAGGTGAAAACCTTTAAACCTTAGAGAGTATGAAAATACCCTTTCGTGAGAGAGGGTGATCAATCCTCATATACCGTTAGGATTCAGGATATAGCCAACAGTAACGAAATTGTCAGCCACTTTTACATGGACTGGTCCCGCCACCTTGAACTATCCCTGAATAACTTGCGCTCCAGGCGGGGTGTTTAAACCCAATTCGGAAGAAAGGTGAATACCTTTAAACCTGTGAAGGGATCAGTATCCCTTAAACGTGAGAGAGGGGGCCAATCCTCTAATCTTTCGAGTTATCCAGAGTACATATCCTGGAGCTATATCCTGAAACATATCTTGCAAAACAATTGTAAACTAAGGTGGGTGTTAGCTTGGCTAACACCCCTCCGATGCTTAAGTCAGTATTGGGTTGCAAATAACAAATTAAACCAAACATATTTAAAAGAGGTAGAATTCATACCATCCTGAGTTAGAAATTAAATTCTAGACTCACTTGAAATAGAGCTTAAGGTGTATAGCATTCCAAGATCTCGGTAGCATATCCCCCTCCATATTCTTGAGTCTATATGCTCCTTTCCCTGCTTCTGATTCAACTTCATACGGTCCTTCCCATTTTGGAGCTAACTTGCCATCGGCAGGATTAGTAGTATTCTGAAAAGCCTTTCTTAACACCCAATCTCCAATCTTAAATCTTCTGGTTCTAATATTCTTGTTATATGCCCTGGATATTCTCTGTTGATATGCTGCCATCCTTAGCCTTGCCGCATCTCTCTTCTCATCTATAGTGTCTAAATCCTGAGTCAAGGCTTCAGGATTCTTCTCAGGATCACTTAGGGTAGATCTTGCAGTAGGTATTGTCATTTCCGTTGGAATCATTGCTTCTGCTCCAAATACCAAGGAAAATGGGGTTTGGCCTGTTGCATTCTTCACCGTTGTCCTATCTGCCCATAAAACAAAGGGTAATTCTTCTGCCCATCTTCCTTTTTTGGCTCCTAGTCTCTTCTTTAAGTTATTGACGATTATCTTGTTTGAGGATTCTGCTTGTCCATTTGCTTGAGGATGTACCGGAGTAGACGTAATCATTTTGATTCCCCAACTTTTGTAAAAGTCAGTAGTCCTCTTACTTATGAACTGAGAACCATTGTCACAGATTATCTCAGCTGGTACTCCGAATCTGGTCAGGATATTTCTCTTGATGAAGGATACTACTTCTTGGTCTCTTACTTGAACGAATGCTTCTGCTTCAACCCACTTAGAGAAATAATCCGTCATTGCTAGCATAAAGACTTTTCCTCCCGGAGCTTTTGGTAGCTTTCCCACTATATCCATACCCCACTTAATAAATGGCCAAGGGGAAACAATAGGATATAATGGTTCAGCAGGTTGATGCAGTATGTTACTATGTCTTTGACATGCGTCACATCTTCGAGCATATTCTGCTGCATCCTTTCTCATTGTTGGCCAATAATATCCTGTCCTTAATACTTTTGAGAATAACGACCTGCCCCCAGCATGGTTACCACAATCCCCTTCATGTATATCCTGAAGTACTTCTTTGGCTTCGGGATCCTCCAAGCATCTCAAATACGGTCCTGCAAGAGATTTCTTGTATAAAATATTATTTATAATAGTGAATCGTGATACCTTCATCCTAAATGCCTTAGGATTTTCATTTCCAGGGATGTGTCCTTCTTTGAGATATCTCATGATTGGAGCTGTCCAGGATTTAGGATCCTTCTCAGGATGTTCTGCTCCCGGATCCTGAATACCCGCTACTTCTTTATCCTGAGGATTCGTTGCAGGATATAAGACATGTAATATTGGTATTTGGGTCCCTTCAGGTATCCTGATCGATGATCCTAAATTTGCTAAGGCATCCGCTTCAGCATTATCCTCCCTCGGTACCTGTTCAAGTATAAAAACATCGAAATATCCTGCTAATTTTTTGAGAATATCGAGATATTCGATTAACTTCTCACCCTTAACTGCATAGGATCCATTAAAATGGTTAGTAATTAACAAAGAGTCAACATATACTTGCAATTTTTTGACACTCATGCTCTTAGCCAATTCTAATCCTGCAATTAAAGCCTCATACTCTGCTTCATTATTAGTAGCAGGAAATTCACACCTAATAGCCTGGGGTAATATGTCCCCCTGTGGCGATTTTAGTAGTATTCCTAATCCTACTCCTCTTACATTAGATACACCATCAGTATATAATGTCCAGGATCCTGAAGATTCTGCTAACTGTTGAACTTCTAGGTCTACCTCGTCCTGAATGTCACTACTAAAGTCAGCCACAAAGTCAGCTAAAGCCTGAGATTTTATGGCATTTCTTGGTTCATATACTAAATCATAAGCACTTAACTTTACTGACCATTTGGCCATCCTACCTGACATCTCTGGTTTCCTAAGCACATTTTGACAGGATAATTTGTCTTAACATGTATCCTATGTGTCTCGAAATAATGTCTAAGCTTCTTTGATGCCATGACTAATGCTAGTATTAATTTTTCTAAGTGAGAATACCTAGTTTCGGCATCTAGCAAACTTTTACTAACATAATAAACAGGATATTGCTGACCTTCATGGTCTTTTATAAGAAGGGCACTTACAGCATTCCCTGATACAGCAAGGTACAGGGATAATGGTTCACCATTTTCAGGCTTCATCAATAGAGGTGCGGTTGAGAGATATCGTTTCAAATCCTGCAGGGCTGCTTCATGCTTTTCCCCCCATTCGAATCTTTTGTTCTTCTTCAGGATATCATAGAAGTCTTTGCATTTCTCTGAGGATCTTGAGATAAACCTGTTTAGAGCTGCTACTCGGCCTGTCAATCTTTATACGCCCTTCATATTTGAGGGTGATTTTATGTCCAGGATAGCTTTGATCTGCTCTGGGCTTGCTTCTATCCCCCTTTTTGTCACCATATATCCA
The DNA here is from genome assembly GCA_030545235.1 of Helianthus tuberosus. Taxonomy (NCBI): domain Eukaryota; kingdom Viridiplantae; phylum Streptophyta; class Magnoliopsida; order Asterales; family Asteraceae; genus Helianthus; species Helianthus tuberosus. Next base: position 2,880,806 of record CM060399.1, read on the forward strand.
AGAAACTTTCCTGCCCCTACTCCGAAATGGCATTTAGCAGGATTCAGCTTCATGTTGTATTGATCCAGGATATCAAATGCTCCCTTGATATCCTGGAGGTGATCCTCAGCCTTTTTAGATTTCACCACCATGTCATCGATATATACCTCCATGGTGTCCCCCAGTTTGTCTTTGAACATCATGTTCACCAATCTTTGGTATGTTGCACCTGCATTTTTCAAACCAAAAGGCATAGCTGTATAACAATAAATACCTGTTGGTGTCATGAAGGCGGTATCCTCCTGGTCAGAAGGCTCCATTTGGATCTGTTGAAATCCTGAAGATGCATCCATGAATGTCAGCATTTCATGCCCGGCAGTGGCATCTACCATTGCATCAATGTGGGGAAGAGGAAATGGGTCTTTAGGACAAGCTTTGTTCAAGTCTATGTAGTCTACACAAACTCTCCATTTCCCATTCTTCTTCTGTACTACAACCACGTTTGCTAGCCATTTTGGGAACTTAACCTCTCTGATCATTCTGGACTTTAATAGTCTTTCAACTTCCTCCTGGATAATAGTGTTCCGTTCGGGAGCAAACTTCCTTCTTTTTTGTTGCGCAGGCTTGAATGATTTATCAATTCCAAACTTTTGAGTGATAATATCTTTGGATATGCCTGTCATATCCTCATGCTTCCATGCAAACGTTGACATCCTGCATTTCAAAAAGTTAATTAATTGTTCTTCAATATCCTGAGGGATATTGGTCCCTACGAGCACCGAAATATCGGGATTATCCTGGTCTAGGATAATTTTCTTCACATCCTGCTCCGGATCCTCCATGATATCCTGGGCCCGCGTCTTTAATTGCTATGCTGCACTCGGTTTGGTTGAGGATTTCATCGAAGATGAGTAGCATTCTTTCGCCTCCTGCTGATCACTATCAACTTTGACCACTCCCCAAGGGGTAGGTATCTTGATGCATTGGTGATATGTTGATGGCACGACCTTCATATCATGAATCCACGGTCTTCCCAGTATGATGTTATAGCAAGATAGAGAATCCATTACACAGAAACGTTGTATCGAGTTGACTCCTTCAATGTATACGGGCAACTTTATCTCTCCCACTGTGTTTCTAGCCTCTCCACTGAATCCAACAAGCACGGTAGACTTTGAAGTGATATCCATTAGAGATACATTCATTCTCTTCAGAGTTTCTAGTTGGATTATGTTGACGGAGCTGCCATTATCAACTAATATCCTGCGTACAAAATGGTTAGCCACATATAACGTTATTACCAGAGCATCATGGTGAGGATCCTGGACAGTATCCCTGTCATCTGCGTCAAAAGTGATCACTTTGTCAGTTGTGAGGGTAGTCATCCTGACAGGTTTGTCTCCCCTTTCGGCCTTAGCTTCTTTTGCATGTCTCTTTGCTGCAGAATACGAGGTTCCACAAATGTCGGATCCTCCTGAGATGAAGTTGATTATCTTGGCATCCGCAGGAGGTGATGCTGCTCGTTCAAGATCCTTCTCAGTATCCTGACCCTTATTCTTCTTTCTCCCTAAGAGATCTTTCAGATATCCCTTGCTTAGAAGGTAGCTTATTTCTTTCCTTAGAGCAATGCAATCCTCAGTTACATGTCCGAAATCTTCGTGGAAAGCACACCATTTTGACTTATCTTTCCAGTCAGCCTTTTGTTGATTCTTTCGAGGCCACCTAGCCTTGTCTCCTAGACCCTGCATGGCATACATCAATTCAGGAATGTTAACAGAAAAACAATATTCAGACAACTCAGGATACTCTTCAGGATCCTCATCTTCGACAGCATTCATTCTCTTGTTTTCATTTCTACCATATGGCTTAGGCCGATATGACTTAAATGAGGATTCTGACTTCCTGTTAGTTGACTCATAAGTGTTAGATGAGTTCATCCTTTCTTGCATCTTCCTGTCATCTTCCAGACGGATATATCTCAAAGCCCTGTTACGAGCTTCGTCGAGATTCCTGCAGGGATTCATTACAAGATCCTGATAAAACTGGGAATCCTTTTGTAATCCCATCTTAAAGGCTTGCACAGCTGTTGCAACATCAAGGTGTGGGATATCCAAGGATTCCCGACTGAATTTGTTTACATAATCCCTCAAGGATTCCTGAGGCCCTTGAGTTATACTGTAAAGATCACTGGTTAGTTTCTCAAAACTCCGACTACAAGAAAATTGACTGTTGAATAAATTAACCAAATGAGCAAACGAAGTAATTGAGTGCGGAGGAACATTTAACAGCCATTTTAAGGCTGATCCTGTTAAGGTAGAACCAAATCCCTTGCACAGGCACGCTTCCTTGAGCTCCGGAGGAATAGGGTTAATCTCCATTCTTTCCCTATACTGAGCAATATGCTCCTCAGGATCCGTAGTTCCATCGTAAAGCTTCATGTTGGGGGTTTGAAATCTCTTTGGGATCTCAGCATCACAGATAGGATATGCAAAACGAGATATCTTGTGGCTGTCCTGGGATACTTCTGGGATCGGCTGGACCACCCCAGGTACACTAGATATCATGTCCTTCAACTTCTGAAGTTCCCTAGTAAGTGCTGATGTTACACCTGTATCCTGCAAAGATCCACTATTGTTAGTAGCATGAGTATTATTATTATTTGACACGTTACCCGTTGGAGGATTTTGCCCATATCCTGAAGCATATCCTGAGCTCCTTATGGTCGACATCCTGACCGAGGAGGGTATTTCAGGAGTATCATTCTGAGGAAGGCTAGGCACAATATTCCCCCTGTTATCCTCAGTATACACAGCTGAACTGAAGTTCAACATTCTGGGATGTAATGGAGTGACAATATCCTCAGCAGATCTGCTCGAGCCAGACTTCAGGAGTTGTATTTCCCTCAAAAGCATTTGGTTTGTTTCCTGTTGCTGCCTCATTTGTTCCTGCACATTTCCAAATAAGGTTAAAATTTCATCATTAGAAGCTAAAACAGGAGCAGGTCCCTGGACACTCCGAGTAGGGATAACATCTTGAGGTTGTGTAGAGGCTGGCATCCTTGGAGGAGGTGGTAGAAGCACCGAACCGGTAGTAGCAGAAGTCATAGCAGACATAGTGGAGGAACTCATGTTTGATCTTGAGGCCATTATGGACAATGTGGCAAAAAATTTTGAAAATAGAAAACCAATTAGCGATTTGACAAAAAATTTTAGTAAAGAGAGCACCACTTGCCCCACGGTGGGCGCCAAATTGTTTTGGTCAAAAATTACCGAAGTAACTTAGTGATCAAATTAGTAAAGTGAGGTAGTGTGCTAGAAAGTGTGTTGAAAATATGCTTGTTAAGTTATTTGGAAAAACAGTACTCAGGATACGGCTCAGGATATTGAGCTGTATCTATGATCAAACAATGAGCAAAAGTAAAGTAAACGACACGAGATGTATGAGGAAAGCCCTTGATCAATCTAGATCGCCGGCATAAAACCTCGGGAGCTGACAATCGCAGCTGCCTTGTTCTTCTATTGCTTAAAAAATCAGGATACAGTGCAGGATGTGGTACGGATCGACTAAGTGTTACAACGAAACTTGAATACAAGTGTGGTGTTTGCAATGAGCTAGAGAGTGAAAGTGTATGAGAGTGTTAGTGAAAAATTATGTGTTCTAAGCTGATCCGCCCCCATCTATTTATAGTAAAGATAAAATAACAAACTACCTTAAACTTGCGGGATCCACCGAATATTCCTTCTTCGAACGTTGTAGACCTGGTCTTTCGGGCTCAACGTCTCTCCCTCAACAAATTCGTCCGAGTCTTATGGAGAAGAAGTCCTCTTGACCGTTAGCAAGTCTCAACCTTTAACCTGCACGTGGTTAATTCAATAAGCCTCAGGATATCGCCCAAGATGTTAGCAATATCCTCTTCCAGCATCCTGATCACAAATAAACAAACAAAGGCAGGATATTGATCAGGATACGTATGTTAAGAAAATGACCCCTAATAGTGACCATATGCAAGGCGGACGCCTATTTAGCTACAAAGTACATAGTTATGGCCTATGCTGTAAAATGTAAAAGTAGACTCGAGAGGAATCACACACCTATGGTTATTAAAAACGCAAAACTATGTGCCTCTTATTAACGAAAAACCCAAATTTACATAATGAATCACACAACAATATAGAACCAAAGCACATAGTCTTATACCATGGTATGGTTAAGGAAAACCACCCGACTATATTCACGTAGAATGTCGTGTCTTTTACAGTTAAATATATAACTGTTTGTTTGAAAAAGGGTTTTGGTATTGATCTTCAAGACTGACACATTATGTACCCATCTAACATTGCTAATGTATATGTGTTGTGTATATATACTTCCAAGTAATATTGACGTGTTGTGTATATAAAAAGTGGTATATTTTAGCCATTTTATACTCTGATACAAGTTTTAATATCTATAAAACATGTTAAAATATGATCACACTACACTTCACTTTGGGTAAGTGCACCCATCGTTGGCGTAATATAGCGATGGTAAGATATCGAGGTCATCAAAGGATACATCGAATTTTAGTACCGAGTCTTCATCAACGTCTAGTCACACCAAAAGTAAAGGGTTAGATATGGCTTAAAAATAAAATAAAAAGAGTAGTAATCAATGATAACAAAATGGGGTGTTTGGGATACATTTATCTCTTTATACTTTGTTAACTAAACCTTACCATGGGGTAACAAGGGCTCAATTGTCAGATGAGAAACTTGTTGGAATTAGGTGCTCAATTATCGATTATTTAACATTGCCATTAAGGTACGATCTAAAAAGTTACATTTTGGACGACAAACAAAGTATAATGTTTAATTTTTAAACATAATGAATGACAAAAGCGGACTATTTATGGATAATGAGTATTTGGTTAAATATTGAGGAGATATTAATTGTTTACGGAGCAATTGATTCAGTGAAAATAATTGGTGACGTTTAAAGAGTTAAACAAGTAATAATATCTTATTAGATAATAAATTAAAGGAGTTATTTTATTAAAAAAACATTCAAAACATTTCATAAGTGGTATTTAGCGGCGAATTATAGTTATTCGGCACAAACGAGGATTAGTTATTATTAGATAATAATTAATAGAGAATACGTTATATTATTAGATAATAAAAAAGGTCAAAGGGTTGACTGGTAATTAGTAATTAATAAGGGATTAATTACTTGGAGAGAAAGCTAATAGTTAGTGGGCTAAAGTGCAAGTTAAGGATCTATAAATTAAACTTTAACCTGAAACCCTAATTGTATAGATACATATCACAGGAGATTAGACAAAACCCTTGCCAGCTCTCCATGTCTCCTCTTTTTACCTTGCTCGACCGACCGACGAACCCCACCCCGCCACCCCTAGCCACCGACACCGTCACCACCATCACCGACGACCGTTGTTAGTCCGCCGTCGCGTGGCCACACCGTTGTCCACCTCCACCACTACACACCATCTTCCGTTGCCTTGTTTTGGTGATTTGGAGTGGATCCGTTTCGTGTGTGGAATCTCGTGGTGTTTTGAAACTTGTTATCAAGCTTATTAGCAGAGCCTTTTTTCGCATCCATTGTGTGAGTTCTTGGTATTCTTCAAGGTATAGCTCTAAACTTGCTATGGTTGTTTATATATAATTTTTTGAATAACTCGTAACTGGATCATTGGTGGGAATATTGTTTGTTCATTTTTATGTTTATACACGCTTACGCATCTGATTAATAATAAGGTGTTATTTTTATTAAATATAAAATCAGATTTTATATTAACTAAAACGGATACCTAGATTCTCTACAGAACTGTGTGTCTTAATGCATATGTTATCTAGATCTTTGTCAGAGACCCTCATACACTCGACCATATCATTTTGAATCAGCAGGGAAACACCACTCAAGGTCAGATCAAACCATAATGGTACCGCCCAATCAGAGGGAAAGTGTATACCACTATGATTCATTATTAGCTAAGAAAATAGTTTAATGGGTTTAAATTACTTATGATTATGCTTCCCTTGGTCAGGTGTCAATTCCCCAAAGGTAATTACTTTTATAAAAACCAAGCACTTTGCGCTTTAATTTTATCACCATGCATCAGCAAGGCCTTACCAACCCAAACTCTCATTCCAAAACCTTTAACCTCCTTTCGAAACATCAATATGTTTTTACTCTACATAGACATAAAAAACTTGAATTTCCTAACTTGTCACACCCTCAAAAATCCACTTGAGGGGTTTTACTGTGAGCCGTGTGACAAACCAGGATCTAAGACACCAGTCATATAGAACGACCTCTATATGAGAAAAATACGTTTTAAAACCAAACAATCCAAAATAAGTTAACGAAAATGCAGAAGCATAAATAAACGTAAAGTATAGTGTACCCCAAAACAAACATCCAAACCAACATAAATTATCGTAACAATGCATCATCAAGAAAAATGTTTTGACACCCATGCTGTGCACCTAAAGCGTGAGTACCTTAGCGACCTGAGAAAACATGCAAGAAACAAGTGTCAACAATTATGATGAGTGAGTTCACATGTTTAGTTTACAATTATGAAATAAGTCATTTTCACAAGTTTCCACTGTTTCAATCCAAATAGTAAGTTATAGTATTTAACAGTTTATTGTTATATTAGTAGGTAGCTAACCCATGTTACGCCACGAAAGAGTTCGAAACCGAAGCTGACTGTTGTTGCTTTTGTTTGCTAGGTCTATCACTGACCATGGCCAGAAGTTAGGTCAATTCTACACCCGTTGACCATTAGCGGTCTAGCTAGCGCGACTAGCTCGGGTGGGGCTTGTCGGGCCCAATGGTACTACTCAAAATTCCCTCGCTATCCATCCAATACTAACGGTCCAAGGTATACAAGGTCTTTATGTGATAATTGCTACTTTGTGACCATAACAATATAACAAAAACCCTATTAAACAAAGACGTTATATTACCATAACGTTAAAGCATTACATTACCGTAATATGTACATGTTTTCTCCTCTTGTGTTTTATAAAATTTAAATAGTAGGGCCAGTGAACCCACCTTTGTTTTTCTCGGTATGACTTAAGTGAATTTCGAGCCGATGTGGTCAACCACTTCCTATTATGGTTACCATTAGGTTGTTAGTGTGTGTTTATGCAAAACACCTAACCCTACACGTATCTAACACATAGCATGCATCGCATTGATACTTAAATATTCATTCGAGAGAATTCATGTACAGGATCATAGCATAACATACAACATGTTAAACGACATAAGGGCTGTAAACGAACCGAATGAACACGAACAAAGCCATGTTCGTGTTAGTTCATTAAGGAAATTAACATGTTCGCGAACTGTTCACGAACGCATACCGAACATAAGTTTATGTTCATGTTCGTTCGTTAAGGAAATTCAGTTGTTCACGAACAGTTGTTGAACATTGGTCTCGAACACAAATGAAAGCAAGCGAACACTAACGAACGCAAGCAAATAAAAAAGAACGCAAACAGACATTTAACTTGAAAATAAAAAATAAAAATAGTGTCATCCTTAAAGATTGGATATAAGTAGTTAAATACAACCATCAAAATGATAAATCAAAAAATAAGAAGTCTAATAAACCACCAAACGATAAATCAACTTTAACTAACTTAGACATATTTATCCCCAAAAATGTCTTAGTTGTCCATATTTTAGCTAACTTAGAAAAAAAAATAGGGTTTCAAGTTTTTAATATGTTTGGATAAAAGCTTTATTATTTATTATTTTTTAATATAATCAAACGAACGCGAACTAACGTAACTGAACATATTACCGAACGTTCACGAACACAGTCAAACGAACGAGACATGTGTTCGTGTTCGTTCGCTAAGCTACCCGAACAAAATTTTTTGTTCGTGTTCATTTGTTAAGCTAATCGAACAAACATAAACGAACTTCCTGCCGAACGGTTCACGAACTGTTCGCCAAACGTTCGGTTCGTTTACAGCCCTAACGACATTCATGTAGGTGCTAAACAAGTATTAACATCCTATGATAACAAAAGCAACACATAGATACACATAATTCAATTCACTGCACTACCAGTTTAGAATTCCGAAACTTAGCTGTTTTAAGTGATTTTATTAAAATACTAAACGAGCTAAAAATTACGATAAATTTATGTGACGTGACAGATGGTCCACTTGTCCTTATGTAAAAGTTTTAGAGCTTAATTGTTTACAGAAAATTTAAGAAAAATCAAATAGTACACATAACTCTGATTCGTCACTTTCTGGCGTCAGTTTACGGTAAAAAGTATTTAAAAACCCTTGTTAACTCTTTTAACGAAATTCCAGTTGGCGAAGTTGAGGATCTCATAAAACTACCAACTGTATAAATTTCACATATTAATTCCAAACATGGACTAAGTTATGATATGCGTAATAGGCTGCAATTTCTATCGAAAAATGCAGCCTGCACCTTTGACACGGAAAAATTCATCTAAAATATCAAATCTTATCTAAAAAGTATGATTCTAGTGGGGTTTGAAAGATATTTTCTGGAATTACATTTTAGACTTAAGAAACACATGTTTTGTCCATTTTTTCCCACATTACAATCGATACAAGTCAGCTGTAAATTCTGATAAGGTTCTGTTTGAATTCAGCTTTCAATTAAAACATGTTTATGACATTATAACACTATTTTCAACAAACAAAAACCCCAACAACATCACATACACGAATTTAGCATCAAGTTTCATTATGAAGATAATACATAACCAGAACCCTAGTATGCATACTTGATCATAAGGTTACAAACTAACAAGTATCATAATCTAATCATTAAAATACACAATCCTAGCAAACCCTAACACATGTAACATCATGTTTTTATGCATCAAGAATGAAGATGATGACACAAGTATCATCATTTAATCATTAAAATACACAATCAAAAACTTCAAGTTTCATATATATAAACACAATGTAACACTAGAAGATGATTACTGGAAGCAAGCACCGAGTCTAGAGACGAAGATGATGACAATTCGAAAGCTTGTATGTATGTGTGTGTTATAGAGAGTTGCTGAGAGAGAGAGAGAGAGAGAGAGAGAGAGAGAGAGAGAGAGAGAGAAAGTCGTAGGGGAGGTGGGGGCGGCCTAGGGTTTTGGGAGTGTTATAATATATATATTTTTAAAAACTTTATCAAATGCACAAAAGGCCCCCCTGTTTTCTAAATCAAAACTCGAGTAAAAAGTTATCAACATAACTTTGTATAATGGCACACACGTCTCTTGTTTTGCAAAGTTAATCAAATTAACTTCTTATGTTACTAACTTGTACGTTTATTAATTGCATTTTACTGAAAAGGGTTAACGGCGTTAACCTGAAAGTATGTGATGTCACATTATCCCCATGTTGAAAGAATTTTCATCACGAAAATTGAGTAAGCATGAGTTGTATCGTTAAGTTTGATTGAGATTTTCCCCAGGCCATCACACAACTTAATGGTGACACAAGATTATTAGTACATTTTAAGGGTTAAGCCGAAAGACTTACGAACCAAGTTAATGACGACACTAATATTTCACTAACATTCAATAAACACTCTTTGACCTAAAGTCATTAACGCGCGCGCACACACACATACCTTATTTACCCATGATTTGTTTTAGTTAACTCCCTAATAAGGGGGTAAGTTTTCCCCGAACACTCACATAAAACTTAGCTAAGAATGGCCATGGTGATAGTTTTCATCAAACTTGGAAAAATTATGTTAACCATTAAATGCTTGATTACACTAATGATTCTTGAGTTTTTCGTAATTATTATAATAATTAGAGATAGTGGGTAGAAGAGAAGTGTCTTGTAGAGAAGAAAGAAAATTTAAGCAAGTGAAAATGGTGACCAAGTTTCTCTATTTATAGGCTGTTGGAGGCCCAGACACGGGGGCACGCCCCGTGTCCCCGTCTCTGGTTACCAGTTACTAGCAATAACTAGTTACCCCAAGCATGGGGCATGCCTGGGAGGCATGGTCGTGGTTAGCTCTTGTAGGCCCTACTGGATCTTCCCAAATCTTCCAGAAATCAAATTTTGTCGTTTTCTTCGAGACAAGGGGCGTGCTTGGGAGGCACGCAGTGGGTCTGGACTTTTCTGGTACGGGCTTCATGAAGTGGTCTTCGGGGCAGCCTTCGGGTTTGAGACATGGGGTGTGTTTGGACAACTTTTCATGATTTCTACAGATTTTTGCCCTGTTTTGCATCCCTTGTTCAATTTGAGTTCGTTTTGTCCTAAAACTATATCTTTAACAAAACTAATAAAAAAGTGAGTGTTGTTTGATATTAAAAACATGTGCACTTTTGCTTATGTAAAACTTATCCCGAGAACCATATAAGAAATTGAAGGGGTTGGGAATGCATTGAAATACTTTGGTTTAGTTACTAAAAATTTAAAGATTTTTACTACATGGGGTACTGTTTTTTAGAGAAAATTGCATATGTACTCTCCCTTAAAAAGACTCTTAATTGCATATTTACCCAAGCCTAAATTGAAATTGCATATTTCCATTGTACTTAAAATGACTAAATTACCCTTTTCAAAATTAAAAGATCCTTATCACATTCAGAGGGAAATCCAGGTTCAGAATATGCAAATAACTACTCATGCCTCTTCAGTTTCTTCTCTCGACGTCTCTCTCAGGCTATTCCATGGCCAAGTACAACATCTTTCTCATGCAATTTCGTGACATCCAACAAAAATAATGGTAATTCCGTACAACTTAAAAATTAATTATACATTTAATCGCGTCCGTTTATAACTTAATGCATGATTAGGTAACATAAAGGCTAGCAACCATAGGACATGATTAAACCTTACAAACAATATTGTTACCTTTGTCGCGTCGCGAGAAAACAACAAACTATGTCCGATATGTTGGCTAAAAAGCTGAAAACACTATTCACCTTAACACACTATTCATGCCAGCTAGTTTTGAAAATTGTCCGAATGAGAAAACGAATGACATGAAAGCTTATTACCATTGAAACATGAATAAAAACCCCTAATTATGGGAACAAAATACTAAGACACCTTAACTTTCAGGAAGATGCGCATACTTATAATTTTTCCGACCCGCAATAAATTGTATCATTTATAAATGTCCGCAACACAAAAAATTCAGCATTTTTATTTTTGCAAGACTTTTATATAATGTTATACATCCTAAATAAGCTTGGGGATATCAATGGGATATCCAAAACATAAGCTTCCGGTATTATATCACAACTTTCACACATTACCCGGTTTCGAGCCGACGAGCGAACAAGTGTTATTTTTACCATCTAAAATCAATACTAGTTAAGGCTAGTTAACATCCTAAATCACCATTAACCCTCTAATTAACCTCTTTTGCATAATGACTAAAATATCTACACAATAAACCATATATGCACATGTTTAAAATGTAAAAAAAAAATCATTTGGCCATACCTCCATATTTCGGCCATAACCCCCCCCCCCCCCCACACACACATGATGATTTGGAAATGGTCTTGATGGATTATGTTTGACTTGAAAAAGATTTCACAAGATAACTTATCAAATTCTCATCACCATACCTCCATTCTTGAAACAAAAATCACAACACCAAAACCCCTCTTGGTCTCTCCCTCCCTCACGGCTACATACCACCACCATTAACCACCCTTGCATCACCGCTAAACACCACATTTTAAGCTGATCTAAGAAGCTACACACATGGAGAAGCATTAGGAGGTTCTTGGAAGCTTTTATACCTTCTTAATCTTCATCCTAAAGTTCACCAATCACTTGCAAAGTTGTAAGGCCTAATACACGCATTTTAAGCTTGTTATATTATGTAGATTTAGAAAGTACATGTTAATCATCTTAAACTTAACTTAAATCAAAGATCAAAACACTAATCTTAACATAAAAAGTCTACTAATATGTTATATTATGTGTTGATGAAGTTGTTTAGTGCTTGTTAGTTTATATATTCTTAATGTTATTATTAAAGTAGGTTGTTTAGTATGATGATCTTGTATGAAATTGATTAAAAATGATGATTTAAACCTCTTGATGTTTAAAACTAAACAAGATCATCATCCTTATGATCCATGAACATTACTACAATTTAAAAGTGTTTTTTAACATCTTATAACTTTTATAAATATTAAAAATCATGGTTTACATTAAAATGGTCTTGAAAAGTGAGTTGAACAAGTGTTTAAATGAAAGAAACAAGGTTATAAAGTATGATAAATAAGGATATTTAAATGATCTTGTTAAACAAGTATAAAAGTGTCATCATATTATTTTAAAAGTGTGGTTAAAAATATATACAAAGTTCATGGAGCATCAGGAAATTTATGTGTGAAATATTACATGCAAAGTGGTGTTTTGAAACTTGATTTGAGCTTGATTGTGATTAAGGGGCTTAAACATGGTTAAAATATGTTTCTAAAATGTGGAAAACGCCATTGTTTAGGGGAAACTATGGCGAAATTTTTTAAATGTTAATCGCAATTAAAGTTTGATTAACAGGGTGATTAACAATGCTAAATGTGATTAGCAACTTAACCGTGATTAAGAAAGTTTTAACGCGAACGTTTAAGTCCTAAACTATAAAGGTTTTTAATAATAACTTATATATATTTTTATAAGTTAAAATGGGTATTATTTATTATATATATATTTTTAGGGATAAAACTATATGTATATATTTAATCACCATCATGTGTGTATGTGTATAAATCCTTCTGTATTTGGTGTATGTACTAGAGTTAGGAACATACAGATTAAATACAAAGAAAATACATCACACATGAAAACTATGTAAATGCTTAAATGTATGAAAACGGACAAGAAACTTCATGTATATCTTTATCGAAAAATAATACACAAAAATATACACATATGAAAGACACTTTTATTGAAACGGGATCAGGAGAAAACGCTCAAAAGTGTGAGAACGCTTCCTGGCCCAACACGTGTCACGCCGTTTAGAGAAGGGCGGAGGGGCTTTTTTGTCCTTTCATATTTTTTTAAACGCGTGTCATTTCATCTTTCCATTTTTGGCGTTTAATAAATACGCGGTGTTTTTATTGTTTTTAGATCAGGATCATAGTAAATATTTTGGCGTTTTAAGTATTGTTTTGGCGTTTTTATTGTTTTTTAGATCAGGATGCAGGCCTTTAATGTAAAAAAAACATAAGTAATTTTCTTGATTTTATTATATCAAGTGTTGTGCCATGTAGGATACACGCCTATAATGTGACAGACAATTATGGCGTTTTGAAAAGATAAATAAATTCAATTTTCCATGTAGTGACTTTTAATATAATAAATGTTTGACAATAACAATACCGTGTCTTCATTTTACTGTTTTAGCAATTACTGTTTCTTTCAATTTTTATCTGTCAATTAGTGTTGATTTTTTCAGTAATACTTTGTTTGCGTTTTTTGGCGTTTTGTATAGCAACATCGTGCTTTGCTAGCATTCGTTCTCACAGTTTTTCACACTATCAGGCGTTTTGGTTTTTGTAGTTTTTGGCGTTTTATACTCAATTTTTTTTAAATTAGTAGAGAATTAGATAATAAACAACAGAGAATAAGATAACAAACAATAGAAAATGAAAAAAAAAATAAAAATTATAATCTAATTTATCATCTAAATCTTCACTGTCATCAGTCTCTTCTACTTTAACCTTTTTGGCGTGTTGAACTTGTTTTTGAATACCTTATGTAGATCCTTATTTTCCTACATAACGGCCGTCTTTAGAAGATGCTTATTTTTTGTGGCATCCTTTATTGTGGGTGGATATATACTTGTTTGATGACATGTTGAAGACCAACGCCTGCTCTAATGTATTGATCCCTTCATGCCATCAATATATCCATCAAGAACAAAGTGACATGATATCATATCAGTGTCATCAGTCTCTTTTTCTTGAATATTTTTCCATCTCATCCAGCAAAAGATTATAGAGATACCCAAATCAGAGAAGAATCCATCAGTGAAACTTCATTCAGATCAATACTCAACATAGAAGAATCGAGGTTCTGCATCTGTGGCTTTTTTTAACTATTATTTTTGGCGTTTTAAAGTGAATGGTTTCTAGGAAATATGGCATTTGTTTTTGGTTTGTGATCAGTTGATTGTGAAGAGACGTCTCTCTTATAGGATGTTTTTGGCGCGTAGTTTAGGCGGGATTTTATTTATAATAAATGATATTAATAAAGTAGTTGTCTTTTCAGTTACTGTGTCTTTTTTACTGTTTTTTTGTTCAGCTTTTTATGAGTTTTTAGGGTCATAGACTTTCCATCTCCTAAGTTTGGCGTTTTTAATGGCTTTAAGTAGTTTTTGGCCTTTTTTTTTTTCATTTTTAGCTTTTATTAATATTAATATTTCTGCAAACTACTTTCATTATAGTTTGGGAGTTTTTGGCGTTTTTAGTGCATTATGGCGTTTCACATGCATTATGACTGTTTGGCGTTTTATTAATATAATGTATTTTTTTATTCTAAGTTGAAAAATACAAAACAAACGACAGAAAAAGAAAATTAAAAAAATAAAAATAGAAACAATTCATCTTCCAAATCTTCACTGTTATCAGTCTCTTTCTTCTTTGAATCATGTTCGTTGCCGGTTTGGCTTAGCCATGCTTGTGTTTTTGTGGCCATTTGGAAAGACAAAATGGCATTAGTTTTTTGTTTGAATATGTATCTTCAAACAACTCATCAGTGTCATTCGACTTTTCATGCCATTATAATATTCATCAATAACAAAACACAAAAAATGAAATAAGTCTAACGCCAGCATCTTTTTGTTTATGATTTGTCCATCTCATGCAGCAAAATGTTATTTGAGTCACAACACCTCAGGGAAGAATTCATTCTCCGAAACTTTGGCGTAGAACAATATTTGAATATACAAGAAACGATATTTGCCATTTTTGTCGTTTTACTAAGTAAAATAGTGTATCTGAAAGAACCGTCGATTTTTTGGAATCTTTGATGTTTGAGTGTTTTGTCGTTTTCTAAGATGAATGGTATATAGTAGAAAAATATGGCGTTTTTTGAGTAGGTGTGTTTGATGTTTGGGGATTTTGGCGTTTGTAAGATGAATGGTATATAGTAGAAAATATGGTGTTTCAGGTTTTGGGGGCTGTGTTTTTATGTCTGAGATGTTTTTGTTTATACAGGGATGTGTTTTGGTCCTTAATGGCGTTTTATTCATTAGTTTGGAGTTTTGGTATAGAAGTGTAAAGACCTTTTTACCCTTAATGAGGCGCGTCCACGTAATAAAATTGATGTTTTTTACGAAAACGCCACCGCGCCAATCTAGTCCATAGATTGTTTTAATCGGACGATCCATAAGCGTTCTCACCGTTCTCACACTTTCTTCCGTTTTCTCTAAATCCCGACACCACTTTTATTATACCCTTAAACGAGACGCGAATAACAGACAATCAGACATTGAACTAACCATTATATAACAATATATTTTGACAAGATAATATATATATATATATATATATATATATATATATATATATATATATATATATACAAAACCAACGCGAAATATAAAATAAACACTCTAACGAAATAAATGTGTCGTCATCGGCAACGATCGCCCAGGCGTCACGACAAGGAGCGTGCACATATCATGGACGACATTTGGTCACTTTCGACACGAATATATATATATATATATATATATATATATATATATATATATATGGCGTTTTATTCATTAGTTTGGAGTTTTGGTATAGAAGTGTAAAGACCTTTTTACCCTTAATGAGGCGCGTCCACGTAATAAAATTGATGTTATTTACGAAAACGCCACCGCGCCAATCTAGTCCATAGATTGTTTTAATCGGAGGATCCATAAGCGTTCTCACCGTTCTCACACTTTCTACCGTTTTCTCTAAATCCCGACACCACTTTTATTATACCCTTAAACGAGACGCGAATAACAGACAATCAGACATTGAACGAACCATTATATAACAATATATTTTGACAAGATAATATATATATATACAAAACCAACGCGAAATATAAAATAAACACTCTAACGAAATAAATGTGTCGTCATCGGCAATGATCGCCCAGGCGTCACGACAAGGAGCGTGCACATATCATGGACGACATTTGGTCACTTTCGACACGAATATATATATATATATATATATATATATATATATATATATATATATATATATAGGGTGGAGTTATTGTAAAAAAGACCAAAAGTGTGAGAAAGGTAAGAAAGAATCTCAACCATTAGATCTAAATTAATTGAAAAGGGTAAGATTGTAAATGCATTAACAAATTCAAATATGGTAATCCTTGATTTAAGGATTTGGAGAGAGAAAAACCTGGATTTTAGGACTTATAACCGTCCATAAATATAACACCATTCAGAGCATGTTCATACTTGGTGTTTTAAATATAACACAATTCAGAAAATATAACACCATTCAGCACAAAAATAACACCATTCAGTACAAAAATAACACCATTCAGCAGTAAATAAAAAAAAACACCATTCAGTACAAAGAATATAACACCATTCAGTACAAAAATAACACCATTCAGCAAACAAAATAACACCATTCAGTAAACAAAATAACACCATTCAGAAAAAAATAACACCATTCAGAAAATAAAATAAACACCATTACTGAAAAGAAAAAAATAACACCATTCAGTACAAAAATAACACCATTCATCAGTAAAATAAAAAAAAAACACTATTCAGTACAAAGAATATAACACCATTCAGTTCAAAAATAACACCATTCAGCAAACAAAAATAACACCATTCAGTAAACAAAATAACACCATTCAGAAAAAATAACACCATTCAGAAAATAAAATAAACACCTCTGTATCATCTTCTTCACTTCCGGCACCACCACCACTGCCACTTCCGGCACCACCACTGCCGATCCAGCACCACCACAACCGCCGCCGCTCGAACCACCACCACCGCCGCTGCCGCTCGCATCCGTCATCCGAATCAATAAACATGCAGCGAGATCTAACCGATTATATAACAGAAATCACCCGACAGTAATTTATCAGCAACCGTCGTCCGAAACCGGCTTCCGCCACCGTCCGACACAGTAATTTATTAACAACGATCGTCTTCAACAGCCGCTTCCGACACCGACTTCCACCACCGGCTTCCGCCACCGTCCGACACCGTAATTTATCAACAACGATCGTCTTCAACAACCGCTTCCGACACCGGCTTCCGATTGATGTTTAATCTTCCGATTCGTGGTGGTCTTGGAGTTGATCTTGGAGAGAGAAATTCTGAACGTATGCAAGATAGAGATCTGGAGAGAGAGAGAGAGAGAGAAATTGTAGGGATTTTGATTTAGAAAATGGGGATAAAAAGACACAATTGCCCTTAGATATTTCAATTAAGTCCAAATTAATAAAAATATTTTATAATTTGGTCCCTATTATCTCAACCATTAGATCAAAGATCTAATGGCTGAGATTCTTTCTTACCTTTCTCACACTTTAGGTCTTTTTTATAGGATCCTCTACCTATATATATATATTCGGTTACTACGATGAAACACTAAAAATAATGTAATTTTTATACTCGACAATATATATTTTCAAGACTACGAGAAATTCCGGAGAGTATAAAGTAAAAATTCGCTAAGTGTAAACATATGGGAACAGATTATGCAAGTAAACAAATACGTATAAAATACGTACAAAAATACACTTGGTGGAATTGCAAGAATACAAGAATTGTACATGTATAAAATACGTACATAAATACCAATAATGGAAGGTACAAGTATACACACGATATAAGTATACGTATAAATACGACAAAAATACCAATAATGGAATGTACAAGTATATATACGGTAGACATATACGTATAAAATACGCAAGTGCATAGTGATGTACTCAAATACACTTGTGGAAGTGTACACTCACAAAGAATACCGTACATGTACATTAACGTAAATACAATGTTAAAAATAAATATCTTTAACAATTATATCTAGAAAATATATACATATATATATTTGTGAAACAAATATACACACTCGAAGCGAATGTATTTGAAGAATATATATAACACATAACGAACTTACGCCCGTGCACGGCACGAAGATGCTTATGGGCTCAGCCCACTTATACCATGAGAGACACGGGGACTCAAATGGGCTAGGCCCATTCTTATTTGTGTAAGGCACAAAGACACTCTTGGGCTAGGCCCACTTATACCGTGTGAGACACGGAAACTCAAATGGGCTAGGCCCATTCTTACCTGTGCGAGGCACAAGGACTTTCATGAGCCATGCCCACTTATGCTCGTGCGAGGCACGAAGACACACAAAGGGCGGAGCCCGTTCGTACACATTATGAATGTAAAATATATATAAAAGAATTATATATATATTAAAACAAACATACGAAACAAATGCCAACATATTAAAAATACACAAGGGTTCCAAATACGTAACAAATACAAATACAATAACGTTCAATATGAGCAACATGTACACAGTTAATAGAAACCCAAGTGTCTAATGATTTAGAGCAATTTTAGGTTGTTGCGCGCTTTTGGATACCCCGATTTGCTAGTACATATTACGGACGCAAACTTGTGAGTTTATGTCCCCTTTTCTTTTAAACGTTTTCGGTTTTATAACTCTTGGGGGGGAAATACATGTTACTATGGTATATTAAGCTATGGAATGAAATATCGGATCATGTGCGAACAGGCGGAAACTTAAGCACCATTAATCTTGTTTAAGATCAAGGAACAAAATGGGTAGATCTATCGGGTACAGGACGAGCTCCACTCATGGGTCCTTGTGTGACCACATGGAGTGCTTTTGTTGTCCCCACCGGGTGGACCGGTACTAAACCGTCTACGGGTTCAGTGCTTCCTATGTCGTCACACATATTAAGGTCCTAGCTACACGTTAATGATCAACAAGTTCATTAACGCTTTACATACCAGTTTTCGATACTTGAACTTTCAAATGTTTTTAAGATTCATTTGATGCGCAATTAAAACATATGAACTCGCTAACTTTTGTTGATGTTTTAAACTTACATGTATTTCAGTAAATTAAGTGGATCTTGGTGCAAAAGGTTTCGGGTTTCAAGTTTGTCAAGAAGTCGATGTCATCCACATTTAGGAAGGGTTTGGTCCATATATCCCGTCCTCGAACGGGACATAGGATGCAAAGCCTTGATATCTTAAAAACTTTATTTTGTACAAGTCTATCTTGTAAAACTTATTAACTTATGTTGTCTTTTGTTTTCAAACAACTTATGACTTGTATTTTCTATTATGGTAATAGATGAACATCGTGCATGTTTTATTTCATATAGTTTGTTTACTTACATCGCATGCAATGAAAACCGATCAAGTCACACCGCACGTTCCTCCTCTGATGCGGGTGTGACAAATTTCACGGTCAATGATTCCACAACCGGCTATTAACATGCTTGGTGATTCTTCCTTTAGTCGCGATTCCACGGCCAAGCGATTAACATGTAAGATTTCAGTTTTTGTTGGTTTTTGCTTTTAATACATGTTTCATCATATTGATGGGGTGATTATTTGGATCACGTTCAAGGTTTGATAAATTATCATGGTTTCTACAAGATTTGATCAGTGTTTGTGTGTGTTTTCAACTAGTGTCACTGTTTCCATGTTATGTTTTGTTTTGTTTTAGTTGTCCTTGTCGAAGAGAATTTCTGTCACCATCTCTATTTATTGGTAAATTCCATCCTCATGTGGTCGATACATTATAATTATAAATTTCGTTATTTGTTTATTGGTAAATACAAGGTTTGATACATTATCATGGTCTGCTCTATTAAGTTTGTTTATTGAACTCTTTACAGTTGACTGTTAAAGACATAAACCAAATGACGAGCTAAAAAAGACATAAACGTCGACAGTGTGATGAGTATGGACGCCATGAAAAACATTAAAACATTCTATCCATCAACAAGTAAACGTGAAAAAAGTACAAAAGCTTCTGAAAATAACTAATTAAATTCAAGCAATTTGTTTTTTGGTACCATAATTAGTCAAAAACTTTGGCATCTATCTTTTGCAATTTTGGTTACTGTTCCGTCGATTTTTTGTGTTGTTTTTTCGAGATATTTTTTGGTACGGTGATGGATTAAAGTTTTTGCTTTTTTTTTTTTCATTTAGATGATTATTACACATATTTTTATAATTGTTACAATAGCTTGTGATAAAAGTACACTAATGAAAAAACGCAAAAAAAAAAAAAAATTAAAGACTCAAGAAACTGAAAAAAAAAAACTACCTAGCGAAACGTAACAAATATAAAAACAAAAAAAGGTGAAAGAAAAAAAAACTCGTAAGAAATGGGTAATTATGTATTTTTTTAAATTTTAGTAAAAATTAAGGGTAAAACAATAATTATATAACATGTTTTTTATAAAATAAATCAAAACCGATGAATTCATAAGTTTATTAGCTCAGGAAGGAAATATATGTAATTTTAGTTAGATAAGCATGCAAAGAAACAAATATGTAATTGGCTTTTTTGTTATATGAAAAATGGTAAATGCTATGACTAATATTATAAAATAGAATGCACTATGTGAGTGACATAACACATTTCCCATTGATGATACATAAGCTTTAATTTCCTTGATACAATACATGAGTACCTCCAATAAAAAATTCGGCCAAACAATATTCAGACCAACTAAAGCCTCTCAATATGAATTTAAAAAATTACAAAGTCTTGGTACTTATAATAAGTATTTAATTTAAAAAAAAAATAGTATTATGATTTCTAAACCTTTGCATGTAGTCTATTTTTAAAGTAAACAAGAAAACCTTGCATGGTTGTTCTGTTCATACTAACCATAGGTAAAAAATTTTTAACCTGCTACTTCATTAAACTGACATGCCTACAGAAGACGATAATACATTATTTTACTTTTCTTAAATACACCAATGATTACCAATATATTTTATATACATCATGGTTTATTTTGGTAAATATAAAAATTTTATTGTATCCAACAAGTTGAACTATATATTTTTATTATTATATGTAGTCCTTGTCATATATCTTTATACATAACATGTATATCATTTTACAACATGGTCGACCTGTACAAAAATACGAAAAGCAAATCCTACAATATATTTGCATCTCCATCCAGGTCTTTGTCTTGGAGGGTGTGATTCCTAGGTATCATACGTAGCCATCCTCTTTATCGCGAGTTTTAAATTTCAAAATATTATTCGTTTCTTTTCACTCATTTATTGAATATACGAACTTCCAAAACAATCCTTAAAAAATAGTTCAATCAAATAAAAGTCAACATTTTAGTACACCAGCATTATTCTTTTTAGATCAATCTACAGTGTTTAAATATTGATACCAGAAGATGACACGCTAATGATTAAATTGTGCTAGTAAAGGACGAAACTTAATAAGCCAAACTTTTGTTCTGTTTAGAATTATGAGCGACCACATAACATAATGGATAGAAACGTTTCGACAAGTTGAACGTTGAGATACATGGCCATAGATGATTTGCTGTGTCACTGCCACGCTTTGGTCCTTAATTTTAACTAAAAGTGAAAAAATGACTTACCACTGTATATCGAGTTTAATTTACATTTCTTTCCTTACACTCTTATTTTCTTGTTAGACAGGGGTGGATCTACACTGAGTTGGGAGGTTCCCAGAAACCCGTTCGGTTCGTAATTTATAGTTTTAAATTATATAGAAAATTCTAAAGGAACCTCTTAATATTTTGTAAGGGAGCCTTGTAAACAAATGTATAGTGTGTTAAACTAGTGAATATGAGCGTTGATTTAATTTGTGGCCCCATGATCGAGTCAGGTTAAGCTCTTTTTTCCCCATTTTTTTGCGTTAAAGAAAATCTGAGATTATTTTCTTGTCTGTTATATTTTATTGGAGAGATTATTTTCTTGTCTGTTATTTTTATTGAAATCCGAAACCATAGGATTGTTTGGTTGTTGAAGATTAATTGAAAAATGGTAATTGAAAAGGCCTACAGTAACAGTACTATTATTGCTCCACCGAAGCCAAGAAACAAGTCAAAACCAAAGGGTGTTTGACTTTTTGTTAAAAATCAGTGGACTCGATTATATGAGAAGCCACATATAGGTTTAGGGTGTAAAGAGTGGTTAAACACTTAAGAGTGGCAAACTAAAAAATCAATCAATGAGAGTGTGTCATGTCAAAGTGGTAAACTATCCTCAAAAGTGTTGGCAATGGTTTAGACACTTGACGAAGTGGTAAACTATTAAAAAAAAGGAAAAAATGTGTGATTGGTTGAGATTGGAATGGACCCCACCCCACCCCACACTACCCTCTCTCTCATACACTACCTCTCTCTCCTACAATCATCTTCCCCGAATCGGCGAGCCCTCACCGCATGACCAAACAAACCGCTTCGGCAAAGGGTTGGCGGCGGTGTTTGCCGCGCGGCAATGGGGTTTGCCGAACCCTTTGCCGAGCCCACACCGTATACCCTTATGTTAAATTCAACTTGTTTTTTTTTTTAAATCCAAAATTGACTACAGTAATTTTCTAAATCATTTGAAAACTTAAGTTCTTTTAATGTTTGAAATATCAAGAGTTCTTGAAATTTGAACAACATTGGTTTTGTTTCTTTAGAATTGGTTTTGATTTGCCTTGCAACCGAAAACTCGTATACCATTCTTGGTTATAATGGTTAGTTTTGATTCACTTTGTGACCGAAAAACCTGTGTAGCGTTTGTGTTTAGAGTAGTTGGTTTGATTTGTTTGGGAAACTGAAAAGCCATGTACTATTGTCCGTGGAGACGACAGTTCCTCAAACCGACCCGTATTTTTTATATGTTCGGACACATGATATTGGATCATTTAAAAAGGGAACCCCTTGGAAAAAAATTCTGAATCCGCCACTGTTGTTAGGTTGATTGTGTAAAGAAGAAAAAGGGAGATCTGTTGTCTTCTTTTCTTTATTCTTGGTTATGGAAGGATTGAATGCTCTTGTTGAAGATATGGTTGGCACATGTACGTTTCAGGGGGTTCAAATTGGTAAAGATATGGTGTCTCTATCTCATTTATTCTATGCCGATGATGTTATTGTTCTCATGGTCTTTGGATAATGACGTCAATATTATTAGTGCATTACAATGTTTTTATGGCTTCTGGTTTGAAGATCCTTCATAAGTCTAGTTTATTTGGGGTGGGGTGGCTTTTTCAGTGGTTGAGAGATACGTGATTAAATCTGGAAATAAACCGGATAAGATGCCTTTCTTTATTTGGGTCTTCGAGTTTGATCCAATATGTCTAGTATCCAGGGATGGCATATGATTATGGACCGGTTTCAGAAGCGACTCTCTAGATGGAAGGCTAACGTGTAATCTATCGATGGTCGTATGGTGCTCTTAACGTCTGTGCTAGAAGCTCTAGGTGTCAGGTTAAGAACTTTTGGGAGGCAAATTGGCGTAAATTCTTTTTGGGGTGGTGAAGCTTTAGAAAGGAAAGTGTAGCATTCAGTTATGCTCTGTTACAAAAATGGAGGTTGAAATTTAAAAATAATTTTAATCTTCCTTAGGTTAAACTAACCCAATCTATTCACGGTTTTAAAGAGGGTATTTTTGAAAGTTTCGTGTGGCCTAGAGGGAATGGAGTTTGGCATTTGATTGTACAATCTATTGTTGTCCTTCGTGAAAAATATGTTATTCCTCGCTCAGCTTTAAAGAAAAAGATTGGTAACGGTCGTTCAACTCAATTCTAGCATGATTTTTGGATAGGAAATTCATCTTTATATTTCAGGTTTCCGAGAATTTATAATTTAGAATTGGATAAAAATTGTTCAACTCAAGATATATGGAATAGTTCAGGCTAGTGTTGTAATTGGCGTCACCATGTTAGGGGCGGGGTTGAGAATTTGCAGCTAAATGATCTTCTTTTCATTTTGGACCGGCTTTCTTTTGTAAGAAGATGATGATAAATGGATTTGGGAGTTGGACATTGAAGAGGAGCTTTCTATTAAACACGCAAGTGTTGATACACTATGTGGACGCGGCTCGCTCGTTACGGGTCCGGAATGAAGATCAAAGCCGATATCCTCCATCGAGCTTTGATTTGATCTTGTTGCTGCTAAACTGTTGCTGATCTGCACCTTGGTTACATGACGAAACTCTGATCCAAGCAGCTCATGACGAAACTCCTGGAACATGCTGTTTGACGAAACTTGTTGAAGAAACATGAGTTTCGTCGGGTTAGGAGTGTAACGAAACACTCCATGTTTCGTCACAATGATCTTTCGCGAGAGGTTTCGTCGCTGAAGGAACTTTCGTCGACTCCTGAGGATGTTACGTCGTCCTGCTTCAAGTTTCGTCGGCTCCAACAGTGTTTCGTCGACCTGAACATGTTTCGTCGACCAGGTGCTTATTTAAGCAGCAGACAGGAGACCCAGAAGTGGTGAACATAGAACGAACACAGTGAGATGAGAGAACTAAGAAAGTGTTAGCGTATTTTATGTAATCGTTGTAAACAACTTTCTGGTTTAATATATTGTGAGCGTTAATCTTTGAATCTTTGTGTCTCGTTCGTGTCGATCTTTATCTGGGTTTTGCTTTCTCGGTTGGATTCCGCACAACCGGGTCAGTTCGTATACAAGGATTAGGCGACTAGATCCTCCGCTAGTTGGACCTACAAGTGGTATCAGAGCCTTGGCTCTTCTCCTTGTTAAAACCGAGTAGATTTTCATGTGTTTTTCCCAGATTTGTTCTTGAAAGTTTGAAACAAAAGTTTAATATTTTCTGGAAAAACAAGTTTATAACCTTGAAAATCTTTATATTTTGCTGATTAGTTTGCTGAAAAACCTTGTTTACATGTTAAGATTTGGTTTTTATTAAACTTTTTGTGCAAAATTGTTCTCGGAAATTTCTCCAGTGACCGGAAAACTCTTAAGTTTGACCGGAATTGTAAGGACATGCAAAAACGTCCCAAAACGACCCGTAAGTGGAAACCCGAACCCCTGAAACCCTAACATGCATGAAAAACCAAGAAATTAAGAAAAGTGGGTTTCACGCGGGCCGCGTAAACCATAAGAGGAGTTTACGCGGGCCGCGTCAACTCAACTTTGACCGGATAAGCGTTCCAGGCCACGTGTCGCACACGTGGCAGGTCTACCGATGACACGCTAGCCCTAGTGTACGACTAGGTGGCCCTCGCGGGCCGTGTAAGATGAAGAGAGGGTTTACGCGGGCCGCGTAAACCCCATTTTTCAGCTATAAAAGGGTTGGACATGAGCAGTTCACCTGTGCTCGAGAAATCAATCAAAAACGAAGTTCTACTGCTTGAAATCACACTTTTACGTAGAGAAACGCTGCTACGATATAGGGTATTAACACGATCGCTGCTACGATTTGTAGGATCGTGAAACGACCTAACGAGTCAATCAGAAGAGTGCTCAGACAGAATCAGAGGCGGAATTCATTGATTCTGTCTTTGTTTAGCTTGTATTCACTATTAACTGTCTCGTTTATTGATCTAGAAGCAATTTACAGCACGTACACATTTCGACAGCACTTCGGCGTCGGAAACAAGAAGATTACAACTGATTTCGCTTGGATGGCTATTTATAGACATGTGATTCCGCTTGAACATGCTCAAGCGGAATTACTCATTCAAGCGAAATAACATGTTCAAACTAGATTACAGGTTCAAGCGGAATTAAGTGGTTAATTTCGTTTGAAATGACACTTTGTCATTTCAAGCAGAATTACCTCTAAACCTAATTTCGTTTGAGTTTTCTCGTATAACGTGCCTAAGACTCGAACTAAGATGAAGTCGACAGACAACTGCACTAACAGACTCCCCCTTGAATGTTGACGGAATCTTAAGTGAGAGTCTTCATCATAACGACTCTTCAATCTTGAACGGTCTCTTTTCTTTCTTATCATGTACCATAATCTTCTCTTTGGCTCTAACCTCGTCAGACTCCCCCTTTCATCATGCTGGGATCGCTGTCTGGAATTAGCTATCACCTTGAGATCAAACCCAGGCTTTAACTCTGTTCAGCTTATCACCTACACAATTCTCACCAAACCATAAGTTTTTACTTAAATCAATAAGAAAAACTTACTGGTAATAGTTATATCAAGTTCAAATTAATGACCCTGATTAACTAATCTCAATTTCTTTCTTAAAACAAATATCTTTATTTAAGCACACATTCTCCAACCCAAAATTCATCCTGTTTAGCACTTGGAATTTTGAATATCAGTTCTCCAACACCAGTTGTCGAAAATCTTTTTGACTTTTTCAAAAGTTTATGCTAAAACACACTAAAATCTTTTTGGATTTTTAATGAAATGAAATACAATAAAAAATATTTACATACACTATTTTTGTGAGCTTGTGTAAGAGGATCATATCAGTTTATGTGACCAATCACAAGCACCGTTAAGCTTTAAACATTTTCAGTTCTAAACGATTCACATAGATTGACGATATTGTTGTCCACTTAAACTCAAACTAAAAACTTTCGAAATGCTTACCGATACGTTAAAGTATATTAATTTTGCACTAAGTTATTATGGACCCCACGATCTCAGCATGTCCCCTCATCATGCAATACACTGACTCAAGTAATGCCTTTAAACTTTTATCAACTGTGATTTGTGCAAAAACAAAGCAGAATGTTTAAACATTAACAATCAGGTCGATACTTCCGTATACGCAGAGAAAGTCCAATGTTTAAACAAAATAAGAAAATAAAAATAAGTTGAAATTGTTTAGGCTTTAACCACCAGGTCGATACTTCCGTATACGCAGAGGTGATCCAAAGCTTAAACGAAACACCAAAGAAAATAAAGCAGAATGTTTAGGCAATAACATCCAGGTCGATACTCACATATACGCAGAGGATGTCCGATGCTTAAACAAAATAAAGAAACAAAACAAGTTTAAATCTTTTCAAAAAGAAAACACAGAATCACAGTGACTTTTCAGCAAAGTTGTGAAAGCTCACAAACTTAACCGGTTTTATGTCTTTCGACAATCAGCGATTTACCTGGATTACCACCAGATAGGGAAATTTCTATAATTTCAGAATACCCAGATGTATTTCCAGAAGATTTACCTGGATTACCACCAGATAGGGAGGTAGAATTTAGGATTCATCTAATTCCAGGAACTATACCAATATCCAAGGTATCTTACCGGTTAGCTCCTACAGAAATATTAGAACTGAAAAAGCAATTAGATGAATTACTAAGTAAAGGTTTCATACAACCTAGTTTATCCTCACGGGAGGCACTAATATTGTTTGTTAAGAAAAAGGATGGTTCGATGAGAAAGTGTATTAATTATAGGGAATTGAATAAGGTTACAATTAAGAATCAATACCTATTACCTAGAATTGATGATCTATTTAATCAAATTTCAGGGAAATAGATATTTTTCTAAGATCAACTTATGTTCCGGATATTATTAATTAAAAGTATCAGAGGAAGATGTACCTAAGACTGTTTTCAGGACTAGGTATGATCATTACAAGTTTATAGTCATGCCCTTCGAATTAAAGAATGCACCTGCAGCATTCATGGACATGATGAATATGATCTGTAAACCGTACTTGGATAAATTTGTAATTGTCTTCATAGATGATATACTTATTTATTCCAAAAGTCAGGAAGAACATTATCAGTACTTGCATGCACTCTTAACTTTGTTAAGAAAAGAGAAGTTTTATGCCAAATTTTCGAAGAATGAATTTTGGCTGCTAAAAGTGAAATTTTAGGTCATATAGTGAATCCCGAAGGTATTCACGTAAATCCTGATAAGATATTACCAAATGAAAGGTTTCCCTAATCCGCAATGGAAATTAGAAGTTTAGTCGGATACTACAGACGATTTATTAAGGATTTTTCCAAAATAGCTGTATTATTAACTAAGTTAACCTGTAAAATAGCTAAGTTTGAATGAGGATCTTAAAGCAGAAATTAACCAAATACTCAGATATTAGCCTTATGAACTAAAGATTTTGAAGTATAAGGTAATGCTTCAAAGTTAGGATTTGAATGCATGTTAATGCAACACAAAAAGGTAATTGCGTATGCATCAAGGTAATTGAAAAAGAACGAAGGAACTATACCACTCATGAGTTAGAATTAGGAACCATAATTTTGCCTTAAGATTTGGAGACATTATCTGTATGGAAGTAAGGGTACTATCTATACGGATTATAAGAATTTAAGATATATATTTTTGGGCAAAAAGAATCAAATATGAGACAAAGGAGATGGATGAAAATCCTAAGTGACTACAACTGTGATATTCAGTATCACAAAGGAAAGGATGAAGACGACAAGAGATCGTCAGAAAAGTTATACAGATAATAGATGAAAGCTGTTGGAGTTCGAGTTGGAGACAAAATGTAATTGAAAGTATCTCCTTGGAAAGGAGTAAGAAAGGAAAGCTAAGTCCAAAATACATAGGACCATTTCAGTAATCCAACGTATAGGACCAGTTGCTTATAGTTTACAACTACCAAGAAAGTTAGTTGGAGTACATGATGTATTTCATATATCCAATCTCAAGAAATGTTTATCAAACGAATCATTGGTAATATCTCTTCGAGATATAGAGGTAAATGAAAAGCTGAAATTTGTTGAGAAACCACTTCAATTTTAAAGATCGAAAGATCAAGTTTCTCAAACATAAACGACTAGTTTAGTCAAAATTAGATGAGATCCAAAGAGAGAAGCTGAATACACTTGGGAGCTGGAATCAGAAATGAAGCAAAAGTATCCTCAATTATTCCAGTAAATCTCGAGGACGAGATTTTTATTAAGGTGGGGAGAATGTAACGACTCTCATCAAAAGTCATAATTATTTAATTAATTTGACCAATAGGAAACCCTAATTGAGACACCCAAGTGATTCTGCGCAAACCCTAAGATTTTCAGAAAAATCAGAATCAGGATCAGGGCCCCTAAAATTCAGGGGGGGTATTTCCTAGTTACGATTATCCACTTAAAACGTAGGCAGAAAGGAATTTTCAGAAACCGTCGACTCAGCTGAGCTAGTCCCACACGTGGCAACCCTATGCATGAAAATAGTTCTCACGCGGGCCGCCTCAAGTTAGCTTAATTCTCACGCGGGCCGCCTAAGGGACAAAATTCACCTATAAATACAGGAGTTTGGGACTTGATTCTGGGAGTTGAAACGACGAAGAAATTCCAATTCTACACGGAGTTATGCTCTGTTTATCACAATTAACACACACAGGCACTAAATCGACGCCACAATCAGGGTATTAGCACAATCGCTATTACGATTCATTGTCCGATCGATCAATATATCCAATGGATGTTTAAGTGCCGCCCACATTAGGGTTATACTTTATCGTTCGTCATTAATTTGACGGATCATCGTTAATTCGATGGATGAAGTATTATACTTTGTCGTTCGTCATTAATTTGACGGATCATCGTTAAATCGATGGATGAAGTATTGCACTTTGTCGTTCGTTGTAAAAATTTGATCTCGTGAGTTATCGTAAATTGCTGGATTGATTACTAACCCAGTTTTGTGTGCATTGTTATTAAATTTAGGATAAAAGGCTAAATCAGTAGGCCAAACTCTGCCCGTATAAATCTGCAAAGTGAGTCATTCTCCTTTTCTCACAGTTTGTGAGTCATTCTCTTTTTATCAAATGTTTTACAATACCTCAAATTATTTTCAAGGTTATAATTACAAGGACTAAGTCGTGGATATCTTGAATTACTGGTTAGTGGGGTATTGTGCACATTACTAATTGTCTCCCAGTTAGGTTCATTGACCTACTCGGGATAATCACTGTTAGGTTCATTGACCTACAGGGATAATCGTCACTATTTAGGTTCATTGATCTAAATAGTGGTATGACCATCGTCACCATTGTGACATGTCACCATTGTGACATAGAGCCAGATAAAGATAAGATAGAAGCCATTGTAATCGCTCTTATGCTGTAATTGATAACTATGCATCATTATGCAAAATAGAATGATTCACTCAGTATTTCCCGCTGACAAAACCTTTTTCAAACATGTTTCAGGTGACCTGTTATGAACCAGGAAAAATGCCATATAGCACTACAAGCTCAAAGAAGTGGCTCAGTATAAAATAAAGAAACATGTTTTGTAAAATAAAAGATTTCTTCGTGAAATCAATTGATTGTAAATTACCGGGTTTTATCCCGCGTTGTGAAATAAACGGGAAATATTTACATTTTAAAAGATCCTGATGAAAACTTCCGCTGTTAAACTCAATTAAATAAATACCACGGGATTTCTGTCCCGCTGCTCCTGAAACGGGTCAAACCGGGTCGGGGGCCGTGACAGAAAAAGGTGGTATCAGAGCCACTTATCGAGCCACTGATCTAAGCCAATTAAGTATTTAGAAAATACTTAATTTTTTATTAATTGCTATTTTGTGATTATATGTTTTATTATCTGACTAATTTTGAATAGTATGGGCAGATTTTTATATGTTAGCTACTGTAGTAGTAAATATAAATCTTTAAATAATTTGACTCAAAGTTTTAGCACTTTTATTATTTAAAGTCTAGAAACCTTATTCAGTAAATAAATTTACAAATAAAACCTAGTATGTTTTCATATTCGGTTGTTTCATAGTTACCCAATATGAAATAATATTTGAAATTTTTCTATGAAATTTGATATAAACTTAGTAACTGTGTGTATCTTGCATAAACAGCATGAGTGATCTGTCGGAAGCCCTTCAGAATTTAAATCTCTATCCAGTAAGAATAGAAGTTTCCAGAGATTTCAATAGGTATATTCCAGACATAGAAGAACCTATAGAATTCAACGCTTTACCTCTCGAGAAACCCAAGTCTAAGAAAATGGAAATTGGAGAAAGCTCTAGGCAAGTTGAGGGGTTACCATCTCAAGAAGAACTAGATTTTATAATGGCAACAGATGATACTATTGAGTCTGTTAATGAAAATGATTTTATTCATTCTCTTGAAACACAACTACCAATGAATTTAGAATCAGCTATTCCAAACCTTTCAATCCACTCGCAAATAGACGAATGGGTGACTAATGAAATACTGTTACAAAACCATCCCTATAGGCTTTTTCCTAAGTTCAATCCAGAACCTTTACCAAATTCATCAATGAGTAACAAGAATATGGCTAAATGGATGCTGGGAATAGGATCCAAGAAATTTTGGGACAGATTTCTTGGAAATACGATGAGAAGGAACGCCGTTACTAGAATACCACCTGACAAAGGATAGGGGATTTTGAAACTGTAATTATGTAATAGTAATAGTAAAATCAGTATGTGTAAAATAAATAATAAAACGGTTGTATATAGAAGCATGATATAAAGAAATTTTAGAAAGTTACAAATTTTGTTTGTATATTCGTTTACGTGATTATGTGCAATTAAATCGTGACATTGGATTATTTTCCTTTATACTAATTATTTATCTATAAAATTAGATATCAGATGGAAAACATTAATAATGAACCAGTTAATGAGGATAATCAATCTGAGCAACAACCGGGGGATCAATATGTGACTAGGCAAGATATAGAAAATATCGTTGCTCAAGGGATAGCCAACGCTATTCCAGGAATAGTTGCTCAAGGGATAGCCAATGCTATTCCAGCAATCATTGCTGCTGTTAAAACTCCAATCGAACCACAACAAATCGTTCCTAGCAAACGTATTTCTGAAGATAACTTCAGTAATAGTGTAAACGGAGGCAATAATCATGTTAATCATGATAATGAACCACGGCAAGCTCCGCTCCCTAAGAAAATGAAAGTTGCAACGCCTGGTTGCACTTACAAAGAATTTCTTGCTTGTAAACCCACTGAGTTTGCAGGCAATGAAGGAGCGACTGCGGCACTGCGTTGGTTAGAGAAAACCGAGGCAGTAATTGCCATAAGTAAATGTGCTCAGGATGATCAAGTCATGTACGCGTCAAATCTTTTCAAAGAAGTGGCGCTAGAATGGTGGAACACAGTGTTACAGGCAAAAGGAAGAAAGATGGCGTATGCTATGAACTGGGAAGAATTTAAGAGTCTTGTAGAAAGAAAATTCTGTCCTGAATATGAAAAAGATCAAATGGCAAATAAGTTTTTAACCCATCGGATGGTGGATGTAGATTGTCGAGGGTATACTACGACATTCTTCGAATATGCTCGAGTGGTACCAACCCTGGCTTCGCCAGAACCGGTACTTATTTCTCGTTATATTTGGGGATTGATTTCCGAAATCCGTAATATCGTCAAGGCTGCGAAACCTCGCTCAATTGATGATGCGGTGGATTTAGCCAATACTCTGACTGACGAGCTAGTACGGACAAGAGAAGAAAATAGAAGAAAGGAAGTAGCCCAAAAGATTACCCAAGAATTCCGTTCGGGTAACCATAACAATTTCAAGAAAGGAGGGAATGGGCAATCTTCTACTAGTCCATTTTGCAATTTTTGCAAAAGGAAGCATTTTGGAAGATGCAAAGGATATTGCAATTTTTGCAAGATTCCAGGACATCAGGAAGAAGACTGCAGGAGGAAGAAATTTTCAGTCTGCTACAACTGTGGAGAAACTGGACATCTTAGGCCAGATTGTCCAAAACTGAATAAACCATTTGACAATCAAGCTAAACCAGCAGAAGGAGCAAAAAGGAATGCGAGAGCCTTTCAGCTGACTACTCAAGAAGCCGAGATGATTCCAGATGTGATAGCCGGTACGTTTTAGTTCACAATGTTTACACAAAAGTATTATTTGACTCCGGTGCAAACCAAAGTTTTAGAAATACTTCATTCTGCCAAACTCTTAATTTACTTTTAACCAGTGTTAGGCAGATTTCTATATTAGAAACGACAGATGGGAATTCAGTTAAAATAAATAAGATTCTGCAAAGCATAGAAATAGAACTTTTAAGTCATAAATTTTCTGCAACCCTATTATCTATGAAATTAGTCGAAATCAAGATTGTGCTAAGAATGGATTGATTAGTAAACAACTATACTCGAATTATCTGTGATAAGAATTCTATAGAAGTTTGAGCAATCACTGGAGAAGTAATAATGATTACAGGAGATAAGCTATGTAAAATCCTAAAGTTCATATCAGTAATAAAAGTTGCTAACTATGAACTAAAGCAAGGAATAGTATACATGATTTCAATAATCATCAATACTAAAGATAAAGAAATTAAGGAAATTTCTATAATTTCAGAATACCCAGATGTATTTCCAGAAGATTTACCTGGATTACCACCAGATAGGGAGGTAGAATTTAGGATTCATCTAATTCCAGGAACTATACCGATATCCAAGGTATCTTACCGGTTAGCTCCTACAGAAATATTAGAACTGAAAAAGCAATTAGATGAATTACTAAGTAAAGGTTTCATACAACCTAGTTTATCCTCACGGGAGGCACTAATATTGTTTGTTAAGAAAAAGGATGGTTCGATGAGAAAGTGTATTAATTATAGGGAATTGAATAAGG
Organism: Helianthus tuberosus; assembly: GCA_030545235.1. NCBI lineage: Eukaryota > Viridiplantae > Streptophyta > Magnoliopsida > Asterales > Asteraceae > Helianthus > Helianthus tuberosus. The sequence goes on from CM060399.1 coordinate 2,914,371, forward strand.
TTACAATTAAGAATCAATACCTATTACCTAGAATTGATGATCTATTTAATCAAATTTCAGGGAAATAGATATTTTTCTAAGATCAACTTATGTTCCGGATATTATTAATTAAAAGTATCAGAGGAAGATGTACCTAAGACTGTTTTCAGGACTAGGTATGATCATTACAAGTTTATAGTCATGCCCTTCGAATTAAAGAATGCACCTGCAGCATTCATGGACATGATGAATATGATCTGTAAACCGTACTTGGATAAATTTGTAATTGTCTTCATAGATGATATACTTATTTATTCCAAAAGTCAGTAAGAACATTATCAGTACCTGCATGCACTCTTAACTTTGTTAAGAAAAGAGAAGTTTTATGCCAAATTTTCGAAGAATGAATTTTGGCTGCTAAAAGTGAAATTTTAGGTCATATAGTGAATCCCGAAGGTATTCACGTAAATCCTGATAAGATATTACCAAATGAAAGGTTTCCCTAATCCGCAATGGAAATTAGAAGTTTAGTCGGATACTACAGACGATTTATTAAGGATTTTTCCAAAATAGCTGTATTATTAACTAAGTTAACCTGTAAAATAGCTAAGTTTGAATGAGGATCTTAAAGCAGAAATTAACCAAATACTCAGATATTAGCCTTATGAACTAAAGATTTTGAAGTATAAGGTAATGCTTCAAAGTTAGGATTTGAATGCATGTTAATGCAACACAAAAAGGTAATTGCGTATGCATCAAGGTAATTGAAAAAGAACGAAGGAACTATACCACTCATGAGTTAGAATTAGGAACCATAATTTTGCCTTAAGATTTGGAGACATTATCTGTATGGAAGTAAGGGTACTATCTATACGGATTATAAGAATTTAAGATATATATTTTTGGGCAAAAAGAATCAAATATGAGACAAAGGAGATGGATGAAAATCCTAAGTGACTACAACTGTGATATTCAGTATCACAAAGGAAAGGATGAAGACGACAAGAGATCGTCAGAAAAGTTATACAGATAATAGATGAAAGCTGTTGGAGTTCGAGTTGGAGACAAAATGTAATTGAAAGTATCTCCTTGGAAAGGAGTAAGAAAGGAAAGCTAAGTCCAAAATACATAGGACCATTTCAGTAATCCAACGTATAGGACCAGTTGCTTATAGTTTACAACTACCAAGAAAGTTAGTTGGAGTACATGATGTATTTCATATATCCAATCTCAAGAAATGTTTATCAAACGAATCATTGGTAATATCTCTTCGAGATATAGAGGTAAATGAAAAGCTGAAATTTGTTGAGAAACCACTTCAATTTTAAAGATCGAAAGATCAAGTTTCTCAAACATAAACGACTAGTTTAGTCAAAATTAGATGAGATCCAAAGAGAGAAGCTGAATACACTTGGGAGCTGGAATCAGAAATGAAGCAAAAGTATCCTCAATTATTCCAGTAAATCTCGAGGACGAGATTTTTATTAAGGTGGGGAGAATGTAACGACTCTCATCAAAAGTCATAATTATTAAATTAATTTAACCAATAGGAAACCCTAATTGAGACACCCAAGTGATTCTGCGCAAACCCTAAGATTTTCAGAAAAATCAGAATCAGGATCAGGGCCCCTAAAATTCAGGGGGGGGGTATTTCCTAGTTACGATTATCCACTTAAAACGTAGGCAGAAAGGAATTTTCAGAAACCGTCGACTCAGCTGAGCTAGTCCCACACGTGGCAACCCTATGCATGAAAATAGTTCTCACGCGGGCCGCCTCAAGTTAGCTTAATTCTCACGCGGGCCGCCTAAGGGACAAAATTCACCTATAAATACAGGAGTTTGGGACTTGATTCTGGGAGTTGAAACGACGAAGAAATTCCAATTCTACACGGAGTTATGCTCTGTTTATCACAATTAACACACACAGGCACTAAATCGACGCCAAAATCAGGGTATTAGCACAATCGCTATTACGATTCATTGTCTGATCCGATCGATCAATATATCCAATGGATGTTTAAGTGCCGCCCACATTAGGGTTATACTTTATCGTTCGTCATTAATTTGACGGATCATCGTTAATTCGATGGATGAAGTATTATACTTTGTCGTTCGTCATTAATTTGACGGGTCATCGTTAAATCGATGGATGAAGTATTGCACTTTGTCGTTCGTTGTGAAAATTTGATCTCGTGAGTTATCGTAAATTGCTGGATTGATTACTAACCCAGTTTTGTGTGCATTGTTATTAAATTTAGGATAAAAGGCTAAATCAGTAGGCCAAACTCTGCCCATATAAATCTGCAAAGTGAGTCATTCTCCTTTTCTCACAGTTTGTGAGTTATTCTCTTTTTATCAAATGTTTTACAATACCTCAAATTATTTTCAAGGTTATAATTACAGGGACTAAGTCGTGGATATCTTGAATTACTGGTTAGTGGGGTATTGTGCACATTAGTAATTGTCTCCCAGTTAGGTTCATTGACCTACTCGGGATAATTACTGTTAGGTTCATTGACCTACAGGGATAATCGTCACTATTTAGGTTCATTGATCTAAATAGTGGTATGACCATCGTCACCATTGTGACATGTCACCATTGTGACATAGAGCCAGATAAAGATAAGATAGAAGCCATTGTAATCGCTCTTATGCTGTAATTGATAACTATGCATCATTATGCAAAATAGAATGATTCACTCAGTATTTCCCGCTGACAAAACCTTTTTCAAACATGTTTCAGGTGACCTGTTATGAACCAGGAAAAATGCCATATAGCACTACAAGCTCAAAGAAGTGGCTCAGTATAAAATAAAGAAACATGTTTTGTAAAATAAAAGATTTCTTCGTGAAATCAATTGATTGTAAATTACCGGGTTTTATCCCGCGTTGTGAAATAAACGGGAAATATTTACATTTTAAAAGATCCTGATGAAAACTTCCGCTGTTAAACTCAATTAAATAAATACCACGGGATTTCTGTCCCGCGGCTCCTGAAACGGGTCAAACCGGGTCGGGGGCCGTGACACCATTTATCACATTTTAATTTTCCATTTCTTTAGCATGCTGTGACAGTCCAACTGATCTACTATCATTTCCTTTTTTTACAACAAAACTCATTTTTGCATTTTTCAATCTTTTTGGAATTTTCAAATTTTCAAATGTTTTTGGATTTTCAGAAAATTCTTACTCCCCCTAAAATGCAAACACATTTCAAGGAAATTTGAAAACAAACTGTACAAGTAAATTGACAACCGATATCGAATCGCTTCACTTCGCCATCCACTCGGCATAAACAATCAGAACTCCCCCTTTCAACAAACTATTTTCTCATTATGATTTCAAAACACTTAAGTTTGTTTTAACCAAAATGATTTTTTCGGAATATAAGTTTTGTTGATTTTATAAACCTTTTGTAGGTTAGGGGTTCATCACATTGTTTTCCAATCATTTGTATAAAATCAAGTACAACTTAATGTCCCTGATTTACCACTTGTAAGTCTAAATATCACAAAAATGAATTTATCAAGAAAGATGCCGATTCCTGCTCCACTCTTACCAACCTGGGAGCTCCGGCAAGTCAAGTTTCTCATTTAAACAGTTTCACCCAAGCCTGACGGTCCTTGGGTGCTTTTGAAATTCCATTTGACAATGATGGAAAATTTTCATCATTCATTGTCAAACCGGAATCACCACTTTTTACCTCAATACATGGCTCCTCTGGCTTTACCATACCAAATTCATCGCCTGAACGTGGCTTGTCTGACTTTAACGAATCAGATTCATCGCCAGAAACTGGCTCCTTTGTTTCCGGAAAAACAAATTCATCATCAGGAAGTGAATTCTCCACTTTCTTTGATTTCCCTTTCGTCCTCAGATTTGTATCTGATGAATTCGTTTTGCTAGACTTGCCATTCTTTGGAGAGCAAGACGATTTATCATAACTGTTATTCGCTTTACCAGTTATATCCGAGGACAAAATCCTTTCGAGATATTCTCTTGCTTTCTTCCTCTTCTTCCCCATTCTGTCTTTTTGCCCCTGCGAAAGCTTTAGTTTCTTTTCTTGAACTTTATGTTCTTGAACTTTCTGTTCTTGAACTTTCTGTTCTTTGGGCTTTGCTTTGACACTGACTGGTTTCTTTGCCATTTTTTGAGATTTAGCCCTCGATCTTCCCTTTGATCTCATTGGGCAATCCCTGGCAATGTGTCCTTTGATATTGCATTCAAAGCATCTTCTCGTTTCATAACTCCAACTCTGGCAGTTAACAGCAATGTGTCCTCTTACACCACAAGTGTAACACACTCTGTTATCGTACCAATCACCACTTTCATACCAAACGTTCAAATCATAGCACTGTTTGGCCTTGTGGTAGTCATCATTCTTCTTGAAAACTGAATTTGTCTTTTGAGCACTGTGGTCAAACCTGCACCACTTATTACCAACAGTTTTTGAGTTTTGATTTTCCAATTTTTTTGATTTTTTATCATGATTGGATGATTGAACTGATGAACTTTTATTTTCTTTTTGAAGATTTTTCGGCTTTTTATCTTTTTGTTTTTGTTCCACATTTTTCTTTACAGGTTTTTGCGTTGAGCATTCACCTTTCTCAGTATAATGTAAAACAGTTTCTTGAAACATTTCATTTAATTTCAAAAATATTTTTCTTTTCTCAATTTCATCATCAGTTTTCTCATCACAATATTCAATTTTGACTTTGTCAAAATTTGTGACATTGTAACTTATTGGAACTGAATTGATCGGTTTTGGATAGATATAATCTGGTACTGAGGAGTTCACAAAACCTTTCAATTTCTTTTCAAGCTCATCAATTTTATTTCTTGCACTCTTAGCTTCTTTTTCAAGCTGAGAGATTTTCTCAAGATGAGACTTGATAACCTTTTTCATTTTCAATTTTATTCTTTTCAAGAACATATTTTTCATTTTTAAAACTTTTTATTTGTTCTTGAAATTTTGTTTCATTTTCTTTCAAATTTTTATTTTCAAGTTTGATCCAAAAATCTTCACTTTCTGAAGATTTTATTTTATTTTCAAATTCTTTTTCTTTTTCTTTCAAAATTGTGTTTTCCAATGTCAAACTCTCTACATCCTTCAAGAGTTTGACATTTTTTGTTCTTGATTTTTCACAAATTAAGCACATCCCAGAAATTTGTTTATCATTAGCTTCATCCTCAATCTTTAAAGCTGGAATCTCTTCAACTTGTTCTTTCATCACTTGAACATTTTCTTCCACATTTGCTGCCTTTTGATCTTTCATTTTTGCAGCTCGTTTATTTTTTAGTAACTCCAATTTTGGCTGCAACAAGCATATTATACAAATCAGGTGACATCAAAATTCTATAAAATTCAAGTTGACTAATTTCTTTCCTGTCATCATCACTCTCTTCATCTGATGAATTATCAAACACTGGAACTTTTTCCGAAACAATTTCTGAAATATTCTCAGCTTTTTCTGAATCAACTTCCGGATTATTTTCAACCTTATCTAGAGCAGTTTCTGAATCCATTTTTACTGAAACTGGTTCTTTTGAAATTGATTTTTCAAAAACTGGTTCTTCTTTAATCACAGTATAACTCTCTTGTTGAGATACATAGTAATACAATGCAATATCTTCTTCAGTTTCCATGTTTCAGTAACAAACACTGTCAAACGAAATTAGATCCTTCAAGCGAAATTACCTGCACACCACTTTCAAACGAAATATCAACTCAAGCGGAATAACAATTTGAAACGGAATTACTGATTTTGTGTGAAATTTTCAAACGAAATCACCTTTTCAAGCGGAATAGCACTCTTCAAGCGGAATTAAGTGCTATTTCAAACGGAATTAACCAAACACCTGATTTCAAGCGGAATTAGTTGGCTCGTTCAAACGGAATCAGGTTTTTGGTCCATTTTTGTCACTTTTAGCTTGAATTTTGATCTGATTCTTTCAAGGGTTTGTTAAAACTGTGTTTTACACACAATATCAGAAAATCAGTCCAATTTGTCCGTTGAAACTTGACTAAATTTGAAAAGAAGGTGTAGAAATCAGAATTTTCCAGCGAAAACGAACTAAACAGTAAGAACTCTTCCTCCTGAGCTCTGATACCACATGTAGGATTGTGAAACGACCTAACGAGTCAATCAGAAGAGTGCTCAGACATAATCAGAGGCGGAATTCATTGATTCTGTCTTTGTTTAGCTTGTATTCACTATTAACTGTCTCGTTTATTGATCTAGAAGCAATTTACAGCACGTAGACACTTCGACAGCACTTCGGCGTCGGAAACAAGATGATTACAACTGATTTCGCATGGATGGCTATTTATAGACATGTGATTCCGCTTGAACATGCTCAAGTGGAATTACTCATTCAAGCGAAATAACATGTTCAAACTAGATTACAGGTTCAAGCGGAATTAAGTGGTTAATTTCGTTTGAAATGACACTTTGTCATTTCAAGCGGAATTACCTCTAAACCTAATTTCGTTTGAGTTTTCTCGTATAACGTGTCTAAGACTCGAACTAAGATGAAGTCGACAGACAACTGCACTAACACGATTCAATGTCCGATCGATTGAAACCAATCCGATGGATGTTTAAGTGCTGCCCAAATTAGGGCTATACTTTGTCATTCGTCGAAAATTCGATGGATGTTTAAGTGTTGCACTTTGTCATTCGTCGTGAGGGTTTCGATCTCGTGAGTTATCGTAAATGTTGTATTAAGTTACTACCCTAGTTCGTGTGCATTGTTATTTAAATTAGGTTACAAGGCTTATCAGTAGGCTAAAACTCTGCCCGTTTAAATGTGCAAAGTGAGTCATTCTCTTTTCCTTAAAATGTTTTACAAAACCCTATTTGTTTTCAAGGTTATAATTACAGGTATTAAGTCTTTGTAATCTTCAATTACTGCCGGTATGTGGGGTTTTGTATACATTACTTGATACCCGTCACCATTGGACAACGGGATAGCCAATGGGTGATCTGACCATAGTCATAGATACAGTCGAGTGACAAATACCGATTTGGGGTAATTGGTAGATAGAAACAATGTAATCACCCTTAATACTGTATATTATAACAATGTGTCGTTTTGTGCAACTTCAGTGACTCGCCAGTATTTCCCTGCTGATAAAACCTTTTTAAAACATGTTTCAGGTGATCTGCTGTGATCCAGGAAAAAGTGCCGTGTAGCACTACAAGCTTGAGGAAGTGGCTCAATCAAATAAAGAAACATGTTTTTGTAAAAATAGGGATTTCCCAGTGAAATCACCGTTATTGTAAATTATGGATATTATCCCAAATTATGAAATAAAATAATTGGGCATTTTCAAGTTTTAAAAGATCCTGTTAGACTTCCACTGTCAACTCAAATAATAAATACCACGGGTTCCTGCCCAGCGGCTCCTGGACCGGGAAAAAACCGGGACGGGGGCCGTGACAGGAAAAGGTGGTATCAGAGCCACTGATTTAAGCCAATTAATTATTTAGAAATACTTATTTTTTCTGATTGCCCTTCTATGATTCTGTGAAAATTTAAATTTAACTTAGAATTTTGTGTGTTTCTTCATATGCTAACAACATGAATGAGTTGTCTGAAGCTCTTCAGAATATCACTATCCATTCTGCTGACATGGAAGTTTCCGAGGACTTTTCCGGTTATTTGGCCGACACTGAGGAACCAATGGTATTCCAAAGATAAAGGCGAGTGCGTAGGAAGAGACCTGCAGTACAGAAAGTCAAAAAGATTGAGGATCCCAAAGATAAAGGCAAAGGAATAGAAATTGGAGAAAGTTCCGGGCAAGCCCAGAAAATGCCATCATGGGAAGAGCTGGATCGTAAACTGGCACTTAGTGACCTCATCGGACCTGCCGATGGAAACCATTTTAATTACCCGGCGGAAGCACAACTTCCAGTTAATCTGGAACCTGCCATTCCAGATCCTTTTATTCACCCTTGACCTCTACCAGCAGAGCTAGAAGAATGGTGGACAACTGACTGGCAATTTCAGAACCTTTTGAATAACCCTAATACCTTTTTCCCCCAATTTGACCCTGAACCTCCACTACATCCACCAATGAGCATCGAGAACTTGGCTGAACTCCGCCACTATGGCGAAGAGTTGATGGACGCAGGAAATAGGATTCGGGAAGTGGGGGAGAGGATATCCTGGAAATACGACGAGAGGGAACGTCGTTTCTGAAGTGCCAGCTAACGGGATCGAACGTGGTTGTGGGAATGTGTGTTTAATAATAATATAATAATAATAATATAATCGTGTAAAATAACCTAAAATAAAACTTTTGTAAAATATTTGGTGTGTACGGACGCATACTAAAATATATAAAAATGGAAGTCGAAAGATCGGCAATTTTGGCTATACGTGTGATGTGATTTTGTGCGATTGTTTGGCATTTAGTCGTTATGTGTTTTATACTAATAACTTATATATATTAATTACCAGATGGAACACGCTGATAATGACCCAGTTAACGAGGTTAACCAATCTGAGCAAAACAATGAAGATCATTTCCTTAATAGGCAAGACATAGAAAACATCGTCGCTCAAGGAATAGCCAATGCTATTCCAGCAATCGTCGCTGTGGTTAAAAGTCCTGTTGAGCCTTCACAAGCTCAACCTAGTAAACGCACGCGCGATGATGATTTCAGTAATAGTGTTAATGGAGGCGGCGATAACGACAACTTGATTCAAGCCCCGATACTTAAGAGAATGAAAGCTGCAACGCCTGGTTGCACATACAAGGAATTTCTTGCTTGTAAACCCGTCGAGTTCGCAGGCAAGGAAGGGGCAACTGCTGCACTGCGTTGGTTGGAGAAAACCGAGGCAGTAATTAAAATAAGTAAATGTGCCGAGGAGGATAAGGTCATGTATGCTTCTCACCTTTTCAAGGAAGAAGCATTAGAATGTTGGAATACGGTGTTGCAAGCCAAGGGAAGCGACCTAGCTTATGCCATGAGATGGGAAGAATTTAAGCGTCTGGTGGAAAGAAAATTCTGCCCAGAATATGAAAAATAACAAATGGCGAATAAATTCTTGAGCCATCGAATGGTACATGTTGATTGCCGAGGGTATACTTCGAAGTTCTTCGAATATGCTCGAATTGTGCCTACTCTGGCTTCGCCAGAACCGATACTTATTTCTCGCTACATTTGGGGTTTAATTAGTGAGATCCGTGATATTGTCAAAGCTGCGAGACCCCGCACGATTGATGATGCGGTGGAATTAGCCAACACTTTGACTGACGGACTGGTGCGTACGCGAGAAGAAAACAGAAAGAAGGAATTGGCTTAGAAAATTTCCCAAGGATTTCGTGAGGGTAATAATAGCAATTTCAAGAGAAGAGGAACTGGGCAATCTTCCACTCCGCCGTTCTGCAGGAACTGTAAAAAGAAACATTTTGGAAAATGCAATGAAACCTGCAACTTCTGCAAAGCTATCGGACATCGTGAAGAAGATTGCAGAAAGAAAACCAAGATCTGCTACAATTGCGGCGAAGCTGGGCATTTCAGACCAGAATACCCTAAATTGGTCAAACCAGCAGATAAGAAGGCTAAACCTGCTGATGGAAGTGACAAGAAAAACGTAAGAGCCTTCCAATTGACCACGCATGAAGCTGAACTGATTCCTGACGTAATAGCTGGTACGTTCTTAGTTCACAACGTTTATGCGAAAGTATTATTTGACTCTGGTGCAAACCAAAGTTTTATAAATACTTCATTCTGCAAAGCTCTTAAACTACCCTTAACCAACCTTAGACAAATCTTTACTGTCGAAACGGCAGATGGGAATTCTGTTAACATAGATTAGGTTTTGCGAGAAGGAAAAATAGAACTCTTAGGTCATAAATTTTCTGCAAACCTTTTACCTATGAATTTAGCCGGATTCGATATGGTATTAGGAATGGATTGGTTAGTAGCCAACCATGCTCGAATTCTTTGTGATAAGAATTCCATAGAAATTCATACAACCACAGGAGAAATAGTGGTAATTATAGGAGATACGCCACGTAAACCACCGAAATTCATTTCAGTAATGAAATTGGCCAGTTATTCAAGAAAACAAGAAATAGTGTATATGATTTCATCAATCATCAACACTAAGGGTAAGGAACTTAAGGAAATTCCTGTAGTATCAGAATACCCGGATGTCTTTCCGGAAGAACTACCTGGACTACCACCTGATAGGGAAGTAGAATTTAGAATTCATCTAATTCCTGGAACTACACCGATAGCAAAGGCACCTTATTGGTTAGCACCTACCGAAATGCTAGAATTGAAAACGCAGTTAGATGAATTGCTAAGTAAATGATTTATACAACCTAGTTCATCCCCGTGGGGAGCTCCAGTGTTGTTTGTGAAAAAGAAAGATGGTTCGATGCGAATGTGTATCGATTATAGGGAATTGAATAAGATTACAATTAAGAATCGATACCCATTACCTAGGATTGAAGATCTTTTCGATCAACTTTAGGGAGCTAGATAGTTTTCTAAGATAGACTTACGCTCCGGATACCATCAGTTGAAAGTACAAGAAGAAGACATACCTAAAACTGCTTTCAGAACTAGGTATGGTCATTACGAGTTTACAGTCATGCCCTTTGGGTTAAAAAAATGCTCCGGCAGCATTGATGGACATGATGAATATGATCTGTAAACCGTATCTGGATAAATTCGTAATTGTCTTCATCGACGATATACTTATTTATTCCAAAAGTCAGGACGAGCATTGTGAACACTTGCATGCACTCACAACCTTGTTAAGAAAAGAGAAGCTTTACGCCAAATTCTTGAAGTGTGAATTCTAGCTACAGGAGGTACAATTCTTAGGACACATGGTGAATCACGAAGGTATTCACGTAGATCCCTCCAAAATAGAAGCGATCACCAAATGGAAGGTCCCGCAATCAGCTATGGAAATTAGAAGTTTTCTAGGGTTAGCTGGATACTATAGACGATTCATTAAGGATTTTTCCAAGATAGTTGTACCATTGACTAAGCTAACCTGTAAAGCAGTGAAGTTTGAATGGGGACCTAGGCAAGAGGAAGCTTTTAAGATTTTAAAGAAAAGATTAACAAACGCCTCAATTCTTTCCTTACCTGAAGGGACAGAAGATTTTGAAGTTTATTGTGATGCTTCTAAGCTAGGATTAGGATGTGTGCTAATGCAACGCAAAAATGTAATTGCGTATGCATCAAGACAATTAAAGAAGCACGAAGAGAACTACATGACTCATGACTTAGAGTTAGGAGCCATAATTTTTGCCCTTAAGATTTGGAGACACTATCTGTATGGAAGCAAGTTTACTGGCTATACAGATCATAAGAGTTTAAGATACATATTTGGGCAAAAAGAATTAAATATGAGGCAAAGGAGATGGATGGAAATCTTAAGAGACTACAACTGTGATATTCAATATCACGAAGGAAAAGCAAATGTAGTTGCGATTGTTTAATTACCAGATGGAACACGCTGATAATGACCCAGTTAACGAGGTTAACCAATCTGAGCAATTTTGGCTATACGTGTGATGTGATTTTGTGCGATTGTTTGGCATTTAGTCGTTATGTGTTTTATACTAATAACTTATATATATTAATTACCAGATGGAACACGCTGATAATGACCCAGTTAACGAGGTTAACCAATCTGAGCAAAACAATGAAGATCATTTCCTTAATAGGCAAGACATAGAAAACATCGTCGCTCAAGGAATAGCCAATGCTATTCCAGCAATCGTCGCTGTGGTTAAAAGTCCTGTTGAGCCTTCACAAGCTCACCCTAGTAAACGCATGCGCGATGATGATTTCAGTAATAGTGTTAATGGAGGAGGCGATAACGACAACTTGATTCAAGCCCCGATACTTAAGAGAATGAAAGCTGCAACGCCTGGTTGCACTTACAAGGAATTTCTTGCTTGTAAACCCGTCGAGTTCGCAGGCAAGGAAGGGGCAACTGCTGCACTGCGTTGGTTGGAAAAAACCGAGGCAGTAAATAAAATAAGTAAATGTGCCGAGGAGGATAAGGTCATGTATGCTTCTCACCTTTTTAAGGAAGAAGCAATAGAATGGTGGAATACGGTGTTGCAAGCCAAGGGAAGCGACCTGGCTTATGCCATGAGTTGGGAAGAATTTAAGTGTCTGGTGGAAAGAAAATTCTGCCCAGAATATGAAAAAGAACAAATGGCGAATAAATTCTTGAGCCATCGAATGGTAGATGTTGATTGCCGAGGGTATACTTCGAAGTTCTTCGAATATGCTCGAATTGTGCCTACTCTGGCTTCGCCAGAACCGGTTCTTATTTCTCGCTACATTTGGGGTTTAATTAGTGAGATCCGTGATATTGTCAAAGCTGCGAGACCCCGCACGATCGATGATGCGGTGGAATTAGCCAACACTTTGACTGACGGACTGGTGCGTACGCGAGAAGAAAACAGAAAGAAGGAATTGGCTCAGAAAATTTCCCAAGGATTTCGTGAGGGTAATAATAGCAATTTCAAGAGAAGAGGAACTGGGCAATCTTCCACTCCGTCGTTCTGCAGGAACTGTAAAAAGAAACATTTTGGAAAATGCAATGAAACCTGCAACTTCTGCAAAGCTATCGGACATCGTGAAGAAGATTGCAGAAAGAAAACCAAGATCTGCTACAATTGCGGCGAAGCTGGGCATTTCAGACCAGAATACCCAAATTGGTCAAACCAGCAGATAACAAGGCTAAACCTGCAGATGGAAGTGACAAGAAAAATGTAAGAGCCATCCAATTGACCACGCATGAAGCTGAACTGATTCCTGACGTAATAGCTGGTACGTTCTTAGTTCACAACGTTTATGCGAAAGTATTATTTGACTCTGGTACAAACCAAAGTTTTATAAATACTTCATTCTGCCAAGCTCTTAAACTACCCTTAACCAACCTTAGACAAATCTTTACTGTCGAAACGGCAGATGGGAATTCTGTTAACATAGATTAGGTTTTGCGAGAAGGAAAAATAGAACTCTTAGGTCATAAATTTTCTACAAACCTTTTACCTATGAATTTAGCCGGATTCGATATGGTATTAGGAATGGATTGGTTAGTAGCCAACCATGCTCGAATTCTTCGTGATAAGAATTCCATAGAAATTTATACAACCACAGGAGAAATAGTGGTAATTATAGGAGATACGCCACGTAAACCACTGAAATTCATTTCAGTAATGAAAATGGCCAGTTATTCAAGAAAACAAGAAAGAGCGTATATGATTTCATCAATCATCAAAACTAAGGGTAAGGAACTCAAGGAAATTCCTGTAGTATCAGAATACCCGGATGTCTTTCCGGAAGAACTACCTGGACTACCACCTGATAGGGAAATAGAATTTAGAATTCATCTAATTCCTAGAACTACACCGATAGCCAAGGCACCTTATCGGTTAGCACCCACCGAAATGCTAGAATTGAAAACGCAGTTAGATGAATTGCTAAGTAAAGGATTTATACAACCTAGTTCATCCCCGTGGGGAGCTCCAGTGTTGTTTGTGAAAAAGAAAGATGGTTCGATGCGAATGTGTATCGATTATAGGGAATTGAATAAGATTACAATTAAGAATCGATACCCATTACCTAGGATTGATGATCTTTTCGATCAACTTCAGGGAGCTAGATAGTTTTCTAAGATAGACTTACGCTCCGGGTACCATCAGTTGAAAGTACAAGAAGAAGACATACCTAAAACTGCTTTCAGAACTAGGTATGGTCATTACGAGTTTACAGTCATGCCCTTTGGGTTAACAAATGCTCCGGCAGCATTCATGGACATGATGAATATGATCTGTAAACCGTATCTAGATAAATTCGTAATTGTCTTCATCGACGATATACTTATTTATTCCAAAAGTCAGGACGAGCATTGTGAACACTTGCATGCACTCACAACCTTGTTAAGAAAAGAGAAGCTTTACGCCAAATTCTCGAAGTGTGAATTCTAGCTACAGGAGGTACAATTCTTAGGACACATGGTGAATCATGAAGGTATTCACGTAGATCCCTCCAAAATAGAAGCGATCACCAAATGGAAGGTCTCACAATCAGCTATGGAAATTAGAAGTTTTCTAGGGTTAGCTGGATACTATAGACGATTCATTAAGGATTTTTCCAAGATAGCTGTACCATTGACTAAGTTAACCTGTAAAGCGGTGAAGTTTGAATGGGGACCTAGGCAAGAGGAAGCTTTTAAGATTTTAAAGCAAAGATTAACAAACGCCCCAATTCTTGCCTTACCTGAAGGGACAGAAGATTTTGAAGTTTATTGTGATGCTTCTAAGCTAGGATTAGGATGTGTGCTAATGCAACGCAAAAATGTAATTGCGTATGCATCAAGACAATTAAAGAAGCACGGAGAGAACTATACGACTCATGACTTAGAGTTAGGAGCCATAATTTTTGCCCTTAAGATTTGGAGACACTATCTGTATGGAAGCAAGTTTACTGTCTATACAGATCATAAGAGTTTAAGATACATATTTGGGCAAAAAGAATTAAATATGAGGCAAAGGAGATGGATGGAAATCTTAAGTGACTACAACTGTGATATTCAATATTACGAAGGAAAAGCAAATGTAGTTGCAGATGCCTTAAGTCGTAAGTATCATGAAAAGCAAAAGCGAGTTCGTGCTCTTAGATTAAATCTACAGTTAGATTTAATGGAACAACTGAAAAACATCCAAGAAACAACAATCAAGGACGATGCTGAAGGAATGAAAGGACAAATAAAGGAATTAGAACAAGGACCTGATGGAATTTGGAGATTCCATAAGAAAAGAATTTGGGTACCTAAGTAGGGAGAATTAAGAAATAAGATTCTAGAGGAAGCCCATAAATCTAGATATACCATGCATCCTGGAAATAATAAAATGTACCAAGATTTAAGGAACAACTTCTGGTGGATAGGAATGAAAAAGGACATAGCTAAATATGTTTCTAAGTGCTTAACTTGTTCACAAGTTAAAGCAGAACACCAAAAACCCTCAGGTCTACTACAACAATTAGAAATGCCTGTTTGGAAATGGGAACTAATAACAATGGACTTTGTTACTAAGTTGCCCAAAGCCAGGAAAGGTTATAACGCAATTTGGGTAATTGTGGATCGATTAACCAAATCAGCTCATTTTCTACACATGAAGGAAACCTTTTGCATGGAAAGGTTAGCAAAGTTGTACGTAGACGAGATAGTATCCTTACATGGAGTTCCACTCTCCATTGTATCGGATAGAGATAGTCGTTTCACTTCCCACTTATGGACCAGTTTCCAGGAAGCAATGGGAACCCGACTAAATTTAAGCACCGCATACCATCCTCAAACAGACGGACAAAGTGAAAGGACGATCCAAACCCTGGAGGACATGCTTAGGGCATGTGTGATAGATTTTGGTGGGAACTGGGATGACCACCTATCCTTAATCGAATTCTCCTATAATAATAGTTATCATTCAAGCATCGAAGCTGCCCCATTCGAAGCACTGTATGGACGAAAATGTAGAACTCCAGTTTGTTGGGCAGAAATAGGAGAAAGTCAATTATCAGGTCCTGAAATCGTGCAAGAGACCACCGAAAAGATCACTCAAATCAAGGAAAGACTAAAGACGGCTCGAGATCGCCAGAAAAGTTATGCTGACAATCGACGCAAGCCACTAGAATTTCAAGTTGGAGACAGGGTACTCTTGAAAGTTTCTCCTTGGAAATGAGTAGTTCGGTTCGGTAAGAAGGGAAAGCTAAGTCCAAGATACGTAGGACCATTCCCAGTAATCCAGCGGATAGGACCGGTTGCCTATCGTTTACAACTACCAGAAGAGCTAGCTGGAGTACATGACGTATTTCATGTATCCAACCTCAAGAAATGTTTAGCTAATGAATCCCTGGTAGTACCTCTTCAAGAGATAGAGATAAATGAAAAGCTAAAGTTTGTTGAGAAACCTCTTCAGATAGAAGGCAGAAAGATTAAATTCCTCAAGCACAAAAGATTGGTACTTGTCAAAGTCAAGTGGGATTCGAAAAGAGGACCCGAGTATACTTGGGAGCTGGAATCGGAAATAAAGCAAAAGTATCCTCACTTATTTCAGTAAATCTCAAGGACGATATTTTAAATAAGGTGGGGAGGATGTATGGACCTGCAAAAACGTCCCAAAACGACCCGTAAGTGGAAACCCGGACCCCTGAAACCCTAACGTGCATGAAAAACCAAGAAATTAAGAAAAGTGGGTTTCACGCGGGCTGCGTAAACCATAAGAGGAGTTTACGCAGGCCGCGTCAACTCAACTTTGACCGGATAAGCGTTCCAGGCCATGTGTCGCACACGTGGCAGGTCTACCGATGACACGCTAGCCCTAGTCTACGACTAGGTGGCCCTCACGGGCCGTGTAAGATGAAGAGAGGGTTTATGCGGGCCGTGTAAACCCCATTTTTCAGCTATAAAAAGGTTGGACATGAGCAGTTCACCTGTGCTCGAGAAATCAATCAAAAACGAAGTTCTACTGCTCGAAATCACACTTTTACGTAGAGAAACGCTGTTACGATACAGGGTATTAACTTGATCGTTGCTACGATTCAATGTAAAGATCGATTGAAACCAATTCGATGGATGTTTAAGTGCTGCCCAAATTAGGGCTATACTTTGTCATTCGTCGAAAATTCGATGGATGTTTAAGTGTTGCACTTTGTCATTCGTCGTTAGGGTTTCGATCTCGTGAGTTATCATAAATGTTGTACTAAGTTACTGACCTAGTTCGTGTGCATTGTTATTTAAATTAGGTTACAAGGCTTATCAGCAGGCTAAAACTCTGCCCGTTTAAATCTGCAAAGTGAGTCATTCTCTTTTCATTAAAATGTTTTACAAAACCCTATTTGTTTTCAAGGTTATAATTACAGGGATTAAGTCTTTGTAATCTTCAATTACTGCCGGTATGTGGGGTTTTGTATACATTACTTGATACCCGTCACCATTGGACAACGAGATAGCCAATGGGTGATCTGACCATAGTGACAGATACAGTCGAGTGACAAATACCCATTTGGGGTAATTGGTAGATAGAAACAATGTAATCACCCTTAATACTATATATTATAACAATGTGTCGTTTTGTGCAACTTGAGTGACTCGCCAGTATTTCCCTACTGATAAAATCTTTTTAAAACATGTTTCAGGTGATCTGCTGTGATCCAGGAAAAAGTGCCGTGTAGCACTACAAGCTTGAGGAAGTGGCTCAATCAAATAAAGAAACATGTTTTTTGTAAAAATAGGGATTTCCCAGTGAAATCACCGTTATTGTAAATTATGGGTATTATCCCAAATTATGAAATAAAATAATTGTGCATTTTCAAGTTTTAAAAGATCCTGTTAGACTTCCGCTGTCAACTCAAATAATAAATACCACGGGTTCCTACCCCGCGGCTCCTGGACCGGGTAAAACCGGGACGGGGGCCGTGACAGGAATTTTCTTCGTGTTCATCAGGATCTTCAAAAAGTTCATCTTGTTCTTCAAAAATATTTGTGTTTTGGTCTTTGTTTGAAGTCACTGTTGAAGTGTTGTTATTAACATAATATAGTGCTACTGTGAAGTTGGTAGAAAAGAATGATGGACAAAATGGTTGAAAGCATGGTGTGTATGGTGTGTTTGAAACTAGTGCAACCAACCTGTGAGAGATAAAAGATTTTATTTTATCTTTCAAAATATCTAAAACAAGTCAGTACACATTTACAAAGGTCAACGAAACTCCCATTTCTCTTTTGGAATTGTTTTTGACGAAACTTATATATTCGTCATAATTGTTCTAGACGAAACTTCCTAGAGTTTCGTCACTTTATCATTTAGAAAAATCCTTGTTTCGTCAGTTAAGTGTTTCGCCAAGACCTTGTATTTCGTCGAGTCACTTATAACTTTTTCACAGAGGCTTTGCAAAAGTGTTATAACTGTTTGTTTCAAGTGATTTAATCAGGTATTCATTATTATTCATCTAAAATGAGTTCGGATTGGTGGGGAATTCCATCCAATACGGAGAGCAAATATAGAAGCACGGAATTATCGCCATCATGGGCCGAATCTCCCGCATCCGCATCTTGGTCTATTCCATCGCAAGCGAATCAAATTTCGCCAAGTCAATGGGCGTTCATTTCAAATCAAACTCAAAGTATTTAAAGTATACTTTTAAGCGAAAGTGAAACCGGAAGCCTTAATCCCCACCGAAACTGATGCACATAAATGAATATTCTGGATGGGTAGGCAGATTCCATACGCATGTCCTTGGGC
The DNA here is from genome assembly GCA_030545235.1 of Helianthus tuberosus. NCBI lineage: Eukaryota > Viridiplantae > Streptophyta > Magnoliopsida > Asterales > Asteraceae > Helianthus > Helianthus tuberosus. Next base: position 2,932,651 of record CM060399.1, read on the forward strand.
AAAACACGCAACTGTGGTTATGTTTTACTACAGATTTCGATCAAGCTCTTGAGGTTGCCGCTTCAACTGCCGCGACATTTGCCGATCTTACGAAAGACGAGAAAAAAGGCATATGATTTAGAAAAGAAAGCATATTCTATTCTAACTCAAGCGTTGAGCAAGGATATATATCATCAGTTTGTCAGCTTCAAGACGACAAAGCGGTTATGGGATGCATTGAAGATGAGAGGTCTAGGAAATGAAGCGACACGCAAATTACGACATGATCTTCTCAAAAAGGAGTTTGATGGCTTCATATGTATGGAAATGGAATCTTTGGGAGACCTGGCAAGTCGATATTATCACTTATTGACTGAGTTAAGTAACTTTGGGGTAGTAGTGACTCCAGAAGAAGTTGTTATCAAGTTTGCCGACGCATTACTAGCTCATTGGAATGGTTTCTTGGAAATCTTGAAATACAGCAGCACTTTGGCTGCGACAAACATTAATTATTTCATTCAACTCTTGGAGAACAAAGATCAAGAAGAAATCAGGAAGGCCAAAAGGATTCCAGTGCCACAGAATCCTGATATGTATTATGGAAACTGTGGAGGTTCAAGTACTGCTGCAAGACCCATTCAACATGCTCCGCTACAAACGGCTTTTGTTTCAAGCACTGACTTGTATGGAAATCCAATACAACCAGTTCCTCAACAGCCAATCCAAAGTTCTCCTGTAGCAAGAGATATGTACGGAAATCCTCTACCAGTTTCACAACAAGCCTGTTATGGAAGCACCTCATCTGCTGGTCCGTCATCTAATCCAAATACAGTTCGGCTCGACACTTCAAGCTTCTCGAAAGTAAGTGTTGAAATAACTAAAGAACATATGGAGCTACTGAACACTTTGGTGAGTGCGTATTGTGGGTTAGTAGAAGGTCAGATTGGAAACATCAATCTGACACAAGAAGATTATCAGCAGATTGATAAGGAGGAAATGGATTTGACGGACATCAAATGGGCTTTTGCTAGTGCTGTTAGGCGAGCTAAAGAATTCATGGAAAGGACTGGCAGAACCAGCTTGGAAAGCAAGAAAGATACCAAGTATGGGTTCGATAAACAATCAGTCAAGTGCTTCAATTGTGGTGAAAGAGGTCACTTCAAGAGAGAATGTACCAAACCAGCTAAGCATGGGAACCAGAATCCATTTAGGAATCAAGGCAATCCAGGCAACCAGCAGAATCAGAATCAAAACAGGAATAACGAGCGTACGTTGATGCCTGTGAACAATCCAAATCAAGCAGGAGCATCAAATGCCAACCAGGCTCTTGTGGTACAAGTCGATGAAGGTTGTGACTGGTCGATTCAATTGGGAAGTGATGTTCAGGATGGAACAGCTTGTTTCGCTGAGGTTGTAAAGGATCTGAAACACACCAGTGGTGGAGAATCTTCCTCCAGTGGTGGTGAATCTTCTGAAGATGAAGATAGTTCTGGTTACAGTAGAAGCTCAGATGAAGAATCCTCAATTTCAGGCGATGATCATTTGGATGAAACGTCAATTGTGACAGTCGATGCAAAGGTTGATGAATTGTTGGGAGAAGCTGCAGCAGGGAATCATAGAAGATCAATCTTGATGGATGAAGCTGCTTATTCTTCTTCTTCTTCTAATCATTCAGCCTTTATGGATAATGTGGGCGGTTCATCAAACCAGGTATGTGTCAATGATCCAACTTCTGATAAATGCGATAAATGTGTTAACTTAGGTGATAAATTGTCGGACTTGTAAAACAAATATGATGATTTGCAAAGCAAGTATGACGTGACATACATCCACAATCAAAAGTTGATAGTGGATCTTTCGAAATGCAAAGAGGCTAACATGTTTTATGAAAACCATGAAAAAGAGTTTAAAACGGTGATTGAAAATTTAAGAAAAGTCAAAACCGAGCTAACAAAAATGGTTTCAAGAAAACCAACTGACATAAACTGTTATTTCAATCGTCGCGAGATCATGCAAAAAGAGTTAGCCTGTGTGAAGTGTGAAAGTGAGGCGATCCGGCTTAAGCTAGATAGTTATTCTAACTCTAGGTATGTGCTGGATCACATCATTGACATACAAAAAGAGAAAAAGGATGTCACGTGCATTGGATACAAGAAATGTCCACCACCTGTTAGACAAAATTATGACGCAATGCCTGATGAGGAGAATAGAACTTATTTTGAGCAATCTGTTCCTTTAGACATTGAGGAATTTGCAACCGGACTTGGATACAAAAATGAAGTATCATCAGATTCGGATGTTTCAACAGTTACAAGTGTGTCAACTGCTGAACAAAATCAGGATCCTCCAGTCATTGTTGAGGATGCTGATTCTTCAGATGATGAATCCGATGATACTAACTCAGCACAGTCTGATGCGGTAATCAAAGAAGAGGACATACCTCTCGAGAATCATATTCTATGTGATCCTCCCGCAAAACCTGCTAAGACTGTTCTGGCCGAGTCCACTTCTGCACAAAAGTCTGAGAGTGTGAATTTGTTGTACACTCTTGTTGGTGATGATAAAATCTATTCTGACAAAGATTTTCCGATTAAAAATGTAAATCAATCTTTAATCAGTAAAGTTTTTGAAGATTCGACAAGTAGGTTTTTGGGAAAGTCGGGTTCACACATTGTGGTAACACAGTACCCTCCGATTCCAAAGGCCGAAGTTTGAAAACAATATGGCAATCAGAAATTACCAACAGTGAAAAAGCAGCAAAATCATACCAAACCAAAAGGTAAATCAATGACTCAAGGTCGAAAGGAACCGAACCAAAAGAAGAACAAGAAAGTGAACTTTGTGATATCAACGGGAACGGACAAATTGGAAACTTTTGCAAACAAATCTAACTTAGATCATATCAATCAAGTTAAAATTTTGAAAAGAAATGAACAAAATAGTTCAAAACCAAGTACCTCGGGATCACAAAGTTCATCAACAAGACAATCACATGTTACTTCGGGGTTTGTTGAACGAAGATCATGTTTTGAGTGTGGTGAAATTGGACATATTATTCGAAATTGTCCATATCTTCATAAACTAAAGGCCAAAGTTAATGAACCCCGTGAACAAAATTACCGAAAGCGATATGTTTCTTCAAAACAAGATCCCCGTCTTGTAAAAGAAAGGGAAAAGAAACAGAAACGCCAACAAGTCAAGGTAATTGAGAAAGCGCTTAAAACCGATGTGGTTCAAACACAATCTGTTTCAGTCAAACTAGAAACTTCAAAAATTTCAAAAACTTCAAACAATCACGAAGTTAAAGCTTCAAACAATCAATCTGGTAAAACTCAACAGACATGGAAACCTAAAATGACCACAACTTCATGGGGAGCATCACAATTTCCTAACCATCGAGAAGTTGAAATAACTTTTGTTGATGAAAATGGAAGACCCAAGACTACAAAGGCTTGGGTCCCCATCTCCAACTAATCATGTGAGTTCATGTGCAGGGTGTTCCAGGAGGAACTTTCAATAGTCATTGGATTGTTGATAATGGGGCATCCAGACACATGACAGGCGACATGAAACTTCTCTACGACGTCAAATCTATTAGAGGAGGTTATGTTGCTTTTGTTGGAGATAAAGGTGGATATATTACTGGTGAAGGAATGATATCCAACGGGGTTGTAAGCTTTGATAAGATCAACTTTGTGCAACAACTTGAACACAATCTTCTCAGCGTTTCACAAATCTTTGATAAGAAGTTTTCAGTACACTTTGATGCTAATGGATGTTATGTGCTGAAACCCGGCTTCAAGATTCCTAAAGAATGGATTCTCTTATCTGCTCCAAGGATTAATGATCTGTATGTCCTTGATATGAGCCAAGCTATTACAACGTCTGCACAAGCAACTTGTTTCATTACCAAAGCCACAGAAAAAGACTCAATCTCTTGGCATAGACGGATGGGTCACATTCACTTACGCAAAATGAATCATTTAGTGTCAATTGAATTAGTGACTGGTGTTCCTCTTAAAAATTTCCATCTTCAAGGTGTCTGTGTTTCATGCCAAAAAGGAAAGCAAAGCAGGAAACGACACCCTACAAAGAAGATTAACACCGTGGCAATTCCGCTTGAACGTTTGCACGTGGATTTGTTCGGTCCTGTCAAGCATAAAAGCATCAGGAATGATCAGTATTGCCTCGTGGTGACTGATGATTATACAAGATTTTCCTGGGTGGCGTTTATGGCACACAAGAGTGACACTTTCGGAATTATCAAAAGCTTGATCATTCAGATTGAGAATTTGTATACTTTGAAGGTTAAACGGATTCGCAGCGACAATGGAACTGAGTTTAAGAATCATGAAATGGAGGAGTTCTGTAGATCAAAAGGTATTCTTCACGAATTTAGTGCAGCTTACACTCCTCAACAGAATGGCGTCGCTGAACGTAAAAATCGTACATTGATCGAGACTGCTAGGACTATGTTGGTAGAGTCACAATTTCCGATTCCCTTCTGGACTAAAGTTGTGTCCTCTGCTTGTTATACATTGAACCGAGTCCTTACAGTCAAAAGATATAACAAGACCTGCTTCAACTTTCTTCACAAACGGAAACCAGATTTGTCATATCTTGAACCGTTTGGAGCTCCTTGCACAATGATCGATCCTAATGGAAAGTTTGGGGCAAAAGCTATTGAAGGTTACTTTCTTGGTTATGCCACCCCGAACTTAAGAGTCTGGAATCTAGAGACTAAAAGGGTCGAGGAATGGTCTGAGGTCGGGGTACAACGACACACATTGCCAGTCAAATGTCCAGGTCAACCATGGATGTTTGAGTACGATGAATTTTTCAATTCGATCAATATTCAAGAAGTTGAAGAAAGTGCTGCGGCAAAGATGTTTTTCGAGAGTGACAAAGCAATAGATTCACCGTTGGTTCGTCCAATTATTGTCAACAATCCAGAACCATCTTCAGTGAACAATAATACTCTCGACAATGAGGATTTTCACGATGCTAACGAACTGAACGAATCTTCAAAGGATGATGAATTTCTCGATGCAGACCAAGAAGTTGTTCATGGTACTTCAGAGGCTACACCTCCAGTGGACGCCCCTAAAACAGCTGAAGCTACTGCATCATCCTCTTCGACAGTTCAGGGTATTGACTTGGTTGTTGATCTCAATCTCAACAATCTGGGTACAAACATTCCAGTTCCAGAAAATCCATAAACAAGAATTCACAATACCCATCCTCAACAAAACATCATCGGTAATGTACAAAGTGGCGTATAAACAAGAAACATGTTGCGAAACAACGACAATGCAGGCTTGTATGCGGCTATTCAGGAATCTGGTCAACAAACGATTGGTCCTTCGCGTGTTATGTTTCACAAGAAGAACCAAAATCTTTGAAAGAAGCTTTAAAAGATAATGCTTGGGTGGAAGCTATGCAGGAAGAACTGCAGCAATTCCAGAAGCTAGGTGTCTGGAAACTCGTTGATAAACCTGATGATTACAAGAAGATTGGTACCCGTTGGGTTTTTAAGTTCAAAAGGGATGACCGTGGAGTAGTCATTCGAAACAAAGCAAGATTAGTCATGAAAAGGATTCAAGGTCTACCAGATGGACGTGAAAAGTGCATTCTTACATGGTGTGGTTGAAGAAGAGGTGTACGTCGAACAGCCTCCAGGTTTTGAAGATCCTATTCATCCTGATCGGGTTTGGTTGCTCAACAAAGCTCTCTATGGTCTACATCAAGCACCGCGAGCTTGGTATGCAACCTTATCCAATTATCTGCTGGAGAATGGATTTCGAAGTGGTCTTATCGATTGCACTCTTTTCATCAAAGAACAGGATGGAGATCTTCTATTGGTACAGGTATACGTAGATGATATTATTTTTGGTTCTACTAACGATGCTTTGTGTAGGAATTTCGAGCGTGTTATGCAGGAGAAATTTGAAATGAGCGCTATGGGGGAGATGACTTTCTTTTTGGGCTTACAAGTGCAACAAACGAAGTCTGGGATATTCATCCACCAGACTAAGTATGTCAATGACATCTTGAGTCGGTTCCAGATGTCTGAAGCAACGCCCATTGGTACCCCACTGCAGCAAAATCATGGAATTAATCCGGACTTGAAGGGTGAAGTTGTTAGCCCATCATATTACCGCACTATGATCGGATCTCTTATGTACCTCACAGCATCAAGACCAGACATAATGTACCCAACGTGCCTGCTTGCCAGATATCAGGTTAACCCGAAGGCCTCACATCTTGCAGCTGTAAAAAGGATTTTTTCGTTATTTGAAGGGATGCCCTGACACCGGTCTATGGTACCCTAGGGATAATAACTTTGACTTGATCGCTTTCAGTGATTCTGATTTTGGCGGATGCAAAATCGACGACAAATCCACAATGGCTGGATGTCAGTTTTTAGGAATAGCCTAGTCACATGGCAATGCAAGAAGCAGACTTGTGTCGCTACATCAACATGCGAAGCTGAATACATTGCTGCCTCAAGTTGTTGCTCCCAAGTCCTGTGGATTCAACAACAAATGCGCGACTATGGTTTTGAATTCCTATCTACTCTTATTTTTGTTGATAATTCTGCTGCCTTACAGATCACTAGAAATCCTGTGCAGCATTCAAACACCAAACACATCGAAATTAAGTATCACTTCATACGTGATTGCTTTGATAAAATGCTTATCGATGTTGTTAAGGTCCACACCGATGACCAACGTGCCGACCTTGTTACCAAAGCGTTTGACAAATCATGATTTGACTTTTTATTATTGGTAAACGACATTAAGGTCAAGCCAGAGTAAAACCAACATCGGAAAATCATTTTTGTAAATATTTGTTTGTGTTTTCTTAATTTCTCGTACTTTTTGCATTTTAGGGGGAGTAAAAACGAAAAATACAAAAAAAAGAAAAAATTTATAAATCCAAAAACATCGAAAAATTTCAAAAACACAAAAACAATAGAAAAACAAAAATGAGTTTCCTGGCGAGCAAAAAAGAAAATGATAGTACATCAGTGGTCTGTCAAAACCTCTTTAAACCTTAAATGAAAAACAATAAGCAGCTCTATATAAGATGTATCGGTAGGCTCACAATCATTTTAAAATGTGCAGGGTGATATAAACTTAAATCGACTGAAGACCAGGTGGGAACCACTAATTGGCATATGGTCTGAGTATCGAAATTTCGTTTGAGAGATTGCCGAGGTTCTGAGATACGTGGTCTTTATGCTGTTTATCATCTGGGTATCATGGTTGTTTCTTTTACCGAATACAACGGAGACGAAGTCTAGATCTTCCATGATACCATGCATACGTGTACATACTGCATACGACCTCAATAAGTGATAAACAATCACATGTCCCCCAAAAATAAGTGATAATATATCACATTTATCCGGGAGTCAAGTTCATCTCTTTGCTGTACGTTTGTACTGACCTGTTCACGGACTTGCTCCTGTGCCCTCATGCATATGAAAATCAAGTTCCTCATCAATAAGTGATTCTATCACATAGGGCTTGTTTTCAATCAAAATAAGTGAGTATCTCACATTTTCATATACGTCAAAACAGATGATAAATGGTATACTCACCAGTAAGATGAACTCTCGTGCATACCTTGATACGGGAATGTGTCGTGTGTGGATGAACACCGGTCGGTAAGTATAAATCATACACTAATCGTATCCCCTCGCCATGATTACATCTGATAAGTTGAGCTTATGTGGACAACTATACCGATAATCGTTATAGGATGCTTATCTAAATGTTAACTAACTAAACAACAAGAGCGTTTTGGCGTGACCGTACACTGATATGATTCTCTTACCCTCGAAACTCGCAAAAAGAATGTCTGTAAATATTTATTTAATGCTTTCAATTTCTGCATCTCTGTATATATTTATTTACTGCTTTCAGTCTTTTCATTTGAAATATTCAAAATTCCAAAAAGATTTTAGGTGTGTTTTAATATAAATTTTATAAAAGCCAGAAAGATTTTATTTCTAATTTCTTTTGATTACCCGATGTTGGAACTCGAGTCTTCGTTACCCGAAATCTGATAGAAAACCAAAACAACTGATTCTTCATAAACGGTCGAAATTTGCAAGTTCTGAAAGTTAAAGTCTAAAATTGAACAATTTGTTAAACTTTCAAACTGTCGGACGGTAGTTGATTGAAAAATGGTCACATGTGTGTCGTTTGTTTATGTTAACTATATTCCAAGCGGTTGTTCTCATTATGCGTTTAGATTTCTTGCATGTGCAGATGCTAAAGTTGAAGAGAACATGTTAGATGACAAGCTTCAGAATGAAGACACGACATGGAGGCACTCAAAAGATAAAGATGATCGATTTGCCGTTGATCTATCATCAACACCACAAGGATCTAAAGAATTGAAGATCAACAGATTCACGAGCATAACTCAAGGGAAAGTTTTTTTTAAGGGAAAGTTTGTTAACACACTTCCTAAATAAAAAAGGGAGTTTGTCGATACACTTTCTACTTTCGACACGTGAAGACTTTGAAGATCCTCCGACATGAAAGACATGGAAGATGAACCCTCACGAGCAGCGTCCAAGGGGGAGTTTGTTGATACACTATGTGGACGCGGCTCGCTCCAGGTCCGGAATGAAGATCAAATCCGATATCCTCCATCGAGCTTTGATTTGATCTTGTTGCTGCTAAACTGTTGCTGATCTGCACCTTGGTTACATGACGAAACTCTGATCCAAGTAGCTCATGACGAAACTCCTGGAACATGCTGTTTGACGAAACTTGTTGAAGAAACATGAGTTTCGTCTGGTTGGGAGTGTGACAAAACACTCCATGTTTCGTCACAATGACATTTCGCCAGAGGTTTCGTCGCTAAAGGAACTTTCGTTGACTCCTGAGGATGTTACGTCGTCCTGCTTCAAGTTTCGTCGGCTCCAACAGTGTTTCGTCGACCTGAACATGTTTCGTCGACCAGGTGCTTATTTAAGCAGCAGACAGGAGACCCAGAAGTGGTGAACATACAACGTACACAGTGAGACGAGAGAACTGAGAAAGTGTTAGCGTATTTTATGTAATCCTTGTAAACAACTTTCTGGTTTAATATATTGTGAGCGTTAATCTTTGAATCTTTGTGTCTCGTTCGTGTCGATCTTTATCTCGGTTGGATTCCGCACAACCGGATCAGTTCGTATAAAAGGATTAGGCGACTAGATCCTCCGCTAGTTGGACCTACAGCAAGGAAATGTATTGGTAGTTTTCTTCTTCCGGGTGGAGACAGGGCTATGAGGTGGAATCGAAGTGTCCCAAAGAAAGTTAATCTTCTTGCTTGGCGTGTGACTTTAGATCGCCTCTCTATGAGGTCTAATTTGGATCTTGGTGGTCTTGATGTCCCTTCGTTCATGTGCTCCGTCTGTTCAAGGTTGGTTCCCTGACATGTCTTGGGTGATTGTGAAGTAGAAGAGAGAACTTGGAATGTAATTGTGGGTTGGTGTGATTTGACTCTTCCTAATTCGTAACATCCAAATGAATTGATGTCTTGGTTGGATTCGTTACACTTCAATAAAAAAAGTGGTTATTGAACATATTATTATGACATTGTGGTGGGTTCTTTAGCGGTCTAGAAATGACTTGATCTTTAAACAGAAAAAGAAGAATCGTTCTACAATATTTGATAATATAGTTCATTGTTCTACTTTTAAAGCATGGTTACAAAACCCTTTGATGAACAATTGTAATCATTTTGGTTTGTTTTTGTCTAGTTTCTTGCTGGTCGTGTTTTTATTAAATCTTGCCGTTTCAATAGAAATATTACTAGAGTTTTATAAAAAAAATTGATAATAATAAATAATATACTTTTTAATTTTGATTTTTTACATAAATATAGGCCATGAATGTATGATAATGTTGGATATTTAAATTTTTCTTGAAATACACAGAAATATAGTAATCAAGTCTTTTATCATTATGTGAAAAAAAATCATTTTATCTAGCATGTATCTAACAAAAAAAAAATAAAGTTATAATGATAAAGGTGATGGTTGTCCTTAAAACACATATCGAAGCCTACAAACAAGGATCCACAACAAGATAAATAAGATATCACCTTGTCACTTGTACCATTCCTAGATCTGATTTCTTTAAACATATGTGAAAGAGACTAAAATATGTGTCGACACGTAGGTGAATAGTTAAAAAACTTAGGGCTCGTGTTTAAGATTATCAATGTGTGGTATTACCACGTTTATACAAATATAAGTAAGATTTATCTGATTTTATTTTTATGTTGTATGACATGTTAAATTGTTAGTTCCATTACCTTGTCAAGAGTTCGATGCAGGTATTGATTTACAAATTTGTATTGAGTAACGAGATTGATGTGTTAGAACAAACGGCATAGGCATGTCACTATTTAACTAGCTTGAGAAATCACTAGTATTGATCTTCGATTCGTCTTACTTGGTAAGCTGATTCTTGTTGTAACTCAAGGCTTGGAAGATCTAGCTCTTTACCTATTGTGATGTCTTATCCGGTGAGTATTGTCCTGACTTATACACCTTGTAACATCAGGTTTGTTGTAAAATGTTCTACAGAATTGTAGCTTTGAGCATATGACTTTGTGAACACTTAAGATTGATAAATGAGATATGGTAATCTCTTATATATTCATGTTGTCACAGATGTCCAACATATGAATCATAACTTACAATCATTTCTTATGAAATCTTAATGATCATCGATGGATCTATACAAAGGATTTTGTACCTTATGATATCAATCAATTTGTTTATAGAAAATAAATTACGAAGTATGAGTACCTAGGAAAATTACAACATGAAAGAAACTAAATACAATAAAACACAAGTTGTAAATATCTTCGGTGCTTAACTTATGTCTTAATTTGGAATATTTTCTTGTTATACCTCCACCAATCCTGTTTGGTTATATACTGTTTTTGATGTTTGATAAAAAACTAAAAAGATCGGCGTTTCTAGACGTGTTTTGACCATCTTTTTTTTTACTAAAAGTTGATCAAGAAATCTGATCCCATACGAACAACTAAAAGAATTATACACAAGTTTGAAGATGATTTTGGGTTTATAGAAAGTTAAATATAGGATTAGCATCTGAACCACTTAAGCTTCCGGGCATTAGACTATCTCCAGTGCTACGTATGCCCTTAGACGCCCTTAGCTGCTACGTCATGTGCCACGTCATATCATTACAAATCCTTAAAACCCCTTATTTCATCTCCAACCCTACAAATATTCTTACCTTTCTTAATTTCCACCCCATTACTTACCCACTACACACAATATTAAAGTAAAACATTTTGTTCTTTTACTTTGGGCCCACTCACTTAGATAAACAAAGCCCTTGTGGAAGGGCTTAGATGTTAAGGGCATCTATTATGGATAAAATCTCACAATGCTAAGGGCTTGGAAGGGCTTTCAAGAGCATCCCTACAATGGATGCATTGGAGATACTGTAATATGAGACATGAAAGTGGTGTACATACCATCCAACGGAACCGTACAATTTCTTTTTCGATAACAGTTGACTTTCCTGAAGGAGGCAAGAAGTTGTCGCTTGCTTTGTCGAAAGAATTTCCGTTGAAAATAGTGTCTATGTAAACTACAACTACAACTTCGTTTTCTAAATTTTCATTTGTTTTTGTTACATTTACGTCCCCCGGCCCCCGCCAATGCTTCATTTTATAGACCTCGATGTTCGTTTGGTGGTGATTAAAAATACTACTTTGTAGGTGGTTTTGCCAAGGGGTGTAAACGACCCAGGCCGAGCTCAGGCTTGACTAGGCTCGAGCTCAGCTCGTTATGTTTTTATGAAGCTCGAGCTCGGCTCGGGTCGAGCCTACTTCTTTAAGCTCGAGCTCGGCTCGAACTATTTTGAAAACAACCTTAAACAAGTTAAAAGTTCGGCTAGAGCTTACTTAAACGAGCCAAGGCTCGGCTTGAGCTCGGCTCATCACCGTTATCATCATCATTATTATATTATATGGAGAAAGCTAAAATTTTGTATGGGCTCGTTTAGGCTCGCAAGCCTAAACGAGCTTTGTATTTCAGGCTCGATAACAAAACGAGATAGAGCTCGCTTAAACGAGCAAAAGCTCAGCTCGAGCTCGGCTCATCACTGTTATCATCATTATTATTATATTATATTGAAAAAACTAAAATTTTGTATGGGCTCGTTTAGGCTTGCGAGCCTAAACGAGCTTTGTATTTCAGGTTCGAGTTCAGGTTCGATAATAAAACAAGCTCTATTTCAGGCTCAGGCTCGTTAAGGCTCGAATCGATTGAGCTTTTAACCGAGCTGATCATCTGTAGCTCTTGAGTCTCTGGGCTTGTTTACACCCCTAGTTTTGCTGTTTATACACCGTAAATCACCTAGGAAACAAAGATGCAGGGTTAAGGTGGTCTTGGAATCTTCGTTTTTGTATGTGATTTACACACACAGGCAAAGAAGTTCACATATGAAAAAGAAGTTGAACAGTCCACAAACGAACGTAATCTTTCTTTTTGTTTGAGCTTACCCATGGACACCTAGCGACTCATGTATCTTAACAAGTTATTGTGATTACCAACATAGTTCATTAACAATTCAACGTGATTTACCAATTAAGTTTTAATTTATTATATAAGTTTATCACATTTGAAAATGTTGTTACCTAATTATCATAAGTTATTTTAGTTGTTTTAGTTTACAATGTACGTGCTTTTGAAATATGACCTGTTAATACGTATATAACTGTAGCTTATTTTTATGTGTGTACGTGTTAGTTTGTATAATAAGTATGTATCTTATAACACGAATAGAAAAAAAAATAATGTATTCTAAAATTATATTTTTAAATCTATTGCATTATATGTATATATTGCGCATGCAATTAAGCATTAGCGTTTAGGTTTTGGGAATAGCAGGGTTTTTTTATGGGGGGGGGGGGTTTCTGGCACTGAAGGGGTTTAGGTTTTTTCGTATTAATGCATATATGTAGAACTGATTTTGTTTTTGAAAAAAAAGTTTTTTTATACATTAAAAACAACGAAAGTTTGTAGAAATTAAAAAAAAAAACTGGTGTTTTTTTAGCCTTTTTTATTTTTTGGGGGGGGGGGGGGGGGGTGAGGGGGTTTAGGTTTTTTCGTATTAATGCAAATGTAGAAATAATTTTTTTTTTGAAAAAAAGTTTTTTTATACATTAAAAAAAAACTGTTGTTTTTTTAAGTTTTTTTAGTTTTCTTATTTAAAGTGCGAGTTTTTATAGAGAGACACAGAGACAGAGACATAGACATAGACAGAAAGAGAGAGTAAATTACACGAGTTGTCACTATTAGAAAATACACTCCTCTTGACACGCGAACAATGACATACGCATATTTTATGACATTCAAAAGCGTATGCTAAGAAAAAAATGTCATGACTTACAAAATTTAATAAATCTATAACAATCTTTTTTGTGTGTCATGTTTTTAGCGTCATAACAAAAACAAGATTTATTTTGATACGCAAATAATGACACACGCTCATTTTATGACATTCGAAAGTGCCTGTCAAGAAAAAAATGTCATGCTTTTACAAAATTCAATATATTTATTTTTGAAAGGTAAATTCAATATATTTATGACACATTTTTTTTGTGTGTCATCATTTTAGCGTCATAAAAAATAAGATCTATTTTGACACGCGATTAATGACACGCACTTATTTTATGATATTTAAATGCGTGTCAAGAAAAAAATGTCATGGTTGTATAAAATTTAATAAATTTATGAAACTGTTTTTGTGTGTGATCTTTTTAGCGTCATAAAAAAATTTTATAAACATAAGGGTTAATTTCCTATAGCAATTATTGTTTATGTAATATGGACATCATGGTTAATTTCCAATAGAAAATCATGGGGATAACTTGAAAACTGTTAAAGAGAAAAAAATGTACGAACTTGTGAAAAGCTACTACAAATTTGATCATGTTAGAATTATTTCATGGTTTTTTTGCCTTTCTGGATTGTGTTGTTTATTATTTTTTTCATTATCACACAGGACTTGTGAAATTAGGGCATAGGAGAACAAAACCAAAGTAACTAGATCTTGGTACAAAGTTCAAGATTTATTTAGAAAACAAAAGTGGGTTTTTATAGTCTTCATTTTGTTACTAAATCTAAATGTTAGGTTGCTGATAATTTATTTGTACTTAGATCTCAAACACTCATAATCACAAATAAACACTAATTCCATGATATACTTTATGACATCTTCATGGTTCAGTTCAACAAACGCAAAGATAAGCTGCCCAGAAATAAAAACTATGAAATTGTGAAATCTCTTGAACTGGACAATAAAGATGTTGGAAAGCCCGTCATGGAATTAGTGTTTGTTTGTGAGTAAGAGTTTGATTGAGATGTAAGCCTGTTATGGAATTAGTGCAGCGACTTTGTCATTTGTGACAATGGTGTTGGAAAATTGATGGGTGGTGGAGCCTAATACATGTAAAACACCCCTACAAATATATTTTAACACGTTCGCATCTTCATTTTGCTCTTTGAGCTTCTAATAAGCTATTTCAACTCCATGATATGGTATTCAGTTATGTTATTATATTATTATCCACAATCCTTCTCATTACTTAGACTTATATAGCTGACTTGACCTTAGTATAAATTAGATTATCATATGTCATCCGTGATGTGCCCAAGTATACGTTAAATTACTGTTCGGCACAGCCTATAGCCACGACATGTCGACGCTATATATAGAGGTATTTTTTCCATCTCCATAGATCTAATTCTTTGTAGCGGTTAGATTAATATTCAGTTTATATACTTTAAGTCTGATATTTTGATGGTTATTTGTTTATCTTAAAATACATCATATTGTGATGTAGAGTAAATGAAGATTTGTGTTGCTTTAAATCTGCGCTTTTTTGGGTGATATGTGTACATCAGTTGACATACCATTTGTTGGCATTTGTAGGAATGATGGATAATACAATTCCATATGGGTATGACATGAGATATGATGACATATAGGCTATAGAGATGCCCAAAATATGATGACATGACTAGAAAGTGATTTTATGATGAATTTTATGAACAACTATAACAAAGTGAAATTTTAACAGTTTTTTGCAATTTGTGGTAATTTGGTTTTGATGTAGGTTACAAGTTCAACTTTTGGACTCTGCTCGGGGCATGCGTTGTCCTATTCGGCACGCCTGCTGATAAGGATGTCAAGGCTGATGTAGCCAAAGCTCATGTTACTGTTGTGTAAGTATGTTCTCACCTCTTGGTTTATTTGATATATGACACAGTATTAGATGTGAATGTAATTGTGACACGGTTTATTTGATATATGACGCAGTTTTATTTGATATATGACACGGTTTTAAATGTGAATGTAATTCCTAGAGGGGGATTTCGAGTTTTAGATGTGAATGTAACTATGACACGCCAAACATCCGGTTTTGTAAAAATACAAATGTAATTAACGCCGCATCCCGCCGCATCGTGACGGGTAGTATATCTAGTTTCATTTAATTATTACAAGTCATTATTTAATAATTTAATTATCCAACTTAAACCTTTCTTTTACAGATTTCTACATGTTTTTAAGGTTTAGCATTGGGGGGGGGGGGGGGTATACACAGCCTAGTCAAGGTATCTTTATGAGCCATATGAAGAAGCTACAGGGTTCTCAGTGAGAAATTTTTTCACAGATAGAGCTTCCAATTATGGAATCAAAGACACCAAATGATGACAAGAGCCTACAACATCTTGTTCAACTACAATGACCAGCTTCTTTTCTACAAGATTGGGGTGATGGGTATGAAGTCTCTACATTACATATACCATAGAGAATGTGATAATTATAGATCCCATGGGACCATGAATTCAACCCATCAATCAAGAACAAAAATAACAAGAATAAGAAGAGAGGGATTAACCCTAATACACGATTGTATTAATAAACTGAACAATTGAATTTGATTGTTTCAAGATACAATATACAAACTGAAAATCTAATCTATTTATAGACTTCAATGGGTGTGATTGTAGAGACATGTCCTTTCACGAATAGTCGCGTCTCTAGGATCTTGTGGTGTAATTGAATATGAAGAGGTTTGTTGATTCTTGTCCCAAGTTCAAACCAACGTGTCTCTTCCTTTTCCCCTTGAAGCTGAGGATCCCACAGGTGCGACCCAAGGAGTTTCGCAACCCTTGGGGGTGGTGATTATCATCTTCTAGTTTGCTACCTTTAGTCCTTGTATTTTGTAAAAGCCATCTAAACTAACTTTAAACTATTTACACTTTTGACCCGTATCTTCTAGTCAAACTTTGATCAAACAATTAAGGCCAACATTCACCCCCCATAATTGTTGATCCAAGTTTGAGTCTTGAACATTAAATGCTTCTTCCTGGGCAAACTATAATCCTGGTGTCTTCAACCTTCGTCATACACTACACCAAAAACTGTGCGGCCTCATCCATGTCTACATATGACTATCCAAACCATTATGTTCCCTCTATGATTCCATCAACAATCTTCAACCGTGAAAGTCCTTAGGCGATTCCGACGCGAACGCCGTCTCTTGCGATTGACCTTTGAGATGTTATCCTCCTTTCCTTCTCTGTATCTTTTTCTCTTTCTTGGGCAATCTCTGAACCCAATGTCTTTAACTATATGCAGATTTGGGATCACTTCTCAGGAGACTTATTAACTGGTTATTTCCAGGAACGAAGGATGGCTCCCCCTGCGTGTACTATTTAACTTTTCCGCTGCCTGGCTGCTCTTTCCTCCATTAAGACCTAATGTGCAATAAGTAGTTCAAATAAATAAACTAAAATAGACCTAAATTTAGACTCAAGTAATAATAATCTAGTCTCTCTAACTTGACTAAACTACTCAGCGACAAGTGAACCGGTCGACTCTGGCAAAGAAAAGCAAGTCCGGATGTCGAACCCATAGGGACTCTAATTAATCACGTTAAAGACTTTATTTAGACTTGACACTGACACGACTTAACTGTTGTTGTGTTTTAGGGGGGGGGGGGGGTTACTAAAATCCTAAAATTGAAATTGAAATAAAATTAGACTATGAAACGAACAAGAACTAAGGTTTAATTCAAATGAGATTAACGACTACCTAGGCTTGAATCCAGTTTAACAAGGAATAGATTTCTAACGGTACTATTGTGGTTTGGAATCGGGATCGTAAAGTACTAAACCCTAAGGTATTTCAATCTAAGACTTCCCGATCCTTCTCAGGAAGAAACCTAGGAAACCCTACAAGGCTGTTGTAAACACCGATTGTTAGACTTCCTCTCAGTCCTCTAACGACTCTAAAAGTGCCCTAATATGACTATCTACCTCTCAGCGCGACAGTCTAATCATATTTTGTTTGTTATTTGCTGGCGCGACGCGACTAGACTCCCTTTTAGCCGTGGCTCGACGCCACGGCACTTTTTTCACAGAAAGTTGCATCCAATTTCCAGCATAAACTCTCCAAAAACTTCACAAATAATTATAACTCTTTTAAGCTTGTTCCAAGACTTAGTGTTTCAGCATTAAAGCTCGTTTTCACTCCATTTTCAGCAACATTATGTACCAAGACCTGGAAAACGCAATTTGATCAATAGCACGCAATTCTAAATAAAACTAAACTAGAAATAACGGAAAATGGTACAAACTATACACGAATAAAGGATGTATTTTGCAATACATCAAGACCCTATGCTCGGTTCGCACGATGATTTCCTGCCTTCCCTCAGATGATTCTTTTGAACCGCAAAACCCTTGTCTTGATTGAAGAATTGAACCCATGATCTTGATTCTTTGAGCCTTGGCTCCGATAATTCAACCCATCAATCAAGAACAAAAATAACAAGAACAAGAAGAGAGGGATTAACCCTAATATACGATTGTGAGTGTAGAGACGTGTCCTTTCACGAATAGTCGCGTCTCTAGGATCTTGTGGTTGTAATTGAATATGAAGAAGTTTGTTGATTCTTTTTCCATTTTTTTCCCGCTTTTCTTTCTTTTTTTTCTTTAAATGAGCGTATACGATTCTTTCCCTAACCAATAGGCAATCTGGCTGTAGAGTCGCTATCCCCAACTCGGATTACTTAAGCTTCGGTACTTTTTTACTTTTCTTTGCACGGTCGATTTCACACATCCTAGCGATAATCCGGTTGTAAAGTCACTATCCCCAACCCATACTACATAGGAATGCACTACTTTCATTTAGTTTCTAGCGCACTTTTTTTTCGCATGATCACAAACTCTAACAGTTTTAACTTATAATGGTGCCCCTTATACTATTATTATAACAACCCTAAAAGAAAACCGACACCCTCGAATTATTTTCCGACACCCTAAAAATATTTAAAATATCCCAATATGCCTTAAAATACACCCCGTACTTGAAAACGGGGCCCGAATACGTTTTATATATTTAAAATTAATTAAAAATGGATTTTTTGGGGTTCAGGTGGGCCGCGTAAGCCATCCCCGAACCCTTACGCGGGCCGCGATAACTTAAAGACCAGGCGAGCTCCGGTGCTGACACGTGTCCGACGCGTGTTGAACCTACTATATGACCCGGATCAGCTACCCCGTTGACCCCCATTGACGCGGGCTGCGTAGCCCCTTGGCTACTCTTACGCGGGCCGCGAGAAAAGCCAAATCAGCCCCTATATAATGGGAGCTCGGGCTTCAGTCTCAAGTCGCTCACATCTTTCTCTCTCACTCGAATTTTCTGATAGTAGAAGTTATACTCGGGTATAATACCCCCTAAATAACGAAGTTCTGCTCCGTTGTAAGTATTATAACCCCTGGATACATATTAGATACTCTGCCCGATTGATCTAGGGTTCCGTAACGGCTGTCGTGGTTCTGCCCGACGTAGTCGTTGGAATGTCGTCTCGGGGAGGGTATTACTAATGTTAAAATGAGTTATTATACTAACACGTGTGCATTTGTGTAAATTATAGATTGTCACCAGGAAACCCTAAAGGATAATATAAAACAGCAATGTGAGTAATCATCTTTTTGTGTAAACTTTTTTGTGAGTAATCTCCTTGTTGCAAATTGTTTTTACAAAACCTCACACAATTAGTTATATATTAAGCAGTTATTAAGTATTTGTAAGGATACAATTATCGTCGGTATGTTGGGGTTTTGTATACAAAATTTGTTACTGGAGGGGTAACATTTCCACAAGTCGGGTGTGACAGTACCGTGGGTGGTAATTGGTATTACTTGGAAACAAATGTAATTGCGAGACCGCCCTCAATACTGTACAATGGATTTTATTTAAACTTCATTAAACTGGGATTCACTCACCAGTATTCCCCACTGACAAAATGTTTTTAAACGCATTTCAGGTAACAAAATGTGAAAGCCAAATAGAAGCCAGCTGGACAGCTTGGAAAAGTGGCAATAAAGTTACCTAAAAAGAAATAGATGTTTTTATTAAATAAAATAGAATTTATTCCTATGAAAATATGTGTACTTCAAACTTGGGTTTTATCCCGTGTGTTTAATATTATGAAAGTGTGGTATTTTACTCTGATAAAATATTTCCTAACTACGGTCCTGATGAAAATTCCGCTGCCAAAGTTAGACAATACCAGATACCACCGAAACTGGTTCGCGGCCGCCCGTTCCTATATTTGCATAGGGATCAGGGGTTGCGACAGAAGGTGGTATCAGAGCTATGCCACTGATTCAGCCACATAAGTGTTCTGCTGACACCAAAATTCAAATTGTTAGGAAATAAATTACGGGAATACGTGCATAATTGTATTTTCTTGTCATGTGTTATTTGACAATTTGTTAGTTTACAGTATGAGCGACCAATGACCATCTGACGCGTACCGTCAATTGTCTGGTTCGCCTAGAAGCGAAGGTGCCTCTTCTCATCCTGCCCTCTCAGGGTACTCTGCTGATACGGAAGAAGGAATATTCGTGTTTAAGGCTCAGTCTGAAGAGCCATTCCCTCAGAAAAAGTGAGGATGGTTCAGTCGAGGGGCACATGAGCGTAGGAAGCGTATGAAAAAGTTACAAGACCAGAGAGTATTAGCCGCAGCCAAAAGAGAAACTGATGCCTATGCCCAGGAAATGATTAATAGGGGTATAGCTAACATCCACATCCTAGCAACCACTGCAGCTGACCCTAACCTGGAACAAATGATAGCACCCTAACCACAACCACCAATTCCTGACCAACCGATGGAAATAGAAAACCCTGAAAATCAAGTCGAAATGCATGATTTCAACCCAGAGGAAATACCTAGGGTACCTGCACCAAATCCCTTAAACCCAAATTATGACTCAAGGTGGGACGACAATAGGGACTATGTGCAATGTTACCCAAGCCACGAAGACATACCCATGCCGAACCTAGGAGCCTACCCAGGGTTAGATCCTCTAGATCCCTATTACGATAATGATGTATTCATTAGGGAGATTCTAGAAAATCCTTACCCATACTAGGCCCCTATACCTCCGTACAAGGATCCCGCACCCTAAATTCCAAACCCAGTCCTAGAACCTGCACCCCCAATGAGTGCAGACAATGTACAAGAACTTAGGACATTGGTGAGGAAATTTTAGAGAGTAGTGAAAGAATGCGACAGGTGGGAGAGCGACTCGTCTGGAAGTACGACGAGCGCAATATGGATTTCTGGATGAATCCATATTCGTAGATGTGATGATGGAGACGGTAGTAATAATGATGATAATAATAATAATAATAATAATAATAATAATAATAAAGTAATATAATATGTGTGTATGTGTATGAAAAAAAAATTTACGGATGCCTATTACTAGTAGTGTGACTTTAAATTCCAGTCGGTATTGTAATTTTAATTTCAGTACTGGTGTGTAATAGATACATATTATATAAAAATAGAGTAAGTCGCAATGATCGACGCTTTTGACCAAAATGCGTGTCATGTGATTGATACGTGGTAAATGTTTGAAATTCAGATGACCGACGAAGGGAATCAAGAAAATCTGAATAACGATAACTAGAGTAACATTAACTTGGTTAATGAGAATCCGAACAACAACAATAACAATGGAAACCAAGTGGATAATAGTTCCATCCAACACATAGTGGCACAAGGAATTATAGATGCAATGCCATATATTCTTCAAACTGTTAAGGAAGCAGATAATAAAAGTAAACATAGCAGTAAGCGACCAATTGAACCTGAACACTGCGTGAACAATGTGTTGGGTTTTTTACATGTTTGTCAAAGTATTTTATCCTTATAAAATAAAAACGCAGCGGAAAATATAATTTAAAACATGTTACTTACAAGATACAAAAAAACATTTTATATGTAAAACCCAATCCCCGGATCCATATACGAACATGCATGCTATCAAAATAAAACACAACCATAGAGTGTTTAGAATACTATCTTCCAAGGAGTAGAGGATATGAAGAAGATGATGCTTCTTGAACGGTTGCCTTCAAGTGTAGAAGACCTCAAGCTTGTATACCCCAAGCCTTCCAACAAACACCTTATGTTTAGCTAGGATTTCTACACATATGAACTCACTAAAATTCCTCATGAACAACCATGCTTGGCCGAAAATATGAGAGGAGGTTGTGGAGTTCTTGCACTTGATTTATCAACTTGAAACCCCTCATGATCAACCATCATATGGCCGATTTTTTCTAGAGAGCATTTCTACAAGTCTTCCAAGTTCATCTTTGAAATTGTCATAAACAATTATCTTAAATCAAGTGAGAGAAAATGGTCACCCATATCATCCAATGAGAGGGTCTCTAACCATGCAAAGTGCATGGATTTTCATTGGACCAAAATGGTCTTGAAAAGACCACCAAATCAAAGAGCTTCTAACACATGCATTTGCATGCAATTTGATTGGACCATCCTAGTCTTGGGAAGAGGGGGCGGCCCACTTTATTTATTTAAAAAAAATCAATTTTTCTTTTAAATAATATAAGTCTTACATACATATATTTTATAACTTTTAAAAAATATAACATCATATGTTATAAGACTTATGTTATTTTTATTATGTTATTTAACCCATTAAATAACAAAATAAAATATTCTCTCAAAATAAATTATCCATATAATTTATTAGTTTGTCAAGTGCAATTATTTAGAAAACCAATTTCTAAATATTCTAAGTGTTAAAATTTATTTGTTTGATCATATCATAAATAAATATTGTAAGTGTTTGTCTAGCTTGTATTTGGGTATGACTCGACTTGGATCATAACGTACTAGCCACATCAATTTAATATGTGTCTTGGGCATACAGAGTCCAACAATCTCCCACTTGCACAAGATACATAGAAGATTGATGCAAGTAGTAAATGACGCCTAACTACGGTTTACTACCCCTAATACGTATGACTATATGTCCCATTCAATAACATCATCCCCTTCAAGTCCCTTACTTGAACATGATTTAGGTGAATCTATCATTTATCCTTTCGTTACAGATGTCATGTCAAATCCAGAGACATAGAGTGATCACTCTCTGTTGATTTAACTTTAGCAGGCCTTAGACATCTTACTCTCAACGAATAAGAGGAACAAATCCCATCTTGACTACATACGTCTCTCACAATCACCTTGTACCACACCTGAGCTTAGCCTTTTGTACTGTCATATTACTGACAGCGAAGAAAAAGTCAAGGTATAATATTTGGTGAATATCAAGATCCAATATATATCTCAGGTCTGAGGATACTATGATATTCTCCTTTACTCAAATTTACTTATGATCAATCACAGATGATTCCATGCAGTAATATTTGAGAGCGAGTCAGTCCAATATTTGTATCCCACAAATATCTTTGAACTTTGGCAGCAACACTTTGCTCTATATTCATACCTAATGAATATCCACCAATCCAAGTTCATAATAGTCTTACATTCATATTTGTTCCCACAAGTATGATCGACTACGGACATTTAGAATAATTAACTTATTCATGGATTTAAACATGCTAATATGGAACATAACTCAAAATACCATAAAGAGTTATAATAATAGTTGTTCCAATATCCAAATACAAAATAGATCAAATCCAATCACTAGAATATCGAAGTCCTAAGGCACAAGTATGACCCTTCATGCTTTGCCCGTTCAAGGAGCTTCGTGAGTGGATCCGCAATATTTTGATCAGTGTGAACTTTGCGAATACATATCTTTCCCTTTTTCAACTTCATCCCTTATGTAGTTGAAACTCCGCTCAATGTGCCTAGTCTTTTGATGTGCACGAGGTTCCTTGATTTGAGCAATCGCATCATCGTTATCACAAAGATCTCTAGGGGTCCTGAATGGTAGGGACTACCCCTAGACCGGCAATAATTCAAGTGGCAGATCCATATGAATTATCTCAATCAATTAAGCGACGATGTATCCTGATTCTGTAGTGGACAATGCTACCCTGATTGTGATCAAGAACCATCTCGATCAGTTTGGAAACTCGTATCCATGTAACCCTTTACAACGAATTCCGAAACTCACATCCCTGTAACCTTTTACAACGAGTTCTTTTTCACCAGATCCATATATTAGAAATATTTCCTTAGTCCTTCTAAGGTATTTCAATATATATATTTTAACAGTCACCAATGACCGTTACTCGCTGGTATCTTTTCATCATGCTTAATGCGCATGACATGTCCGGTCTAGTGCATATCATTACATACATTATGGATCCTATAGCTGGCACATATGGGATTCCTTTCATTCTTTCTTGCTCATCCTTTGAGCTTGGACATTGAGACGCATTCAATATTGTCCCCTCTTTGAATAGGTACCAAACCTTTCATAGAGTTCTCTATCTTGAACCCTTTCAATACTTTGTCAATGTATGCACTTTAGTTTAAACCTATCCAGCGCCTTGACCTATCCTTATAGATCTTTATTCCAAAATATAGGCGACTTCACCAAAATCCTTAATAGAAAAACAACTTCCAAGCCAGGCTTTTTCACCTTCCATGGCTGGAATGTCATTTCCAAATAGTAGAATGTCATCGACATATAATATTAAGAAAGTGATGATGCTCCCACTAGCCTTCTTATACACACAAGCTTCATCACCGTTCTTGATGAATCCATATTCCCTAATCTCTTCATCAAAACGGTGATTCCAACTTCTAGATGATTGTTTCAATCCATAGATTGATATCTTTAATTTGCATACTTTGTTAGGATGTTTTGGATCGACAAAACTTTCAGGCTGAACCATATAGACATCTTCCTCAAGATATCTATTAAGGAAAGCCGTTTTGACATCCATTTTCCAAATCTCATAATCATATTATGCAGGTATGGCAAATGATATCCTAGTTTACTTTAGTATCGCCACGGGCGAGAAGGTCTCATCATAATCAACCCTTTGAGTTTGAGTGAAACCTTTTGCGACAAGTCTAGCTTTACAAGTATCCAAGTTACCATGCATATCGGTTTTCTTCCTGAAAACCCCACTTACTTCCAACCACTTTGGAATTAAGAGACGGCACAACCAATTCCCATACTTGGTTGTCACACATGGATTGCATCTCTACGTTCATGGCTTCAAGATATTTGTCACAATCGGATTCTGACATTGCATCATGGTATGTGGTTGGTTCACCTGAATCTACCACGTAGCATCCATCCATGAAAAATCCATATCTTTCAGGTGGACTACTAATTCTACCAGATCTGTGAACGTTTTGTGTGTATTGATCAACCACTTGATCATTTTCAACAACCTCTTGTTGATTGCTAGTATTAACCAAACGTGTATCGGCTTGTGGTTCTTGATCCTCATCAAGTTCCACTGTTCTACTAATTCCTTCCACAAGGAACTTAGTTTCCAAGAACTCAGCCTTTCGAGCAACAAATACCTTTTGCTCTGTTGGATCGTAGAAATAATATCCTATACAATCTTTAGGATATCCTACGAAGATACACTTAGTGGATCGTATTACCAATTTATTTGGGGTGTGTTTCTTTACGTAAGCTTCACAATCCCATACCTTCAAATATGATAATGATGGAACCCTTCCATGCCATATTTCAAAAGGTGTCTTGTCCACTTTCTTGGTTTGGGCCACATTGAATGTACGGGCCACGGAGAGCAAAGCGTAACCCTAAAATGATAGAGATAATGCGCTCCTAGCCATCATAGATCGAACCATATCCAACAGAGTTCGATTCCGCCTCTATCAGAACGAAGAACTTTGATTGAGTTGATTTTGTACTTCACCTTTTGAAGATTTGAACATTTTAAAACTTCAACTTTGTGTCTCAGCAAGTACACATAACCATAGCTACTATAGTTGTCGGTAAAAGGTAATGGAGTATCTCTCACCATTCCTAGTCATTGGCTTAAAGGATCACATACATCTGAATGTATGATACCTATTAAATCTTTTGCCCTTTCCCACTAAATGGTTTCTTAGTCATTTTCCCTTGTAAACAAGATTCGCATGTATCAAATGAACCAAGTTCATTTGTTTCCAAAAGACAATTCTTTTGAAGTGTTTGCATGCGATTTCTGTTTATATGACCAAGGCGATAATGCCAAAGATAGGTCTCACTCAAATCCATTTTGAGTTTCTTGGTGATTGCTTGGTACATTGAACTATCAAATGATGTATTATTATGAGCCAATTCATAAATACCATTTGAAAGCATAACTTTAAAGTAAAACATGTCATTTATCGAAATATAAATGTCATTGTTTACAAACTTTAAATCAAAAACATATTGTCTTATAAGGGAAACTTGAATAATGTTCCTAGTCAAACTAGGAGCATATAAAACATTTTAAAACAATTTCCAAACCATTTGGAAGTTTCAAAATATAGTCTCCTTTCTTGTAATGCTTATTTCTTTTGAACCTTTTGCAACAAATTGCAAACATGAGTTCCACATCCGGTATCTAATACCCACGTGTTTGAAGAAATAACATTAAGGTCAATATCTTTCATAAAGATTGTACCTGAGGTTTGCCTAGCATCCCTCTTAGTTTTCAACTCTTTGAGATAGGTTGGAAAATTCCTTTTCAAATGCCCTATCTCACCACACTCAAAGCATGGATCGTTCATGGCAACCTTTGCCTTCTTCTCTTTTGGTTTCGGTGGTTTCGCTTTAGTCTTTCTAATTATTTCCCTTTGAATTACCCGTTTCCATTTTCAACATTTGCTTTGGTGTCGGGGTGATGCCCTTTCTAGTTGCCACCCTCATTGATCGTTAGAATGGATAAAACCCTTTTATCCATATTGAGCCTTTCTAGGTGATCAATGTGGCTTTTCATCTTAAAGACATAAGATGAGACTGATTGGTTTTTCTCCATTCGACATGCATGAAGCGCCCAAAGCGTTCTACCCTTGCATATTGTAGGAACATTTCCTTCAATTGGGTAATCATGTCGTATGCCCATGATGTTCAAAACCCTTTTGAATTTTGGGAATCATAATTCCTAACATGAGACAACTTGCATAGTATCCTTAATATATTTAATCCAATCGTTATAGGCATCCTTATCTTTCATAAGATGTTCATTGGGATTAGGATCGTTCAACACATAGGATTACTTTTCTTACTTGAGAACGATTCTTAAGTTTCGATATTAATCCATAAAGTGTCTTGATTGATACGATCCTTTTCTAGGATTGTTTTTGGTGATAGGTTACGGACGGTTTGGGTAATATTGTTAGCGGCCATCTACAGAATTTTAACAAGGTTCAATTTTAGTATTTTCGATATTATTATATTTTAATCATTAATACCCTTTTGTGTCTCACAGACAATTAATAATTAAAATCTAGAATCCAACGTTACATTTAAATATCGGTTAGGTGACCTTTATCCCTCTATTTAAATTAACAAGGTAGTCAACGTTTGACAATTGCAACTCTTTGCAATTTCTAGCCATATGGGATCGGTTAAACATCTATATGTTTAGTTGGCATGTTTAATCCCATCAACACCTTTTGTTCGCCATGCTTCGGTGACCCTTTCATGGTTTCCAAATCAAGTCGTCCAACTTACACACACGTGTGAGTTTATTCACATAAGTGGTTAGGTGACCTTTATCCCACAAACATGGTAAACCCACCTCGAATATACAAGTTCCCTCAAATGTGGTTAGGTGACCTTTATCCCACAAAAGAGTTCCCAAGAGATTCGAGTGTTGTATAAAAGGATGGTGTTTGACTTGTTTTTTAAAAGGGATTTTGAGTTTTCAAAATTCTAGTTTAGAAAACTTTATGTACTATACATTTGCATGCATTCAAATCATTGGTACTTTTGTGAAAACAAATTTCTAAGGTTCTTTTTAATAAAACCCATTTTATTATAAAATCATTAATTTTTAATATCCTTTTATTAACCAATTTTAATGATTTTTTAAGAACCAATTTTAAGCTTGTTATTGATTATTAGTTTGTTAAGCATGCATATCCAAATATCATCAAAACAACATAAATAAGCAACCACACAAGCACAACACACATATCATTAGGTGCATAACCATAGCCAACTATTTTGACCACACTTGTTAGCCGAAACAAGTGTGCCAAAAGGTCCTTCCTAAAGGGTGAAAAATGACACAAGCGATGTGTCGTTGAACTCCCACTTGATCCCGCGTCCATATGCTTCAAGTCTCCATCTTGTGTTGTGATTTCTTCACATTCTTTGGGCTTTCAAATGTCCTTTAATTCAGCTCCAAACTTCTTTGGACTTCAAAAATGTGTTTTGGTTATCGGGCTAAAATCCCGTTAAGAACTATTAAGTCCTTTAGGCCCGAAATTAGCCAAAACCAAAACCGCATTTTTGTGTGCATCTTCTTTTACAAAAAAATATATCCTAATACATTTTTCTAGTAAAATAAAATGCACCTAATCTATTTATTTTACATACCAAATAAAATAAATAAATTACATAACTTTACAAATGGAAGAACAAAATTAATAATTATTACAACCCTTTGATATAATTAAATATAAATCACAAACACAAACATTCAACATATTCATATAAGGTCATGGCTAGGTTATGTACACCAAAATTATATATATCCACATATATATAAAATTCAAGAAGCAAAAATGGTTCCCTTTTACAACCTACAATTTTTCGGCCAAGAATGAAAAACCGAAAAATGTGGGTTTTTGTCCAAACAAAATAATCATCCAAATGAAATAATTTTTCAAGATACTTCTATGCATGTATGAAAATAATCTTGAAAAACAAAGGGATAACCATGTTATAATTTTCGGCCATAGGGTTTTCTTCAAACCCGAAACCCGAAAATTTCATATCCTATGAAGCATGCACTCATATAACCTGGCTCTGATACCATTGTTGGGTTTTTTACATGTTTGTCAAAGTATTTTATCCTTATAAAATAAAAACGCAGCGGAAAATATTATTTAAAACATGTTACTTACAAGATACAAAAAAACATTTTATATGTAAAACCCAATCCCCGGATCCATATACGAACATGCATGCTATCAAAATAAAACACAACCATAGAGTGTTTAGAATACTATCTTTCAAGGAGTAGAGGATATGAAGAAGATGATGCTTCTTGAACGGTTGCCTTCAAGTGTAGAAGACCTCAAGCTTGTATACCCCAAGCCTTCCAACAAACACCTTATGTTTAGCTAGGATTTCTACACTTATGAACTCACTAAAATTCCTCATGAACAACCATGCTTGGCCGAAAATATGAGAGGAGGTTGTCGAGTTCTTGCACTTGATTTATCAACTTGAAACCCCTCATGATCAACCATCATATGGCCGATTTTTTCTAGAGAGCATTTCTACAAGTCTTCCAAGTTCATATTTGAAATTGTCATAAACAATTATCTTAAATCAAGTGAGAGAAAATGGTCACCCATATCATCCAATGAGAGGGTCTCTAACCATGCAAAGTGCATGGATTTTCATCGGACCAAAATGGCCTTGAAAAGACCACCCAATCAAAGAGCTTCTAACACATGCATTTGCATGCAATTTGATTGGACCATCCTAGTCTTGGGAAGAGGGGGCGGCCCACTTTATTTATTTAAAAAAAATCAATTTTTCTTTTAAATAATATAAGTCTTACATACATATATTTTATAACTTTTATAAAATATAACATCATATGTTATAAGACTTATGCTATTTTTATTATGTTATTTAACCCATTAAATAACAAAATAAAATATTCTCTCAAAATAAATTATCCATATAATTTATTAGTTTGTCAAGTGCAATTATTTAGAAAACCAATTTCTAAATATTCTAAGTGTTAATATTTATTTGTTTGATCATATCATAAATAAATATTGTAAGTGTTTGTCTAGCTTGTATTTGGGTATGACTCGACTTGTATCATAACGTACTAGCCACATCAATTTAATATGTGTCTTGGGCATACAGAGTCCAACACAATGGACCCATACTTCAAGTGCCCATTCCTAAAAGAAGAAGAACCATGCCTTATGGTTGTTCTTACAAAGAATTCTGGTCCTTCAAACCAATAGAATTCTCGGGCAATGAAGGACCCATTGCAGCTCTACACTGGATAGAAAAGACTGAGGCTGTTTTAAAAATAAGCAAGTGTGCTGAAGAAGACAAGATAATGTTTGCCTCTAATCTATTTAAGAACTCAGCCTTAGAATGGTGGAACACTATCCTCCAGTCTAGAGGAAGTGATAGGGTTTATAATATGGAATGGGAGGAATTTAAGAATATGGTAGAAAGGAAATTCTGCCCTCCCAATGAAAAGGAACAGATAGCAAATAAGTTTCTGAATCTTAGAATGACTGGGGTAGATAGTAAGGGTTATACTACCACATTCTTTGAATATGCTAGAATAGTACCAACCCTTGCATCACCTGAACCGGTATTAATCTCCCTTTACATCTGGGAATTAATTGGGGAGATTAGACATGTAGTCAAGGCAGCTAGACCCCAAACTATAGAAGAAGCTGTAGAACTAGCAAATACCTTGACAGATGAGTTAATTCGTACTTGAGAAGAAGACCAGAGGAGAAACCTAGCTCAAAGGCTTACCCAAGAATTTCGTTCTGGGAATTCCAACCGTAGGAATATAGGTTCTACCTCTGTACCATACTGCAAGACCTGCAAGAAAAAGCATTCGGGAAAATGCTCCACTCACTGCAATTTCTGCAAGGCACCAGGACACAAGGAAGAAGATTGTAGGAGAAAATCCAGTAATGGACTATGCTTCAACTATGGAGAAAAAGGTCACATCAAGCCGAACTGTCCGAAACTAGCTCCAGCCGCGAACAATAAGAACACTAAAAATGCTAGAGCATTTGTTCTGACTGCAGATGAAGCCAAAATGATTCCGGACGTAATAGCCGGTATGTTTTTAGTTAATGATGTTTTTGCTAAAGTATTATTTGACTCTGGTGCAAACCAAAGTTTTATTAATACTTCATTTTGCAAACTTCTTAATCAACCATTAACTAAACTCTCACAAGAATGTCTAGTCGAGACAGCGAATGGAGAAACGGTTAGGATTTCTGAAATCTTGCAGGGAGCAAGAATAGAATTTTTAAACCAAAAGTTTATGGAAAACCTTTATCCCATGAATCTAACAGGATTTGATATTGTATTAGGAATGGATTGGTTAATAACCAATAAAGCCAGTATTTTATGTGATCAAAAGTCAATTCAAGTAAATTCACCAAAGGGTGAAAAGATCACAATTAAAGGAGATAAACCCTGTAGATCCACAAAATTCATCTCTGTGATGAAAACTGCAAGCTATATAAGAAAAGGGTCTATAGTGTATTTGATTTCCATAATTACTAACACTAAAGGAAAAGAACTAAAAGACATTCCAGTAGTGTCTCAGTTTATGTATTTCCAGAAGAGTTGCCAGGGCTACCACCAGACAGAGAAGTCAAATTCAGAATCCATCTGCTACCCGGAATAGCACCAATTGCCAAAGCACCTTACCAATTGGCACCAGCAGAGATGCAGGAACTAAATAAACAGTTAGATGAATTATTAGAGAAGGGATTCATACAGCCAAGCTCGTCGCCTTGGGGAGCACCGATTTTATTCGTTAAAAAGAAGGATGGATCAATGCGTATGTGCATTAACTACCGTGAATTAAACAAGGTCACGATTAAGAATCGGTACCCATTACCAAGGATTGATGATCTGTTCGATCAACTTCAAAGAGCTCGATTTTTCTCTAAAATTGATTTAAGGTCAGGATATCATCAATTAAAGGTACAGGAAGAGGACATTCCTAAAATCGCATTTAGAACATGGTATGGTCATTATGAATTTACTGTCATGCCATTTGGTTTAACCAATGCCCCAGCCACATTTATGGACATGATGAACCGAATATGTAAGCCATATTTGGATAAACTCATAATTGTTTTTATTGATGATACTCTCATCTATTCTAAAAGTAAAGAGGAACATGCAAAGCATTTGCACGCACTCTTGAGTCTATTAAGAAAGGAAAAGCTCTACGCTAAATTTTCAAAGTGCGAGTTTTGGTTAGAGCAGGTATAGTTTCTTGGACATTTAGTTAACCATGAAGGAATTCATGTAGATCCAACAAAGATCAAGGCGAATACCAAATGGAAAACCCCTGAGTCACCAATCGAGGTTAGAAGTTTCTTAGGATTGGCCGGTTATTATAGAAGATTTATTCAAGATTTTTCTAGAATAGCCATTCCTTTAACTAAGTTAACCTGTAAATCCATTAAGTTTGAATGGGGACCAAAGCAAGAAGAAGCCTTTAGAATTCTTAAGCAAAGATTAACTCTTGCACCCACATTAGCGTTACCAGAAGGAACTGAAGACTTTGTAGTCTATTGTGACGCTTCTAAACTAGGTTATGGATGTGTGTTAATGCAACGCCAAAAGCTTATTGCTTACGAATCTAGATAACTTAAGAATCATGAAGAGAATTATTCAACCCATGATCTTGAGTTAGGAGCAATAATTTTTGCTTTGAAAATTTGGAGACATTACCTTTATGGTAGTAAGTTTACCATATTTACCGATCATAAAAGTTTAAGGTATGTTTTTGGACAAAAAGAATTAAATATGAGACAAAGACGCTGGATGGAGATGCTTAGTGATTATGATTGTAATATCCAGTATCATGCAGGAAAGGCAAATATAGTTGCTGATGCTTTAAGCCGAAAGTATCACGAAAAGCCAAAAAGGGTACGTTCTCTTAAATTAAATCTGCAAGTAGATTTAAATGATCAGATAAGAGAAGCACAAGAATCAGTAATCAAGGAGGATACTGAAAAATTAAAAGGTATGATTAAGGAATTAGAACAAGGAACAGATGGAATTTGGAGATTCCATGAAAAGATAATGTGGATACCTAAATTAGGAAACCTACGTCATCGTATATTAGAAGAAGCCCATAAGTCTAAGTATACGATGGATCCAGGAAGTGATAAAATGTACCAGAATTTAAGAAAGAAATTTTGGTGGATAGGAATGAAAAAAGGACATAGCAACCTATGTTTCTAAATGTTTAACTTGCTCACAAGTTAAGGCTGAACACCAGAAACCCTCAGGTTTATTACAACAGTTAGAAATGCCAGTGTGGAAATGGGAATTGATAACAATGGATTTTGTTACTAAATTACCCAAAACAAAGAAAGGTAATGATACAATCTGGGTGATTGTAGATAGACTAACTAAGTCAGCTAACTTCCTACCAATGAAAGAAACTTTCAGTATGGAACAACTAGCTAAATTATATGTAAATGAAATAGTTTCTTTACATGGAATTCCTTTATCAATTGTTTCTGATAGGGATAGCCGTTTTACCTCTCATTTTTGGTCAAGTTTCCAAAAAGCAATGGGAACCAAGTTAAATCTAAGCACCGCTTATCATCCTCAAACGGACGGACAAAGCGAAAGGACAATTCAGACGATGGAAGACATGCTTAGAGCTTGTGTAATTGATTTCGGAAGTAATTGGGATGATCACTTACCTTTAATAGAATTTTCTTATAATAATAGTTATCACACAAGTATCAATGCTGCACCATTCGAAGCACTCTATGGACGAAAGTGCCGAACCCCAGTCTGTTGGGCAGAAATTGGGGAAAAGCAACTATCTGGACCGGAGATAGTGCAGGAGACAACCGACAAGATTATTCAAGTTAAGGAACGACTGAAAGTAGCACGTGATCGACAGAAGAGCTATGCTGATAACCGACGCAAACCATTGGAATTCCAAGTAGGAGATAAAGTGTTGTTGAAAGTCTCTCCTTGGAAAGGAGTGGTAAGATTTATCAAAAGAGAAAAGCTAAGTCCCAGGTATGTTGGACCTTTTGAGATTATTAGAAGAATAGGACCTGTAGCCTATCAGCTACAATTGCCAGAGGAAATGGCAGGAATACATGATGTATTTCATGTATCTAATCTCAAGAAATGTCTAGCCGATGAATCACTGGTAGTACCTCTTAAGGATATAGAGGTAAATGAACAACTCAAGTTTGTAGAAAGGCCTCTACAGATTGAAGACAAGAAAGTTAAGAATCTCAAGCACAAGAGATTAGTTCTGGTCAAAGTAAAATGGGACTCCAAAAGAGGACCAGAGTATACATGGGAGCTTGAATCGGAAATGCAAAGGAAATATCCACACCTATTCCAGTAGATCTCGAGGACGAACTCTAAAACAAGGTGGGGAGGATATAACAACCCTAAAAGAAAACCGACACCCTCGAATTATTTTCCGACACCCTAAAAATATTTAAAATATCCCAATATGCCTTAAAATACACCCCATACGTGAAAACGGGGCCCAAATACCTTTTATATATTTAAAATTAATTAAAAATGGAATTTTTGGGGTTCAGGCCGGCCGCGTAAGCCATCCCCGAACCCTTACGCGGGCCGCGACAACTTAAAGACCAGGTGAGCTCCGGTGCTGACCCATGTCCGACGCGTGTTGAACCTACTATATGACCTGGATCAGCTACGTCGTTGACCCCCTTTGACGCGGGCCGCGTAGCCCATTCGCTACTCTTACGCGGGCCGCGAGAAAAGCCAAATTAGCCCCTATATAATGGGAGCTCGGGCTTCAGTCTCAAATCGCTCACATCTTTCTCTCTCACTCGAATTTTCTGATAGTAGAAGCTATACTCGGGTATAATACCCCCTAAATAACGAAGTTCTGCTCCGTTGTAAGTATTATAACCCCTGGATACGTATTAGATACTCTTCCCGATTGATCTAGGGTTCCTTAACGGCTGTCGTGGTTCTGCCCGACGTAGTCGTTGGAATGTCGTCTCGGGGAGAGTATTACTAATGTTAAAATGGGTTATTATACTAACACGTGTGCATTTGTGTAAATTATAGATTGTCACCAGGAAACCCTAAAGGATAATCTAAAACAACAATTTGAGTAATCCTCTTTTTGTGTAAACCTTTTTGTGAGTAATCTCCTTTTTGCAAATTGTTTTTACAAAACCTCACACAATTAATTATATATTAAGTAGTTA
Organism: Helianthus tuberosus; assembly: GCA_030545235.1. Lineage (NCBI taxonomy): Eukaryota > Viridiplantae > Streptophyta > Magnoliopsida > Asterales > Asteraceae > Helianthus > Helianthus tuberosus. The sequence goes on from CM060399.1 coordinate 2,967,166, forward strand.
TTGAGTATTTGTAAGGATACAATTATCGTCGGTATGTTGGGGTTTTGTATACAAAATTTGTTACTGGAGGGGTAACATTTCCACAAGTCGGGTCTGACAGTACCGTGGGTGGTAATTGGTATGACTTGGAAACAAATGTAATTGCGAGACCGCCCTTAATACTGTACAATGGATTTTATTTAAACTTAATTAAACTGTGATTCACTCACCAGTATTTCCCACTTACAAAATGTTTTTAAACGCGTTTCAGGTAACAAATGTGAAAGCCAAATAGAAGCCAGCTGGACAGCACTGAAGGCTTGGAAAAGTGGCAATAAAGTTACCTAAAAAGAAATAGATGTTTTTATTAAATAAAATAGGATTTATTCCTATGAAAATATGTGTACTTAAAACTTAGGTTTTATCCCATGTGTTTAATATTATGAAAGTGTGGTATTTTACTCTGAAAAACTATTTCCTAACTACGATCCTGATGAAAATTCCGCTGCCAAAATTAGACAATACCAGATACCACCGAAACTGGTTCTCGGCCGCCCAATCTTATATTTGCATAGGGATCAGGGGTTGCGACAACTATCGGCAGTTTTAATTTCCCATATCTCCTAGGCGAAAACCCACTAGCAGACCGACAATTAAGGTGTATTAACTCAAAGGGACTTAAAACCAAACCCGGGCCTATCCACATATCCCTAACTAGACTCAAGCTCGATTTATTTTAACTCATATTATTATTATTTGAACCCAAGCGAAAATTCATCTTTTCTATCATTTTCCATTTTAATTATGCAAACTTCTCATTTCAAAGGACATTTTTCTGTGTTTTCAATTTTTTTGGATTTTTTCAAAAAAAATTTATTTTTTTGTATTTTTCAATATTATGACTCGATTATTTACATGTATCCCATCCCCACACTTAAAGATTGCATTGTCCCTAATGCAAGAATGGAAATACGACTCAAAACTACCTAAAATCAACTACTAAACTACTAACGAACTAACTAAATAAATAACGAACTAAAGACGAAATAAATAAATAAAATACAACAACAAAAAGGGAAACGACTTAGCTGATACCTGAGACTGTCGAAGTGCCAGTCGTTTCCACATAAGCCCTCCAATTCGAAACGTGCTCAGCAAATAACTCTAACCTCAGACACGCGAACGAAAGCGGCTATAAATCAACCTATCAATCATCAACACAAACTACCAAAACATATCATATATATCATCAAAATATTAGTAGTTTCAACATCAACCAACCCAGCCTCCCTAACCAACCTGTTCACAATATATCAGTATATGTACAGACCAGATAATGAGGATCAAAAACAGCATAAAAGAAAAATAATCAAACAAAAGATATAGTAGTCAACTGCTGCTCCTGCATCCTCATGCTATCCCCACACTAATCCACATCATGCTCGCTATCAGACTCATGACTGCTCTCCTCTCGACCACCTGCACCTGAACTGCCCTCTCCAAATACACGAATCGGGGGAATCGGATCAAACCTCTCAGCAGTACCAGCCGAGCTACCCTGCTGCCTCGGCTGGAAAAAGTCTGGGATCCCCATGCTATGCCTACTCATCATATATTGGAGGGCACCCTCCTGCCTATCATGACCTATCAAAATAAGGTGCTCCAGCCTATCGAACCTCTGCTCCACATACACAGAGAATGACTCCAAGGTAAGCGGTGTAGGTGGTGGCTGTCTGCGTGGGTACTGGTGCGCTGGCAGCTCGTGTCTCTACGGTGGTCGCTATCGGTGTGGAGGATCAATCTGAAGCATTACATCCTCAGCGGGATGTCCCTCCGGTGGCTGCACCTGCGGCCCCTGCCTGATCGGCTCCCAGCCGTAAGGCTCCATAGATGATACTATACCGGCCTGCTGCAACTCCTTGATCCCAAATGTCGCCGTCGTGGGTCCCTGATGTAGAAATTCGGGGAGATATTTGGTAAACACCCCCAAATTTCGCGTAATCCTAGTAATATAGGAGCCCATATCCAAACCAGCACGAGGACCTCCTCGACGACTCCTACTAAAAGAATCTGCTAAGACCGTAGCCAGATTCATCTCCCTGTTCTGTACCCGACACATCAAGATAAACAACTCTATCCAGTTTGCCTTATTCTCCCCCGACTTCCGACCCACCAGTGTAGTAGATAAGATCTTCAACACATACCTATAAACCGGGTTACGAACCGAAGTGATCAGGTTCGTAGTCGTGAACGGGTGGTCAGAAATCGTACTCCAAAACTATCGCAGCTCAGTCGCTCCAACACCACAATCCCTAGGCTTAGAATAAACACCCCTCAAACAAGTAACAAACTCCGGCCTATTCACTTCCTCCCCATTATACAACCCCGACACTATGGCAAACCTCGCCACATTCATCTCATACACCTGCCTACCTAAACTGAACTACACAGTTGTGTCCTGCTCGAACTTTCCCTCCTTGTGCATCCAAGTGCTATGAAACTCTAACACCAGCTCCTCATACTGAGGCTCTATACACTCCAATGCATCAATCAACCTCTGACCCAAAAGGTCCCTCACCTCCTGCTTTGTAGGATCGTTTTTAGACCCGAACGAGTCGATCAGAAAAGTTTATCTCACCACGAAAGGCGGAAACAGACGTGTAGAGGTCAATTCAGCTAGATTTACACTTTAAACTGTTGTATGATTGATTTGAAGACGTTTTACAACCTGACAACATTTCGGCAGCACTTCGTTGCACAAACCGGAAAGTTACAAATGAACTAGACACATGGGGTATATATAGGGTGAGTCTATTCCGTTTGAAAGTGGCATGGCATGCTTCAAACGGAATGGCACTCCTCAAACGGAATGGCACTCTTCAAACGGAATGGCACTCTTCAAACGGAATTAGCTCAATCACATCTAAAACCTACCCTATTTCTCGTATAATACGCCTTGATTTAACAATTTCAATGTAAGACTCAATACAAGACGAAGTCGACAGACGCATGCACCAACAGACTCCCCCTCGAATTTTGACGAGTCTTAAGTGTCGAGTCTTCGTATCTTCAGTCTTTATCATCCTTCTGGCTTCTCTTTTGAAGTATCTGACACTCTAAGTATCCTCAAATCTTCTCTCTTTCTTCTCTTTAGCATCAACAGATTCTCCTCGAACAATCTTTACTTTGATATCTTCAGACTCCCCCTTTCGTTATGCTGGAATCGCAGTCTGGCTTGTAGAAATCACAGAGTCTTCAGGTATCGGAACCTGGCACTCTTTCACAGAGATCTGCACATTCTCTACCCAAAAGTAAAATTTCACAAATTTAAGAATTTACAAATTTATCTTTTCAAACTTCCTCTTCAAATTAATCCAAAATGATTTAGCAATGTTAATAACTGATGAACCACATGTAGATAAAAATTCAAAATCTTTTCTCATTTATACACACACTCCCCCTCACCACATGCTCATCATGTTTAGCACTAGGAATTTTGAAAATCAGTTCTCCAACATCAGTTTTCGAAAATCTTTTTGAATTTTTCAAAATTTATGCTAAAACACAGTGAAAATCTTTTTGGATTTTTTAAAGAAATGAAATGCAGTAAAGAAATATTTACATACACTATTTTTGTGAGTTTGTGCAAGAGGATCATATTAGTTTTTGACAAGTCACAAGTACCATTGAGCTTAGTTACACATTAAGAATTAAACAATTCACTTAGATTGCCGATATACCGATCCACTTAAATTTTCACACAAATTTCAACTGATTCAGGATATGAGTTAGGATTATTAAGAACTTAAACTCATTCATGTGTCCCACCTCTTGAATATACTCCCGTATCCAGATCCCAATATTCAGTCTTACAGGTGAGTATACCTAGATGATATCTGTAAAGAGGTTAAATTGCGAGGGCCGTGAGAGCTCAGGTCGATATTTCCGTATACGCAGAGAGATGACGGCTTCGACTTTTGGTGGGTCCCCTTTAGAGGATCTTTTGTTACAACAGCAATGAGTATCAATTTTATTGTTTCATCAATTTGCTGAGGGCGGCGCTATTTTTCAAGCAAGCAGAAAGTATTCTCCGGGGACTAGGCCATTGCTTCCGCAAAATAAGAAGTCCTGGGATAATACTCCAGATATCACTGAGCATAAAGACCTAGTATCTCAGAAAGAGGGACCTTTCAAACGAGATTTCAGGGGTTACCTATATATCCAAGTAGTGTTCCCCACGAAATAAGCAAGTTTGAATTTAAGTTTATATCCCGAAAAAGCTTACTAAATGTGTAAAAACCTATCGGCATATCATCAGTGAGACCATTTAATGCCATTTAATCTTTACATTTCTTTAGCATACTGTAACTGTCTACTGATGTACTATCATTTCCTCTTCTTTGACACCAAAACTCATTTTTGAATTTTATCATGTTTTTGCCTTTTTCAAATTTTCTAATGTTTTTTTGGATTTTCTGAAATTTCTACTCCCCCTAAAATGCAAATACATTTAAAGAAAATTTGAAAACAAACTTATACAGAAAGTTGACAACTGATATCAGATCACCTCAATTTGCCATCCACTTGTCATAACAATCAGAACTCCCCCTTTCAACAAACCATTTTCTCATTATGATTTCAAAACACTTAAGTTTGTTTTAATCAAAATGATTTTTCTGGAAAATAGGTTTTTTTAATCACTTGTATGGTCGGGTTCATCATCTTATTCATTCAATCACATATATGAGGATTATATCAAGTTCAAACTAATGACCTTGATGAATCACTTGTAAAATCCAACCTCTTACCACTTGTAAAAATATCCAAATCATATAACCTCATGTAGGAATAAAACATCTACACAAACCATTTTACCAATCAAGATGCCGATTCCTGCTTCACACTTTCTAACCTGGAAGCTCCGGCATAGCACAACCTGTAAAAATTTAGACAATTTTAAAATCTTTCACAAAAAACAAGTTTAACAAGAATGATGCCGATTCCCGATCCACGATTACAAACTTGGGATCTCCGGCAATTCAGGTTTTCCAATGAAAGAAAATGTCCACCCAAGCCTGACCAGCCTTGGGTGTTTTCAATTCAGATTCAGTTGGAGTGTAAGTTGCTTTCTTTGTAGCATAAAAATCCTTTACCCCTTTAACCTTCCCATCGATCATTTTTCCAAAATTTTTTTTCACATTTCCATTAAACGTTTTCTCAACATCAAAATTATCCTTCTCAGAATAAAACTGATTTGTGATTTCAACCTTCCCAATCTTTTGTTTAAAATTCTTAGTCCTCAATGGTGGAAAGTTCTCATCATCCATTAAAGGAACTGAGTTTTCAACAGTCTCATCAAATTGTGACTCCACTGATTTTGTGGAATCAGATTCATCGCCAGTTTCTTCATCAGATTTCTTAACAATCCATTTTTGGTTGTCAAGCTTCACACTTCTCCTGTAAAACATTTTCGAGCATTCACCAACTTCATATGTATAATTTTTAAACACTTTAAATTTCTTAGTTGGTGGTTCAGTTTTATCAACAACTACTTCTTTGAATTTTTCTGAAACTCCCTGGTTTGTCTTAGTTGTTTTGGGACAGTTCCATGCAATGTGACCAACTTCATTGCATCTAAAACAGATTCTGGTTTCTTTCTTCTGATAAGCTCCATTCTTTTTCTTCTCTGCAAGAAAATCTTGATTTGATTGTCTCCAGAATGAGCTTTTCTTCTCCTCTTCAGCAGATGGTCCTGAAACAAATTTTGTATTTTTAGAAATTTTCTCATTTTTGTAATTTTCTGGTGGAATAAAACCAAGACCTTTCCTTTTGTAGTTACCATTTTGGTTTGGTTTCTTTTGAAAACCAAAACTAGAATTGTAACTCTTTTTCGTGTTTAAACGTTGTTGAACTCTTGAAGTGTATTTCTTAGGTTTTCCAGTAAGATTTAAATCTTTTATTTTAAAAATATTTATTTCTGTCATTTTAAAAACCTTTTTAATCATTTCAAATATAACACTTATTATTGGAAATTCTTTATCAAAATATAATTTGTCAGAATTATTCAAAGTGTATGCCACTTCAAATGTTTCGTCATTCAAATTAGATTTTGACAACAAAAATTCTTTACTATAAACCCGTTTTCCCGACGTTTTTGAACTCCTGACCGACGAACTCGAACTCCCGACTGACAAACACGAACTTTCGGACTCGGATTTTGACTCTGACTCCTCATCCTTATCCAACACCTGATCAACCACCCTTTTTTATTAATTCGGACTCATGATCTGTGTCGGACGCTGTGAATGTGATGTCAATGTTGTCTGGTAATACATCGGTTAACTCGGATTCTAACTTTATATTGACTGCCTTTTGGACTTGTTCCTCATTCGGTTTTCTAGGCGAATACCCTTCCCAAATTGGAGGCGGACACTTGTTATAACAGACACTCTGTTTCTTACCAGTATCCTTTTTCTTCGGCTTCTTATCTTCAAATGCCTCAAAACCTGCAACAGTTGGATAAATTCGATCAATTAAGTAATCAGAACTTGTATAACTTCTCAACAATCTTCTGATTCTTTCATTTTCAACTGTTTCACTATCCAATTCCTTCTTCCATTTTGCACATTCTTCAATGTAAAAGTTTATCTCTTTCTGCTTCGACATCATTGTTGCATTCAACATCTTCAAAGCATCTTCTTTTTGAGAATTTCTTTTCTGCAAACTAGTCACCGTTCTGTTTAATACATCGTATGATTCTTTCAAATTCTTGACATCAAACAACAACTTTTCTTTCAACTTCTCAAGCTCACAAAACTTTTTATCTTTATCTTCACATTGTTTGCAAGATTCCAAACATGTAAGACACGGTTTTGTGACTTCAACAACCTTTTCGATCTCCACAATCTTCTCAACTTCAACTACCTTTTCCACTTCAACTATCTTCTCAACAATCTTGTGTTCTTTCATTTCTTTTGCAGCTTTTCTCTCTTTAAGTTTCTTCAATTTATCTGCAAAATAAAATACAAAACTGTCCGAAGATAGATGAGTTTTACCAACATTTATCTGTTCCATTTCTTCATCATCATCACTGCTTTCTGTTGAATTGTTTTCATAAGAAACAGATTCTTCATCTTCACTTTTATCATCATCAGATAACACTGCTATCCATTCCTTCATCAACTCTGGCTTTTGAATTATCTGAGTAATGAAAGCTTTAAGATTGGTATCAGCTGGAATGTACTTGTCCCAGCTAAAACCTTCAGCCACTTTCTTATCATCTTGATCAATAATACCATAATAAGCTCTTTTATTTACATCTTCGATCATATTCCCATGTGCAGTTTGTGAATCATTTTGTTGATGCGGTTGATTAGCAACCTATTGATATATTGCTTTTCGATAATAATCATCTTTTCCAAAAGGATTCTTTGCTCCACTAGATTCCTGACTTTTGCATTCTCTTTTGAAATGGCCTTTCTCTCTGCATTTAAAACAAGTAACTTTAGATTTATCAAAACCTAAAGCTGAAAGATGAGCATCCAATAAATCATTTCTTCCTGTAATCATTTTAAACTTTTCAGCCTTTCTCAGAATACTTGCTAAAGCCCATTTAATATCCATAAGCTCCAATTCCTCTGCATCAATCTGGTCGTAATCTTCCTTTGTTAACATCGGATTGCCAATTCTTCCAGCAATTAATCCTTCGTAAGATTGCAACGCAGTAACCAGCAATGCCATATGACTTTTCACAACTTCTTCTGAAAATTTTTGACCATTTTGAAGATGCAATGCCACATTGCATTGAATCATATGTCCATTACCGACATTTGCACTTTGAACACTTGGAGGATTAACATTTGAAAATCCACTAGTGTTGACTGAACTTTGACTGCCTGAACCAGATGAATTTCCTGCACTGAACGCGGTTTGGATCTTTGGGCTTGCTTCAACTGTCTGAACATTTCCTTTGTAATATAGTTTAATATCTTGTTGATTGCTTGAACTGTTCATTCTGGCAATCTTCTGCTGTTCAAGATCCTGTGCTTCCAGCTTTTCAATAAACTGTCCGATCGGCAATCTGCTAAACTGTCCAGAATTCTTCAGAATCATCAGATAAGTACCCCATTCTTTCTGCGGTAGTGCGTCAACAAGCTTTTCAACCCATTCTGCTGGAGTTTTAGTAATCTTCAACTTAGACGTGGTGCGCACAAGATGGCAGTATCTCTCAATGAGAGTCTTTGTAGTCTCACCAGGCATATTCATAAACAACTCAAACTCTTTTTTCAGCAATGCTGCTTTACTCTGGAGCATCTCTGTACTTCCTTCAAATTTCTTCTCAAGTGCTTTCCAAATCGAAAACGCATTTCCATCATGCTGAAGCAAAACAAATATATCCTCTTTGATAGCTTGCTGCAACAGACTTATCATCATTTTCTCTCCTTTATAACTTTCTCTTTCTATGTCTGAAAACTCTGAAATAATTTTATCAACATTCATAGTAGTCTGTGGTCTGATGTATTCTGTTTCAATACTTTCCTAAGCTCTTAAATGGTTTGCCTGAACCCAATTCTCAAAACGATTCTTCCATACATGGTACTCTTCCATTCCCATAAGTTTCGAAGGTTTTTGCAAAGTTCCGGTTTCATTTTCCGAGTTCATGTTCTGAGCAATGGTAGTCGGAGTAATCGGGGTTGAAGCAAATGCGTTGTAGAATTCAGAATCCATGTTTCGGTATCGAAGAATTTCTCAAACAAGCTTTCAAACGAACTGGTTCACCTCGTAAAACACCTGTATCACCTTTTAACACTTCGGCAGCACTTCGTTGCATAAGCCAGAAAGTTACAAATGAACTAGACACATGGGGTATATATAGGGTGAGTCTATTCCGTTTGAAAGTGGCGTGGCATGCTTCAGACGGAATGGCACTCCTCAAACGGAATTAGCTCAATCACATCTAAAACCTACCCTATTTCTCGTATAATACGCCCTGATTTAACAATTTCAATGTAAGACTCGATACAAGACGAAGTCGACAGACGCATGCACCAACATGCTTTGCGCCTATCTCACTCAACCACAACCAATCTATAACCCTGTGTTGAAGTAAATCAGTTTTCCTCAGTTTATCGTACTTGTTCCATTTTGCTGTACTCGGCCCAAATTTCAGTATAAGGTGATTGGCTCTAAGCATTTTCATATCCGGGATAAAATTATAGGAGTTTTGATATTCAATCTTTCTCAGTTTCGGATCATCGGTAGCTATCTGAATGATTAGTGTCTCCTGTGGGACCGGGTCCTCCTAAGGTGGATCTTGTTGCGGTGCCGACTGACCCGCGGCCCTCTTCCGGGCCCTTCCGTTCCTTAAACTGCTCGCCATGCCTGCAAAACAGGTATAATCAAGAAAAAACAGGCAGACAGTCAGTCATAACAAACTATTTTTGGTATTTTTCATTTTTATAGTTTTTTTGAATTTTTTTATATTTTTTTTGGATTTTTATAATTTTTCGAAAAAGAAAGAATAGCCGTATAGCATTTCATTCGCGGCTAATTCTGAAACAAATGGGTTACTTTTTACAATTGCTAAGTAATAGTTAAACTCGCCCGAATGGAGATTGAGTACGGGCGAATTTAAACCACTTGTACGTGCAAGTAAACCCAAATAATGACACTAAGACTAACTACGACTAAGACTAGGCTAAAACGATACTAAGACGACTCAAAGACACTAACTTGACTCAATGTACAATAACCCCCTTCGACACTTTTAATTGTCTGCAATTTAAAATAAGTGCCTAACAATGACATTGAAGTCCAATCCTTGCTTAAAAATCAGCCATTTAGTAGTTCTTAAAACAAATTTAGCATCGAAAAATTACGCGTAGTTAAAGGAGGTTTCTTTCGTATGCAAAAATTTAGTTTAAATGCGCAACCTTGGAGCTTTAAGTGCCGCAATACCAATCAAAATTCAACAAAGCAATGGTATGTTGCCAAACCTGACACCATCCGCACCCACGAACAAATGCAAGTACTTGTGTATTTCACCATGCGCAACAAACAATCAAGATGGCAATGTCCTCATAAGATAATATACTATCACAAGCAAGGACTCCCAAACCAAAACCATCTGCACCCCATTGGACTATTGAAACGACAATTAAGCTAAGGTACTAACCACAAGAATGACCCAACTAAACTGACTCAACTCAGCCGACCTATCATGCCAAAACACAAGACCAATTCGATACACAAGACGTCAACTTGACCAACTAACATGGACTCGACTTACTTTACACATCCAACCACGAGAAGGCTCAAAGAAGCTCGACTCGACAACTTTACAAAACCGACTCGAACCTAACTCAACTAACGGACCTGAGACACTACGACTCGATTGAACCGACGAACACCAAACCAACAGACTAGACTAATCACAAAGGACGGACCTGAACCTGACTCAACAAGGACTGAACCGACCACTGCACCGGACCGACTCAACAACTTGACGATTCGACCCGAAACAGACCTGAGTAGGACCTACGAACTCCAATAAAAAAACAAATAAATACAAGAGAGAAATCGTGGGGAAAACGTACCTGAATCGCTGAGTGAACAAGAAAAAGTTGAAAATTTCAGATATGATGAGTCCCGATTCGATGTGTTTCAGCGGGTTAGAGGTGATTTTGTTCGGTGGGTTCGATGGTGGTTCGATTCCGGTGATGTAGGTGTTAATAGGGATGAAAACGGTGGCTTTGTGGTGGAAATCGGTGGATGTAAGGTGGGTGATGGTGAATTCGGCGGTGTAGAGGAAGAAGAAAGGATTGGTTTGAATTTTTGGGGAAGATAAACTGACCCATAGGGTTTTATTCGACCTCTAGGTTGGTCGTGTCGCACCAAGAGGGTTTGGTATAGCCGTGGCGTAGCGCCACGGAGGGGTTCAGATTAAAAGGTTCAATTTTTTTGGGGTTCAGAGTGTTTTTGGTGACCTTAGGGGGTGGCGCTGCGCCACCAAGTGTTGTTTTTATGGTGGCGCGACGCGAAGACCATTTTTCAACAGAAGCTTTCGTCAAAAATTGAGTTTTTTGCCTTAGAAAAAATTCTAAGTATTACCACACCTTCCCCAAACCATCCCAAATTTTTTTTCTAAGTATGGGACTTACCTAGAACGCCGTTTGCTTCGCAAATTCAGCTCTTCAAGGGTACGTTTCCTGCAAAATTTCTCAAACACATGAAACATAAACACGAAAAACTACGGGAAATACGAAAAATTAACAAAATTTACAAACGGTACATACTCTACAAACGAAGCTTTTCTCACTCACTGTTCGGTGAAGGTGGGTGGGTCCTCTAGAGGAATTTCTTCCTCCTCGGTAGTATCAATGGGACCTCCCAAGTAATGTTTCAATCGATGACCATTTACCTTCCACACGCCTTTATCGACTTCGTCATACAACTCGACGGTACCGTATGGAAACACCTCCTTTACCACGTATGGTCCGGTCCATCTTGATGTCAACTTCCCCGCTATCAATTTCAATCTTGAATTGAATAAGAGCACTCTATCACCTACCTTAAACTCCTTCAATCCTCGCAACCTCCTATCATGCAACGACTTAGTCTTGTCCTTGATACTCCAAGATCGTTCATAGGCGGCATCCCTTAGAGCCTCTAATTCATGGATTTGGAAGAACCTCCTTCTTGCGGCTTCGGTAAGGTCGAGGTTAACAGTTTTCAATGCCCACAAAGCTCTATGTTCTAACTCCACCGGAAGATGGCACGCTTTGCCATACACAATCATGAAGGGCGTGGTTCCTAACGGTGTCTTATAGGCGGTGCGGGATGCCCATAATGCGTCGTCGAGCTTTTCCGAGCAATCCTTTCTACTTTTCCTACCGTTTTCTCTAGGATTCTCTTCACCCCCTCAGTTTGCATTCTCTACTTGGCCACCAGTTTGCGGGTGGTATGCGGTGGAAAGACGGTGAGTGACACCGTAGCGCGCAAGTGCATTTTCCATGGCGGAATTGCAAAACTGCGTACCACGGTCACTTATGATAGCTTTAGGAGCTCCAAAATGTGTGAATAACTTTTTAAGAAATCTCACCACCACTCGGGCATCATTAGTGGGCAAAGCTTGAGCTTCCACCCACTTTGAGACATAGTCAATGGCCACGAGGATGTACCTATACCCACTCGATGAGGGGAAAGGTTCCATGAAATCAATACCCCAAACGTCAAAGACTTCGAGAACTTGGATGGGATTTTGGGGCATTTCATCCTTGGATGAGATGTTGCCGGTACATTGGCAACGGTCACAAGTTCTAACAAACTCTATGGCATCTTTAACTACCGTTAGCCAATAGAAGCCACTATCAAAAACCTTTTGTGCCATCACATTTGGCCCGTGATGGCCTCTAGTTAACCCCTCATGCACATGTCTAAGGATGTCCATCCCATCCTCTTTTGAAACACACCTCCTAAGCACTCTATCACCACCTATCCTAAATAGGTACGGGTCATCCCAATTGTACTTCCTAGCATCCCTAAGAAGCTTTTTCTTTTGTTGATAGGACATACCCCTCACAATATCGCCGGTTGCTAAATAATTTGCCAAATCCGAAAACCATGGCAAACCCTCTACCTCGGCACTAACAAAGTCTATGGTTTCGTGAGGAAAAATGTCTCCTATTGAATCCTCACGAACCTCCTCTCTCTTAGGATCCTCTAAGCGTGACAAATGGTCGGCGGCTACGTTTTCCGCTCCCTTTTTATCCATAATTTCGATATCGAACTCGGAGAGCAAAAGAATCCATCTTATGAGGCGTGGCTTCGCGTCTTTCTTTTGGAAAAGAAAGCGCAAAGCGGCGTGGTCGGTGAACACGGTGGTTTTGGAAAGCACGAGATATGTGCAAAACTTATCAAACGCAAACACTACGGCTAAGAGCTCTTTTTTCGCGGTGGTATAGTTCTCTTGAGCATCATTTATGTCGCAACCCTCGATCCCTGATTCCCGGGAACGGGCGGACGCGAACTCAGAATTTCGGTGGTATCAGGTTGGTTAATTTGGCCGCGGAATGTACATCAGGACCGTAGTTAGGAAATGTTTATCAGAGTAAAACCACCATATTTGATATTAATAATCACATGGGTAAAACCCAAGTTTCTTATTACAATACATTTATAGGGATAAACCTTATTTTATTGAATTTAAAACAACGTCTTTTAGGTAACTTTTATAGCCACATTTTTCCCAAGCCTTCAGTGCTCTCCAGCTGGCTTTTTACTAATTGGCTGTCACATTGTGTTACCTGAAACGCGTTTTAAAAACATTTGTCAGTGGGAAATACTGGTGAGTGAATCCCAATTTAATCAAGAAACATTTTATCAATTAAAACAGTATTGAGAGCGATCACATTGTTTATTTCTACATAATTACTCATTCATTACTGTCAATCTTGACTTGTGGGTCATATTACACATTGGCTAACTCGTTGTCCAATGGTAACGTACTGTCATCCCCGACTTACTACTCACAAGGTAGTAAATTTTGTGTACAAAACCCCAACATACTGGCAGTAATTGAAGAACTACAAAGAATCAATCACCGCTTAATCACATTGTAAAATAATTAAGGTTTTGTGAAATATTCTAAAAAGGTTATCAAAAAGAGGATAAACTCACAAAAAGGTTTACACAAAAAGAAGGATTACTCACATTGCTATCTTAGACTTCGTGTAAGGGTTTCCTGAATATAATCTATAATTTATACAAATGTACATTGGTTAGTATCATAACCCTTTGAAAATATTAATGATACCCTCCCCGAGATGGCATTCCAACAACTACGTCGGGCAGAACCACGACAGTTGTTACGGAACCCTAAATCAATCGGGCAGCGTATCTATTACGAAACTGCTATTATAATACTTACAACGGAGCAGAACCTCGCTAATTAGGGGGATATAATACCCGATTATAACTTCTACTACTCAGAATTCGTTTAAGAAAGAAAAGATGTGAGCGACGGAAATGAAATCCCGAGGCCTCCTTATATAGTTGCGAAATCTGGTCCTCTCGCGGCCCGCGTAAGAGTAGGCAAAGCCTTACGCGGCCCGCGTCAATCCTGGGTCAACGAGTAGCTTAGCTGGGTCAGCATGTAGGTCCGCCGGGTGTTAGGCCACGTGGCCGCACCGGGCTGCGCCACATCTTGGTCTCACACGGCCCGCGTAAGTGTTAAGGTTAGCTTACGCGGCCCGCCTTAACTTAAGATTCACCGAATTCAGCTTTGAGCCTTGATACCGCCCGCGTAAGGTTGAGGTGGGATCCTACGCGGCCCGCCTCAACTTAATATTCAAGTTTTAAATTTTATTTTTAATACTATACTTTTTTTCGGGCTCGGTTTTCACATACAGGGTTGTATTATAAGGCATATTGAGACATTTTAAAATATAATAGGATGTCGGAAATATTTTGAGAGTGTCGGTTTTACTAAGGGTTGTTACATTCTCCCCACCTTGTTTTAGAGCTCGTCCTCGAGATCTATTGGAATAAGTGCGGATATTTTCTTTGCATTTCAGATTCGAGTTCCCATGTGTACTCAGGTCCTCTTTTGGAGTCCCACTTCACTTTGACCAGAACTAGTCTCTTGTGCTTGAGATTCTTGACTTTCCTGTCTTCAATTTGTAGAGGTCTTTCTACAAACTTGAGTTGTTCATATACCTCTATATCCTTAAGAGGTACTATCAGTGATTCATCAGCTAAACACGTTTTGAGATTAGATACATGAAATACATCATGTATTCCTGCCATTTCCTCTGGCAGTTGTAGCTGATAAGCTACAGGTCCTATTCTTCTAATAATCTCAAAAGGTCCAATATACCTGGGACTTAGTTTTCCCTGTTTGATGAATCTTACTACTCCTTTCCAAGGAGAGACCTTTAATAATACTTTATCTCCTATTTGAAATTCCAATGGTTTGCGTCGGTTATCAGCATAGCTCTTCTGTCGATCACGTGCTGCTTTCAGTCGTTCCTTGACTTGAATAATCTTGTCAGTTGTTTCTTGCACTATCTCAGGTCCAGATAGTTGCTTTTCCCCAATTTCTGCCCAACAGACTGGGGTTCGGCATTTTCGTGCATAAAGTGCTTCGAATGGTGCAGCATTGATACTTGTGTGATAACTATTATTATAAGAAAATTCTATTAATGGTAAGTGATTGTCCCAATTACCTCCGAAATCAATTACACAAGTTCGAAGCATGTCCTCCATTGTCTGAATTGTCCTTCCACTTTGTCCGTCCGTTTGAGGATGATAAGCTGTGCTTAGTTTTAACTTGGTTCCCATTGCCTTTTGGAAACTTGACCAAAAATGAGAGGTAAATCGACTATCCCTATCAGAAACAATTGATAAAGGAATTCCATGTAAAGAAACAATTTCATTTACATATAATTTGGTTAACTGTTCCATACTGAAAGTTTCCTTCATTGGTAAGAAATGAGCTGACTTGGTTAGCCTATCTACAATCACCCAGATTGTATCATTTCCTTTCTTTGTTTTGGGTAATTTAGTAACAAAATCCATTGTTATCAATTCCCATTTCCACACTGCCATTTCTAACTGTTGTAGCAATCCTGAGGGTTTCTGGTGTTCAGCTTTAACTTGTGAACAGGTTAAACATTTAGAAACATAGGCTGGTTTGTCCTTTTTCATTCCTATCCACCAGAAATTTTTTTTCCTTAAATCCTGGTACATTTTATCATTTCCTGGATGCATCGTATATTTAGACTTATGGGCTTCTTCTAAAATATGATAACGTAGGTTTCCTAATTTAGGTATCCACATTCTCTTTTCATGGAATCTCCAAATTTGATCTGTTCCTTGTTCTAACTCTTTTAACATACCTTTTAATTTTTCAGCATCATCCTTGATTACTGATTCTTGTGCTTCCCTTATTTAATCATTTAAATCTACTTGTAGATTTAATTTAAGAGAACGTACCCTTTTTGGCTTTTCATGATACTTTCGACTTAAAGCATCTGCTACTACATTTGCTTTTCCTTCATGATACTGGATATCACAATCATAATCACTAAGTATTTCCATCCAGCGTCTTTGTCTCATATTCAACTCCTTTTTCTTGAAAATATACCTTAAACTCTTATAATCAGTGAATATGGTAAACTTACTACCATAAAGGTAATGTCTCCAAATCTTAAGAGCAAAAATTATAGCTCCTAATTTTAGATCATGGGTTGAATAATTTTCTTCATGATTCTTAAGTTGTCTAGATGCGTAAGCTATAACCTTTTGTCGTTGCATTAACACATATCCATAACCTAATTTAGAAGCGTCACAATAAACTACAAAATCTTCAGTTCCTTCTGGTAACGCTAATATGGGTGTATGGGTTAATCTTTGCTTAAGAATTCTAAATGCTTCTTCTTGTTTTAATCCCTATTCAAACTTAACAAATTTACAGGTTATCTTAGTTAAGGGAATGGCTATTCTAGAAAAATCTTGAATAAATCTTCTATAATAACCGGCCAATCCTAAGAAACTTCTAACCTCAGTTGGCGACTCAGAGGTTTTCCATTTAGTAATCGCCTCGATCTTTGTGGGATCCACATGAATTCCTTCATGATTCACTAAATGTCCAAGAAATTGTACTTGTTCTAACCAAAATTCACACTTAGAAAATTTAGCATAAAGCTTTTCCTTTCTTAATAAACTTAAAAGTGCGTGCAAATGCTTTGCATGATCCTCTTTATTCTTAGAGTAAATGAGAATATCATCTATAAAGACGATTATGAATTTATCCAAATATGGCTTACATATTCGGGTCATCATGTCCATAAATGCAGCTGGGGCATTGGTTAAACCAAATGGCATGATAGTAAATTCATAATGGCCATACCTTGTTCTGAATGCGGTTTTAGGAATATCCTCTTCCTGTACCTTTAATTGATGATATCCTAACCTTAAATCGATTTTAGAGAAAAATCGAGCTCCTTGTAGTTGATCAAACAGATCATCGATTCTTGGTAATGGTTACCGGTTCTTAATCGTGACCTTGTTTAATTCACGGTAGTCAATGCACATACGCATTGATCCATCCTTCTTTTTAACAAATAAAATCGGTGCTCCCCATGGTGATGAACTTGGCTGTATGAATCCTTTCTCCAACAATTCGTCTAATTGTTTCTTTAATTCCTGCATTTCGGCGGGTGCCAAACGGTAAGGTGCCTTGGCAATCGGTGCCGTTCCTGGTATCAAATGGATTCTGAATTCAACTTCTCTATCTGGAGGTAGCCCTGGCAATTCTTCTGGAAATACATCTGAAAACTGAGATACTACTGGAATATCTTTTAGTTCTTTTTCTTTAGTGTTAGTGATTATAGAAATCAAATACACTATAGAACCTTTTCTTTTATAACTTGCAGTTTTCATCACAGAGATGAATTTTGTGGATCTATTTGGTTTATCTCCTTTAATTGTGATCGTCTTTCCTTTTGGTGAATTTACTTGAATTGACTTTTGATCACATAAGATACTGGCTTTATTGGCTATTAACCAATCCATTCCTAAAACAACATCGAATTCTGCCAGATTCATGGGATAAAGATTTGCAATAAATTTCTGATTTAAAATTTCTATTCTTGCTCCCTGCAAGATTTCAGAAATCCTAATGGTTTCTCCATTAGCTGTCTCTACTAAACATTCTTGTGGTAGTTTAGTTAATGACTGATTTAGAAATTTGCAAAATGATGTATTAATAAAACTTTGGTTTGCACCAGAGTCAAATAATACTTTAGCAAAAACATCATTAACTAAAAACGAACCAGCGATGACATCTTGAATCATCTTGGCTTCATCTGCAGTCAGAACAAATGCTCTAGCATTTTGAGTATTCTTGTTGTTTGTAGTTGGAGCTAATTTTGGACAATTAAGCTTGATATGACCTTGTTCTCCGCAGTTGTAACATATCTTGTTATTAGCTTTCTTCCTGCAGATTTCTTCCTTGTGTCCCGATATTTTGCAAAAGTTACAGTATATAGAGCATCTTCCTGAATGCTTTCTTTTTCAATTCTTACAGTAAGCTGCAGAGGTAGAACTTATATTTCTCCCACGGTTAGAACGAAATTCTTGTGTGAGTTTCTGGGTTAGGTTCCTCCTTTGATCCTCCTCTCGGGTACGAACTAATTCATCTGTCAAGGTATTTGCTAGTTCTACAGCTTCTTCTATGGTTTGAGGTCTAGCTGCCTTGACTACATGTCTTGTTTCTCCAATTAATCCCCAGATATAATGGGAGATTAACACTGGTTCAGGTGAAGCAAGAGTTGGCACTATTCTAGCATATTCGAAGAATATTTTAGTGTATCCCTTACTATCCACACCAGTCATCCTAAGGTTTAGGAATTTGTTTGCTATCTGTTCCTTTTCATTGGGTGGGCAGAATTTCCTTTCTACCTTGTTCTTAAATTCTTCCCATTCCATATTGTAGGTTCTATCACTTCCTCTTGTTTGGAGGATAGTGTTCCACCATTCTAGTGCTGAATTCTTAAACAGATTAGAAGCAAACAATATCTTATCTTCTTCAGCACACTTGCTTATTCTTAAAACAGCCTCAGTTTTCTCTATCCAGCGTAGAGCTGCAATGGGTCCTTCATTGCCCGAGAATTCTATTGGTTTGCAGGACTAGAATTCTTTGTAAGAACAACCATAGGGCATGGTTCTTCTTCTTTTGGGAATGGACATTTGAAGTAAAGGTCCATTGTTTACACTGTTTTCGGGTTCGATGGGTCGCTTACTGCTATGCTTACTTTTATTATTCGCTTCTTGAATAGTTTAAATAATAAATGGCATTGCATCTATGATTCCTTGTGCCACTATGTGTTGAACAACACTATTATCCATTTGGTTTCCATTGTTATTGATGCTTGGATTTTCATTAACCACGTTAATGTTACTCTGGTTATCATTATTCAGATTTCCTTGATTTCCTTCGTCGGCCATCTGAATTTTAAACATTTATCCCATATTAATATCACAAGGTAATATTTAATATAGTTAATCACATGATACACAATCTAGCAAAAAACGTCGATCATTGCGACTTTTACTCTATTTTCATATACTATTATGCATCTATTACATTCTAGTACTGAAATAAAAATTACAATACCAATAGAAATAGAATCACACTAATAGTAATATGCATCCATACACACATATTTTATTTTATTTTTATTTTATTATATTTTATTATTTTTACTATTACCGTCTCCTCCATCACATCACGGATATGGATTTATCCAAAAATCCATATTGCGTTCATCGTATTTCCATACGAGACGCTCTCCCACCTGTCTCATTCTCTCACTGCTTTCTAAATTTTTTTCCCCAAAAGTCCTAAGTTCTTGGACGTTTTCTGCACTCATTGGGGTTGCAGGTTCTAGGACTGGGTTCGGAATCTGTGGTACGGGTTCCTGATATGGGGGTGTAGGTGCCTGAAATCGGTAAGGATCTTCTAAGATCTCCCTAATATAATCGTCGTGGTAATAGGGATCTAAAGGGTCCATACCTGGATAGGCTTATATGTTCTGTATAGGTGTGTCTTCATGTATCGGGTAACGTTGCACATAGTCCCTAACGTCATCCCACCAGGGATCGTAATTTGGGTTTAGGGGATTTGGTGCAGGTATCCTAGGGATTTCTTCTGGATTGAAGTCATGCATCTCCACTTGGTTTTCAGGATTTTCTATCTCCATGGGTTGGTCAGAGATTTGCAATTGTGGTTGGGGTGCTATTGTTTGCTCTAGATTAGGGTCAACAGTAGTTGTGGCTAGGATATGGAAATTGGCTAGGCTTCTATTAAGCATATCCTGTGTATGGGCATCTGTCTTTCGCTTAATAGCTGCTAAGGCTCTTTGCTGTTGCAACTTTCGCATTCTTTTCCTACGTGCAAAGGCTTCCTTACTGAACCATCCTCGTTTCTTATGAGGGAATGGCTCTTCTGACTGAGCTTTAAAAGCAAACATTCATTCTTCCTGATCAGCAGAATACCCAGAAAGGGCAGGCAGTGAAGAGGTACCTTCACTCCTAGGTGAATCAGACAACTGACGACACATGTCTGATAGTCCTTGATCACTCATACTGTAAACTAATAAATACAGTTATGCACGTAATTCCGTAATTTATTTCCTAACACAAAATTTAAATTTTAAGTGTCAGCAGAACACTTCTTTGGCTTAGACCAGTGGCTAGGCTCTGATACCAACTCTTGTCGCAACCCCCGATCCCTGATTCCCGGGAACGGGCGGACGCGAACTCAGAATTTCGGTGGTATCAGGATGGTTAATTTGGCAGCGGAATTTACATCAGGACCGTAATTAGGAAATGTTTATCAGAGTAAAACCACCATATTAGATATTAATAATCACATGGGTAAAACCAAGTTTCTTATTACAATACATTTATAGGGATAAACCCTATTTTATTGAATTTAAAACATCGTCTTTTAGGTAACTTTTATAGCCACAATTTTCCCAAGCCTTCAGTGCTCTCCAGCTGGCTTTTTACTAATTGGCTGTCACATTGTGTTACCTGAAATGCGTTTTAAAAATATTTGTCAGCGGGAAATACTGGTGAGTGAATTCCAATATAATCAAGAAACATTTTATCAATTAAAACAGTATTGAGAGAGATCACATTGTTTATTTCTACACAATTACTCATTCTGTACTGTCAATCCTGACTTGTGGGTCATATTACACATTGGCTAACTCGTTGTCCAATGGTAACGTACTGTCATCCCCGACTTACTACTCACAAGGTAGTAAATTTTGTATACAAAACCCCAACATACCGGCAGTAATTGAAGAACTACAAAGACTCAATCACCGCTTAATTACATTGTAAAATAATTAAGGTTTTGTAAAATATTCTAAAAAGGTTATCAAAAAGAGGATAAACTCACAAAAAGGTTTACACAAAAAGAAGGATTACTCACATTGCTATCTTAGACTTCGTGTAAGGGTTTCCTGGATATAATCTATAATTTATACAAATGTACATTGGTTAGTATCATAACCCTTTGAAAATATTAATGATACCCTCCCCGAGACGGCATTCCAACAACTACATTGGGCAGAACCACGACAGTTGTTACGGAACCCTAAATCAATCGGGCAGCGTATCTATTACGAAACTGGGGTTATAATACTTACAACGGAGCAGAACCTCGCTAATTAGGGGGATATAATACCCGATTATAACTTCTACTACTCAAAATTCGTTTAAGAAAGAAAAGATGTGAGCGACGGAAATGAAATCCCGAGGCCTCCTTATATAGTTGTTAAATCTGGTCCTCTCGCAGCCCGCGTAAGAGTAGCCAAAGCCTTACGCGGCCTGCGTCAATCCTGGGTCAACGAGTAGCTTAGCTGGGTCAACATGTAGGTCCGCCGGGTGTTAGGCCACGTGGCCGCACCGGGCTGCGCCACATCTTGGTCTCACACGGCCCGCGTAACTGTTAAGGTTAGCTTACGCGCCCCGCCTTAACTTAAGATTCACCGAATTCAGCTTTGAGCCTTGATACCGCCCGCGTAAGGTTGAGGTGGGATCCTACACGGCCCGCCTCAACTTAATATTCAAGTTTTAAATTTTATTTTTAATACTATACTGTATTTCGGGCTCGGTTTTCACATACAGGGTTGTATTATAAGGCATATTGAGACATTTTAAAATATAATAGGATGTCGGAAATATTTGAGAGTGTCGGTTTTACTGAGGGTTGTTACAATTTAAAGTTTTGCTCGCGTAGTAGATTGGATGGAAATGTTTATCGACACTTTGACCTAAGACCGCACCTACGACATAATCACTTGCATCGCACATGAGCTCGAAAGGCAAGCTCCAATCGGGTGAAACAAGGATAGGGGTACTAATGAGTTTCTCCTTCAAAATATCAAAAGCCTTGATGCACTCTTCGTCGAAGACGAAAGGTACATCTTTCTCTAAAAGTCGGGTAATTGGGCGCGTAATCTTAGAAAAATCCTTTATGAAACGCCTATAAAAGCCCGCATGACCTAAGAAGCAACGAACGAACTTAACACTAGTAGGTGGAGGCAATCTATTTATGGTGTCTATCTTGGCCCTATCCACCTCTATCCCCTCTCTAGACACCTTGTGTCCTAAAACTATCCCCTCCGTCACCATAAAGTGACATTTCTCCCAATTCAACATAAGGTTTGTCTCTATACATCTCTTAAGCATCCTATCAAGATTGAGAATGCATTGATCGAAAGTGGTACCATAAACCAAAAAGTCATCCATGAAAACCTGCATAGAAGTCTCAAGCATGTCTTGGAATATAGAAACCATGCATCTTTGGCAAGTCGCCAGAGCGTTGCATAACCTGAATGGCATGCGGCGATACGCATACGTGCCGTAAGGGCATGTGAACGTCCTTTTATCTTGATCCTCCGGGGCGATTGGGATCTGAATAACCCAAAAATCCATCGAGAAAACAATAGAATTGTTGACCCGCTAGACGCTCCAACATTTGGTTAATGAATGGCAAGGGTAAATGGTCTTTCCGGGTGGCGTCATTTAACTTTCGGTAGTCTATGCATACACGCCAACCGGTAACGGTACGGGAAGGGATTAATTCGTTCTTTTCATTCATGATCACCGTCATCCCGCCTTTCTTTGGGACGAATTGGGTCGGGCTAACCCATGGTGAATCGGAAATAGGGTATATCACCCCGGCATCTAACAATTTGAGCACTTCCTCCTTAACAACCTCTTGCATGTTCGGATTTAGGCGCCGTTGAGGTTGCACCACCGGCTTATAGTCATCTTCCATGAGTATCCGGTGGGTACAATAGGCGGGGCTTATGCCCTTGATATCCGAAAGTCGCCATGCATTGGCTTCCCTATTCTCTCTCAACACCTATAACAACCTACCCTTCTCCCCCTCCTCTAACTTATATGAAATAATGACGGGAAAATCGGACCCCTCACCTAAGAAAGCATACTCTAAGTGGGATGGGATAACCTTAAGTTCTAATGGGGCGGGTTTCTCGAAGGGTGTACTCTCAAACTCACTTTTAACCTCACTCAACTCTAGCACTTCGGGGACCCACTCGGTCTCTTCTACTTCCTCACTCTCACTCACAACCTCCTCTACCTTCTCAACTACCTCATCTAACTTACTCTCAACTAAATCGGCTCCACTAATATAGTCAAAGCAATGGTCGACACATGATAGGAAAGATTCTATGAAATAGACCGAATGACAAGGACTCCTAAGATCATCGGAACCATTAGGGTGTTCCATGGAGCGTGCTATCTCGAAAGTGACTCTCTCCTCACCGACTTGGAGTGTGATTTTACCGTCGAAGACATCGATGATAGCCTTAGCGGTACACAAGAATGGGCGTCCTAGAATGATAGGAACCTTCTCGTATGATAGGAACCTTCTCGTCGGCTTCCATATCAAGAACGACAAAGTCTACGGGAAAGACAAATTTATCCACTTTGACTAGAAGTTTTTCGATTATGCCACGTGGATACTTCACTGATCTATCGGCTAGAGACAAAGACATACATGTAGGGGACAACTCAGCTAGACCTAACCTCTCATACATGGAATATGGCATGAGGTTTATACTCGCTCCTAAATCGGCTATGGCCCTACACTCGGTATCACTCCCAAACAAGCACGGGATGGTAAAAAGGCCCGGATCCGTCAATTTTTCCGGGACCTTGTTCAAGACTACGGCGGAACACCCTCCACTAAGGGGAATGTTAGAAACCTCTCCTAACCTATCCTTACGTTTTAGAAGGTCCTTTAAAAACTTTGCATATTTAGGCATCGATTGGAAGGCTTCTATGAAAGGAAGGTTAATTCTAAGTTGCTTAAAGATCTCTAAAAATTTCCCGTACTCTTTAGAATAAGTTTGGTTTTTAAGACGGGGAGGAAATGGAGCACGAGAAAGATCAACAGTGGGTGATGGAACAACTTGTATGGGCCTTTTTCCTATACTTTTCTCATTTGAAGGCCCCCCGGTGTGTGCGGTACTTGTGGGATTAACCTAGGTTGCACTTTACCGGGTGCCTCCATTTCAATCTCCTCATCTACGGGGTCCTCATCTTCTACCTCGACACTCTCGGGTCTCACTACCTCTCCTAAGGTCCTACCACTACAAGTCGAAATTGCCTTCAAAGTACCAGATGGGTTGGGCTTTGTATTTCCTGAAAATTGACCGGGAGGTCGTTCTTGCAACTGGCGTGCAATATCCCCAACTTGCCTTTGAAGGTCTAGGAAATTTGAATGGTTATTCTTTAGGAATGTAGCGTGTTCTTCAAAGGTACGTTGGGTAGCCTGATCCTTAACCACTAGCTGGGTAAGAAGGTCCTCTATCCTAGACAAACTACCATTTGACCCCTCATTCCTAGGTTGAACCTCTTGGTTTGACCCCTCACCTCTGAACTGCCCCCCTGAACCTGAACTAGCAAATTGACCTGATTGACCCGAACCCCCACTAGAATAGAAACCTGGCCCCCTGCTTTGATATTGACGTGATGGAAAACCAGGGGGTTACCTGAAGAGAAATAATTATTAGCACGCCAATTAGAGTTACTATTACTGAATGGGTTAGTTGGACCCCTATTTTGACCTGCTATGTACTCTACCTGTTCTAGGGTGAGTGTTGGGCAATCTACGGTGTCATGTCCACCCCTACAAACTTCGCATCTATCGACTTTCTTCTTAATTTCTAGCAACTCTTTGGTGATATAGTCAAGTTGAGATGCTACCTTTAAGTCCGAAATGACTTGGTTTACTCCTCGAGAAGATGAGGAAGTAGTCACAGGATTGGAATTCCTTCTGGTAGCACTATGATCTATATCAGCATGAGCGAAGCTCTCAAAGAGATCATTGCAATCGGCCACAGTTTTCTTTCCCATTAGATGGCCTCCGGCAGGTGTGTCGGATCGGGTCTTACACTCAGGGTGAGACCATTGTAAAAATTTTCTACTAAAGCCCAATCCGAAAGCCCATGTTGGGAACAACGCGAGAGTAAAGTTTGAAACCTCTCCCAAGCTACGTGATATGGTTCATCAGGCTCCATTCTGAATGAATGGATCTGGTCTCGAAGGCGAGAGGCCTTCGCAGGTGGGAAATACTTAGCAAGGAAGGCATCTCTAAGTCCAGCCCAAGTGGTATAAGTACCTGCTGGCTGCGAATCGAGCCATGTGGTTGCGCGGCCAGCAAGCTAAAATGGGAAGACTTGGAGATAGTGAGCATCAAGATTCACACCTTCGATGCCGAAGGTGCTACACAGATGGGTGAGACGGTTGATATGTGCAGGCGCATCCTCATCATCACGACCGTGAAACTGACAAGAGTTGTTAATGGCGGTCATGATATATGAGGGAATTTGCCAGGACTTATCATTGGTGATTTTAGGGATGGTGATGGGTGAGTTTGCGGTAAAACCCGCGGTGGAACGCTGGTGGACAGTTTGGTTTTCGGCCATTTGGTGAACTGGTGATGGACTATTTGGACGGGATTGTGGTGCGGAGTTGTGGGGTGACGACTTCGGGGTGAAGTCAAAGTTCGGTGGTTTAGATTGTAGTGTAGAGTTAGAAGGGGCTGAAGATGAAGTTGAGAATTTTCTAACCTGTAAACTGGGTGTGGAGAAGGAAGACTTGTCGATCGGCGGCTTCACTGGTCCCTGAGAACGCGTGTGGGGCATGAACTGCAAAACCGAGAACAAACAAGTCAGACGAATCCAACAAAAGACTCCAAAAATAAAAAGACAATAAAATTACTTGGACTCCTACGACTCAAAAACACACAAAAAGCACGTATAGATATCAGTTGAAATCCAAACAAAGTAATTAACGCAATTGCCAAGAATCCCCGGCAACGGCGCCAAAAACTTGATGTGCAATAAGTAGTTCAAATAAATAAACTAAAATAGACCTAAATTTAGACTCAAGTAATAATAATCTAGACTCTCTAACTTGACTAAACTACTCACCGTCAAGTGAACCGGTCGACTCTAGCAAAGAAAAGCAAGTCCGGATGTCGAACCCACAAGGACTCTAATTAATCACGTTAAAGACTTTATTTAGACTTGACACTGACATGACTTAACTATTGTTGTGTATTAGGGGGGGGGGGGGTTACTAAAATCCTAAAATTGAAATTGAAATAAAATTAGACTATGAAACGAACAAGAACTAAGGTTTAATTCAAATGAGATTAAATACTACCTAGGCTTGAATCTAGTTTAACTAGGAATAGATTTCTAACGGTACTATTGTGGTATGGAATCGGGATCGTAAAGTACTAAACCCTAAGGTATTTCAATCTAAGACTTCCCGACCCTTCTCAGGAAGAAACCTAGGAAACCCTACAAGGCTGTTGTAAACACCGATTGTTATACTTCCTCTCAGTCCTCTAACGACTCTAAAAGTGCCCTAATACGACTATCTACCTCTCAGCGCGACAGTCTAAGGCAATCCTAGATTCTAACTTGGTTTAATAGACATGGTGCAATTAGGGAACTAAAACCGACTTCTCTCAAAACCTATCTTAGCTATATATTGCACCTAGACCTACTAACTAACTCGAGCCTCTCGGCGACAAGTTAAGCAAAATACTTAATTCTAATTGTATTTTAATTACTGTTTCTAAGGCTATCGGCCGATTTACCCAAAGATCAGCCGAACCTGCAAAGATGCGAATAATCAACATAAATTCATCATGTGAAAGACATCCACCAAAATTTATGTGAAACAGCAAATAATCAACAATTAAAGTTAAATACGCATACGCACCAACTTAGAAGTTCTAGAATTATTTACTTTCAAAGATCAATCCATAACAGAAAAATAGAAAACCATTAAAAATCCAAACTTCATTAAACTATCATCTAACCTAGGTAGTAACGAAGGTTTTAGCCTGAAAAAATGATGTCTAAAATAAACAAAACAAGTTCAAAACAAGAATTCATCGTAAAAGTATCGAAACAAGAAAATAACGAAAACCGGGAGATAAGACCCGAACAATCTTCTTTCCTAGGCTCTGAGCTTCAACCGGACGATTCCCGCAAGCCAAAATACTCCGAAAACCGTGAAATCTGCTCTGAAAATCGCCTAGGGTTTCTTGAATTCGTAACTTGTCATTAATGATGATTATCTATTGATTATATACCAAACCCTAGCAACTAACAAGCAAATCTCGAACAACCACCCCGTCGCATCGTGCGACGGGGATAAGCTTAACTCGTGGCGCGACGCCACAATGTATCAAATCAGATTTTGTTTGTTATTTGTTGGCGCGACGCGACTGGACTCCCTTTTAGCCATGGCGCGACGCAACGACACTTTTTTCACAGAAAGTTGCATCCAATTTCCAGCATAAACTCTCCAAAAACTTCACAAATAATTCTAACTCATTTAAGCTTGTTCCAAGACTTAGTGTTTCAGCATTAAAGCTCGTTTTCACTCCATTTTCAGCAACATTATGTACCAAGACCTGGAAAACGCAATTTGATCAATAGCACGCAATTCTAAATAAAACTAAACTAGAAATAACGGGAAATTGTACAAACTATACACGAATAAAGGATGTATTTTGCAATACATCAAGACCCTATGCTCGGTTCGCACGATGATTTCCTGCCTTCCCTCAGATGATTCTTCTGAACCGCAAAACCCTTGTCTTGATTGAAGAATTGAACCCATGATCTTGATTCTTTGAGCCTTGGCTCCGATAATTCAATCCATCAATCAAGAACAAAAATAACAAGAACAAGAAGAGAGGGATGAACCCTAATATACGATTGTATTAATAAACTGAACAATTGAATCTGATTGTTTCAAGATACAATATACAAACTGAAGACCTAATCTATTTATAGACTTCAATGGGTGTGAGTATAGAGACGTGTCCTTTCACGAATAGTCGCGTCTCTAGGATCTTGTGGTTGTAATTGAATATGAAGAAGTTTGTTGATTCTTGTCCACAAGTTCAAACCGATGTGTCTCTTCCTTTTCCCCGATCCAACAGGTGCGACCCAAGGGGTTTCGCAACCCTTGGGGTGGTGGTTATCATCTTCTGGTTTGCCACATTTAGTCCCTGTATTTTGTAACCGCCATCTAAACTAACTTTAAACTATTTACACTTTTGACCCCTATCTTCTAATCAAACTTTGATCAAACAATTATGGCCAACAATAATGTGGTTGTAATTCCGTGATTTGAACCATTATATTGTAATATGTAATTTGTAATTTCTAATATGTAATTTAAGAGTTAGTAATAATATTCCTCGATTTGTAAAATATTTGTAATTATAAATTATTTGTATTTAATTTTTATAGGAAAAAAGATACTTACCGATGAATTACGGATGGGAAACCCGTCGAGAATCATTACATGGTTGGAGAATTGTTCGTTGGTAAGAGTCAACCATTGGTTGGAGAGCATAAATTTATGCCGTAGAAGGTCGATGAATTTGTATGAATCCGTCGAAAATATCAGCCAGTTTTCCACTGGTAGCATTACCTATGACCTTCACAGATGAAATTTGCTAATTAGTGATGGCTTTCACCGTTTGTTTTAGGACGGAATAATCCATCGGTGAAACTCCAGATTTTTTAAGTAGTTTGCAAGAAATTAAATACGAAACGTTATATAACTAAGAGATAAGGTATATATACAATGTAAAAACACTTATACCTGAGATCAAAAGCAATATAACCAAATACAAATTAAGGAAGCAAATATGTATTGATTCACGAAGGCAGCACTTGCGCATGCGACAGTGTCTGTAGGCCATAGTTATGTGTTTAGCCGAGTAGGATTTGCAATTCAAAAGGGGGTGGCGGCGCAGCTTGTTGCCCGTCTACCAACACATGATATGTAATTTGCTTTGGATATGAAATGTATTGGGTAAAAAAAAAATAAATAAATAAATAAAAAATAGAAAAATAGTTAAACATCGTTAAGGAGATAAAAAAAATAAAAAAATTCACGAAACTGAAACAAATATTGTCTTTTAAAACAAAACTGTTAAAAAAAACAAGTTTTCACTTTAATTTAACAAAAAATCATAAGAAGAAGAAAATATATAACCGTAAGAAGAAGTAAATATATTTTTGGTATCTCGATAGAGATTAGTGTACTTAGTTTTTGACCAAAAAGCTATCGAATAAGAAGATATATATTCCTCCTCATGAAAAGATTTTGATGGCAGAAAACCTATAGGTTATATATAGAGGTGTGTATGGGTCAGTTTGGGTCGGTTTTGACCAAACCCTATAACCATAATCGCGATGTCGGTTATTGGATAACCATAATCATAACCGATCGGTTATGGTGGTTATGATTATTCGGTTTTGATGGTTATGGGTGGGTAACCGTGTATTTAGGTTAGCTAAAAATAGAATAAATTGTTATTGCATATTTGTATATATTAGTATATTACATAGTATTAAAATTACATATAATCTATAATATTAATACCACTTATTATTGAATATCCAAATAAATTGATATAATACATTCCATAAATTCAAATAAACATTCAAACCAAACCACAAAATGATATGAAAACCTATAAGTACTAAAAATCTTTAGACAAAAACATAAAATATTAAAAATATGGTGAAAAGTCCTAAATCCTACAAACCCTAACCGACCCGCTACTTTCGATTTTCAAAAAAACCATTAACCGACCGATCGGTTTCTTATTTGGTTCAGTTTTTCGGTTCGGTTTTGTCGGTCAATTTGGTTATGGTTCGGTTAATTCAGTTTTTGCACACCCCTAGTTATATATACTTGAAGGTACATATGACTCGTCAAGCACTACTACAAAAAAGACCGTTTGCGACTGTTAAAATGGTTGCAAAACGGTCACAAATGCCCTTTTACAACCGCTTTGTGACCGGTCTCGGTGGTTGGTTATACTCTGGTCGGTAATTATTTTGTGACCATCTTTTGCGACCGAAATATTGTTGTGACCGATTTTGCGACTAGACATTTAGTGGCAAATTTAGTGACGAACGTTGCGACGAAATCATTTTTGCGACCAATTTTGTGACCGAACATTTAGCGACTGGGATTGTGACCGAACTTTTTGCAACCAGGTTTTCGACCACAATCGTGACCACAACTATTCGCGACCGAATCTGTTTGTGACAAATTTTGCGATTGAACTATTAACATGCAAGATTTTGAAATATTAAGTACAAAACTTGTGAACTTTTACGACAAAAGACAAAACTTGTACTTTACTATTTTTTTCTAATATGGAAAACTATCCTTTTAAATAGTCTCCTAGATAAATATAAAACCCAACTTCATTATGTTGGCATCATTATTATTATTATTATTATTATTATTATTATTATTATTATTATTATTATTATTATTATTATTATTATTATTTCAAGTATCATCTTTAAAAATCTTATTCATCGTCACTTCCTATTTTAGTGGATATATATATAAATATAGAGAGAAAGTATAATGTATAAAAGGGCTTAACGTATGTTAACGTACGCGACAGAAAAACAACTTGCGTGATTAATATATAACGTGCGTGATTTGTAGGATAAGGGCTCCCATGCGTGATTATTAGGGCTCCCATGCGTGATTTTTGACTCTCATGCGTGATAATTAGGCTCCCATGCGTGATTATCACAAAACCAACGGTTCCATGCGTTATTTTACTGTCTCATGCGTGATTATAGCCCAGATCTGATGGGTATCAGTGTCGCGTACGAAAAGTACGATAAGGCCTTTTGTATGTTAACAGCTCTCTCTCTGTATATATATATATATAGGGAGGGGCTCATGCGAGAACTCCATTTATTGCGAGAACCGCGAGAACCAATGTGAACACAACCTAAAATAGCTAAAAAAAACCGTATTGCATGTCCACAAACTACCTACACATAACATTCGCTTTAGTTCACAACCTCACACCTTCTGCTCTTCTTTCCAATTTCTATGCATCTTCCAACACTCCTCATGTTTCAATACATCTTCGTCTATCGTTTTTCGATAATTTTTCATCCGTCAACCTATTAATCAAATACATACTTGTTGTCAATCCATGAGCAGTTTTGAATATTTTTTTCCTGCATACATTACATCAATTATTTCATGTATGCACATGTGTAGTAATCATATTACATACAATATGTACAATGCTTATGTTTTAAGGTAATAATGCACGTTTGCATATGCCGTAATACATTCATATTAACTTAATCTGACAAAATATGCACATGTACATTAACATGACTGACCTTATCAACAGGTTTGTTTCAAAAAAAAATTAACCCTTACCAAATCAAAATTCGTATTACCACCAATCATATTTAACATCAATTGGTAACAAAACTATTATGACAAACTATGCACATGTGCATAACTTTTTTTTAATGCAAATGTCATTCATGGAAGCTAACCTCCAAAACAGAGGTGGTCGAACCAACCACTACAGCAAATCGAAAAACAACAACTCAACACAAGAACCTAAAGACCGAAAACAAGCAGCTACCTTATATCGAACCTACACCATTTTTCCCAACTCACGGACCTATGTTTGGACCGATTCTTATACCATAAAAAACCGACGGACTTAATATTACGGATAATATCTCCGGGAACCTTTTATTGTTCCTGGTTAACCATATACACCAATTTGTCACGAACATAATGCCATATAAAGCTTCTTTCACTTCTCTATCCAGATTGTAAAACTCAGAGGCAATTACGATATCTTTAGCTGAAAACAGAATAAAAGGACTCACCTTGCACCACTGACTGATGTGATACCAGACAGTTTACGCTACCCTGCACGAACAAAGAAGGTGTTTAGCTGTTTCATCGCCATCTTCACACAGACAACATTTCACGTATCCGCCCCAACAGTTCCGATCCCAGAGTGAAGTCACCGTGGGAATACGATCTAAAACCTCCCTCCAAACAAAAATATTGCATTTTTTTGGGACCCATTTCGACCATTTCACAACGTGCCTGCTGCTGAAATCGGAGCCGCTATACAGGAAGTTCTTGACAGCATTGACTGAAAAATCAGAGTCATTACCTCCCAACCATTCCCAACCATCTTTGCCATCGGACAAAGTGACATTATCGAGGAGCCCGATCAACTCGTGCCATTACAGTAATTATTCGGCAGAGCTTGGGTTTCTCGACAAATTCCAAACCCCCGTAAAGTTTATATTATCCTGATTGTACTAGTCCGCCACCAGTCGTCGTTTCTCTTGTTCCATTCTAAATATATTTGGGAAACGGGTTTTGTGCATAATTATGCACATGTGCACTAACATGACTGGCCTTGTTAGCATATTATGACAAACTATGCACATGTACATCAACATGAATGACCTTATTAACCTATTCTATCAAATTATGCACATGTGCATAACTGTATATCACCCAATGCTACCTTATTATCATATTCAACCATGAGTTACAGGTTCATATAACTTCATAATATAATTAATATAATTGATTACATAATAATATAACTATATAACTCTATGTCAAAACAAAAAACAACACCAAAATAACAATACTTACAAATTATATATCATTTATGAATAAATAATTGAGATTAGTATTCAAATTAATGTGCATATTAACAAACTATGACAATTTATGCATACGTGCATAACTATATAAAACACAAAATCACCTTATTATATTGATTTATTAAGTGAATCCTATTCAAATTTTTGTACACGTTAACATACTATTACGTTTTATGCACATGTGCATAACTATGTATCACACACCTCATTGTCTTATTCAGTGTAATCGTAATTTGTCAAACTTTGCACATGTGCATAACTGTATAGAACATAAAATTAGTTTATTCATGTTCCGTATAAACCTGTTATGTCGTGTTAATGCACATGTGCATTAACTGTATATATCATAAAATTATCTTATTATCCTGTTTCGTATAAGCCTATTCTGCCTTTTCTGTATAAGCCTATTCTGTCGTGTTAATGCACATGTGCATTAACACCACATAACTTGTCGACAGTCATAATTCAGTACTAAAACCCTATCACTTACAAAATCAACTTCCGTGTTGCCAATCATATCCAACATTATGCATATAACATCATTATTTAATAAAAAAATACATAAAACAACACATCAGAATCACATTACACATAGTTCATCACAACATTAGCCCTTCTGTTCACTCAAAAATCTGCATTAACTGTATATATATCATAAAATTATCTTATTATCCTGTTTCGTATAAGCCTATTCTGCCTTTTCTGTATAAGCCTATTCTGTCGTGTTAATGCACATGTGCATTAACACCACATAACTTGTCGACAGTCATAATTCAGTACTAAAACCCTATCATTTACCAAATCAACTTCCGTGTTGCCAATCATATCCAATATTATGCATATAACAGCATTCTTTAATAAAAAATACAGAAAACAACACATCAGAATCACATTACGCATAGTTCATCACAACATTAGCCCTTCTGTTCACTCAAAAATCATATATATACCACGATTTTCAATAATTCATTTATGAAACAACTGTTTAAATGTAATAACCACATAATAACATGTCTGAATCGACTGTTGATAGTTGTTTTATCATATACGATTACAAAACAAGGTGTATGAACTTACAATTTCACGGAACGGTGCAACAGAGGATCGATAGTCCGTTGGATGACTTGTGTTCTTCCGATTATCCCTATCTGTGCATTACGATCGTTTTGCCCTAATTTAGACTGGAATACAAGTGTGCAATCGGTGATTATGTTGTTAATGCACTGATATATACTAATTTTGATGACGAATACATGATGAATTATAAGATCGAGATGATGAATTTTGAGGGATTTGGAGTGTGACGTGAACTGAGCTGATGAATTGTGTAGAGATTGGATCTGAGATGATGAATGGATGTGAATTGAATATAAATGATGGTTTAATCTGATGTTTGAAGTCCAGGAGGAGGAGAGGCAGCTGATTTAATTTTTATTATGTATTTACAATAATGCCATGTGTTCACATTGGTTCTCGCGGTTCTCGCAATAAAGGTGGTTCTCGCATGAACCCTACCATATATATATATATATATATATATATATATATATATATATTAGTGGATGTATATATACATCTAGAGAGATATAGTTATTATTGTTGAAATTTATGTATTTTTAATTATAGAAAAAATTAAAATAATATTAAAATATTTTTTATATTGAAGGAAAGAAAGCCACACGTCATTTATCGGAATCCTTTATTATATGTTAGATTTAATTTAATATGTTAATTAAAACTATATAAATAGTGGGCTCATTTAAGCTCACGGGCTGGCTCGTGCTTGATAGCCGAAGCTTCGCTAAACCTTGTTTACTAGACGAGCTTTTTTTTATTCAAGCGCATGATCGAGCTTTTTTCGAGCCGAGCTCAAGTTGCTCTCGACTAGCTCAGCTCGTTTGTCCTTAATTGTCTATAATTGCATGATACCAAGCAATATCATTGTTGACCAATATTGACCATGATTGACCTAATGAAACATATTGAATGATATATGACAATAAGTTATATTAAATCCTCATAAGTTTAACATACCTTTTTAAGTTATATCACGTCATTATATGTATTACCCTTTACCATAACTATTTCTAGGTTATCCTTGTTCATGATTATTAATCATTGTCAACCTAAATTACTCCTATTAACCCGAATGGACACTAATTGGCCTTAATTACCTGTGATTAATCCTTATTGACTATCAATGACCTATACTATACATAATCAACCCTAATTGTCCATGTTAACCCAAATTGGCATTAATTGATCATGATTGACGAATAATGACACCAAATAGCCTTCATTGACAATTATCGATCATCAATAACTAAAATTGGTCCATATTAACACTAGTTGAAGCTAATGATCCATGACTGATAACACTAATTTCCCATGATTTGCTATCCCCCTCCTCGAATTGGTCCTAACTAACCCTAATTGCACCTAGTTCACCTTCGTTAACTATTATTGACCATCATGGAGCAATATTGTCCTTCATCAACGGTAATTAATACCTAATTGTATCTAATCAATCCTAATTATCTCTAATCGATCATAACTAAGATGAATTTCTCCTAATATTCTTTATTAATCGATATCGACTCTGAATGACCGAATATAACTATATTTGCGACCGTTTTGTGACAACTTTAACTTATTTTGTTTTTCATAATATTTTTCCAAAATTGGCAAGTATGTTTGCGACGGAAATAATTTCGGTTGTTAGTTCCAACCGTTTTTCAACCAAGTTAATTCTTTTATATCCTATATTTAAAAAAGTAGTGTTCGAATTTGCGACCGAAACCAGTTTGGTCGCTCTATCCACGTACGTTTTTGCAACTGTTTAAATTTCATTTTATTATCTTTTATTACTTCGTATAGATAGCGACTGCATTTACGACTTTAATAATTTCAGTGTTACATTTGCGTTTGATTTACAACCAAAAAGTTATGGTCACTAAATTTGCGACTAATATTGTTTCGATCGCTAAATTTGCGATCACCTTACGACTGAACTTTTTTGGTCGCTAGATTTGCGACCAGTTTTTATGAATTTGCGACCGTTTTGAATGGTCACCACATTTGCTACCATTATACAACCGATTTTTTTGGTCGCTACATTTACGACCAAAAAATTTGGTCGCTACAATTGCAACTGTTCTGCGACCGATAAAAACTTAGTTGCTAAATTTGCCGCAAATTTTGTTTTGGTCGCTGAATTTGCGACTGCTTTGGGTTTATTCGCTGAATTTGCGACTGCTTTGGGTTTGGTCGCTAAGTTTGTGACCGATTTGGGTTTGTTGGCTAAATTTGTGACCGATTTGAGCCTGGTCACTATTTTTGCTACTGATTTTGTTTTGATCGCTATATTTGCGACCAATTTAATTTGGTCGCAAATCCAGTCGCTAAATTTCTGAACATTTTTGCTCATTTGGGTAGTAGTGAAGACTTAACTATCTTTCATCTCTCTTCAGTACTTATTTAATTTGAGGATTTTGGCTTCATAGAATTTGCAAGGAACATTTGTAAAAGAGTGCAACTCATCTACTTCCTAGCAAAATAGATAAAATACTTCTTGTCTAGTTGGACTGTGTTTCTATTATCATGACATTCTCATTGAGCTCTGATTCCAAATGTACTATCGCAAAAGAATTTGAATTTGTCAAAGGTGATGTGAAAAATAAATAGGGAAATAAATCCTACCAAGAAAATACAAAACGTAATACATACTTTATCAAATTAAATCTTGTTGGATATATTTACATAGGCATAAAATACTATACAATAAAACAAAGCATTTATACATGAGATGAAAAGAAATATAAATAGAGAAATATTTGTATTTATTCTGGAAATTGAACCTAATATATTATGTTTACAAAACAAAATGATTAAGAACAAAGGTTTTCAATTAAATGTCCCTTCTCACAAAAAAACACTCATCAAAGGGTGGATCATGTGAAGGTTTATCACAAAGATACACATGTGTGGTTCCAACTTTATCCAGTCATACACATCAAGTTTTGTCATGATTTTCATCTGGCACAGAATTAGCAATTTGCAGATAGGGTTTGTCAATATATATTAGGGTTGTGTGGCTTCTTTTTTGCCTTTAAACTTCAGTGAATATGAAACATACACTAAACGCATAAACACAAAGATATACATATCACATATATGTATATATTCTCTAAGCTCCATCTGATCCCCATTTGCTTGCTAGTTACCACTCTGTCTGCAAAGTGGAGTACTTGACACCTGGTGTGATTATTCTGTGTCTTTTTAATGGTATAGATCGATGACTCCAATATATTTTAATTCATCATCTAATGATCATTACAATGAACACCAGTTCTTTAGCCCTAGAGATCACCACAACCAACATGAGTTTTTGAGCCCTAATCCGCAAGCTTCGTTGTCTTCGAATTCTCTCACTTGTCATATTTTCTTCAACCCTATTACTACCCATGATCAAGATGAGGTTTTTAATAGAGATCAATCACATCCATCAAAAAATGAGGTAATCCAAACGGGGTTGTATAGCGTTTCTTGAATTAAAAAAAGGGTTTTTTTTGGCTTTTTATGTAATTCCCAAATCAAGAATCTTTTACTGTTTTACATTCAAGGCATTTTGATCATTTCTTTCTTCAATTATTTTGATCATCGTTTCTTGATTCTATGTAGGATGATGATGGTGCCGGATCACAAGCATGCGATGATCCTTGTGTCGAAAATCATGTAGAGAGAAGCACGGGCAATGGTGAACTTCAGGTTTCTTTATGGAAGAAAGAAGATGATGATCATATGAATGAT
The DNA here is from genome assembly GCA_030545235.1 of Helianthus tuberosus. Taxonomy (NCBI): domain Eukaryota; kingdom Viridiplantae; phylum Streptophyta; class Magnoliopsida; order Asterales; family Asteraceae; genus Helianthus; species Helianthus tuberosus. Next base: position 3,004,590 of record CM060399.1, read on the forward strand.
GAAAATCAAGTGAAGTGGATGTCTTCCAAGATGAGAGTAATGCTTAAGATGAAGAAAACGGATCCAACAAAGCTAGACACTTTGCGATCTACCACGAAAGAGCTACAGCTTGAAGGTTATCACGATCATAAAGAACAAGAACGTGCAAACTCAATCAATAGTAATTATTCAAACAACACCCTAATTAGGGTTTGTTCTGATTGTAATACTACCAAGACTCCTCTATGGCGAAGCGGACCTCAAGGTCCTAAGGTATATTCACACTCTTGCGGCATCTGGTCATATTAGCTAGTCGGGCTGGGGTGTTACATAAAATTTTTATAATCACAAAAAATCATACTAATTATACAAATTCTTTATCAACAATTTGCGTCATTCTAATATTTTGAATATTAACAAACATTGGAGAGAGATGATCATATCTAATTATCTACGTACATAAAATCTTTGTAAATTAAAACTAATAATTAATTCAGATGTCGTGATCTTTTCTTTGTAGTCACTTTGCAATGCATGTGGGATCCGGCAGCGGAAAGCACGGAAAGCAATGGCTGCAGCACAAGCCGAAGCAGCGGAATCTAGCAAAAGTGAATTCGTTGAAAGACCAACATCGTTAAAAGCTACAAAGATTCTGCATAAAGATTATAAGAAACCAAACAAAGGGCATGTTACAAAGTACAACAACAGACTGTACTCGAAGAAAATAAACACGAAAGCATCACCAACAAGAAAGAATACCGTCGAAGAATTCTTGGTAAGCTTAAGCAAAAGTCTTGCATTTCATGGTGTGTTTCCTCAAGATGAAAAGGAAGCTGCAATCCTCCTAATGGCACTCTCCTGTGGCTATGTTCATCAATAGTCTCGTTTCTTATTTATTTCATTACATGTTTTTGCAAGTGAGCTTATAGCTGTTGAGAATGTTAACAATTTTCTACAGTTTAGGTAAGATAGCATTGTTGTGTAATAAGGACTTTGAGTGATTTGAAAATAAGCCCTAATGTTGGAATAATAAATTACCTAATGTGTGTAGACCATATTATTATTATAATAAAAGTATTCATGTATCAGTTATTTATTTAAATTTATTAATTATATTATGTGCAAATTAGCTTCGTTTAAATTATTTAATAAAAGTGTTGTTTATGAACTTTTTTATTACAAATAAGTCTTTTTAATTCTGGTCAAAATTTTATCAAATATTATTTCTTTTCTAATGAGATGCATATAACAACACGCATGTTCATATTCATCATACTAATATATTGTATATCCTTCGTTTCCAACACTCAAAGAAAATGCAACACAAAAAGATATTCACTTTGTGTTTTATTTATAAATTTCATTACTTTTCTTCTCTAAAATTAACACTGCAACGGCCAATGATGTGCAAATAATGATTGGATTTTGGTTCGATATATCTCCATGTGGAGAAAGTTCCGAAATGGCTTCACGAGAGGTCATGTACAGAAGGAAATGTGTCTTTATGCGTGTTTTTATCTCACCCTCTCTCTCTCTATGAGATTCTTATAGCGTTCTTGTGATGCATACAACACTACAGACAAGTGGTTGTGTTGAAAACACTAACCAAATACGGAAAATCTGATCATGTGAATCATCAACATGTATTCATCATTTAATACACTAAATTTGCTACAAATCTACATAATGTATTCACGAGTGAATAGATTAAAGTAAGAATTTAGAAATAGTGTAATCACTACTCAACAAATTAAAGTTTCTAGAATATATAACTGGTGTATTCAGAAGTGAATACAGTATAGTATTTGTTACATAATAAAACAAGTTTAGTTTGATGTGTGTTTTGGCTTGTTAGCTAATAACGCCCGTAGCCTGGTTATATATTTTGTCTTTCACCTGTAAGTTAAGATTTTCTATTGGATGAAACCCTAGCCGTGTTCTTCTCCTATTATCTGTACATGTTTGTTAATCGAGAGCTACATTCAATATTGGTTTGATGATCTGAGTATAGGACGTTTAAATTATTCTTGGAAGTTTTCTTTTTTTCTTTTTTTTTTTTTTGGGGGGGGGGGGGGGGGGGGGGATCTTGTTTGTCGTACAAATTATTGTATCTGTTTATAACTTTAGTATTTGTTGGATCGGTTAAGACCATGCGTAGTGAGACCTTTTTTTTTTTAAATTGCCCAATAACGTCCCTTCACCACTACACCTGGGCATGATTGGGCGTTATCTTGCAAAAAATGCTCCTTGGCGTGGTTTGAAAAACGCCGAATGGGGAAAAGGTTGGCCAATCACATTAGAGATTCCATTTGCTTGGCCAATAAGATTTTTAGGTGTTTTTTTCTTATTTTATTTTACTACAAAACATATTGCCCAATAATGCCCCATCCTCACTACACCCGTTTTAGAAAACGCTCAATAATGCTCCATTGCTGACTGGGCTGCCACATGGCGCAAAACGCCTAAGGGTGAATATTGCCCCACTACGCATGGAAAGAATTAGTGCCAAAGAAGGACATGAATTCATTCAGAATGTGTTGATGCACTTTGTGTGGACGCGACTCGGCTCGGTTCGACTCGGCCTTGAAGACTTGAAGACACGAAGATCGAGACAAAGCTACAGCCAAGGGGGAGTTTGTTGGTGCACTTGTGTCTGTACTTTGTCTGTATTTCGTAATGATACAAAACGATGTCTTATGTTAGTCTGGGTTACGTCTTAGTTTGTTACAATGTGCGTTCGATGTAAGTTTGACCAAGTCAACCATCCTCCTGGTTTGACTTGGCCAAACAGTTAGCACATTGGTTGAAAGATGGCTGTGTCGAAGGATGGTCATCGAAGGATTACTTATATCCTTCGATGATGATGAGCTCGAAAGATTACCACGAAGGATAGACCACGAAGGATATCATCCTTCGTGGTCGACAGATGATCTTTCGATGGCGTTCTGGTCGACAGATGATCTTTCGACCAGACAGTATGATCCTTCGACCAGACACGCTGTGTCGGGTATAAATACCCGTGTGTTGTGTTCTCTTCAGTTAGGAGACACGAGACAAGAGGCGAGAGAACACTTAGAGAGAGCATTCTGTTGAGAGCACACACACACTTTGAGAGTTTATAGAACATATCTGTAAACATTGAGCTTGTAACCGGACCCTTCATTCGTATTAATACATGTGGTGTTAATCGGTGAATCTTGCGTGTTGTGTTTGTGCTTGTTCTCGTATAAATTCTCGGTTGCACGCTAGCTTGGATTCCGCACTCGCTAGTGTGTTTGATATAACAAGGATAAGGTTTTATCTCATCTTCGGATAGGGACCTACAAGTGGTATCAGAGCTTTGGCTCTTCTCCTTGTTAAAACCGAGAGTTTTCGGACTGTTTTTCGGGTTTAAAAGGTTTATTTTTTCTGAAAAACTTGTTAAAATCGGGTTTCGGTTTGTTGTCGGTTTGCAGAAATATTCATATTTCTGGGTTTGTCCTTCTTATCTTCAACCGATATTCATAGTGTTCTTGGTATTTTACACTTTTGATCTTAAAAGGTTTAAATTTCAAAGTGTTTGTGTGTTGGGAGTTGTACACTGATTAAAATATTCGGACCTTACCTATTTTCGTGCAACCTGTCTGGTCTGACCATATTTTCCGCAGAAAGTTTATACCAACCCATCACTCCTTGTCAACTGTGTCAGAGCAGTTCGAAAGATATCCTTCGAACTCGAAAGATCATCTTTCGATCAGTGGAGGTTCGATAGATCATCATCCTTCGAACCAAGGAATCATTTCGAAACATTCATCTTTCGATCTACTGTTCATTTTCGAAAGACAAGGATCCTTCGACTGGGGAGTCTTTCGAAGTCATCTTTCGAAATCATCTTTCGGTGTACAGTACTTTTTCGAAAGATAAGGATCCTTCGATTGGAGAATCTTTCGAAAAACATTGTTCGAAATTCAACAGAGATTCTTCGAACCCTGTTGATCCTTCGAACAGGTATTGATCTTTCGATCATTAATCTGTTTGTGTTTAACAGTTTGTGTTTCAGGTCTTTCAATCAAGAATCTTTCGGCTGTTTGTTATCTTTCGAAATATTAATATAGTTTGTGAAAATTAATTTTTTTTTAAAAAAAAAAGGGGGAAAACTTGTTTTTCAATTTTTAAATCAATTTTCACTTAATATATTAATTTTTATAAAATGGGAACAAACGGTCAGTGGGATCCAAGTGCGTGGACTCTAACTCCACAATCAGCAGCTTCGCAATCATCAGCTACGCAATCTGCGTCAGATTTCAACAAAGCATGGATGCAGGCTATTGTCCCACCTCAAGCAGCAATGATAACTGCAAATCAATGGGCATTGGTCACAAATCAAAGCAACAGCATTCAATCTATGATGCAGAACGACAGTGAGACTGGTACAAGCACGAAACCGCCAAAGCTAAATCATATCAATGATTGGGGTTGGTGGAAAGAAAGACTGAGAACTTACGTTCAGGGGCAAGGTCAAGATCTATGGATGTGCTTCTTCACTGCATTTGATAGTGATTTGGAAGTTGCAGGATCTAATCCAGAAACTTACAGCACTATGTCTGATGATGATAAGAAGAAATTTGAGTTAGAAAAGAAGGCATTCATGATTCTCACACAAGCTCTTCACAAAGACATTTACCACCAGTTTGTTTACTGCACGACTACTAAAAGCTTGTGGGATATGCTCACGTTACGGTGTGAAGGAAATGCTCAATCTAGAAAGATCAAGCAAGAATTACTGAAGAAAGAGTTTGAAGGTTTCACGTGTATGGAGAATGAGACTTTGGCAGAGCTATCTACAAGGTTCCATCACTTGTTGAGCGAGATGTTTGGTTTTAGAGTCACTGCCACTCCACAAGAAATGGTGAAGAGATTCGCTGATAGCTTACCAGCAAAATGGAGCAGTTATCTTGAGATTCTTAAAGAAAATGGTGTTCTAGACACAATCAACGTGTATGAGTTGATTCAAAAACTGGAGAACAAGGATGTAGAAGAAAAGCTTAAGGCAAAAAGAACACAAACTCCTCAAAATCCAGAGATGTACTTTGGGATTGCAGGAGGTATCAGTGGAGAAAGACCAGCTTCTCAACACGCGAAGCTTCAAACAGCTTTCATTTCTAACTCCGGACCTTCAACAACAGATCAGTTTGATCCTTCAGCCTACACGATGTTTTCAAGACCGAATGTGCAACCGACAGCTCAGCAGCAACAACCGCAACAGCAAGGGTTTTATGGAAGCTCTTCAAACTTTCAAGCCACTTCTAATCCTAACACAGTTAGATTAGACACTTCCAACTTTTCCAAAGTCAGTGTCGAAGTAGCCAAGGAGCATATGGAGATGTTGAACACCTTGGTTAGTGCTTATTGTGGATTAGTCGCAGGTCAGATTGGGAATATCAATCTAACCAATGAAGATTATCAGCAAGTGGATAAAGAAGAGTTTGAAATGATGGATATAAAATGGGCTCTTGCTAGTGCAATTCGAAGAGCTAAGGAGTTTATGGAAAGGACGGGGAGAACCAACTTGGATAGCAAGAAAGACACCAAGTATGGGTTCGACAAGCAAGCTGTAACGTGCTTTAACTGTGGTGAACGTGGCCATTTCAAACGGGAATGCACAAGACCAGCTCAGCATGGAAACCAGAATCCCTTCAGAAACCAAGGCAACCAGCAGAACCAGAACAGGAACAATGAGCGTATGTTGATACCTGTCAACAACCGAACTCAAGCAGGACCATCAAATGCAAACCGGGGGCTGGTGGCTCAAATAGATGAGGGTTGTGATTGGTCGCTTCAGCTTGGAGAAGGAGGAAATGGTGGAACAACATGTTTTGCTGAAGTAGTAAAGGACTTAAAGCACGCCAGTGGTGGAGAATCTTCCACCAATGGTGTTGCATCTTCTGGAGATGAAGACAGTTCTGGCTATAGTGGAAGCTCAGATGAAGAATCCTCCACTTCAGGAAATGATCATGCGGATGAGACATCAAGAGCGTCAGTCGATGCAGATATTGATGAACTTTTGGAAGAAGCTGCAGCAGGAACTGAAAGAAGATCTAATTTGGTGGATCAAGCTGCTTATTCTTCGTCTTCTCTCCATTCAGCCTTTATGGCTAATGTCGACAGTTCATCAGGTCAGGTATGTGTCGATGAACCCACTGTAGTTAGCTGTGAAAATTGTGATAGTTTAAATGTTAAATATGCTGAACAGGAAAGTCAGATTGAAATCCTATCCAAACACAATCAAGAATTGATTGTAAACCTTTCTAAAGCAGCTGAAGCTAACGTGTTTTTAACCAGAAATGAAAAGGAATTTAAAACAACAATTGCGTCATTAAGACATGATGTTTCAGAGTTACAAAAAGCTGTTTTGCGAAAACAACATGCTAACAATGATCTTATAGACACAATTGAAAAGCATATGGTAGAATTGGCAACCGCTCGATGTGAATGTGAAACAATCAAGCACAAATTGGAAAGTTATTCCAATTCCCGCTATGTATTGGATCACATTATTGATGTTCAAAAGAAAAAGGGGGATAAGAAGGGTAATGGATTCAAATCATGTCCTCCCCCAATGAATCACAATTACTCCAAATTGCCTGATGACGAGGATATGCCCCGTTTTGAACCTACTGTGCCACTCGGTCTAGATGACTTTGCAGCAGGCCTCGGGTTCACAACTGGTACATCATCCTCAGGTCAATCAGAATCTGAATCTGAGAATGTGACAGATTCATCATGTGTTAAGGAACAGAGTCCTCCCATTGTTGAGGATGCTGATTCTTCGGATGATGAATCTGAAGTGATTGTGAACCAACAGTCTAACTCGGTTACACCAGATATTCCAATTGAGAATCACATCCTGTGTGATCCACCAGTGAAACCGAGTAAGACTGAAATGTCAAAAGCAATGGAGTCCCTTGTTTCTACAAGTGAGGAGAATAACTTGTTGTACACGCTCAAAGGAGATGACAAAATTTACTCTAACAAAGATTTTCCAATTAAAAATGTAAATCAAGATTTAATTGAGCAAGTTTTTGAAGGATGTACTGACAAGTTTTTGGGAAACAAAAGTGGTGAAGTTACGGTCACTCAATGTGATCCAATTCCGTGTGAACAAATTAGAAAACAATACGGAAACCAAAAACCACAAGTTGAGCGAAAACAACAAGTCAACTCCGGAAAAGGTAAGGCACAGGGAAAGAAGGCTCAGAACAAGAAAGTTCAAGCACCTAAGGTTCAACAACAATGGGTGCAAAACAAAAGAGCTCCTGTTAAGAAAAGAGAACCGAACGTGAACTTTGTTGGATCCACGGGTTCAGACAAACTTGAAACATCTCAGGATAAATCTAACCTTGATTTTATAAAACAAGGTAGAATTTTAAAACGAAATGAACAGAATAATTACACCCAACACACTAACGGATGTGATTTAGGTCCAAGCACGTCTAGATCACAAAGTTCATGGTCTGGTTCTTCGTCTGGTCATCAACATGTTTCTCCGAGGTTTGTAGAGCGGAGAATGTGCTTTGAGTGTGGCACAATTGGGCATATTGTAAGATATTGCCCATACCTGAAAAAGTTGAAGGCTGAAACAAGTGCACCCCAAGAAACCAATTACCAAAAACGATCATTTTCCCCGAAACAAGACCCACGTGTCTTGAAAGAAAAGGAAAAGAAGTTAAAACAAAAGAATCAAAAGGTAATTGAGAAGGCCTTAAAATCTGAGGTCAAAGAAGAAAAACCTGTTCAAGCAAAACCTAAAACTGTAAAACCAGTAAATGCTAAAACAATTAATGCAAATACTGGTAAAGAACAAACAACTTGGAAACAAAAACAGGTAATTCAGTCAGGGGGAGCACCACAGGATCTTTTCCCTAATCATCGAGTGATTGAAATCACTTACCTTGATGATCAAGGACGACCCAAGTCCACAAAGGCTTGGGTCCCTCTCTCCAACTAATTTTTGAGTGAGCGTGTAGGATATTCCAGGAGGAACTTTCGATAGTCGTAAGATTGTTGATAGTGGAGCATCCTTGCACAAGATAGGCGACAGAAGAAATTGTTGTCTTTGATGGAGAGAAAGGAAAGGGAAACAGAAATGTCTGTTGAAAGAGATTAGAAAGCTTCGACAAAATGAAAATCATTTCAAAATGTGAATGTTCAAGGCTTTGATCGGGTCCCCGGGATAGATTCAAATCAAAATGTACGCACCTGCAGCACGTTTGAAGTTCAACAATCAACAAGATGAACGTGCAGTGTACATTTCTTGGAGGTGTGATTGAAGAAAATGTGTTTGTTGAACAAACCAACCAGGTGTGCGGACGCCTTGGCATGGGTTGAACAACCGCACACTACTTCTGAAAGAGAAAGACAAAGACCTTCGCTGGTGCAATGTGGAAGACCAGCCGGACACAAAGGTTTCTGATCTTGTTGCTGTCAAGAGATGTCTAAGTAGCTACAAAGAATCGACCTTGAAATCCACACCGGGTAGATATCCAGTTTGGGAGAGCACTCAGTTTCCTGTCAATGCATGAAGCAGTTGAAGGATACGGTTTTAAATTTCTAATCTCTCTTTTTACTTGTCGATATTTAAGCTGCTTTGTGAATTATTATCTCGTTCAGCACTCTTTGGCCAGACAATGTTGTCATGGTCCGCACCGCTTACCGACATGCCAACTGATTTTTCCAAAATTCGCTAAATCATTTCTGATTAAAACTTAATTTTGGTAAACGGCATTGAGGTAAAACATGAGTTAACCAACATCGGAAAATCATTTTTGTAAATATCTTTGTGTTTTAAATTTGTCTTAGTTTGTTGATTTTAGGGGGAGTAAATCCAAATTTGAAAAATCCAAAAACATTGAAAAATTTCAAAAACACAAAAACAATAGAAAAACAAAAATGAGTTTCCTGGCGAGCAAAAGAGAAAATGATAGTACATCAGTGGTCTGTCTAAACCTCTTTAAACCTTAAATGAAAAACGATAAGCAGCTCTATATAAGATGTATCGGTAGGCTCACAATCATTTTAAAGTGTGCAGGGTGATATAAACTTAAATCGACTGAACACTGGGTGGGAACCATTCATTGGCATATGGTCTTAGTACCGAAATTTCGTTTGAGAGATTGCCGAGGTTCTGAGATATTCGGTCTTTATGCTGCTTATCATCTGGGTATCATGGTTGTATCTTTTACCGAAAAATAACGGGGACGCAAGTCTAGATCTTCTATGATACTATACATACGTGTACATATTGCATACGACCTCAATAAGTGATCAACAATCACATGTCCAAACAAATAAGTGATAATATATCACAAATTCTTTCCGGGAGTCAAGTTCGTCTCTCTGCTGTACGAAAGTACTGACCTGTTCACGAACTTGCTCCTGTGCCCTCATGCATTCGAAAATCAAGTTCCTCATCAATAAGTGATTATATCACATAGGGCTTGTTTTCAAATCAAATAAGTGAGAATCTCACATCATATACGGTCAAACAGATGATAATCGGTATACTCACCGGTAAGATGAATCCTCGTGCATACCTTGATACGGGAATGTGTCGTGATGTGGATGAACACCGGTCGGTAAGTATAAATTATACCTTAACGTATCCCCTCGCCATGATTACAAATGATAAGCTGAGCTTATGTGGACAACAATACCGATAATTGTTATAGGATGCTTATCTTAATGTTATCTAATTGAACAACAAGAGTGTTTTGGCATGACCGTACACTGATATGATTCTCTTACCCTCGAAACTCGCAAAAAGAATGTCTGTAAATTTTTATTTAATGGTTCCTGCTTATGTATCTTTGTATATATTTGTTTTATTGTTTTCCATCTTTACATTTGAAAAATGAAAATTTCAAAAAGATTTTAGGTGTGTTTTTATATAAACTTTATAAAATCCAAAAAGATTTTTCTTCAAGTTTATTTTTTGATTGACTGATGTTGGAACTCGAGTCTATCCTACCCAAAATCCTGATCGTAAGCTGGAAAACAATTGTATCTTCATAAACAGTCGAAGTTAACGAGTTTTGAAAGTTAAAGGACTAAAATGAATATTTTTCTAAACTTTCAAACTGCTGTCGGTTGGTGTTTGATTGAGATTTGATCTCATATGTGTCGTTAGCTTAACTGTTAACTATATTCCAAGCGGTTGTTCTCATTATGCGTTTAGCTTTCTTGCATGTGGAGATGCTAAAGGCGAGGAGAACATGTTTGATGAAAAGCTTTGGAATGAAGACACGAAGTGGAGGCACTCAAAGGATAAAATGATCGAGTTGCCGCTGTCCCTTCATCAACACCACAAGGATCTGAAGAATTGTCAAGTCAAAAGATTCACGAGCATGACTCAATGGAGAGTTCAATCTAAGGGGGAGTTTATTGACACACTATCTAACTTAAAAGGGGAGTTTGTTGATACACTTTCTGCTTTCAAGACGTGAAGACTTTGAAGATCCTCCGACATGAAAGACATAGAAGACGAACCTTCACGAGTAGCGTCCAAGGGGGAGTTTGTTGATGCACTTTGTGTGGACGCGACTCGGCTCGGTTCGACTCGGCCTTGAAGACTTGAAGACACGAAGATCGAGACAAAGCTACAGCCAAGGGGGAGTTTGTTGGTGCACTTGTGTCTGTACTTTGTCTGTATTTCGTAATGATACAAAACGATGTCTTATGTTAGTCTGGGTTACGTCTTAGTTTGTTACAATGTGCGTTCGATGTAAGTTTGACCAAGTCAACCATCCTCCTGGTTTGACTTGGCCAAACAGTTAGCACATTGGTTGAAAGATGGCTGTGTCGAAGGATGGTCATCGAAGGATTACTTATATCCTTCAATGATGATGAGCTCGAAAGATTACCACGAAGGATAGACCACGAAGGATATCATCCTTCGTGGTCGACAGATGATCTTTCGATGGCGTTCTGGTCGACAGATGATCTTTCGACCAGACAGTATGATCCTTCGACCAGACACGCTGTGTCGGGTATAAATACCCGTGTGTTGTGTTCTCTTCAGTTAGGAGACACGAGACAAGAGGCGAGAGAACACTTAGAGAGAGCATTCTGTTGAGAGCACACACACACTTTGAGAGTTTATAGAACATATCTGTAAACATTGAGCTTGTAACCGGACCCTTCATTCGTATTAATACATGTGGTGTTAATCGGTGAATCTTGCGTGTTGTGTTTGTGCTTGTTCTCGTATAAATTCTCGGTTGCACGCTAGCTTGGATTCCGCACTCGCTAGTGTGTTTGATATAACAAGGATAAGGTTTTATCTCATCTTCGGATAGGGACCTACAGAATGTTTGGTGGAGTAATTGATTGGTTCCTCTATTGTGAAGAGTTATAAATTGCTTTCTTGGTAGACTATTATGAAGAATTAGTTCATCGTTGGTTTCGATGACAAATGAAGAATTTGTGTGGATAATTATATATATTATAGACAGCGTAGTTTGTAACCAACTTTTAGGACAATCTCAACCGTATAAACTCTTCAACTTTTGATCCTAGCCGTGTAAACTAAGAAAAATAACTGCAATTGGCAGTTCACGTAGGTTACATACCCTCTCTCCTAAAATTAGGCAGTTTTAAGAGGTTACACTATCAAATTAAATTACCACCGTCAGATCTCCAAAAGATTCAATCCTAACCATCTAAACTCAAAAAAAAACTGTAAAACAAGCGGTTCTTGGAGGTTGAGCATTCTCTCTCCTCATTTTGGGCGGTTATCACTTTATTCGGTCCCACGTTCAGCAACTCAACTGCTTCTGCTCTTTCTTTATATTCCAATCTCGACTACCCTGTTATCACACATCTGAACCCTAAACTCGGCTGCACCACCATCTCTCTCGCTTGAACCATCGGCGATTTCAAATCATGTGAATCCGTAATCAGAGAGCTTTTATTCTGTTCCATTGCCAGCGGCCATCGCAATCGATATGCTCTGTTGTTCTCAAATCAAATTGTTGATCCCGTTATTGACAAGCCTGCTCGGAAGCCTGCTCGGGTAATTTACGTTTTAATGTGTTAGGGTTTCAATCTATGGAATTGTAATAAATTGCAGGTGTTTGAATTTATTGCTCGTGTGAAAAAGTATGTGTTCGTAGAGAGGGAGTAATGCATCTGGACAACAACAATAGTCAAACTCGCAGCCTTACTCTGGTCAGTCTGCATTCGGTCAGAATGTAAGCTTCGTATCTTAATTTGTTGCTGTTCATCTTCTGAAGCACTTTTAGCCACTAAATCAGTGGCTTTAAAGCTGTTAAACATCAGTTATGTGAAGCTGTTCTGGATTAGAACCCCTTCACGGGTTGTAATCTTCCTGTTTTTACCTTCAATTTACCTTTTTTCGGTTAACAATCATGAATCTTTGTATCTTTACATGTTGTTAGTAGCTTTTAGTGCCTTTACTGTATATGGATTGTTTCGTATTGGGTCTCCTTCAATTCGGTTGTTTGTTACAAGAAAGTTCCCAATTTTGCTTTTTTCAAACGGGTCAACTTACGCACACCAGTTGTTTGGTCACTTGACTCAGTGAACCGGGTTGTCGAAAGCGAAGTTTCGGGGTTCTTGGTGAAGGTTTACAGCAATGGGTATGTGCATGAGGGTGAGTTTTATAAAGGAAAGTGTTCTGGAAGTGGGGTGTATTATTATAAGTTGAATGGAAGGTATGAAGGTGATTGGGTTGATCAGAAGTATGATGGTTACGGGGTCGAAACTTGGGCTAAAGGGAGCCGGTATCGGGGTCAGTATAGGCAGGGGTTGAGGCACGGATTCGGGGTTTATCGATATTATGTTGGGGATATGTATGCTGGTGAGTGGATTAAGGGTCAGTGTCATGGATTTGGGGTGCATACTTGTGAAGATGGTAGCAAGTATTTTGGCGAGTTTAAAGGCGGTGTGAAACATGGGCTTGGTCACTACCATTTCAGGTAAATTTTAGCTCTATTTAGTGTATTGATGTATACTCTGTTTGGGTATTCAGATTGATTATTGAGTCTGCTTATGGTTTTATGAAATAAGCAGACTCGGATGATGAAATTTGTACAATAAGTTTTAATAAACCACTCCCAATCTGCTTATTTTACCCTTACCTGATGTGTGAAAGTCAAAACACAATAAGCAAATGAGCAGTTTTAATAAGCAATTACAAATAATAAGGTTTCGGGTATTTGTCATTCTTACATTGTGAGGATCATGTATATGGTATGAAGAGAAATTAAGCTCTGATATTGGGTTTTATTTACTTGATAAATTAGACACACCACAGACCACCTAATATAGACCAAATTTGTGAGTTCTATTTTTTATTAACATTTAATTACAACTGGGTAAAAAACCATGGTTCCTGCCAAAATGCAATAATAATGCTTAGTTACTTGATAAATAAGCAATTTTTGACGTATGGGTCAAAAATATTGTGTTAATCTTTGTATCTGTGTTTTTGTACTTTGTTTCAGTTCGCTTGATGTTACAAACGTTAGTGATTTTTCTAGCATTTCCGTTAGTCTTTTAACAATTAAGGACATAAAGAAGTATTAGTTGATCTTATGAAAAAAGTGTGATAGCAAACATATATGTACAAAAGTGTCTGAATTGTTAGTGTTAAATTGCTATATATATGAATTCAGCATGATATTAAAATTATCGATATCCCACCGCGATTACCGATATCTCAAATATCGGTCCTTGACCGATATCCGATTGTTTACCACATTAACTGCTTAGGCATTACTATTTGATTGTTGTTTTTTAGGAAGCCAGACGAATAGCCGAGAAAGCATTGGCTGCAAAGAGTGTGGATGAGAAGGTGAATAGGGCGATGGCGGCAGCTAACAGGGCGGCAAATGCGGCAAGAAATTTGGTCCTATTAAGAAGCCGAATGGCATTCAAGTTAGAAGCAACATGACACATATCTTATTTTTTTTTCTAAGCATTTGTACCGTTTTTTTAACTTTGGTGAAACTCATCTCATCTACATGGATTTTGTTTTGGATTTGTTGAGTTTTTAGGTGCCCGATGCAGTTCAAAAGGCGATTGAGGTGAGTACTGGTTTTTGTTTATATTATATGTTACAATAGATAGAAAAAGCTAAAAAAGAATTTGTCTATTGAATATTTTCATTCATCTCCAAACTTACTGTTATTCTTGTGACATATGTCTTATGATGTTTTAGGCCTCACCAGTCGCAATCAATGGACGCAATGTTGTTGTTGAGGAAAAACGCTCCACAAACTCTAAAAGTAAGCTTTACCTCTTAACTCTAATAAAGGAAACACATATGCAATTAAATTACATGTGGAAAATGGAATAGTTAATGGGTCGAAACATTGAGCAACTTGGATCATAGTAGATAAAAGCATTGAGAACATATTATTAAAGCACAGCGGTATAGTTTTCTTGAAACAGTAAGGTGTGGATTGGAAGGGTTGGCGGATTAAGAAATGAAGGATTGAGGAGTCGTGTTAACTTCACCAGTGGTAGAAGGTACAATCGTGATTTTGGGGGCAACAGGGGTGGTGGTTGTGGTGTCGATTGATATCAGAGGAACCGGGAATAGGTGTTAATAAAAATATGGGGCCGTGGGTTCCTGCCAGTGCTTGAGTGAGGGGGGATTTAATGACTTTGATTTGATCTGATTGGTTTAGTCAGGAATTTTTTGGCTATTTGTGCTGTGTAGTATAGTGCTATTTTGGATAAGACCAATGTACGTCCCGTTAACATAAGTAGTCCATAATAGTATCACTATATATAATTGCATTTTAAACAAAACACATTTTGTTTAAGACCAATGTACGTCCCGTTAACATAAGTAGTCCATAAAGTACCTGGGCTACCGAGTGGGTAAAAACATTCTTTTTCCTATTGATTGAGTATGGTAACACACATTTTGGTTCTTTTTAAAACAAATAATTTTTTTTTTTGTTTAGAATGCAAAGAAATAATTCTTATGTCAACGTCAAAAACCCCGTCCACCGGACGGGTATACTACTAGTTATTTGTTCGTGAATAAATAATTATTGCGGTTTCAAATTTCCTATTCGTGTTTGATTAGTTTGTTGTTTGCTTCTGCTATTCGGTTGTGCGGCTACACTGGATTTAGGGTTTCGGAACGTTTTGGCGAAAAATTAGTTAGAATAATCAAGTTTGTTTTGGCAAAAAAAAATTAGTTTGGCGAATTGTTGTGTTTTGGCGAAAAGTTGCTCTCGAGAAAAGATTAGTTTGGGAGAAAAGTTAGTTTTTTTCAAAAAGTCAGTTCCGGGCAACGAGTTAGTGTTGGATGAAAAGTTTGGGTTCACTCGACTTGATTGGTTAAAATTGAGTTTCGTATTTGATTGCTCTCATTTGGGTCGTTGTTCTAATTGGGTTTCAAGTATTTTCATCATGGATGATTCTCTTTTGTCTACACATGGATTTAAAGTTGCTTTCGATCAATGTGCATGTTGCAAACATAAAAACCATTGGAAGTCCCGGTGCCTATTGTTGCCTAGCATCTCGTTTAATTTTTTTTGGTTTTCACATGTGCTTTGGGCCAGTTGAACACTTGTGATATCTCTGATTGTAGTGGTTGCAAACTTGCTAAGTTCTCTGCTTTACCATTTAATCAATGTATGTCTCGTTCTGTTGCTCCTTTTGATATTGTGCTGTTGGTACACTTTATGTGGATGCGACTCGACTCGGTTCGATTCGGTTCGGGTTGACATGGTTAGGTCCGGCTCAAGTCCGACGTCACGACATTCCTCCGTCGTGCGCCCCAGAGTTCGACACGCGAAGCACGGAGCGCCGCGAACCAAGAGAAGGTGACACATCACCATGACATCATCTCTGTGATGTCATGATGATGTCATTGTGTTGAAATTACAAAAACAAATGATAGAAACTTGTCTGGGCCGTGAATCCTCCATTTGGGCCGAAATCTTATGTTGGACTTTGACTATTTGGGCTCCTACATCATTTGGACCAAGTCCCAAGCCCAGGCCTTCTCAAAGTGACGAAATCACTTTGATTTCGTCAAAACAAATGTGATTTCGTCAAAACAAATGTGATTTCGTCGTGATAAATGGATTTCGTTGAGACCTTTTGATTTCGTCGATGGGTTAGTATAAATACCCAGACATCAGACAGAACACATAGACAAGTCTGAATAGATTTGCGAGCGAACACATTGTAACACACACACACTGAGAGTTTACAGAGACCATTTGTAAACACCGCATTGTAACCGTTTTCTAGCATTAATACATTGAGTGTTAATCGTTGAATATTGTGTCTTACGTGTTCGTAACTTGGTTTAACTTACCCGTTTGGATTCCGCACTCTCGGGTTTGTCGGAAAACAGGGAATAGAGGTTACTCGATCCTCCGGGTGGACCTACAATTGGTATCAGAGCATTGGCTCGATTCCTTGTTAAAACCAAGTTTGTGTTCTTGATTTTTCTTAAGTTTTTAATGTGTTTTTCTTGAGTTTTGATCTTTAAGTACATATATTTTCTGGAAAAACGTGTTAAAATCTTGAAAATCCTTGTATTTTGCTATTAGTTTTTATAAAACCACTGTTAAAATACATTTACACATGTTGAAATTTGGGTTTTACTAAACTTTAGTGCAAAATTATTGTTTGAAAATTTATGGGTCACCTGAAAATTCATCAAGTTCATAAGATATTCAAAGTGTTCTTGAGTTGTTCTTGACATATATCTGAGTTTGATCCATTTGTTGGTAAATTATTGTGTTGTTATCAATATAATACAATTGTTTGAAAAAGGTGTACACTAGGTATGATGATGAATTGTTAGACTTTATGAAAAGGTAAGGTGGTGTCTTTGAAAATAGAGACTAGTGTCAGAAGGATAAGGTTTTTATATTGTTGGATAATATCTATCTTGTCTGGTTCAATTGTCAACAAAATCGGCTGGAAGGTATATCATTAACGAAATCACCCATATTCAGATCTGGACGAAATCACTTGTGTTGATCACCTGGGCTGAAATCACCTTCTGGGCCGAAAACCTTTCTTGCCGAAATCAGTTTCTTGTCACCATTGTTTTTGTCTTGGCCGAATCAGTTCTGCCACGAAATCACCTATCACGAAATCACCTTATCCATCACCTCCAGTTCAACGAAAACAACCATTTCATCAAATTCCAGCCGAAAACACTACCTGGGCCGAAAACACTCCTTGGGCCGAAATCAGTTCTGGGCTTGGTGATTGGTCTGGAGTAAATCCATTTTGTCAACTTCTGGACGAAATCCAGCTTGTCTTGTTTGGACGAAAACCCTTATTGATTTTGTGATCATTCTTTAGACGAAAACACTCGTCAACTTGTTACTGGACTTGTGTTATTTTTTTTTAAACAGAAGGTTTGCAAAAGTGTGATAACAGTCTGTTTTCAAGAGTGTGATCAGTTTTTCACATCAATACATCAATTATGAGTTGGACTGAAATGTACCTGCCTGGTTTTTCTCCTTCAGCTCCACCTCCGGTTTTCGATATAAATGCCTATTTTTCGAAACCTCAAGTTGCACCACCCCAACCCCAATTTGAAATAAATGCCTATCTTCCGAAACCTCAAGTTGCCACACCTCAACCCCAATTTGATCCAACTGCCTATTTTTCTAAACCTCAAGTTGCCACACCTCAACCCCAATTTGATATAAATGCCTATCTTCCGAAACCTCAAGTTGCCACACCTCAACCCCAATTTGATCCAACTGCCTATTTTTCTAAACCCCCACCACAAGCTGTTCCACAACAAGCTTCTCAACCAACCTCTCAACTGGGAAATGGAAGAAGTGCGTTTTATGCTGAAATTGTCAAGAATGTCAATGATGGTGAATCTTCGGGAAATTATGACAGTTCAGGATATAGTGGTAGTACTGATGAAGATGGCTCAGGTGTGAGTGATTACAGTTCAAAATCGGACGTGAATGAGGGAATGGATTCTGAAGCTGATAGTTTGTCGAATGGTGCCAAGGAGATGAAATGTCAAAATTCTGACTTGATCAAGAAAGCTAATGCTACATCAGAAGAAATGGAGAAGATTCTCACTGAAGATGGATCTTTTTCTTATCAGACTGCCTTTATGGCAAATGTCTCAGCCTCGATAAGTCAGGTAAAATCTGAAACTCCTAGCATATGTAGTGATTGTGCTGATATGAAACATGAATGTGATAGAGTGAAACTTGAATGTGATACGATTCATAGTCACAATCATAGTTTAGTTGTTGAACTGTCAAAGTGCAAAGAGGCAAACATGGCCTTAGCTCGCAATGAAAAGGAATTTAAAACAGTTATTGAAACCCAAAAGAAAAGTGTTTCCGAATTAACAAAAACTGTTTTCAACAAACAAATTGGTATTAATAACTACATTAATATCATTGAGGAAACCAAGAAAGAGCTAGCCACGGCCAAGTGTGAATATGAAGCGATCAAGCTCAAATTGGAGAGTTATTCTAATTCCCGATATGTGCTTGATCACATCATAGACGTTCAAAAGCTGAAAGGGAACGTGAAAGGCGTTGGGTATAAGGCGTGTCCACCCCCTTTGAGACATGACTATACCAAGTCGCCCGATGAAGAGGATATGCCTCGTTTTGAACCCAGTGTGCGTCTTGATTATGAGGAAGTTACTACTGGCCTAGGGTTCAAATCGGACAGTTCTTCAAGTACATCATCTGAGCAAACAGAAACTTCAACATCTACGAAACAAAGTCCTCCAATCATTGAGGACTATGATTCGTCGGATGATGAATCATATGTGAATGACCAGGATGAATCACTTGATAAGAAGAAAGGAATAGAAATTCCAATTGAGAATCATATCCTTTGTGATCCTCCTATTCCTGTTGTGCAACAAATTGCCAAACAAGTGATTAATCCTGTCAAGGAAGTAAAAGAATATGTGTCTACCGTTAAGAGTAATAACGTGTTGTACACTTTAGTTGGTGATGATAAAATTTATTCAAACACAACTTTTCCAATTAAAAATGTCAATCAATCTTTGATTGATAAAGTGTTTGAAGATACTACCAGTAAGTTTTTGGAAAAGGGGATCCTGAGAGTTTCAGTAACTCAGTGTGATCCGATTCCAAAAGCTGAAGTTAGAAGAAAATTTGGAAATCAAAAATCACCAACGAAGCCTCAACCTATCGCTTTTAAGGGTAAACAGCAACAGCAGCGAGCTCAAAATTCTAAAGGTTCACAACCGAAGGTTGAGACCAAAGGAGCTCGTTTCAAGAAGAAAAACAATGATGTTAAATTTGTAGCATCCAAGGGTACTGATAAAATTGAGACTTTTGAAAACAAATCAAACACCGATTTTGTCCAACAAGTCAAGATTTTAAAACGTAACGCTCAAAACAATTACACCCAACACACAAATGGGTGTGATAAAGGAACAAGTACCACTGGGTCTATAGGTTCAAGACGTGAAAGTCGAACCGGTTCTCCTAAGTTTGTTGAAAGGAGAATTTGTTTCAAATGTGGGAAGGTTGGGCACATCATTAAAGACTGCACAAACTCGCCCAAACCAAATTTTGTTGAAAGAGCCCCCTCTGAACAAGGTCACTCACAACGTCGTCCTGTTTCTCCAAAACATGATAAACGCACTGTTAAAGAACAAGAAACAAAACAACGACGTCAAAACGTCAAAGAAGTTGAAAAGGCGTTAAAACTGGAGGTTGTCCAAACAAAGTCTGCTAAGTTAGAGATTAAAAATGAAAAACAAAAACAGATTTGGAAACCAAAATCGGGAACTGTTTCAGGGGAAGCTCAATCCATTCCGAATCATCAGGAAATCGAAGTCATAATCCTCGATGATGAAGGACGACCCAAGTCTGTTAAGGCTTGGGTCCCCCTCTCCAACTAATCTCTGAGTGAGTGTGTAGGATGTTCCAAGAGGAACTATCGATCATCGTAAGATTGTTGATCGTGGAGTGTCCATGCACAAGATCGGCGACAAAAGAATTTGTTGCCTTTGATGGAGAGAAAAAGGAAAGAAGACAGAATTGTCTGTCAAAAGAGATTGAAAGCTTCGACAAAATGAAAATCATTCCAAGAGTTTGATTGTTCAAGGCTTTGATCGGGTCCCCAGGGTAGATTCAAATCAAAATGTACGCACATGCAGCACGTCTGAAGTTCAAAAATTCACAAGATGAACGTGCAGTGTACATTTCTTCGCGGTGTGATTGAAGAAAATGTGTTTGTTGATGCCTTGGCGTGGATTGAACAACCGCACACTAGTTCTCAAAGAGAAAGACAAAGACCGTCGCTGGTGCAATGTGGAAGACCAGCCGGACCCAGAAGTCTTTGATCTTGTTGCTGTGAAGATAATTGAAGTAGCTGCAAATTCGACCTTGAAATCCACACCGGGTGGATGTCCAGTTTGGGAGAGCACTCAGATTCCTTGCAATGCACGAAGCAGTTACATGATACGGTTTTAAATTTCTAATCTCTCCTTTACTTGTCGCTATTTAAGCTGCTTTATAAATTGTTATCCTCTCGTACAACACTCTTTGGCCAGGCAATGTTGCCATGGTCCGCACTGCATACCGACGTGCCAACTCATTTTTCCAAAATTCGATAAATCATTTCTGACAAAAATTTAATTTTGGTAAACGGCATTGAGGTAAAACATGAGTTAACCAGCATCGGATAATCGTTTTTGTAAATACCTTTATGTTTTTAAAATTTATCGTAGTTTGTTGATTTTAGGGGGAGTAAATCCAAAATTTGAAAAATTCAAAAACAGTGAAAAATTTCAAAATTCAAAAACAATAGAAAAACAAAAATGAGTTTCCTGGCGAGCAAAAGAGAAAATGATAGTAAATCAGTGGTCTGTCGAACCCTCTTCGATCTGAAATGCAAAATGAAAAAATATGTTAAGCAGCTCTATATAAGATGTATCGGTAGGCTCACAATCATTTTAAAGTGTGCAGGGTGATTTAAATCTTAAATCGACTGAAGACCAGGTGGGAACCGCACATTGGCATATGGTCTTAGTACCGAAATTTCGTTTGAGAGATTGCCGAGGTTCTGAGATATTCGGTCTTTATGCTGTTTATCATCTGGGTATCATGGTTGTTTCTTTTACCGAAACAAAACGGAGACGAAGTCTAGATCTTCCATGATACCATACATACGTGTACATATTGCATTCGACCTCAATAAGTGATCAACAATCACATGTCCAATCAAATAAGTGATAATATATCACATTTATCCGGGAGTCAAGTTCGTCTCTCTGCTATACGAAAGTACTGACCTGTTCACGAACTTGCTCCTGTGCCCTTCATGTATCTGAAAATCAAGTTCCTCATCAATAAGTGATTCTATCACATAGGGCTTGTTTTTCAATCAAAATAAGTGAGTTTCTCACATCTTTTATACGGTCAAATAGATGATAAACAGTATACTCACCGGTAAGATGAACTCTCGTGCATACCTTGATATGGGAATGTGTCGTGTGTGGATGAACACCGGTCGGTAAGTATAAATCATACCTTAACGTATCCCCTCGCCATGATTACATCTGATAAGTTGAGCTTATATGGACAACAATACCGATAATTGTTATAGGATGCTTATCTAAATGTTAACTAATTGAACAAAAAGAGCGTTTTGGCATGACCGTTCACTGATATGATTCTCTTACCCTCGAAACTCGCAAAAAGAATGTTTGTAAATATTTGTTTACTGTTTTTAGTTTCTGTATCTCTGTATATATTTGTTTATTGCTTTCCGTCTTTACATTTGAAAAAATGAAAAATTTCAAAAAGATTTTAGGTGTGTTTTAATATAAACTTTATAAAATCCAAAAAGATTTTGCTTCTAGTTTATTTTTGATTGACCGATGTTGGAACTCGAGTCTATTCTACCCAAAATCCTGATCATAAGCCGGAAAACAATTGAACCTTCATAAACAGTCGAAGTTAACAAGTTTTGAAAGTTAAAAAGATTAAAATTGATCATTTTCTAAACTTTCAAACTGTTGTCTGTCGGTGTTTAAATGAGATTTGATCTCATATGTGTCATTTGTTTAATTTGTCTAAATTCCAAGCGGTTGTTCTCATTACGTGTTTAGCTTTCTAGTATGTGCAGATGCGACATCAGAATCTAGCTAAAGACGAAGAGAACATGTCAGATGACAAGCCGTAAAGTGAAGACACGACGTTGATGCAATCAGAAGATCAAGATGATCGGATTGCAGTTGATCACTCATCAACACCACAAGGATCTGAAGAATTGACAAATCAAAAGATTCACGGGCATAACTCAATGGAGAGTTCATTCTAAGGGGGAGTTTATTAATACACTACCTGAATGAAAAAGGGAGTTTGTTGATACACTTTCTTCTTACGACGTGTGAAGACTTTGAAGATCCTCCGACACAAAAGACACGGAAGACGAACCTCACGAGTAGCGTCCAAGGGGTAGTTTGTTGGTACACTTTATGTGGATGCGACTCGACTCGGTTCGGGTTGACACGGTTAGGTCCGGCTCAAGTCCGACGTCACGACATTCCTCCGTCGTGCGCCTCAGAGTTCGACACGCGAAGCACGGAGCGCCGCGAACCAAGAGAAGGTGACACATCACCATGACATCATCTCTGTGATGTCATGATGATGTCATTGTGTGGAAATTACAAAAACAAATGATAGAAACTTGTCTGGGCCGTGAATCCTCCATTTGGGCCGAAATCTTATGTTGGACTTTGACTATTTGGGCTGCTACATCATTTGGACCAAGTCCCAAGCCCAGGCCTTCTCAAAGTGACGAAATCACTTTGATTTCGTCAAAACAAATGTGATTTCGTCGTGATAAATGGATTTCGTTGAGACCTTTTGATTTCGTCGATGGGTTAGTATAAATACCCAGACATCAGACAGAACACATAGACAAGTCTGAATAGATTTGCGAGCGAACACATTGTAACACACACACATTGAGAGTTTACAGAGACCATTTGTAAACACCGCATTGTAACCGTTTTCTAGCATTAATACATTGAGTGTTAGTCGTTGAATATTGTGTCTTACGTGTTCGTAACTTGGTTTAACTTATCCGTTTGGATTCCGCACTCTCGGGTTTGTTGGAAAACAGGGAATAGAGGTTACTCGATCCTCCGGGTGGACCTACATGTGCACTCTGATATTTGGGGTCCTTCACCAATATCCACTAAAGGGGGTCAGTTTATTATGTATCCTTTATTGATGATTATACTAGTGATACCTGGGTGTATCTTATGAAACGTAGATCTGAGTTCTTTGACATTTACAAGAACTTTATGCCTACGTAAAGACGCAACATTCGGTTGTGATAAAATGTTTCAGGAGTGACTTAGGGGGTGAATATATGTCTAATGATTTTACCCAGTTACTTGCTTTTGATGGTACGATAAATCAGTCATCTTGTACTGACACGCCTCAGCAAAATTGTGTTGCTGAAAGGAAACATCGTCATCTTATGGAGACTGTTCGCTCGTTTCATTTATCTGCCAATGTTTTCTTTTGAAAAACTATACGATGAACTCCCAAATTATGATGAATTAAGGGTGTTTGGATGTATGTGCTTTGTTCTCCGTCCTCATGTTGAAGGAGACAAATTATCGAATAAGTCAGCCTTATGTGTATTCTTGGGTTATGCCTGTGGTCCAAAAGGCTATAGCACTCGACACAAAGGATATCGTTGTTTTGATCCTATAAGTAAGAAGTTATATGTTTCGAGGCATGTCATCCTCCTCGAGTATATTCCTTTTTATTCGATTCCATCCAAATCGCGCAATGTAACAAAGTCGGATCTTCTGAATATGGATCTTTTAGATTGTGAGATTGATACGTCTGCATCCTTTGATGTTCCAGCTACAACTATTAAACCAGATGGGCCAGTAGAATCTGATAGGCCAATAGAACCTGATGGGTCAGTTCAAGACACCTATACTTCGCCTGACACAAATTCAGGATTGATTATGCCTGAGACAACTCCTTTGCCAATTGGGACAGATTAACCTCTAAGGAGGTCCACTCGTGAATGTAAGTCCACCAAGCTACCAAATGTTGTTTACTCTACTTACTCAACTTCGTTTGCTTCCTTTATCGCAAACATACATAACTTATCTGAACCTGAATCATATAGAGAGGCTGTTTCAAATCCCCTTTGGAAGAATGTTATGGCTGAAGAGCTCATTGCTCTTCATCAGACACAAACATGGGATTTGGTTCCATTACCACCTAGTTAACATGCAGTTGGTTTTCGTTGGGTATATAAGATTAAAACAAAGTTTGATAGGACTGTTGAATAGTATAAGGCCAGACTTGTAGCAAAAGGATACTCACAAAAGAATATTATGGATTATGAGGAAACATTTGCCTCAGCGGCAAAAATGACTACGGTTCATACTCTTATTGATGTTGCATTTGTTCGTCAATGGAAGATTTGTCAAATGGATGCTAAGAATGATTTTCTGAATGGAGATCTCCATGAGGAAGTTTACATGACTCCTCCACCAGGAATTTCTTATTAGCCCGGTGAAGTCTGTTGGCTTTGTAAAGCTCTATATGTTATCAAACAGGCCCCTCGTGCTTGGTTTGAGAACTTTTCTACATTGATTACTTCCCTTAGTTTTATACCTAACAATCATGATTCGGCGTTGTTTGTTCAGTGTACAAGTATTGGACGTATTCTTATGTCGTTATATGCGGATGATATGATTATTGCATGTGATGATTATGATGGTATTGAGTCCTTGAAGCATGATTTGGCTCACTATTTTGCTATGAAGGATTTGGGTTTACAACGGTATTTTGGGTATTGAGGTGACTTAGTATCCAAAAGGATACCTCCTTTCTCAGACGAAATATATATCTGATCTGTTTCAATGGGCAAGACTTTATGGTAATAGAATTGTAGACACTCCCCTTGGCTGATCCATGTCTGTATCACACCATTGTAGGCAGTTTGGTTTATCTTACAGTTACTCATTCGGATATTGCTCATGTTATTCATGTGGTTAGCCAATTTGTTACCGTTGCTACCTATGTTCATTAGGGAGCTGTTCTTCGAATTTTGAGATACCTTCGTGGCACTCAATTTCAGAGTCTTCTGTTTCCCTCAACTTCTTCTCAGAGTTACAAGCCTATAGTGATGCTGATTGGGATAGTGATCGTAATGATCGCAAATCCACCACTAGTTTTTATGTTTTCCTTGTAGAGTCATTAATCTCATGGAAAAGTAAGAAGCAAGACGTTATTTCCAGATCTTCTACCGCGGCTAGTATCGTGCTATGGCTGTGACTACTTGTGAGATTGTTTGGTTGCGATGGCTTCTTCCACATATGGGGTCACCATCTCTCAGCCTACCCCTGTACACTATGATAATCAAAGTGCCATGCAAATGTCTAAGAAATCTGTCTTTCATGAGCGAACAAAACATATTGAGGTTGATTGCCATTTTACTCGTCATCATCTTCAACTAGGGACAATCTCGCTTACCGACGTTCCATCAGCCTTGTAGATTGCGGATGTTTTCACCAAGGCTCATTCGGCGTCTCAGTTTTGATTCTTATGTGACAAACTGTCAATAATTATTACTGTTGCATTGTGAGTTTGAGGGGGGGGGGGGGTGTTAGCATAATAAAATAAGTTTAGTTTAATGTGGGCTTTAGCCTGTTAACGATAAGCCCATAGCCCGGCTATATATTTTGTATTTTTCTTTCACTTGTAAGTTAAGATTTTCTATTGAATGAAACCCTAGTCGTGTTCCTTTCCTCTTCTCTATACATGTTTGTTAATCAACAGTATTGTCATAATACACATGTAATGTATTCACGGTACGCCAATATACCAAAGTACACTTTTACCATTACATACACTAAACTATTTATGTTTCACATATTTAAGATGCTACCACAACGTGATTTTTTTGTGTCACGTAGTGTAATCACAAAAAACAACAAATACTAAACTATTAAGTTTTCACTTATTTACGATTATGTCATCGTGTGAAGTTTTTGTCTTTTTAGCACGTAAATAAATTCTACATAATTGTTCACTTATTTACAAATATGTTCATGCGTCTAAATTTTCTTTATCTAGTTGACTCCTAGGGCATAAAGTAATTCTCATTTTTAATGTTTGGTTATTGAAAACGGGTCTACATATTCGCACACCCTTCTGCCTATTTGAACACCTTTTTGAGATGTCTCATACGAGTCTGTACGAGGCATCTAGGGTTCCTGTCACACTTTGAGACGCCTCGTACAGGTCTATACGAGTCGTATAGGGTTCCTTTCGCACTACCAAATGGTCAACCTTGTACAACGTCAGATCAATCACACGTACGTGAAGTATTGTCAAGTACGCTAGGTTACGATTGCTTAAGACGTTGTGTATTGGCCTGTACGCAACGTACCAGCAGACTGATTCAACTATGATACGATGTTGTCTGGGCACATGATAATGCGTATACATTGCGCACAAGGTTGTACATGACATATTTTATTTTTATTTTAAAGTGTATAAAAAGTGGTATGCAGAGAATTCTTTAAGGTCAACAAACTTCTACTCATTTTCTTTGCATTTTATGTTGCTTATTTAAACGATTGTTGAACGGTAGATTATTGATACAACATATTACAAATGTCATCATTCTGGGATAGCAAATATTTCTTTGCGAAGTATTCTAACGACTCATGGGTGGCCGAAACCGATCTGGTAACATTTATTAACTTAGGTTCCTTGTCGTGTTGACTATTTACTATTTGTCATACCGTTTTTCAAGAGAAGTCTAGCATTCCCGATTCTAACAATGAAGAGAAGGTTGTGTCTGATGTACAGGTCGATCAAAACAATCGTTTATATATTTGAACGAGTCTCCCCCTGTTGATGAACCATACTATCCGGTGCAATATGGGTATCCGTATTACGGATATGGGCGTGAATCTTCTTAGTGCATGAAGACTATCTGGATCGATATGGAGGATATGATGGTGAGCCTCCATTCACTGCATCGTTCGATGACGAGGAATTCACTAACCCGAGCAATCCTTACGAAAATTACAATGCATCACATTCTTTATACGTTCAAGAAGACTTCCCGGAAGGATACAGAGGATACGGTGGTGAGCCTCCGAATACACCACCGGGTAATCCATGCTAAACTAAGAAGGTATCAAATATATTTCCTTACCTAAGACAGTGATGTACGCATGTTATATATATTAATCAATAAATATAAAATATAAGTTAACCGTATCGGTGTTCCAATTTTCAACTCTCTACATGAATTAAAACAATGGGTACAAGAAAGGGAAAACGAGAAAGGTTACCTTATTGTCACCCGTAGATCGAAGAAAATTGGTGCAAGTACCGAGGGTATTCCTTGAATGCGATTGTGGTAGTGAGCATCGTACTATAGCAACAGTTAGTAAATTCGGCAGCATAAAAATCGGTTGCACGTTTTATCCGATGGTGGTGCCTTACCATCCGTATGATGTCTAGGGATTAGCAGGGGGAAATAGTCAACATAACCATTAACTTACTGAGGACCTGTCTGGCCACGCGTTTGTGCGAAGATTTACTACCAGCGAATACAAGTTGATGGAGCAGCTAACAGCTCAAAACATGGAGCCACACCACATTTTTCATACGATGAGGAAGCAGGACCCCGACATGCTCCATGTTTAAAAAGATGTATAAAATGCGGTGCAGAAGATTAGAGCCTCGCAGAGAGACGAAAAGACTCCCATGCAGTCACTAGAAACCGTGTTGTTTAAAAACAAATTCATTTACGAGACCCGGCAGGAACCCGGAACAAATGTCATAATAGAGTTATTCTTTATTCATCGATACCTGGGTTATATGTGGCGTTTATTCCCACACGTGTTGTTGATCGACATGACGTACAAAACATATATGTACAACATGCCATTTGTCCAAGTTGTGGGCATGACATCGACCAACAAGTCGTTTAGTGTTGCGCTTGTTGTTATTTGTATAGAACGCAGTGATAACTTCATATGGGTGCTTGAAAAGATCAGGGCAATGTTGAATGATAGTATGGAGCCACGTGTGATTGTAACCAATAGAGAGTTGGCCCTAATGAACGCATGTCCTTAAGTATTTCTAAACGCCTCTAGGTATCTTTGCAGGTTTCACATACAACAACATATTTGTAAGCATTGCAAGAGCGCATTCACCAAAGAAGACTGGGAAAATTTTCTGTCATTTTGGGGGACATTGTGTGAGTCTCCTTCAACACAAATTTACGACTACAACTTGCGCAAACTACATAATCGACTTGTGGCTTGTAAACGTGGAAGTAAGTTTTTTTTTACAACATTTGATTCACAACTTTCTGTATATATACACACATCTATGTTTAATTTAATTTGTTATTTCAATTTATTATGGGTTTTTAACTATGTGTAGAATAACTGACTAAAAGATTATAAGGAAATGTTCGTCTTTGCATGGACTAATCAGAGTCACAACTTTGGCCAGCATACCACCTATAGAGTGGAGAGACAACACACCAATTTGAAGAGATACGTTCTAGATAAGAGCTCCCTGGACCGAATAGTGGGATGTCTGATGGATATAGTTGAAACACAGTTCGGAGAAATAAAGAGAACTTCCAAGAAAGCATCGAAAAAACGATGAACCATCACAAAAGTCCTCTGTTTGACAATCTACGTGGAAACGTTTCTCATACAGAACTTGACTTGCAGCATGGAGAGCTGTTTAGGAAGCTAGAAGTTTTACAGCGACTTAATTTATCATGTGGTTGCCAGATGTGGATTAGTTGTGGTTTGCCATGTGGTTGTCGGCTGCAAAAGTACGTATGTGTTGGTACAAAATAATAAACATACTACCCTATCACCCTAAATTTATGTTATTCATATGGCTTAAACTGTGCATTGACCTAATTATGTGCAGAACCTAAGATTCAACTCGAAGACATAGACATCTTCTGGATAAGGAGGTCGATGTAGCTGAAGAGCTCAATATTGTGAGCCAAAAATTATAGTCGCATCCCAATGCTCAGAAAAGATGCTTCATATCAAAGATTAAAGCAGTGTTGACCCTAACTAAATCTACTAAGAAACCACCGATTGTCCAACAAGATACTCATGGATGGCCAACATCAAAGAAAGTACAACAAAGGGTAGACAAAGTTTCAAGCATAGATGAATCTACGAGAAACAGGTCAATCGGTAAAGGAAGCTCCTTTGAAAGTAGATACGATGCTCCCCGACACAGCTCATACATACCGTCACAGGGCTCTCATGTAACAGGTTCGGTTGTATAGTCTCAAATACTCAAACTGCAACGTAGCTGTTCAACAACTTCTAAAAAGAAGGAGCTATGAGATAATAATGGATTTCTTTAATCGTGGACCTTGGGAACGTGCTCATCATCAAACAGTTTAAGTCACAGATTCTAAAAGTGTTTCGCCAATACATCTCGTGTATAAAAGATGTGAGGTCGGACGATCACTTTGGGTTTCGATCTACGGCTGTGGGCTTAGGTATGGGAGACCACCTGTGGCGCCGCATTTGAAAAGACGTTGTAATGGAGATGGATCAAAACAGATCGACATAGTGGCGTGTATTCGAGAGATAGGCCGAAGGACATTTTAACCGGTTTCGTAGCAGCCTAGTTTGAAATACAGTGCAATGTTGTCCCCTGAGTCACTGGATGGAAATGCCCCATGTAGGGCTTCTCATTGCCTAAAGGTATTCATGTAGACTAGAAAACGGGATAGAAAATCGGACCTGTTGATTCTCACAGAATACCAGGAACGATTCTTCAAAAATTCGTTGATTCACAAAGAATACCGAAAATTCGGATTTTCACACACAAAACACACACTAGTGATCTGGGAGAGAAAAATGACTTTTCATATATTTCAAAACTGATTAGCTTCCTCCTATTACAATCATATAAATAACAACGGAAATTAAAAATGGGCCTCTGAAGACAATTGGGCCAAAAGTTAGAGCAAAATAAAAGTCCACCAAAAGCAGTAAAAAACATAAAAAGACAAATAACTCACATAAATAAGCGTTTTTAGTCCCAAACAATAACCCAAACCGCCTACGACATTTGTAGAAAGATGGGGCTCGTTCTCACGATCGTTTCGTCTAGTCGCACGCCCAAAACGGACCCCCGTAGCCAAAGTTAGAGCCATTTTAGTGAAGCCCCTTTTGTCACACGATCTTGGGCCTCCAAATACAAGATGGCCCGCTCCTCCACACTTGGGCCTGCATCAGGTATTGTGTTGTTGTACACGTGTTAAGCATCGATGGGAGTTCAACTTTCTTCCCGTTATTGAATCCTCCTAATGATCTATAGCCTCAAGTGATAACCCTCATTCATGTTAACGGTGGCCACTTCATACATGTTAAGCTAAAAGGAGACTATCCTATGCCTATAGTGAACAATCTACGGTTGACGTTTCGAAGACCCGTAGAGGGAAAATGGGAAGATATATATATGTCGCGTCTACAATTGTATGCATCAATAATGAATCCCAAACTAGACCAAGACCCGAGTGTTAATTTTATTGAAGATTAGATAGAAAAGCGTTATTAGCTTTGGTATTGTTGTTGTTGTTATTAATATTATTATTAATGTAGCAAACACAAATTAAAAAAAAAAACAAATATACGCCACATACAGATCTGTACGTGGCCTCTGTTGGATGGTAAAATACCATCCTCTATGGTGTCCCATGTACACCACCAAACCAGGGCTAAAAGGGTCTTTTGCAAAGAAATAGATGCCATGTACAGGTTTGTACGTGGCGTCTAAACAAGGCAGAAAAATTCCCCCTAACACATTTAAACATATAATATATTAAATGGTTAATTACCATTTTATCCTTGAGCTACCCCTCGTACAGGGGTTACACCTAGACCACATCGTATACGCACACATAACCCACACTCTCATACACACACATACGATTTGGAGGGTATTCGGACCATATTTTTCATTGGTTGATATCAACCGGTATGTATTTTTATCCATAGCATAGTATTTTAAACTTTATTTATTCATTAAACCGTAGAAATAGGATTAATTAGATGAATTTTTGATGTTTTTTGGTTTGGGAGGTTTTGGATATAGAGATTGGGGATGAACAAGACGTCGTGTACGCGGCATACACGAGGCACTGAAAAAAAATGTTATTATATAAAATACATATACCATGTGTATTAGTATTATTGTTGTTATTATTATTACTTTTATTATTATAGTTATTATTATTATTAGCGACAGTGGCGGTGGCGGCGGTGTTGGCGGTGGTCGTAGAAGTCGTCGTTGTGGCCATCGTTGCGACGGTCGTCGCAGCAGCAGCAGTACTAGTATTTTCGTAACTTTTTATAATACGTATACCGTATTTTTAAGTATTATTATTAGTAATAGTATCTAAACCACATAGTATTATTTTTGAATTTTTTTATAATACGTTTATGTATACCGTATTTATTATTATTATTATTATTATTATTATTAGTATAATTATTATATACATATATAAACCTATACCGTATCTCTTTTGCAGGATGATGATGGAAGACGAGATAGATGACCAAATCGACTGTAGGATCGAGAATCGATCTAAACGAGTCTATCAGAAGATTTCTAATCCATATCAAAGACGGAATTCAATGATACAGATGTAAATGCAACTTGATTCACACACAAATTCACTTTAACTGTCTTTATTATTGATTTAACAGTTTTACAGATCGAATGACACGTCGGCACCGGAATCAGGAACGTTACAAATGAATTGGCAGCTCTAGTATTTATAGGTAAGTCATTTCATACGAAATGGTTAAGGCTCATTTCGTGCGAAATGCACACACATTATACAAATCCTATTTTCTCGTATATCGAGCTCCATTCAATCCTATCTAGACACACGACTCGATACAAGACGAAGTCGACATACATATTCACCAACAGACTCCCCCTTGGATGTCGACGAGTCTTTAGTAAACGTCTTCAGAATGTCGAATCTTCAATCTTTATCAGTCTTTGTGCTCTTTCCAACGTATCTGACATTGTAAGCTTTCTTCAATCTCTTCTTGCTTGCAGACTCCCCCTTAAGCTATGCTGGGATCGTAGTCTGTTCATCATAGGTTCCCAATTTCAGGATCGATTCATGGCTCTATTCTGCATCTGCTCAGGATTCGAAACCTGGCTAACCTGCATATCCTCTACCCAAAACATAAGTTTCACAAATTTTAAAATTTAACAAATTTAGAAATCATCACTTGGTAGATATCACATCAAAAAATGATTTTACAATTTTAGTCTTTAATGACCACTTGTGAAAATATCATTTTTCTTGTTTCTAAAACAACCTCTCCCAAACCTGTTCATCATGTTTAGCACTTGGAAATTTGAAAAACAGTTTTTCAATATCAGTTGTCGAAAATAAGATGAAATAAAATCTTTTTGAATTTTCAAAATTTATGCTAAAACATCCTGAAATCTTTTTGGATTTAGGAAATAAACTATATACAAACATCTTTTTGTGAGTTTGTGTAAGAGGATCATATCAGTTTTTGACAAGTCACAAGTACCGTTGAGCTTAGTTACACATTAAGAATTAAACAATTCACTTAGATTGTCGATATATTGATCCACTTAAATTTTCACACAAATTTCAACTTATTCAGGATACGAATTAGGTGTATTAAGAACTTAAACTCATTCATGTGTCCCACCTCTTGAATATACTCCCGTATTCAGATCCAAATATTCAGTCTTACAGGTGAGTATACCACAGATGATATCTGTAAGGGGTTAATTGCGAAACCTTGAGAGCTCAATTTTTTTTGCAGAGTTGAAGGCTCGACTTTTGGTGGGTCCCCTTTAGAGGATCTTTTTTACAACAGCACTAGACTTTATCTTTTGGATTTTTCATCAATTTTTGTGCTGAGGGCGGGCTTTTATTTCAAGCAGCAGTAAAGTATTATACGGGGACTAGGCCATTGCTTCCGCATTATCAGAAGTCCCGGGATAATACCCCAGATATCACTGAGTATAAAGACCTATTATTTCAGAAAGAGGGGTCCTTCAAATGAGATTTCAGGGGTTACCTATATATCCAAGTAGTGTTCCCCACGAAATAAGCAAGTTTGAATTTTTATGTTTATATCCAGAAAAAGTCTACTAAATGTGCAAAAACCTATCTGCATATCATCAGTGAGACCGTTTAATGCTATTTAATCATTACATTTCTTTAGCATACCGTAACTGCCTACTGATGTACTATCATTTCCTCTTTTTCATAACAAAACTCATTTTGCTTTTTTCAAATGTTTTTGGCTTTTATAGATTTTATCATGTTTTTGGCTTTTTTCAAATTTTCGAATTTTCTAAAATTTTTACTCCCCCTAAAATCAAAATATGTTTCAATTTTGATTTTCTGGGAAAATTTGAAAACAATAAACTGTACAAATCAAGTGACAAACTGATGTAAAGCGCTTCAATTCGCCATCCACTTGGCATAAACAATCAGAACTCCCCCTGACAACAAACTATTTTCCCATTGTGATTTCAAAACACTTAAGTTTGTTTTAATCAAATGTTTTTTTCAAAAAATAAGTTTTGTTTGTCTTTTCACAAACTTGGGGTTTCATCACCTTGTTTTTCAATTTACCACTTGTATGATCAGGATTAATCAAGTTTAACTTAATGACCTTGATTAACCACTAGTAGGTTCTCATCAACCATTCTACTTGTAAGTATAACAGTATCACAATTGAAAATTTCTCAAGAAAGATGCCGATTCCTACTCCCCAATTACCAACCTGGGAGTTCCGACAAGTCAGATTTTTAAGCAGAAAATGCTGTCACCCAAGCCTGACTAGCCTTGGGTGCATCCGACTTCTGAATATATCTTTTTGATTCCTAAAACTCTTTAACACCTTTGACCTTCCCATTGGCCATTTTCCCAAAGATATATTTTACTTTCCCATTGAAAATCTTTTCAGCATTAAATTCCTCTTTACCAGGGAAGAATTGATCTGAAATTTCAACCTTTCCAACCTTAAACTTCAAATTCTCTTTTGACAATGGCGGAAAGTTTTCATCATTCATTTCTGGAACGGAATTTTCATTCTTTTTCTCAACAGATGGCTCCTCTGATTTTATGAAAATCAGATTCATCACCAGTACTTTCATCATAACTTTTAACAACCCATTTTTGTTTGTTTAAATCGACTTTTCTTTTGTAAAACCGTTTTGAACTTTCACTAATTTCAAAAGTCGAATTTTCAAACACTTTACAGTTTTCAAATGGTTGTTTCTTTTCATCAACAGATTTTTCTTTCTTTTTCAAGTAAGAAGAAACTCCCTGTTTTATGTTGGTGAACTGCTGGCAGTTCCAAGCAATATGACCAACCCTTTGACATTTGAAACAAGTTCTTCTGTCAATTCTTTGTTCAGATTTCCTCATCACGTTCTTCTTTCTCTCAGCAAGAAACTCTTTGTTTGACTGTCTCCAGAATGGTTTCTTTTGCTCTTCTTCAGAACTTCCTCCTGAAAGAAATTTAGTATTTGGTTTATAAGTTTTCTCATTTTTATAATTTTCTGGAGAAATAAAACCTAATCCCTTCTTTTTGAAATTACTGTTATGGTTTGGTTTCTTTTGAAAACCAGAACCAGAACTGTAACCCATTTTCTTGTTCAATCTTTGTTGAACTATTGAAGTGTATTTTATAGGTTTTTCAGAAAGATTTACATCTTTTATTTTAGAAATATTAATTTCTGTTAATTTGAAAACCTTATTGATCTGTTCAGTTTTAACACTTCTTATTGGGAATTCTTCATCAGAAAATAATTTGTCAGAATCTTTCAAAGTATATGCCACTTTGGCTGGTTCATCATTCAAATTAATTTTTGATAACAGAAATTCTTTATTGTAAACCCTTTTGACTGGTGAACTCGGACTCTTGTCTGACGAACTCGAACTTTCAGATTTAGACTCCGACTTTAACTCTTCATCCATATCCAACATCTGATCGACCACTTTCTTTAATAACTCTGACTCATGATCAGTGTCAGACGCTGTGAATGTAATGTCAATGTTGTCTGGTAACTCATCAATGGTTTCAGACTTTAACTGTATGTTAAATGCCTTTTTTAATTGCTCCTCATTTGGTTTTCTGGGAGAATAACTTTCCCAGATCGGAGGCGGACACTTGTTATACTTGACACTTTGTTTCTTACCAGCATCCGTATCTTCTGTCTTTTTATCTTGAAAAGCTTCAAGACCTGCAACAGTAGGATAAACTCTATCAATCAAATAATCACAAGTTGTATAACTGAGCAGTAATCTTTTGATTCTCTCATTTTCAATCTTTTCAAGTTCCAAATCCTGCTTCAGCTTTGCGCAATCTTCAATATACTCATTGATGACCTTCTGCTTCGTCATTAATGTTGAACTCATCATCGTCTGAGCAGCTCCGATTTCTAGATTTGTTTTGTTCAATACTTCACATTGAACAACAATTTTTCTGTTAACTCTTCTAGCTCACTATACTTCTTGTCTTTTTCTTCACAATTTTTGCATGATTCCAAACATTTTAGACAAGGTTTCGTGATTTCAATAATCTTCTCAACTTCAACAATTTTCTCAACTTCGACAATTTTTTCAACTTCGATGATTTTTTCAACTTCCACAATTATTTCAACTATTTTTTCAGTCACCTTTTCAGTTTCCATCGATTCTTCATCAAATTCTATTTCTGCTTCCCATCCTTCAACTTCGACCTTTTCCGTTGAATTTTCTTTAACTTCTTCTTTCTCAGCTTCCAGTTTTGCCTTCCCTTTAGCAATCCTTCTTGCTTCCAATTTTTCTTCAGTCGAGCAGCCCTTTTCTCTTTCAACAACTCGATTTTATCTGCAAAGAACAAATTAAAACTATAAGTATCCAGACCTTTCCTGGCTTTATTAATATACTCTTCTTCGTCATCGGTGTCTGCATCACTTCCTAATTCACTAAAAATTGGTGTTCTTTTCGGCTTAGATTTGACTGAATCTTTTTCCAAGATTTGTTCAACAAAAGCTGATTTTTCCAAGTATTCTTTATCTAGACAATATTTATCTCAGCTAAATCCCTCTGGAAGTCTTTCAACATCTTGATTTACAAGATAAGCTTTCTTCTTTCCATCTTCAATAGCATGAGATGATGACGCTTGTTGAGCAACCTGATGATAAATTGACTTTCGATGATAATCGTTGTTTTCAAACGGATCTTGTCTTCCGGTTGCTTCTCTGTTTGTGCATTCTCGTTTAAAATGTCCCTTTTCTCGGCAACGAAAACAAGTAACCTTTGATTTGTCAAACCCTAACGGAGATGTAGCAACATCACGAGGATCATCTCTATCGGTGATTTGTGTAATTTTTTCTGCTCTTCTTACAGCACTGGCTAAACACCACTTGATGTCCATCAACTCAAGTTCCTCAGCATCAATCTGGTCATAATCCTCTTTGGTGAGCATCGGATTTCCAATTCGTCCAGCAACCAAACTTTCATATGACTCTAGCATAGTAACAAGAGATGCCATGTGTTGCTTTGCTATTTCTGGAGAAAGATTTTGACCATTTTGAATGTTCAATGTAACATTGCATTTCAGATTTGTTGAACTCTGTCGTTGAGAACTTGGTGTTGAGAAATTCGGATCAAAACTTGAGTAAGATGAAGAAATTCCACCACTCTGTGTTAGAGTGCTAACATTTGTTTCGGAAGAACCCTCAGCACTGAAAGCAGTTTTAATCTTCGGACTTGGAGTAGTTTCAAACTTGCTTCCTCTATAGTATAGACTAACATCTTGTTGAGCACTTGGATTATTCATGATAGCAGTTTTCTGAACATTCAATTCATGTTCTTCAAGCTTCTGAATGAACTTACTCAAATTCATACTTTCATGTTTTCTCATATGTTTTAAAATCAACAGATATGTTCCCCATTTATGTTGTGGTAACGCATCAACTAACTTATCAACCCATTCATCGTCTTCTTTCTTGATCTCTACTCTTCTCATTTCCTGAACAAGACGACATTATCTATCGATAGTCGTTTTTGTTGTTTCACCTTCAAAAGCTGTAAACATATCAAAAGATTTTTTTAGTAAAGCACATTTATTTTTGATCATATCAGCACTTCCCTTAAACTTTTGAATCAATGCCAACCAAATTGATCTAGCAGTGTCCTCATGTTGAAGCAAAACAAAGATATCTTCTTTTACCGCTTGTTGGAGAATGCTAATCATCATTTTCTCACAGGTGTACTTTAATTTCTCACCCTCTGAATAGTCACTTAAAGCTTTTTCATTCCCACGTTCATCTTTTGGTTTAACGTAATCTATATCTAACGAACACCATGCATCAAACTTATAAGCTTGCACCCAGTTTTCAAAACGATTTTGCCATCCTTTAAAATCCTCAATATACATAAGCTTTGGAGGCTTTTGGTAAGTTCCTGTCTCATTCTCACTATAAACAGTTTCAGCAACGGTAGCTGGAGTAACTGGATCAGTAGCAAAAGCATTGTAAAACTCTTCTTCCATGTTTCGGTAAAATGTTTCACAAAATTACAATGTTCAAGCGAAATGGATTTGGTTACGAAATGAAAACTTCAAACAAAATGAGATCTCAAACGAAATGACCCTTTGAAGCGAAATGAACCTTCAAGCGAAATGACCTTGATGCGAAATGGACCGTTTCGTGCGAAATAGGTAACTTTCAAGCGAAATGGTGTGATTTCGTGCGAAATGGAGATTCTTTGTGGACTTTTCAAGCGGAATGGAAATTTCAAGCGAAATGAAATCCCAATTCGTACGAAATGCAATACAATCTGATCAATTCGTGCGAAATGGAGGTACTGATTAACACGAAATGTACTATTTTGTACGAAATGCTGCTGATGTCATCTGTTCGATCAGTTTTTGACAAAATTGATCAAGTTCTAGGTCGATTTTAGGTCTGATTCTTTCAAGGATTGTTTAAAAGAGTGTTTCGCACATTATATGTTAAATTAAATCCATTTTAACTGTAAAATCTTGTTAATTTTGAAAAAGAAGGTGTAGAAGTCAGAATTATGATGAAAACAAGCTGAATTCGGTAAGAACTCTTCCTCCTGAGCTCTGATACCACTTGTTGGATCGAGAATCGATCTAAACGAGTCTATCAGAAGAGTTCTAATCCATATCAAAGGCGGAATTCAATGATACAGATGTAAATGCAACTTGATTCACACACAGATTCACTTTAACTGTCTTTATTATTGATTTAACAGTTTTACAGATCGAATGACATGTCGGTAGCACTTCGGCACCAGAATCAGGAACGTTACAAATGAATTGGCAGCTCTAGTATTTATAGGCAAGCCATTTCGTACGAAATGGTTAAGCCTCATTTCGTGCGAAATGGACAAAGTCCATTTCGTACGAAATGGTCTCTTCCATTTCGTGTGAAATGCACACACATCATACAAATCCTATTTTCTCGTATATCGAGCTCCATTCAATCGTATCTAGACACACGACTCGATACAAGACGAAGTTGACAGACATATGCACCAACATCGACGCTCATCAGGATCCACATCATAGCAGGATCCGTAGTACCCAGGGTCTGCTACCGCCGCCGGTGGATTCGCTACATGGTCACCCGTAGTTGGAGTTTCCTGATGGTACCGATGTCGTTGCTCATTGCGGGAAGCTTAGGAGGGTGCATATTGGACAACAATTAGCGGTCGACTGGGACGCGTTTGTGACGATAGGTGAGACGGCTCGATATCGTGCGTTCGTTCCCCTAGGTTTGCTATGGTACCATCTTTCTGAGTTATCGCACATGCTGTCTTACAGAGAGCTGCTGGTCGAGTTCTTATCGTCGTTCTCCTTTCACCCTCCTCTGGCTGACCAACCTGCATAGCCACAGGGTCATCCCCCTCCTGTCGAGGTTTCTTTCAGGCTTGCCGGTGTGCAGCGTGAGATGACGCTAGCATAGTTTGTGGTGCGCTGCGGTTTATATATATAGCCCGAGATCGCTACGGAGGTTTATACACAGGGGCTAGTAGTGGTTGATAGACCCACCCTTTTAAGCTTTTGGGATGTGATGGCAGACCCTGGGACTTGGGACCATACCCGGTGCAAGGGGTGGATTTCAGCAGTTTTTGACCTAATGTACAGATTTGTCCACTTATTACGGTAAATATTTTCATTGTTATTCTTATTTATAAGTATTCATATTTGCCTAACACTCTCTGCAGGTATCTACACAGGTTGATATGCACTTCTATCACAGCTCATGGGAAGAGCCGGGAGTGGTGTATGTCCATAGACTTCTTTTTCTTTTACTATTTTCTTTACAGGAGGTCATTCGCTCTTGCACACGGTTTGGCCCAGTACTTCGCCTCCGCCCATCACAGGCAGGAGCACAGACATTTGTACAGCATCGCGTACGTCACCATTATTATCCGTTCATTGGGACATTTCCTAAAGGGTTACCCACACTTACTATCGGTTGTAGAGCCAATGAGGTTGGAGATTAACAGGATGTGGGGATGGAGCTTATTAAGAGGTCTGGCGTCGTTGGCATGCAGTTTAAAATTTGCAAGGGAGAGCACTTCCAGCCGGTTTATTTGCTAGAGCACTTTGATAGTGTATCCGCCAAACCATCCCAGGGCTTAGAGGATCATCCGGACGATTTTGACGGTGTAGCGCAGCCGCAACCGTCACCACCCCCATGGGGCGCCTCAGTATAACAACCCTCCTAAAACATACTTGGACACCCCTAAATTTCCTAAAATATACCCCGCCCGAAATACCCTTATACTTATAAAAATCAAAGAAAACAAAGTCTGGGTATCGCTCGCGGGCCGCGACCCACTGCTCAAGATCTGTCGTGGGGCGCGACGGCCTAGACTTGCGGGACATACAATGCCGACGCGTGTCGACACGTGTCGAAGCTAGACTCACTGACTCGACCAAGCTAGGGCCTAGCTAAGAGTCCTCGCGGGACGCGAAGACCGAAGCTTGGGCTTACACGGGACGCGAGCCGCCTTAAATCTGGCATATAAATAGGATCGATTGGCTTTAGTTGAATTTGTTCATTTCTGAAATTTCTCTCTCAATTTCTAATAGTTATAATTATACCCGGGCATAATACCCACTATAAAGCGAAGCTCTGTTGATGTGTGCGGTGTGTTATAAGTTTTTATGTATATTTTTAGCCCTTTTTAACACTTTAGTCAAGTTTTAAATTTATAAAACACGATATTCTACTAACACTAAACACACATATGGGCATGTGTACCCAACATGAGCGTAGTATAATGTTGTAAAGATACCGAGGTCATCCAAGGACACAAGAGCTTTTAATACCGGTTTATCCTCAACGTCTAATCAAATCAAAAATTTAGAAAAAAGGTTTTAAACATGAAAAAAAAACGAAAAAAGCTGAAAATAAAAATAAAACAGATAGACAAGATGAATCACTTGGATCCGACTCCCCTTTAGTGTAACCTTTGACGCTTTCCGCACTTTTGCACTTTTTAAGAGATTATCTTAGTTATAGTAGTAGGCCCCTCTTTTGAAGGTGACGTTACCCTCAACCCAGTAGTTTGAGTCAGCAAGGATACAATCCTAAATGGTTGGATTATTGAAAGATAATTAATTAAGTTATTAATGCATAATGTGGTAGGCCCCTCTTTTGAAGGTGACGTTACCCTTGGCTAAGTGGTTTGAGTCAGCAGGGATACAATCCCAAGTAGCCGGGTTAATGTATGAATAGTAGTTTACATATGAGGGGATCAAGCCATTCGCACCCCCGCCATCCAATACCAGTGGGTATTGAAGGAGGTCCTAGTAAGCTTGACCCAGGTCCTTGCAGGGTCTATACATTGAACAAGGCAAGAACCTTACCAAACCATTCCATTAACCCCCGACCAGGTAGCCAACATATCTCTATATAGACCGTAGAGATATGAATGGTGTAAATTTTTTATTTTATATAGACAGTAAAATAACACCAACACACCACGGACAAATGATAAGGAAGTTTCACCTTCAACAAAGGAAACTAGATATTAAAGTCATTAATACAAAACCAAACAAAAAGTGCGAAAAGATTAAAAAACAAAAGACTTAAACTAAATGCTTGTCTTCACCAAGTGATGTAAGAGACTTAGGCAAACATGGCATTTGATTGTCAAGAACTCTTACTATCAATCTTGGATCACGAGACTGCTACACACACTCTATGATGGATGATGGATGATGGTGGTGGATGTGGGTTGTGATGGTGGTGGAGTGTGGGTGAAGTGTGAGGGAGGTGGTTTGCCAAGGGATGCCTTCGAAATGAACCAAGCACCTCTAATTATAGCCTGCACAGAAGCCCGGACACGGCCCCGTGTCCATTCACTTTCTCTTTCTTCATTAAATGCAGTTTGTCTGCATTAGTTGACCACGCCCCCGTGTCCGCTAGGCACGACCCTGTATGCAGAAGCGTATCTGTACTATCAAGATTTGCTTGATTCTGCGAATCTTAGCGTTGATCATGGCCGTTTTGAGCTGGGCACGCCCCCGTGTTGGGAAATAGAAGCTTCTAAAACTTTGTCTTTTCTGCAGACACTTGGGCACGCCCCCGTGTCCACTGGGCATTGGGCGTGTTCAGCCTTCTGATATCTTGTTTTTGCTTGGGAAGATGATGTCGAGGGGTCGAGCATGTCAAGTTTATTCCTCTTCTTGTATTTATGTTAGATTTAGCTGTATTTTTGCATCTTTTGTTCATTTGCACTCATTTAATCCTGAAAATACAAAAGGAAGATAAAAGCACACTTTTTCCAACATTAGTACTAAAAAAAGGGTTAGTTTTATGCCTTATTTGATGTAATTTATATGTTTCATTTTACACACATCAAATACCCCCACACTTGAATCTTTGCTTGTCCTCAAGCAAAACTCTTTATAATGTGGCTTACACACCCAAATGGAATGGGTAGAAGAGAAGTTTTGGGTTTGTCTTGAGTGTCGGGATTCCAAGATCTTTATTATGCTTTATTTTTAAGTTATTTACAATCCTATTCGTTATGATTTATTTAGAATGTTTCATAAGATAAATTACTTATTTGGGCATAACATGCCTCTTTAAAATTCCATTTATATACAAGTTCACATACCTCACGGGAGATCACTCAACACTCGGCCGAAGATGTATTTTTGTGAAACACTCGAGACCGGCATGGAACTTACTTCTACCATATACTTGCCAAGCAATCAATCCTCCTCCTTTTTAACTAAAAACCTTTGTAAATATCAAGAGGACTTGGGGAAGGGTTAGGCTTGGGTTAAAGGTAGGTGGTTTTGGGTTAGTGGTTAGTAGAAAAGGGTGAAAGGCGTAAAAAGCGTCGGTCGTCGTAAAACTTTTGTTTTTTTTTGTGACTTTTTATTCAAACGAAGCATTTTTCAAACAAAGGTTCTTTTGAGGAACTTGTTTGTTTATTGCTAGGCTTCATATTTGTTTTTTTGATAAGGAATGTCAGATGAAGACCGAGCTTTTTACTAAAATAAAGGGTTTAAAATGAAAAAGGGTTTTTGGTGGGTAAAGGGTGTTTGTTTTGTGGGTTTAGAAATGAAAAGGTTTAGGCTCAAAGGGGTTTACTAGGGGGATTTTGGGTAGGTGGTAAAAAAATGAAAAATAATGGTGTTGAAAGAAAAAGGGGTTAGTCCTAATGCCTCCATCATTTACTTACTTGGGTTTAAGTTGATAAGCACCGTGAATGTATCGTCATGGCAAGTTCTAGAGTCGTAAAAAACCAAGCGGCTATTCACACAAGAAACGAAAGATGAGTATTTAGTTTAAAGATGTTTATTTATATGCTCAATTAAAGGCTCAAAACTCACTTTTTGTGGGAATGGGTTTTTAATGCGATCAAGTATATATAATCAAATTTTAACTAGATTTGTCATGCCGTTTCATAATTTTCTTATGTTGGTTCTTTTTATCACGATGCTATCGGTTGTAAATTCGTAAAAATATAACCTTTTTAGAACTTGTTATTCCTAATTCAAACCAAGACAAGTAAAAAAAATGAAAAGTTTTTTTGAAAAAAAATGGGGTGTTTAGCTGTTCCAATAGAGTTTTGTGTAAGGCTTGTAATTAGAACTTGCAAAATTCATGGTTTTAGCATCCCCCTCACACTTAAATTACACATTGTCCTCAATGTGTCCCAAAAATAAGTTTTTTTGGTTGATTAAATGTGTAAAAATGTGTATTAAAACAAAAATTTATGTTACTGGTCATCTTGACACGGGCCGTGGTGACCGGGCATGACCCCGTGTTCAGATTGCCAGTAACAGAAAATAACAGAAGGCTGGGCACGGGGGCTTGTTCAATGAACGCGCCCCTTGTCCAGTTACCTGAACTGGGCATTTTTTCTCCAGACCCTTGAGCACGGGGTGTGTTGGCTGAGCACGGCCAGTGCTGAACTTGCTGTAATGAAGAAAAAATGTCGAGAGGCTCTGTTTTTGTGCATGGGGTGTTGGTTCATGTCTCCCTTAGTATCCTTCACCATCCTGAGTGTGTTTTATCCATTACAACATTATCCAAACACCAAATAATTTTGAAATCCATCATTCATTAAAGAGAGAGTTACATAAGGTCCAAGAAAAAGCATAAACTAAAATTTAGATAAGTAGGTCAAGAAACACAGGAAATCTAAAACCGCAAAGAAGTCCTAGCCTATAGTTTATTTTAAGAGCAAAATTTCCGACAAAGATAATTTTCTCGGTTGAATGAGGCTTGAAGAACTTCTCCTCCGGGTATGGTCTCTCACACGTCGGTGAGCCAATCATCTATCTCCCTAGGGAGAAGAAAGGCGGGCTCATTGGCATCATCATTTTGAGGGGGTGTAACTTCCACCGGAACTTCTTGCAAATTGTCAAGAGGAGATTCCACGGGGATGTCATCCCACCCGGTGGGGTTATTGACTCCAAGTGCTAAGTTCCAATCTTCTTCTTGGGGAAGGATTGGTTCCATGGGAGGTGTCACAAGAATGTTCAACATCTGGTGCAAGAGGTTGATTTCTTAGAAACTATTTTCCAGCCCGACCGTCAGATAATTTATAAGGTCGATCAGGACCTCTTCTACGGATGTCATTTCGTCGAGAGCTTCTCGTAGTGCTATCGCATAGCATACAAGAGTTGCTTTGATTGAAGGCCTTCGTTCCCTTCGACTGTTTCTGGAATGTGCTAAAGTGGTTCCACTGTTTTGGCTTGACATTCTACGAAAATAAACCGAAAAGAGTTCATTTTTTTAAACAGTACCTCGAACACGGCCCCGTGCTCACCGAACACGGCCCCGTGCTCACCGAGCACGGCCCCGTGTTCACATCTCTGCAGATTTTTGGAATAAGGAATCTTGGAGCTTTAAATTATTTTCTGACTTTTGAGGCATTTTTCAGTAGAAATAACTTAAAACAGTGTTGTAAAACTTATTTTTAACAAGATTTCTTGAATAAAAATCTAACAAATATCACAATAAAGCTTGAAACCATGGTGATTTCAAGCTCTAATGGAGGTGTTGAGGGAAAAATGA
The DNA here is from genome assembly GCA_030545235.1 of Helianthus tuberosus. Lineage (NCBI taxonomy): Eukaryota > Viridiplantae > Streptophyta > Magnoliopsida > Asterales > Asteraceae > Helianthus > Helianthus tuberosus. Next base: position 3,049,232 of record CM060399.1, read on the forward strand.
AGAAGAAGGCAATGGACAAAAGTAGAAAAGATAAGATGGTTGTTGAGAACCTTCTTTAGAATATACCTAGTATGGTATGTGTGAAGATCCCACCAAATCTCTGTCTTTGGAATGGTCCAAATGTGCAGGAATCTTGCTGCATTTATAGAAAACGACAGCACGCTGGACACGGCCCCGTGTGTAGACGAGATTCTGACACTTTTTGTCCGTATTCTGACCGAAAGTCAGACGAGAATCTTTTGGTGGACACGGGGGCGTGTTGACCTGGACACGGCCACGTGCCTAGAAGCTGTTTATGAAGTTTTGTCTATTTTTAAGGAATTTATCCGGATCGGGTGGTTCCTTACTGGACGGAACAACACCGAAGTGCCTGAGATACCTTAGTTGCCCTAGTTTTAGACGAGAACGCACGAGGTTATCGGAAAGGTTGATTCCTATGCTAAATGTAGGTGGACAAGTTCAACCCTTATCCGGGCTCTCGTTAAAGAAGGTGTATGTCGAATCGCTCAGGTCTATGTATGCATCGACAGAAGTCGATGGGGAGTCCTTCACGACACAATCGACACAGGGACGACTATCGCTCAAGTCCTCGCAAGAGTTAAAGGAGATTTCAGGAGCAACGATGTTGTTCTAATTCGAATGCGGTCTCACTGATTCTTCTTGATCGCCGTCTTGGGATGAATTAATTATATCCATCTCAAGTTCTTTTATCCATCGGAGAATTATTTCTTCTAGCTGAAATAATTCTTCAAGAAGCATTTCATCTAGAAGGGATGATTGAGAGCATTCGAGGGAGAGATCGGGATTATTTTTACCTTCACCCATCTTAAGGCTACAGGAAAACAATGGGTCTATATAGTGGGGAGTATAATTTAAAAAATAACATTTTAAATCTTCATGAGTTCCACCACATAATTGACACCACGTACCATAAGAGGAGTGATAGTAAAAATTATCAGTATCACTCATGATTGTGTCAGAAATTACCAACCGTCGGGATCTTACAGTTCTGTTTTCAGTATTTGATAAATGGGCACTGGGCGTGTTTATTGGGCACGGCCCCATGTTCAGCTATTGTCTGACTTAAAACAGGATTGCTAGTACCAAAGATTGGGCACGAGGCGTTTTCAGCGGCCACGGACCGTGCTGAGCTTCTGCAAAAATCGAAAAATCTAGAAAAAATCCTGAAAAAAAAAGAAAAATAAGAAAAACGATTAGGCCGGTGATTCCTAACTTTCTTAAAATCTTTGTGTCCCCGGCAACGGCGCCAAAAAACTTGATGTGTGCGGTGTGTTATAAGATTTTATGTAATTTTTAGCCCTTTTTAACACTTTAGTCAAGTTTTAAATTTATAAAACACGATATTATACTAACACTAAACACACATATGGGCGAATGCACCCATTGTGAGCGTAGTATAGCGTTGGTAAGATACCGAGGTCGTCCAAGGACACAAAAGCTTTTAATACCGGTTTATCCACAACGTCTAATCAAATCAAAAATTTAGAAAAATGTTTTAAACATGAAAATAAAAACTAAAAATGCTAAAAATAAAACAGATAGACAAGATGAATCACTTAGATCCGACTCGCCTTTAGTGTAACCGTTGATGCTTTCCGCACTTTTGCACTTTTTAAGAGATTATCTTAGTTATAGTAGTAGGCCCCTCTTTTGAAGGTGACGTTACCCTCAACCCAGTAGTTTGAGTCAGCAAGGATACAATCCTAAAGGGTTGGATTATTGAAAGATAATTAATTAAGTTATTAATGCGTAATGTGGTAGGCCCCTCTTTTGAATGTGATATTACCTTCGGCTAATTCGATTGAGTCAGCAGGGATACAATCCTAAGTAGTCGGGTTAATGTATTAATAGTAGTTTACATATGAGGGGATCAAGCCATTCGCACCCCCGCCATCCAATACCAGTGGGTATTGAAGGAGGTCCTAGTAAGCTTGACCCAGGTCCTTGCAGGATCTATACACTAAACAAGGCAAGAACCTTACCAAACCATTCCCTTAACCCCCGACCAGGTAGCCAACATATCTCTATATAGACCGTATATATATGAATAGTGTAAATCTTTTATTTTATATAGACAGTAAAATAACGCTAAGACACCACGGACAAATGATAAGGAAGTTTCACCTTTAACATAAGAAACTAGTTATTAAAGTCTTTAATACAAAACCAAATAAAAGGTATGAAAAGATTAAAAAACAAAAGTATTAAACTAAATGTTTGTCTTCACCAAGTGATGTAAGAGACTTAGGCAAACATGGCCTTTGATTGTCAAGAACTCTTACTATCAATCTTGGATCCCGAGACTACTATACACACTCTATGATGGATGATGGTGGTGGATGTGGGTTGTGATGGTGGTGGACCAAGCACCTCTATTTATAGCCTGCACAGAAGCCCGGACACGGCCTCGTGTCCATTGGGCACGGCCTCGTGTCCATCCACTTTCTCTTTCTTCATTAAATGCAGTTTGTCTGCATTAGTTGACCACGCCCTCGTGTCCGCTGGGCACGGCCCCGTGTGCAGAAGCGTATCTGTACTATCAAGATTTGCTTGGATTATGTGAATCTTAGCGTTGACCACGGTGGTGTTGAGCTGGGCACGCCCCCGTGTTGGGAAATAGAAGCTTCTACAACTTTGTTTTTCTGCAGACACTTGGGCACGCCCCCGTGTCCGCTGGGCACGGGGCGTATTCAGCCTTCTGATCTCTTGTTTTTGCTTGGGAAGATGCTGTCGAGGGGTCGGGCATGCCACGTTTATTCCTCTTCTTGTATTTATGTTAGATTTAGCTGTATTTTTGCTTCTTTTGTTCATTTGCGCTCATTTAATCCTGAAAATACAAAAGGAAGACAAAAGCACACTTTTTCCAACATTAGTACTGAAAAAGGGTTAGTTTTGTGCCTTATTTGATGTAATTTATATGTTGCATTTTACGCACATCATCTGCCTCGTTGTAAGTATTAAAACCCTGCTATTACCCTACACGATCGATTTAGGGCTCTGTAACGCATGTCAAGGCTCTGTCTGACTCAGTCGTTGGAGTTCTGTCTCGTGTTACACTCGATTGATTTAGGATTCCGTAATGTAGGTCAAGGTTCTGCCTGACTCAGTCATTGGAGTTCTGGCTCGAGTTGTACGGTTAATGTGATTTGGGTTATTTTACTAACATGTGTGCATTGTTTAATGTTAATAGATAATAACCAGGAGAATCACCAGGAAGCTATAGTAGTATCACCTAAATCTACAATGTGAGTACATCTTGCTTTTTCTCACTATTTGTGAGTACATTCTCTTTTTGTAAATCTTTTTGTGAGTCAAAATGTTTTACCAAAACAACAAATGTTTTAAATTACACTTAACAGTAATTGAGTATTTGTGATTCTACAATTACTGCTGGTATGTTGGGGTTTTGTATACAAAATGTGAAAGACGTTACCATTGGACAATGAGATAGCCAATGAGTAATATGACCCACAAGTCAGGTGTTGACAATAATGAATGAGTAATTGAGTAGATATAAGGAAATGTAATTGTGGATGCCCTTAATTCTGTGAAGTTATAAAACTGTTTTGATTAAACTGGGATGCACTCGCCAGTATTTCTTGCTGATAAAATCTTTTTAAAACGCGTTTCAGGTAACAAAATGTGAAAGCCAATAGAAGCCAGCTGGAGAGCACTGAAGGATTGGAAAAGTGGCTATAAAAGTTACCTAAAAATGAGTTTTTATTTTTAATAATTAGGGTTTATCCCTACAAATGTATTGTCAAATGAACTTGGGTTCTATCCCAATGATTTATTATTATAAAAAGTTTGGTGTTCAAACTCTGATAAAAATATTTCCTAACTACGGTCCTGAGGTATTCCGCTGCTAAATTAATAAACACCGATACCACTGATCTAGATATCGCGGCGCCCGCTCCCGGGGTAGGGGTCGGGGATTGCGACAGAGAGTGATATCAGAGCTACAACCACTGGTTTAAGCCAAAGAAGTGTTCTGCTGACATTTAAATTTTAAATTCTGTGTTAGGAAATAACTTATGTGATTACATATTGTTTTGTGTTATTTGACTATTTGTTAGTTTACAGTATGAGTGAGCAAGGAACTTCGGACGCTTATCGTCACTTAGATAGTTAACCAAAAGATGAGGGAACATCATCTCAACTTAATCCCTCAGGATACTCAGCCGATACTGAGGAAGGGATATTTATATTTAAGGCACAGTCTGAGGAACCCTTTACTACTAAAAAGAGAGGTTGGTTTAATAGAGGAGCACATGAGAGAAGAAAGAGAATGAAGAAGTTACATCAACAGAGAGCGATAGTCAGAGCTAATAGGCAAGCAAATGCACAAACTCAGGAGACAGTTAATAGATCACCTTGGGAAGAGGAACTAGATAGACAGCTAGCTGATTTCCATATGTTAGCCACTACAGCAGTAGACTCTACCCTAAACCAAATAGCTGAACCGCCACTATTACCTTTATTTCCAGACCAACAAATGCTAGAACCCAACCAAGCAAACCAATTCCCGATACCTGCATTTGACCCCAACGAGTTACCTAGAATCCCAACCCCACACCCTTTAGAATATGATCCATGGTTTGACGACAATAGGTCGTACTCAACCCTATATACTCCCAAAGAACCAATGCCTTTAGAACGTGATCCGTAGTGGGATGATGATAGAACATTTTTTTGAAATGAATAGCGCAGACCCTTACGAGGAACCCGTACCTCATCCTAACCCAGTAGACCCGCCAATCAGTCGAAAATGTGTGTAGGAACTCCATCGGTATGGTGAAAATTTAGTAAATGAAGGGAACCGAATTCGAGAGATAGGAGAGAAACTAGTTTGGAAATATGATGAACAGGAAATGCAGTACTGGATAAACGACACCTAGAAAATGCCTAGACATATGTGTAATTTTGTATTTTGATAAAAAAAATAGATAGACTAAAATAGATACGGATGCATAACTACTAGTATATTTGATTTCCAGTTGTAGTTTGTAATAGACGCATATATATAGAAAGAGTAAAAGTCGCAATGATCGACATTTTTGATGAACTTGTTTTTGTGATTGTGTATAAATAATTGTACTAAATTTATTCTGTGATAATTAATACTTGATTAATATTCACAATTCAGATGGACAACGAAGTAAATCAGGAAAACCAGAATAATGAGAATAACGGAAACCAAATAGATAACAGTGCCATCCAACATATAGTAGCACAAGGAATTATAGATGCTATGCCTTATATTATCAAGACTGTTAAAGAAGCAGAAAATAAAAAATCTGCTAATGGAAGTAAACGCCAACACACTGAACCAAGTCATAGTGTGAATGATAATAACGGACCAATAATCCAAGCTCCAATTCCTAAAAGAAGAAGAACCGCTTGTCACGGTTGTTCTTATAAAGAATTCTCGGCCTGCTGTGACAACTCGTAATTTCGAGGTTAGAACCTTTCGTTTTCGTATTTATAAATCGAGTCTTATTCTTATTTTATTTGACGAGTTAATTATACTTGACTAAATTCTATTATAAATTCATATTGTGCAAGCGATAAATTAGAAACCAAATCCTTATTCTTTTAAACCGACTCGAATCGTTTGAATTGAAACACATGTTCCACTTGTCAAATTAACCCACTCGCGTAACTCGAAACTTATGAGGCCCGAACCATAGCACGAATATTACACATTTATATTAGTTGACTAATTGTATACTTATATTTAGTTGATTGTTTGATGTAAAAAAAAAACAATAATAATATATATTCATTCATCTTGACAATACATAAGATGACACTTAGTGTGCATTTTATGAACCCAACGTGGCTTTATTATATTTATATGACATTGATGGATGTCATGGTATTTATTTGTTTACTGCATTTTACATGAGAAAACAAAACAAGTCATCATTGTCGGTCATATATATATATATAGGGTAAGGTCCATGCGAGAACCACCCTTATTGCGAGAAACGCGAGAACCAATGTGAACACAAAATAAAATCTAAAAAAAATCAAAAAAACACTCAAAATTTTTTTTTTATTTTTTTTAATATTTTTTAATAAAAAATCGCTATATTTCGTTACCATAAAAAAAAAAAAAAAAAAAAAACTTTTTTTTTCGAGTAACAGTTATCCATGCACATGTGCATATGTATCATTACTTCAACAAATTCGGTAATACGTTATCAGGAATAGACAATTGCACTTTAATTTACAATACCATTAGTAATACACTACTTTTTACATTACCAATATTCAAAATGCACATGTGCATAATTAGGTATAACCATGATATAACGTGTTTTGGTACAAAAAGTTTGTGATTTTGAATGGAGAATTAGGCCCATATACATGTTTTTTGGTTAGTTATATCTAGTGGTTGATGGTTTGGTTATAGTTGTCAATTTTTTATGTAATATGTTGATTGGATGGTATAAATGGTGTTTACATACATGTAATAAAGTGAAAATATTGTTAATGGTATTGTATTATGGATGGTAGGAGGTAATGGTATTGTATTATGGATGGTAGGAGGTAATGGTAGTGTATTATAGATGGTATGATAGATGAAAGGGAAAGTGTATTCAAAGTGGTGTACCAAAACACCTTATTTCATGTTGATACATATAAATGCACATGTGCATTTCTAATAATGGTAATGTAAAAAGTAGTGTATTACATATGGTAGTGTAAATAAAAGTGCAATTGTCTAATATATGTAATGAATTGCGGAATTTGTCAAAGAAATGACAAAAATGCACATGTGCATGCTTGTGTATTATGGATGGAATGATAGATGAAAGAGAAAGCAGTGTACCAAAACACCTTATATCCTGTTGATACATATAGATGCACATGTGCATTTCTAACATTGTTAACGTAAAAAGTAGTGTATTACACGTGGTAGTGTAAATGAAAGTGCAATTGACTATTATTTGTAATGAATTACGGAATTTGACAAAGAAACGATACATATGCACATGTGCATGGATAACTGTTACTCGAATTTTTATTTTTATTTTTTTGAAAATTTTTTTTTATTAACAAAATATTGCGATTTTTTCAAAAAAAATAGAAAAAAAAAAAAAAAATTTGGGCGTTTTTTAGATTTTTTTAGGAATTACTGTTTGTGTTCACACTGGTTCTCGCGGTTCTCGCAATAAAGGGTGGTTCCTAACGGATCTTTGTCCTATATATATATATATATATCATGATTGTGTTAAAGATTAATATGTGTTTTGGGATCAAGTGGTATTACTACAGTGTAGATTATGATATAAATATACAATGTGCAGCCACACCGCATTCTTCTTGTTCCCATATTCACACCCAACCCCCCAAGCCCAAACAAACCCCACTATTATTTTTACTAGTAATTTTTGGCCCACATATAATTCTCAAACCGCCCCACATCCCCTATATCTTTATCTATTTATGTATTTTGCATGACCCTTACATCTCTCATCAAACCCTAAAACCATATATGGTTCTTTCTACTCGTTTGCCTTCTGTTGATGTTAAAGTGAAGCTTAAGGCTTCAAGTTTCCAAGTCTAGGCCATTGAAACCCCTTGTGATCGCTAGGACATGATTGACCAACCCTGAGGGTTAGTTATTTTTAAGAGTTCAACCGAGCAACCAAAGGTGAGTTCACACTTTCTATAAGGCATGAGATTCCCGGTGGTTGGGAATGGGTAAAGGATTTAATTAGAAACTGCGTGATCTCCTGGTTTGGAACACGTACCACATCCTCTTTATTGAAGGGTGATAACGTGTACTAAGGATTTAATCAGAACCTGCGTGATCTCCTGGTTTGGGGGCACGTACCACATCCTCTTTATTGCCAAGGATATGGCAGATGATGCAGAAGGTGTACGAGTCACGGTTGGACCTTAGTACTACATTTCACCCTCAGACGGACGGCCAGAGCAAACGAACGATACATGCTTTGGTAGACTCGCTATGTGCTTGTATGATAAACTTTGATGAAAAGATGGATTACTCACTAGCCCTTAGTGGAGTTTTTCTACAATAATATTTATCACAACACTGTTTAGGTCACTTCGTGTTAAGCTTTATAGGAACGTAAGTATCGGTCCCCCTTCGTTATGGGCGGAGACCGGAGATAAACGATTTACTGTCCCAAATTGATTCAGGAAAACTATAGGCAAGATCGTTCAGATATGTGATCATATCAAGACAGCACGCAGTATATAGAAAGGTTACACCGACAAGCGGTGGAAACCATTGGAAATTGAGATAAGAAGTATGGTGTTAATGAGAGATTCGCCTTGGGAAGGCGTGGTATGATTTGGAAAGCGTGGGAGGTTGGACCCACGGTATATTAGACCTTTCAAGATCCTGGAAAGGATCAGGACCATTGTTCACAAGCTGAAACTTCCAGAGAAATTAAGCAGTGATCACGACACGTTCCACGTGTCTAGTCTTTAGAGGAGTCTGACTCTAGGAACAGTCGTTATTCCCGCAAACAAGATTCACGTCAACGACAAACTCCAATTTATTAAGGAACCCGTTAAGGTTGCGGACTGGCAGTCCACCAAACACGGAGAAGTCGTAATTGATTTGTTAGAGTTCGTTGGAATTCATATCATGGCCCAGAGTTATTTGGGAACATGAAGACCAATTTAAACATAAGTGACCACATCTGATTCACAACTCTCCTGCGACCAATGGCATCGTTTGAATTTCGGGACGAAATTCTTTTAACGGGGGGAGAATGTGACAACTGGCACTTTTCCGTACATTCTGTACAATAATTGAATAGTAATCTATGCTTTAATAACTGTGCATGGTATAGTTTACAAGACGAATGAATTTCTGATTACTGTTATATACATACAACGTCATTTCATGTTGCAAGACTTTTATCATTACTACATGCAACACGATATAGTTCTATTAATGCACAGAACAGAATTGACATAGTTATCAGACAAACTAAAAGTACTGACGGGAGTTCAGTACTTAGACAGACATGATGTTAAGGCACACAATAAGCCCCAGGACCAAGTGATACACTAGTATAGTGTGTAGGAATGTAGGGATTACAAAACTGCCTTCCTAGTGATGACATAGATACCGGAAAGTGCCAGAAACACACTAAAACTGCAGAATTCTGCAGTAAATAAACAAATTCAGCAATAAATTAGCTTTTAACATCTAAATATAATGTAGAAAAGTGGTTTAATGGTCCAGAATACTTTCCTAAGTGTCGGGAATCGAAACTGTCAAAAAAGACTACATAAAGCACACTAAACTGCGCAATTTAGCACTTTAACGAACAGTAACAAAACGATCAACCGAACACTACCCGAAACATCAAATTTTTGCTAGAAGCATTGTTTTTATGTTACGAAGCTAGTTATGGTCACCGAACATCATATTACATCTCATAAACATTAAATACATAAAATACCTAACTAGCACCATTGAATCCTAACTAAATCAAGTAACTTACCATTACAAGTTACACTTTACCCCTCCCCCCCCCCCCACACTCTATGGCTGGTTACAAGGGTGGGTCCCACTTGGGATTTATCTTGTATATTTTATTAGATTGTGTTTAGGAATATACCAACAATATGGCATATGCGTTCCTTAATGGTGGAAGTAATCTCTTTATAACCCCAAGATCATAAACATAACCTCCTAACACTTGCAACTCACCACCACTCCTTCTTCTTCCCTTCACTACCTACGGCCAAGAACCCCCACACACCAACATTCATTTTCAACTAAAACTCAACCATTCCAAGGTGATTTTAAGGTGTCTTGGGTCTATCTAAGAAGGTTGCAAGCAACAAAACTTGAAAGACCTTCACCATTTGCTTTTATCCACTTGTTTTCTACACTTGATCATCCCTAGCCTTGTGCTAGTGGTAAGAATCTTGATCTTGGTAGTTTACTTCTATTTTAAGTGGTTAAAAGGAGAAACATAATCATAAACATGAAGAACACTGAGAATCATAAGAAGTAAACATGAACATAAGCTTAAAATGTGAAGAAATCTTGACGAATATGAGTTGTTATGCTTGATGATTGTTGATTGCTTATGAAAAAGATGTTGATCATCATATGATCTTTCTAGATCATGATTAAAAACATAATCTAGCGAGATGAGATGATGAACATGTTAGGGATTCATGGATCATGCACACATAAAGCATGAACTTGAAAGGATAAAGTTGTTTCTTGAAAAATAATGATCAAAGTAAGTTGTTAATCATGTAGATCTAAGAATTTCATGAATGATTTCTAAATAAACCAAGTTAAAAATATAAGTTTTACTAAATCTTGGTTCTTACATAAACAAACCTTAGTTTTAGTGGGTAACACAGTGTAGAAACACTTGTGTAACAATAAAATTTCACAAAGAAACATTTTTAGAAATGATGATCACAAGTTGTAAAGGTCCATATTCTTTAAAAATGAAGTTTTTAAAGAACTAATCACACTTTAAAGGATAACAAGGCTTACTAATGACACTAGTAAGTTACTACAAATTTTTACAAATATTCAAGTTCATGAAGTAGTAGATTATACTTGTTTTGGCAAAGTTGGTAAGTGTAAGTTGTTTATTGTTGAATGATGATTGATTGTGTTGATTTTTTTACAAAAGAAAATGATATGCTTGAAAGCATGGAAACCTCCATTTTTTGGGGAAACTATGGCAAAATTTTCTAAAAATTTAAACACTTAGAAAAATATTTCTAAACAAGCACTTGCAAGTGTATTTTCAACCATAAATTGTTACATAAACTTTGCCATAATTTTTTGTTACTAAAATATAAATATTAGAGGTTGGTTTTTATAAATAAAAGTGACTAAGTACGTATTTAGGAAATATATATTTAGAAGACACCATGTGTGTGATTATTTGTATATTTTGTGTATTTGTTATATCATTTTGGGACATGAAATAATATAATACATCAAAATACCAAGAATTACAATCCAAAATATTACCAAAATTCCAAGGAATAAATATACAAGTTATACACAAAATATTGGTAAAACCGAACTAAGGAATATAACTCACAAAAATATTCCGGAAAATTTATTCACAAGTATATTTTTGGTAAATAATATTTTGGACACTAAGAGAACAAAATATGATTATTACAATTATTACGAAATTATATCATATTTCGACAAGGAGAAAATATATTATTTTTGGAAAGTAAAAATATATATTTTCTTGAAATTATTGGAAAGTGTATTATTTTTTAAAGGAATATATATTTTCTCAAACAAACATGAAATACATTATTTTTGGGAGAAAATGTATTTTCTTAAGTAAACTTGAGATTTATTATTTTTGGAAGAAAGATGGATTCTTAAATATTTTCTAAGTTAGACTTGGAAATATATTATTTTATTTTTGAGATTTACAAATATTTTTTCCTAAGGAAAAATTATGAATAATTTTTCTAAAGTAATACTTCTTAAATATATATTTTGGAAATATATATTAATGTATTTTCACTAGAGATATTATTTCGGAAAAATTAATACAAAAATATATGAATACTTAACAATCACATGAAAATACGTATTCTCGTACGTATAAATGCACTTCGGAATACGATCCCAATCCATGGCAAAAATATACAAGTATGAGAATACGAATACAAATACACCCATCCTTGGGAAGGAAATACATGTATAGATACGTGAAAGGTATCAAGTTAAAATATATTGTCTTAACAATTATTCCAAAATTTAATAAATATAATTTAAGTTAAAATATTTATTATTTTAACAAATAATTATATAACTTCGAATAATATTGAAGACACAAAGATACGTAACTCAAAGACACTAAGGTGCTGTTTGTTTTTTCTACGGGAAAAGGTCTGCAGTCTGCGGACCACATCTGCAGGCATCTGCAGGAGAAGAGGAGGACCAAATGTCTGCAGTCTGCAACGAGAAGAGGGTTTGTTTTTTTACATAAAAACCTCTTCACACCACCACAACCATAGACCTTCTCCTCTCTCTTCTCTCTCTCTCTGCCATCTACCACCACCACCATAACCATCCGCCACCACCACGTCGGCCACCACCACCGCCATCAAAACCCACCACCACCGCCGATCTCTCTCTTCTTTCCCTCTCTCTCTCCTGCCGCCCCCCCTCTCTATGGTCTCTCTCTCTTCGTTCCACCACCGCCATCAAAACCCACCACCACCGCCGCCCCCTCTCTCTCTACGATCTCTCTCTCTCTTCGTTCCACCACCGCCATCAAAACCCACCACCACCGCAGATTTAGGGTTTCGATTTAGGGTTTTGTTTGCGATCGATGTTGATGATGATGAGGGTTTTCGATTTGGGGGTTTTGTTTGCGATGTTGATGATGATGAGGGTTTTGTTTTCGATTTGGAGGTGGTGGCGGAGCAAGGGCTGGAGCGGCGGAGCAGGGCTGGAGCGGCGGAGGTGGTGGCGGAGTGGAGGTGGAGCAGATGGTGTCGGAGAATGCAGGTCTGTTTTGGCAGAGAGAAGAAGTTGGAAGAAGTGGGAAGAGGTTGGGACATGTCTGCTTGGGGAAGAGGTGGGGAAGACCTTTTTGGTGAGAAATGCTTCCGGAAAACAAACAAGCTGCAGACATCAAACTTCTGCGCGCGTCTGTGCGACGCAGACATAAGTGGCCAGAAGCACTTCTGGCCAAAAAAACAAACACCACCTAATTAATACTAAGTCAAGGCACGTCCCGCTCGTCTAATAGACAGTAGTACGTTGTAGGTAGTCATGCACACTAGTAGCAGCTTGAGTTACGTCGTATTGAAGAACGCAAAACAGTGAGTTCATGTCCCCCTTTTCACTCCAACTGTTTTTTGTTTTATAACTCTCGGGGGTGGAATACATGTTACGAATGTTTAAACGGTATGAAATGAACTGTTAGATCATGTGAGCATAGATTAAATTTGAAATGCCATTAATTCTTAATTAGGGACGAAGGTTAGATCTAACGGGTACGGCCGAACCCCACTAATGGTACTTATGTGACCACTTGAGTGCTTCAGTGTCCCGGTCGAGGTAAATCGACAGAATGTGACACCCGACCTCTCAGGCCGTACCGGACAATAGTAATCTGTGTAGTGAACATATAACATGACTATTTGTGATTGACTGTGATGTTAATATATGATATTTGATGTGTTGGTAAATTTAGATGTCTGTGAAAATTATGTTGGCAAAGATAAAACTAACGCTTATCGCGTAACGTTTAAAATGCGAAACGAACGTCGGTGACCACCCGATCAGCGTTAAAATCCTAAAAATAGCCTGTTAGGATTAGAATAATAATTTTAATCATATTCGTGTGGAAAAATAATTTAAAACGCTAAGAAACTCTATTTTTCGAGTTTGAGCGTGTACCGCGCAATATTGTGCGAATTAAACAAAATACTGTCAACACAGACAGTCAAGGCAACTGGTAATTATTTCAGTAATAATTTTGAGTGATTATTTTTATAGAACAATAAAAATAATTTAAAACGCACTAAAACGGGATTAAAACGCTAGATAAAATACCCGGTAATCAGTAAAATACATGTTTTTGAGCTAATTTACATATAATATCTATATGTATACATATATGTTGTGAGAGAATGAGGGGTGGCGGCAATGTGGGCTGCACACAACCTCTTGATTGTTGTGTTATGGACACATGTCCTTACATAGATAATTATGATGATGATTAATCTTGGTTCATGAATCATATACACTTCACAATTCCAAGAATACATTTCAAAAACCTCCCCCTCTCTTCCCTTGAACACTCACGGCCGAACACCCCTTTAACACACAACCATTTCATTTTCAAAATCAAATCTTGAAGAATCATGTCCATTTCAAAGTGATTTCAAGCTTTCAAGAAGGTTTTGAAGTGATTTCAAGGAGATTGGAGCAAGAACAAGGCTTCACATCATCATAAATCTTAAAACCCACTAAGAATCTTGAAGGTATAACATATTTTCTTTTCAATCTTGCTCTTGATTCAAGGTGATAAAGATGATAGTGAAAGTTTCTCTTGTTCTTGAATCTAAACATAAACTTGAAAATTTCAAACAAATGAGTTTTAAATAAAATATAAATGGGTGTATGCATGTATCTATATATGGCCGAGAATGGTGTGTGTATATGTGTATATTGTGTTTTGAATTTTTGATGAAAGATTTCTTGGTTGTTTAATTTCTTGAAAAATAAGATGATTAAAGGAATTATTAGTTGTCAAACAAGAATGTTCTAAAGAGATTAGAGATTTGAAAGCGAAATATTGAAAAGTGAAATTTTGGAAGTATATGTGTGTATAAATTTCGTATATATATGTATGTATATGTGTATGCATGTATGTTAAAGTTGTTGTGTAATCATAAAAGTAAAGAATCTAAGTATGAATGAACATGAATGATTAAAGTGTTATGTATTATATTTGAAAGAATAATATGTTAGTAAGGTTTTGAAGTATTGAGATCATATTAGATGATAAAATTATGATATGAGCATAGTAGATGTATATACTTAGACATGCATGATGATATATGATCTTAAAAAGATTATTTAAGTATGACTGAGTAAAAATCAGTTATGAGCAGATTATAAACACTAAAATGAAGTCATTTTAAAGTGTTTAGTGACTTATAACTTTGTCATAATGTTTGCTAGCTTTGCATGTTGTACATGGTGCATTAAAAGTTGTAAAATACGTGAAATCGCATGATTTATGTGACTTATACAAAAACTGCACTAATCTGATTATAACTATTATTTTAATCAGTAAATAACATGTATTGTGTTAAAATATCAAGTCGTTTTGAGTTGGGATGATTATAGTAACGTTTAACGCAAAACTATGCGTTAAAACGGTCAAAAATCGGCTTTTCGAGTGATTTTTGTAAAACTGATTTAGATCAGTAAATAAACTGATGTTTTTAGTTTAAATAAGTATTTTAACTAATTTTAAGTTTACTTGGTGTTTGGTTGGTCATACGTGACTTCCGACGCCCAAAAAACGTTACCGAATCGCTAAAATACGCATTTTTCTTTGTACACTAGTGTGGGTAAAATTTTGGGTAAACTTTATGTGGAAAAATGTGTCATGTAATTTAAATATAAGAATATGAAAATAGTTAAGTTTTTTAACATAATGTTAGAAATCTAGCTTACGCATGTATGCATGTACGTTTTGTGCGGTAGAAACAGTGAAAATTGTGTTAGACGTGAAACTTGTTTGCCGAGCATGAAATTTGATACATATATGATATTTTATGTATATTTGCTTTAAAAATAACAAAATAGATAAGTTAGTAATATTTCGTGTGTTTCGGGGTTAAATTATATGAACGTTTATGTATATATATTACGACGCACAAATCGTAGATATATTGCGTATAAACGGGAAAAGTTAACGGAGTTACACAATAATGGTCACCCATAAAATCGTTCAAGTCGCAAAATCATAAAAATATTTATATGCACTCATGTATATATTAACGTGCCAACATAATCCAAAAATAACAACTTTTCGAGATAATCTCAAAGTTATGTGATAATTCTAAGAAACGGAGAAACTTAGGATTTTTTGTGTTATGCATATTGATTTAAAATCGTTCCTATATTAGGACGTGTAGAAAATGAATCTCTGGGATTGCGCTATTTAAAATACGCACCCAAAGGTGAGTGTCACTAAATCCCTCTTTTTACTGCTTTGCATATATTTTGGGGGTAGAACAAGTTAATAAAAGGGTTTAATAATGTTTTCGAAATAAAACATACCTTTTAATATAAAATATATATTTTCGTTGCAGATATATGAGATTTGATAAGTCATACGTTTCAAAGTAAAACGTTTTTGATGAATGAATATTGAAAGTACGGTATTTCCTAAGCGAAACATGACCGTACAGTTGGGGACGAATTCTGGACTGGGTCTCAAATAATGGAGTATTAGGGGAATTCATACAACGTCATGTATTAAATTGTCATATTAGTAGGGTATATATATTGTACGTGAGGCAGACATCATATTGTTCTCAAAGAGGACCCTGCACCCTTAATGTCATTTAATCATTTAAGTATTGCATGCGTTGAATTATTGGTAGATCTATAGGGTTGACAACCCCGTCGTGATCGGTCGCCCCATGTCAAGTCAAATGACGAATTTAAATTCTGTTTATTGTCTAGCTTTGATTATCCCTGAATGGTTAATATATAGTTCGTATCGTCTAGCTAACATACGAGTCTGAAAGTTGACGCAATAATTTAATTTACAAAACCTGGGCAATATATATATTACAGTTGTCGGATTGATGAACCGACGGAAGACCCATGGATTTTATTAAGGAAGTAAAACGGACTTTCAAAATTATATGGATGTTTTCAAATAAACACCTAAACAGAAAGTTTTCCTTGGACTAAAATTGTGTGTAAGTGAATATGTGAACTCACCTTCCTTTGTGTTGACACTTGATTTTTAACGTGTTCTACAGGTACTTGAGTTCGGCTTCGGGAAATCATGGCGTATCTTGTGTTTGATGATGCATGTTGTTTTGCTTAAATATGTTGGACAACTTTTAAACTATCTGGGACGTTTGTAATAAGATCCACGAGGATCAAAACAACTTAACTTATGTGGTTGTGTCGTGACTTTAAAATGTAATGTATAATACTTATGTTTTAAAATATGTCAAAATGTCCAACAAATGAATGCATCGTCCGACAAGGTATAAATGGGCACCAACTTCCGTCACCACTACGTTTTATATTCCGCTGAGACTTTTTTGGGGTGTGATAGAAGTTGGTATCAGAGCCATTGGTTGTTAGCGAACTAGATGTTTTCGGGGAAAACACTAGACTTCAACCGGAGAATTTTGAAATGTAAAGTCCAAAATTCTCGAAGCCAAGATTTTTAAATAAACATAGAAAGTATTTTATCATGTATGAAAACCATTGTGTTTTATGTGCATACGTGATTTTCTGTTTATATGACCTTATTTGTTACTGTTTATGTTGATTACGCATTACTTGTACGATTATATGTGTGTCACAGATGTCACACAAACACGAGGTCATCAAGATCCACGACTCAGGTTACGAGCCAGATTTCGAGACTTCACCCAGACCTACGCTGCCTGAGACACCTATCACGGCCCCACAGATTATTGGTACTACTGAGCTTACCTCATCTTTCCACGTCAATCCTACTACTTTTGCCAGCTAAGGAGACTCCCGATGCACTTTCGCTAGCAACGGGTGGATAGATGATGATGATGTACCTCTCTCAATCCATGAGAAAGGACGATCATCTGGCACTGTACCAGTTATCGATGACGTGATCAGGAGTGTCCCTACTGACGGAGGATCTTCTAGTATCGCACCAGTGGTGGACGCCACTATCGTCACGGCTCAACCCTTAGAGCCATCAGTTGTCCCACCTGCTGCTGTGATCGAGCCAGCTACTGAGATCCCTCTGCTTGTTTTGTCTGAGTCTTCTTTGCCTGTTTTAGAGTCAAGCACTTCTTCTATGCCGCTGTTAATTTATTATCGTTGTAGAAAGAGGATTAGGCCCACTGGAGATAGGGTAGATCGATATTGCCAATGTGATCGACAGCTCGCCGCCTTGAGCAAAGAC
Organism: Helianthus tuberosus; assembly: GCA_030545235.1. NCBI lineage: Eukaryota > Viridiplantae > Streptophyta > Magnoliopsida > Asterales > Asteraceae > Helianthus > Helianthus tuberosus. Next base: position 3,066,922 of record CM060399.1, read on the forward strand.
CTAGACATAGCCAAAGGAAAGGCGAAGTACGTTGAGGGACATATGGAATCTGTCATGGCAATCAGTGGTTGTGCTGCTGATCAACTGGTAAGATATGCTTCTTGACCTTTTCTTGATGAAGCGCTGTCCTGGTGGAACTCGCAAGTTCAAATTTTGGGTGAAGACGCTGCCTACGGTCTGACCTGGAACGAACTTAAAGAGATGCTCCTGAAAGAGTACTGCCCGCGCAGTGAAATTCAGAAAATTGAGACAGACTTCTGGAACCTAACCATGGAAGGTCTGAATGTCAGAGCTTACACTTCTCGTTTTAACGACTTGGCGATGTTAGTTCCACGAATGGTTACTCCTGAATATGTAAAGGTAGAAAGGTGTATCTGGGGATTGTCGCCACGGATTCGCAGTATGGTTACATCCGCGAAACCTACCACCTACCTAGTGGCTACTACATTGGCAAAATCATTAGCCGATGACGCTGCTCGCAAAGGTAGTCTTAATAAAAGGAGGAAACCGGGAAGTCATCGGGCAAGGCCAAAGCAGACGCGAAATCTGAACGGTCAGGGCGTTTTGAGTCTAAGACAGAAGTTACGAAGAGGCGCAAGTCCGAGAGCTCGAGGAAGGAGACTGAAGAGAAGCGCGACAGGAAACATAGCTCGAAGAAGGCATATGCAGCAAGTTCTAGTGGTACTAGAAAGGATGGCACCAGAGATAGCCGAGGCGGATCTGAGAGAAAGACTCGTGAGGAAGGACATAAGAAATGTAACCGATGCTGACGAATTGGGCATGCTACTCGCGAATGCTATGCCAAAAGTACTGTGGAAGGAACGAAGATTGAAGGATATTTCCAGTACGGAGAATAAGGACATTTCAAGAAGGATTGTCCCAAGGCGGGATGACAGAATGCCAGGGGTAGAGCGTTCGAGCTAAATGCTGGGAAGGCAGGTGATGATCCTACTGTTGTCACTGGTATGTTTTTGATCAATAACCATTCCGCGTTCGTACTTTTTGATACTGGAGCTGACTTGAGTTTTGTCTCAAAAAACTTTGAACCATTCCTGTGTTCACCTACAAGTATGCTAAATAAGAAGTACTTGAAAGAACTTGCAAATGGTAAACTAATAGAAACTAGCGAAGTCGTACACGACTGTAGTATTCTGTTAGGCGATCATAAATTTAGTATTGATTTACTACCAGTGGAGTTGGGAAGTTTCGATGTAGTTGTGGGGATGGATTGGCTGTCGAAGAACAAAGCGGAGATTGTTTGCTCGGAGAAGCAAGTACGGATACCTCGTCCTAGTGATGGCGAAGTGATATTGGTCCATGGAGATCGTTCGAGTCGTGTGTCAAGTGTTGTCGGTGTTATGAAGATTGTCAAGTTGTTGCGGAAAGGGTATCCTGCGTTCTTAGTTAACGTGATGGATACAAAGGCCGAAAGTAGGAAGATCGAGGAGATTCCTATTGTTCGTGATTATCCAAAACTTTTTCCTGAAGACTTTCCTGGATTACCCCTTGCGAGACAGATTGAGTTCCGAATCGACCTGGTACCCGGTGCTGCACCAATTGCAAAATCTCCCTATAGATTGGCACCCTCTGAAATGAAAGAAATGTCGAACCATCTTCAAGAGCTACTAGATAAAGGTTTCATCAGACCAAGTTATTCACCTTGGGGTGCGCCTGTTCTATTCGTGAAGAAGAAAGATGGATCCTTCAGGATGTCTATAGATTACAGGGAACTGAACAAGTTAACTATCAAGAATCGATATCCTTTACCGAGGATTGATGATCTGTTTGACCAGCTTCAGGGATCCAACTACTACTCGAAGATAGATCTGCGTTTAGGCTATCATCAGTTGAAGGTTGCTGACGAAGACATTCCAAAGACAGCCTTTCGAACACGATATGACCATTATGAGTTCCTAGTCATGCCCTTTGGTTTAACTAATGCGCCAGCTGTGTTCATGGATCTTATGAACAGGGTATGCAAACCCTACTTGGACAAATTCGTGATAGTATTCATCGACGATATACTTTTTTATTCACGAACCAAAGAAGATCATGAGCATCATTTGAGGTTAATTTTGGAGTTGCTGAAGGTAGAGAAGCTGTATGCCAAGTTCTCTAAATGTGAGTTTTGGATTCGAGAAGTTCATTTTCTAGGACATGTCATAAATGAGAAAGGTATACACGTAGATCCATCTAAGATCGAAGCAATAAAGAATTGGGAAGTGCCAAAGACTCAGTCAGAGGTGCGACAATTCTTAGGGCTTGCTGGGTATTACCGAAGGTTCATTGAGAACTTCTCCAGAATAGCGCAGCCATTGACGCTATTAACCCAGAAGGAGAGGAAGTTTAACTGGACGGAGAAGCAGGAGAAAGCTTTTCAGTCATTGAAGGAAAAGCTCTGCAGTGCACCTATTCTTTCCGTTCCTAAGGGAAGTGATGATTTCATTGTTTACTATGATGCTTCACGTTTGGGTCTTGGATGCGTTTTAATGCAAATAGACAAAGTGATAGCCTATGGGTCCAGACAATTGAAAGTGCACGAGAAGGATTGCACAACACATGATTTGGAGCTTGGAGCTGTTGTGTTTGCTTTAAAGATCTAGAGACACTACTTGTATGGCACGAAGTGTATGATTTACACGGACCATAAGAGCCTCTAGCACATCTTCGATCAGAAGGAGCTCAATATGCGACAACGATGTTGGGTGGAGTTACTCATCGATTATGAATGTGATATCCGTTATCACCCAGGGAAAGCAAACGTTGTTGCAGATGCGCTCAGTAGGAAGGAGTGGGAAAAGCCTCTACATGTGCGTGCTTTGGGTTGGACCATACAAACGAGTTTGACCGATCGAATTCCTGATGCACAGCGGGAAGCTTTGAAAGATGATGATTTGAGAGGTGAAGGTTTGAAGGGCTTAGAATGTAAACTGATATCGAAAGAGGATGAAGTAATGTACTTCATGAACCGAGTCTGGGTTCCGCTTAAAGGTAACCTCCGTGAATTGGTTATGAACGAAGCTCATAAATCCAAGTATTCCATTCACCAAGGTTCTACCAAGATGTATTAGGACATTAAGGAGTTTTACTGGTGGTCGAAGATGAAGAGAGACATTGCGGCCTACGTGAGTAAATGTCTGACATGCTCTAAGGTTACGGTTGAGCACCAGAAGCCGTCTGGGCTTCTGCAGCAACTAGAGATTCCTAAGTGGAAATGGGAACATCATACGATGGACTTTATCACCAAGTTACCCCGTATATCGTGTGGACACAATATGATCTGGGTAGTTGTGGATCGATTGACAAAGTCTGCTCATTTCCTGGCATTTAAGGAAACAGACAATACGGAGAAGATATCGCAGTTGTACCTTAACGAGATTGTAGCCCGTCATGGAGTACCAGTGTCAATCATTTCGGATAGAGACGGACGATTTGAATCCAGATTTTGGCGACATCTCCAGAAATCGCTGGGTTCTAGTTTGGATATGAGTATTGCATATCATCCTCAGATGGATGGTCAGAGCGAAAGGACTATTCAGACGTTAAAGGATATGCTGAGAGCGTGTGCAATAGATTTCGGTGGAAGTTGGGATACTCATTTTCCCTTGGCAGAGTTTTCTTACAACAATAGTTACCACGCCACCATAAAAGCGGCTCCGTTTGAAGCCATGTATGGAAGGAAGTGTCGATCACCGCTCTGTTGGGCGGAAGTCGGCGAGAAGCATTTGACCGGACCCGAGATCATTCAGGAGACCACGGACAAGGTTTTCCAGATCAAGAATAGGTTGAAGGCTGTCGCGGATCGACAGAAGAGTTATGCAGATAACCAAAGTAAACCGCTGGAGTTTCAAGTTGGTGATAGAGTTATGCTGAAGGTATCTCCATGGAAGGGCGTTGCAACGTTTGGAAAAGGGGGAAAGTTGAGCCCGTGCTATATAGGTCCCTTCGAAGTCGTCTCTCGAGTTGGACCAGACGCGTATAGGCTCAAGTTGCCACATGAGTTGATTGGAGTCCATGACGTATTTCATGTCTCCAACCAGAAAAAGTGTCTGTCTGATGAGACACTAATTATACCCCCTGGAGAGGTTCTACTGGACAATAAACTGAGATTTATCGAAGAACCAGTGGAGGTTCTGGATCTGAAAACCCAGAAACTCAGGGGGAGTAAGATTGAGTTGGTCAAGGTCCGTTAGAATTCTAAGCGTGGACCCGAGTTCACCTGGGAGCGACAGGACCAAATGCAACAAAAATATCCTCACCTCTTCCCACCGAGTGCGAAAACGAAACCTGTAAAGTAGAATTTCGGGGACGAAATTCCCTAAACAGGGGGAGACTATGACACCTGGCCTCTCAGGCCGTACCGGACAATAGTAATCTTTGTAGTGAACATGTAATATGACTATTTGTGAATGACTGTGATGTTAATATATGATATTTGAAGTGTTGGTAAATTTAGATGTGTATGAAAATTATGTTGGCAACGATAAAACTAACGCTTATCGCGCAACGTTTAAAATGCGAAACGAACGTCGGTGACCACCCGATCAGTGTTAAATCCTAAAAAAAGCTTGTTATGATTAGAATAATAATTTTAATCATATCCGTGTGGAAAAATAATTTAAAACGCTAAGAAACTCTATTTTTCGAGTTTGAGAGCGTACCGTGCGATACTGCGCGAATTAAACAAAATACTGTCAACACAGCCAGTCAAGGCAACTGGTAATTATTTCAGTAAAAATTTTGAGTGATTATTTTTATAGAACGATAAAAATAATTTAAAACGCACTAAAACGAGATTAAAACGCTGGATAAAATACCCGGTAATCGGTAAAATACCTGTTTTTGAGCTAATTTACATATAATATCTATATGTATACATATATGTTGTGAGAGAATGAGGGGTGGCGGAATGTGGGCTGCCCACAACCTCTTGATTTTTGTGTTATGGACACATATCCTTACATAGATAATGATGATGATGATTAATCTTGGTTCATGCATCATATACACTTCACAATTCCAAGAATACATTTCAAAAACCACTCTCTCTCTCTTCCCTTGAACACTCACGGCCGAACACCCCCTTAACACACAACCATTTCATTTTCAAAATCAAATCTTGAAGAATCATGTCCATTTCAAGGTGATTTCAAGCTTTCAAGAAGGTTTAGAAGTGATTTCAAGGAGATTGGAGCAAGAACAAGGCTTCACATCATCATAAATCTTAAAACCCACTAAGAATGTTGAAGGTAAAACATATTTTCTTTTCAATCTTGCTCTTGATTCAAGGTGATGAAGATGATAGTGAAAGTTTCTCTTGTTCTTGAATCTAAACATAAACTTGAAAATTTCAAACAAATGAGTTTTGAATAAAATAAAAATGGGTGTATGCATGTATGTATATATGGCCGAGAATGGTGTGTGTATATTGTATTTTGAATTTTTGATGAAAGATTTCTTGGTTGTTTGATTTCTTGAAAAATAAGATGATTAAAGGAATTGTTAGTTGTCAAATAAGAATGTTCTAAAGAGATTAGAGATTTGAAAGTGAAATAGTGAAAAGTGAAATTTTGGAAGTATATGTGTGTATAAATTTCGTATATATATATGTATGTATATGTGTATGCATGTATGTTAAAGTTGTTGGGTAATCATAAAAGTAAAGAATCTAAGTATGAATGAACATGAATGATTGAAAAATTGAAGTGTTATGTATGATATTTGAAAGAATAATATGTTAGTAAGGTTTTGAAGTATTGAGATCATATTAGATGATAAAATTATGATATGAGCATATTAGATGTATATACTTAGACATGCATGATGATATATGATCTTAAAAAGATGATTTAAGTATGACTGAGTAAAAATCAGTTATGAGCAGATTATAAACACTAAAATGAAGTTATTTTAAAGTGTTTAGTGACTTATAACTTTGTCATAATGTTTGCTAGCTTTGCATGTTGTACATGGTGCATTAAAAGTTGTAAAATACGTGAAATCGCATGATTTATGTGACTTATACAAAAACTGCACTAATCTGATTATAACTATTATTTTAATCAGTAAATAACATGTATTGTGTTAAAATATCAAGTCGTTTTGAGTTGGGATGATTATAGTAACGTTTAACGCAAAACTATGCGTTAAAACGGTCAAAAATCGGCTTTTCGAGTGATTTTTGTAAAACTGATTTAGATCAGTAAATAAACTGATGTTTTTAGTTTAAAATAAGTATTTTAACTAATTTTAAGTTTACTTGGTGTTTGGTTGGTCATACGTGACTTCCGACGCCCAAAAACGTTACGAATCGCTAAAATACGCATTTTTCTATGTACACTAGTGTGGGTAAAATTTTGGGTAAACTTTATGTGGAAAAATGTGTCATGTAATTTAAATATAAGAATATGAAAATAGTTAAGTTTTTTAACATAATGTTAGAAATCTAGCTTACGCATGTATGCATGTACGTTTTGTGCGGTAGAAACAGTGAAAATTGTGTTAGACGTGAAACTTGTTTGCCGAGCATGAAATTTGATACATATATGATATTTTATGTATATTTGCTTTAAAAATAACAAAATAGATAAGTTAGTAATATTTCGCGTGTTTCGGTGTTAAATTATATGAACGTTTATGTATATATATTACGACGCGCAAATCGTAGATATATTGCGTATAAACGGGAAAAGTTAACGGAGTTACACAATAATGGTCACCCATAAAATCGTTCAAGTCGCAAAATCATAAAATTATATATATGGACTCATGTATATATTAACGTGCCAACATAATCCAAAAATAACAACTTTTCGAGATAATCTCAAAGTTATATGATAATTCTAAGAAACAGAGAAACTTAGGATTTTTTGTGTTATGCATATTGATTTAAAATCGTTCCTACATTAGGACGTGCAGAAAATCAATCTCTAGGATTGCGCTATTTAAAATACGCACCCAAAGGTGAGTGTCACTAAACCCCTCTTTTTACCGCTTTGTATATATTTTGGGGGTAGAACACGTCAATAACTGGGTTTAATAATGTTTTCGAAATAAAACATACCTTTTAATATAAAATATATATTTTCGTTGAAAATATATGATATTTGATAAGTCATACGTTTCAAAGTAAAACATTTTTGATGAATGAATATTGGAAGTACGGTATTTCCTAAGCGAAACATGACCGTACAGTTGGGGACGAATTCTGGACTGGGTCTCAAATAATGGAGTGTCAGGGGAATTCGTACAACGTCGTGTATTAAATTGTGATATTAGTAGGATATATATATTGTACGTGAGGCAGACATCATATTGTTCTCAAAGAGGACCCTGCGCCCTTGATGTCGTTTAATCATTTAAGTATTGCACGCGATGAATTGTTGGTATATCTATCGGGTTGACAACCCCATCGTAACCGGTCGCCCCGTGTCAAGTCAAACACTGAATTTAAATTCTGTTTATTGTCTAGCTTTGATTATCCCTGCATGGTTAATATATAGTTCGTATCGTCTAGCTAACATACGAGTCTGAAAGTTGACGCAATAATTTAATATACAAAACCTGGGCAATATATATATTACAGTTGTCGGATTGATGAACCGACGGAAGGCCCATGGATTTTATTAAGGAAGTAAAACGGACTTTCAAAATTATATGGATGTTTTCAAATAAACACCTAAACAGAAAGTTTTCCTTGGACTAAAATTGTGTGTAAGTGAATATGTGAACTCACCTTCCTTTGTGTTGACACTTGATTTTTAACGTGTTCTACAGGTACTTGAGTTCGGCTTCGGGAAATCATGGCGTATCATGTGTTTGATAATGCATGTTGTTTTGCTTAAATATGTTGGACAACTTTTAAACTATCTGGGGCGTTTGTAATAAGATCCACGAGGATCAAAACAACATAACTTATGTGGTTGTATCGTGACTTTAAAATGTAATGTATAATACTCATGTTTTAAAATATGTCAAAATGTCCAACAAATGAGTGCATCGTCCGACAAGGTATAAATGGGCACCAACTTCCGTCACCACTACGTTTTATATTCCGTTGCGATGTTTATGGGGTGTGACACAAAAGTCAAGGTAAATTTTCATAGTCAAGGAAAATTGACATAGTCAAGGTAAATTGACATAGTCGAAGGGGAATTCGACATAGTCGAGGGAATCGACGAGGGTATATGCCTACTCATTTTGAGTGCTCCCTATGTCTTCACATGTTTTAATGTCCTTGCAAAACTTTAATTTGATCTGTTTATAAATGCTTTTCATACCTGTTTTCAAAGGAGTTTCTCAAAGGTTTACAGGCTCTTCAGTACTCATACAAAACGCATGAACTAGCTCAACTTTTGTTGATGTTTTCCAAAGTTACATGTATTTCATGTAACAAGTTGGATCTTGGGCGCTGGTGTTATTGGAAGTAAATTCCAAGTTTAGATGTCATCCACTTTTGTCTATTTGTAACTTAGTCGAAGGTTGTGTTTAAGAGTTAAATAAATGGTGTTTGTAATACTTGAAACTTAATGAATGGATGAACATCGTTTTGATCATATAGTTGTTTATTATGATTGAATGCAATGGTATTAAACAAGTCACACATCATACGCTTCCAAAAAGTTAGGGTGTGACACGAAGTTTAATGAAAATGGAAGTGATTTAGATGAAGATGAATGTTTGTGCTCCCTATGTCTTCACATGTTTTAATGTCCTTGCAAAACTTTAATTTGATCTGTTTATAAATGCTTTTCATACCTGTTTTCAAAGGAGTTTCTCAAAGGTTTACAGGCTCTTCAGTACTCATACAAAACGCATGAACTAGCTCAACTTTTGTTGATGTTTTCCAAAGTTACATGTATTTCATGTAACAAGTTGGATCTTGGGCGCTGGTGTTATTGGAAGTAAATTCCAAGTTTAGATGTCATCCACTTTTGTCTATTTGTAACTTAGTCGAAGGTTGTGTTTAAGAGTTAAATAAATGGTGTTTGTAATACTTGAAACTTAATGAATGGATGAACATCGTTTTGATCATATAGTTGTTTATTATGATTGAATGCAATGGTATTAAACAAGTCACACATCATACGCTTCCAAAAAGTTAGGGTGTGACACGAAGTTTAATGAAAATGGAAGTGATTTAGATGAAGATGAATGTTTATTTGTGAAACACGTTCTTAACAATTCACCCCCTCAAAAGGGGGCGACAACGTCTGTGACAATGATATGATTTCTTCGGGTATTTTTGTTGAAGATGTTAAAACAGCTATAAATGGTGGTGCTACAGTTCCTACGGTGGCTAAGGTTGGTCATGAGATTTCCTTGGTTGACCCACATATCACGCAGGTTAGTATGGTGACTTTGAATATTAAAGATTTCATAAAGTTATCTCCTAAGAAGGTGGGAATTCAAATAGGAGCTTATTAAATGTGAGGGAAAACGTTTGGTTGCCACAAATAAAAATTTGGTTTTTATAGGTAATGCCACTAAAAAGATGGACTGCAAGTCCATGTATGCAAATTTAAATGTGGAAGAGGAGAATAAATGTCCACTGAATAAAGCTAATGATATTAGACATACTTCATATTATCCATATTTTGATTTTAAATTTGTTCAACAATTAAAAAAATGGGCACTGCCATGTCAATTAATGATGTTGAGCTTGATTTGGAGTCTACAAAATGTGATATTGGTTATGGGGAAAACGTTACTAAATTATACAGACACATTATGAAAAAAAAGTGAATAGGAGACGGTTCAATGCCCTATTCGACCTAGATGGCGCCAGTCTAAAGTTGAACGAGACAAATCATGAAGTAGAATTCTTTAGATGGGTCGTGATGATAATAATTAATAGGAATCGGGTTGTTGTTCTCTGATCGATGTCGTAAGGTCGGTCAAAAATATAATTGAAAGTGTCCTATTCACCTTTACTAGTAAAGAGCAAGTAGGGTGTCGAATCCACGGGGAATTAGTGGAAAGTGCTAAAGTTCATTGCTTTTAGTAATTATCTATTTCTAAACTAATTACTTTTTGCTGATTGTGAGAATAGTTGTGAAAACAAATGTAAATTGTAATTGAAGACAAGTATGAGAAAATGACCAATCTCCGGGTTTTCAGGTTACGTAGAAAATTGGGTAACTTAATTACTACCAATTGGAAATCACATAGACATGATTTGCTAAACACTTGTTTTGATAAATAACTAACAGATAATATATTTGATTGCAATGATCCACGATCTAAACCGAAAGATTGATGCAAATGAATAGTAATCTAATTAATTACCAACCCTAGATTTCATAAACACAAACAAGTTTAATGGTTAAAGGTTTAAGAGCAATGACAACTGAGAATTTAATCCTAATTGTTGATGACCAAACCAAATAACTGATGAATAAATGTATCTACGATAATCAAACTATCGTTTAATCGAAAACATGTAACAATAAGATAGATTAACCGAATGATTAATCAAATCTTAATCCAAAAGTTCATAAATATAAATAAACCCAAAGTCTAACACAAACCCTAGCCCCGGAGATGATCACGGGTGGATTAGCCGCTCATGTTCATGATTTGATCTTCAAAAGCTTGAAAAGATGTTGCTTGCATGAGTGATTCGGCGATTGGTGGAAGGATTATGATGATTAATGATGATTTTCGAGCCACAAGATTGTATTTTGCTGCCAATCTTTAGAGGAAAAGAAGTGATGTCCAAAACTAGGGTTGTGAAGAACCTTTTATACTTCCAAACACCACACATGCGCTTTTCTTCGGGGCTCGTACCGTAACTTATGAAAATAGACCGTAAGCTACGGTTCAATACTTATGTTTCTTGTATGTATGCTGGTCCGTAACCTATCTCTCCTCACCGTAAGTTATGATGGAGACTTGCTATACATAATTTTCCCACATACATGTCCCGTAACCTACGGTTTCACAACCGTAGGGTACGTCGCAATCGTTAGCCCATGTTTACCTTTGATTTCAACTTTCAACAAATGCCCCAATGGCCCCTCGACTTTAATGTTTCATGATTCTCAAACATACAAGCTATGTTTCAACTTCCTAATAATGACCAAAAGGTCCCTTAACTTCAATCATTCGTATTTCTTTCGATTTCAAGTTATCATTCATCCCGAAACATTCCCGAATGCTTCCGTTTGCTGCACTTATCAAGCTTGAGTGTTCCACTTCATCTCTAAACCCGTTAACTTCCCCGAATTAAGCAATTAACCTGCAAAACCACAATTTCTCATAATTACCTTATTCATCGCATATAATTACTTAAAACCGGACAAAACACTCAAGATAAACACTTTAAAGCTCGGGTTTCACCCTCTCCATCTTTCCCTTTGACCCAGGTGGAGTTGCTCTTTAGTCAAAACATGAGGAAGAGTTTTTTTCAAGAGAGGGAGTATGATGCAGGGCATATCTTATATTTATTTAAAATTTGAATTTCCTATTTAATCTTATTCATAGTTATAAATTAGAGATAGGTTTATTGTTTACTTAGGTTTTGGTTGATTTATAATACAAAAGAATGTTGTTCTTGAACCTATTGGTTCGTTATGAGACTTTGATTAATGAAGTGATCTTGAGCCATTTGATTGCACGCGAAACTGCATCAGGATAACGTAAGATATAGCGCGTGTTTGAATTTAGTTTGGTTCATGCTCCTGCATCAAGGGTTCTATGCAATATAGAGTACTTTTTTGGTGACGTAAGATATAGCGTGTGTTAGGATCGTGTCATTACCGAGACGAACTGAGCCAACACCAGTATAGATATAATTAGAAACGGTACGGTATTCGTTGGTATGGTTTTTTATTGATATAAAACACATCTGGATATCCTTTTCGACGTATCACAACTTTATTTTTTGGGTTTTGTCTTTCAGTTGCTTTACAGCATGTCGGTACCATATCGCTAAATTAACAAGTCAATTAGATTCCGGCCAAATTTCCCATACGTAATAAACCAAATCAATACGGACTGAATTACTGAAAATCGAATGAAGGAATCCTGCTAGATAAATAATAATACTACAAATATTTTTATACAAAGGAAATACGAATCGAAGATAGATATGATATAAACTACATATATACAAACACCATAAGGGTTTTAGAAACTGCAATAACCGTCGTGAAAAAGCATCCCATTAATATCGCAACTGATTTCACACTTCAACAACAACAAATCCACATTAATCACCAGCGGCAGTTCAGTTACAGTTCAGTTCTTCGATGGCGAATGACGGTTCTAGAGAAAAGATAATTATATGGGACTTTGAAGAAGACTATGTTATGCCCAAAGAAAATAATTTGTATCACATGCTTACATTTGAAAAAGTACCTATCAAACCCATAATTTATGCCTGGAAAGATGGAGAACAACTCAAAAACAATTTGATTCACCTTCTTTCACAACAAGTTGAAGTCTAGAGAGTTGTAACTAATAATTGGTGTGTTTTTGCACATTGTGTTTGTAGGTAAAACAGTTTCTGATACTTGTTTGCTAGTTATGGGTAGAGTTTTATGAGAATTTAAGATAGCTTTGAAAATGTAAGGTGTTTTGAGATGATGAAAATGACTGTAGCTTTTGTTGACATCAAGTTTAGAAGTTTATGAATGCTTTTGTAATCAGGTTGTTTTGTATGAAGCAATTTACAACAGCTGGTAGCAGAGGAGGAGCTTAGTTAAGGCCAGAGGTTGCCTTAGCCCCTAGCCCCTACTGATTTTTCGCTTGTAGTGTTAATTTTATAAAAAATTTATTTTTGTAGTGTAAAATATTGGATTTTTATAAGGTCGGCCCCCGCTGATTTGGCTTTCGGGAGTTCGGCCCCCACTGATTTTTCATTCAAGCTCTGCCAGTAGTTGGTAGCTACGGAGTTGAAACCTTAAATCGGTAGAAACATTGGTATGATGTTTGCGATTTGTGTGTTGCTGGAAAAACTGTTTCTGAATCTTCTTGTTGTAGTTGTGGTAGTCTTTAATGAGAAATTGAGATGGTTTCATTTATGGTGTATGACTATTGCCTTGTTTAGCTTCTAGTATTAGAAGTTTAGTAGTATGGAGGATTTCTACATGAGGGGGTATGGTCGTGTGGTTAGCTTCAAGTATCAAAAAGTGACACGTGCCTGCCCTATCACATCTACACGTAAACTGTAAATAATCAAAGCCAACCATGACCACATCCACTGTCAAGAGGTATAGAGAACAAAGGGGGCTTGTATTTGATTGTAAAGTTCTTCAATTAGGGTTACACAAGGAGGGTGTTTATATAGAACACTCTATTACACAACTAGCCCCTATAATAACTAATTGTCTTCTTTCCGACACTCCCCCTCATGTTGAGTAGTGGGGTCACCAATACTTAACTTTCTCAAGAAACTACTAAAAGTGTTTCCGTTAACAGCTTTTGTAAGAATATCTGCAAGTTGATCTTTTAACGATACATATGGGAGTTCTATGATTCTTTCCTACGGTTTCTCGTTGATGATGTGTTGATCTACCTCCAGATGTTTTGTTAGATCATGTTGAACTGGGTTTTCTGAGATTTGTATTGTTGCCGTATTGTCACACATAACTTTATTGGGTGCCTTATGGGAAAAAACGAATGTCTTATTGTAGCTTCCTGATCCAAAGAACTTTGCTTAACCGTGGAGCTATACCTCTAAATTCCGATTCTGCATTCGACAGAGTGATCACCTTCTATTTCTTACTTCTCCAGGTTACAAGGTTTCCACCAACCAAGGAGAAGTACCCTGATGTTGACCTTCGGTTTCCCTTATCTCCTGCCTAGTATGCATCAGTGTAGAGCTCAACATTCAAATGTCCATTTCTTTTGAACAACACTCCATGGCCTACGGTCCCTTTGAGATACGTTAAAATTTTCTGAGCAGCTTCCATGTGGGCAACTTGTGGTTGGTGCATGAACGGACTTACTACTCCAACAGCATAAACTATATAAGGACGAGTGTGAGAGAGATAAATTAACTTGCCCACGAGCCGTTCATACATTTCTTTGTCTGCAAGCTCTCCATTAAGTTCCATGTGAAGGTTGTGGTTTGCCACCATTGGAGTATCTGCTGGTTTACAATCAATCAACCCGGTTTCCACCAGGAGAACAAGGATATACTTCCCTTGGCAAATGAAGATCCCCCGTTTAGACCTGAGAACCTCGATCCCGAGGAAATACTTGAGACTCCCTAGATCTTTCATTTCAAATTTTGAGAACAGATTCTCTTTCAGCCGTGCTATTTCTTCTACATCATTTCCAGTAATAATCATGTCATCTACATATATGATCAAGCAAGTTACAAGGTCGTTTCTTCTCTTGAGGAACTGAGTATGACCAACATGACTTTGGTGTTACCCATATTCTTCCATGGCCAAAGCGAACTTTCCAAACCATGCCCGAGGAGATTGTTTTAGCCCGTACAAAGACTTTTTCAACCGACATACTTCCCTTTCTTTAAAACTCCCTGAAAAACCTGGAGGTGCTTCCATGTAGACTTCTTCAATTAGGTCTCCATGGAGAAATGCATTTTAACATCAAACTGGTGGAGTGGCCGCTCCATATTGGCTGCCACAGAGAAGAGGACTCTGATGGTATCCATTTTTGCAACCGGGGAGAATGACTCAGATTAATCGATACCATACATCTGAATGTAACCCTTGGCTATGAGCCACGCTTTGTATCTTCCAATGGAACCATCTGGTTTATATTTGATTGAATACACCCACCGACATCCAACTGTTTTCTCTCCTTTAGGAAGAACGCACTTCTCCTACGTGTTGTTTTTCATAAGAGCACACATCTCCGTTTCCATTGCTTCTTTCCAGTTCTTCTTACCCTGGGCTTCTATAACAACCCTCTAAAAAAAATTTTGGACACCCTAAATGTCCCTAAATATACCCCGTACATGAAAACCGGACCCGTTATACCTCTATACTTATAAAATCAACAAAAAACAAGATTCAGCAGTCGCTCGCGGGGCGCGACGGAGACCACCCTGTCTGTCGCGGGCCCGCGATTGCCCCTGTGAACATGTCATGGTGCCACGTGGCACCTGACTCACCAAGCCTACCCGATGACTCGGCAGGCCTATGGCCGCCTTTTCTGACCCTCGCGGGCCGCGAAGGGCCTAGTTAAATCTCTCGCGGGGCGCGAGAGAGTGGCCGTCAGGCCTTCTATAGCGAAGCTCTGCCTCGTTGTAAGTACTATAACCCTGCTATTACCTTACATGATCGATTTAGGATTTCGTAATGCACGTCGGCTCTGCCCGACTCAGTCATTGGAATTTTGTCTCGTGTGTACACCTGATTGATTTAAAATTTCCGTAACGCTTGCCGGCTCCACCCGAATCAGTCATTGGAATTTCTATCCCAAGTGTACGGTTAAATTGAATTGGGTTATTTTACTAACACGTGTGCATTATTTGATTTACTAGATAATAACCAGGAGATTCTCAGGAAGCCGAAGTATTATCTAAATTTGCAATGTGAGTTCATCAACTTTTTGTAAACTCTTTTTATAAAAACCTCAATTGTTTAAATTATACTTAACAGTAATTGAGTATTTGTAAGTCTACAATTACTTACGGGATGTTGGGGTTTTGTATAAAAAATCTGTGAGACGTTACCATTGGACAAAGAGTAAGATAATGAGTAATGTTGATACATATTATGTGGATACGGCTCGGCTCGGTTCGACTCGGCTACGAAGTGAAGGCCGTAGTCAAGACATCCTCCTGTCTTGACTCGGTATGCTATTTACTTTGTAACAAATCATGTAAATGCTACTGCGTGTGTGCGGTATGCATATTGATATGTTTAATGTATTGTATTGTCTGTTTGTGTTTGGCCCAACATGACGAAATCCCCTTCGAGCCCAAGCCCAACACATGTGCCGAAGACACATGTGACAAAGTCTCTTATGGCGAAATCCCTTGATTTCGTCGAGACATTGATTTCGTCAAGGACCATTGATTTCGTCAAAGACCACACGACGAAATCCAAGTTCGCTGAGGGATTTCGTTGGCTTCATGTTTTCGTCGATCATGTTACTATATAAACACAGCAAACAGACAGAAACATTAGAGAACACATAGTAGAGAGACAAGTCTGAATAGATTTCAGAGCGAACACATTGTAAACACACACACACTGAGAGTTTATAAGGATATCTTGTAAACATTGCATTGTAACCATTTCATAGGATTAATACATTGAGTGTTAATCATTGAATCTTGTGTCTTACGTGTTCGTAACTTGGTTTAACTTACTCGTTTGGATTCCGTACTCTCGGGATTGTCGGAAAACAGGGAATAGAGGTTGACTCGTTCCTCCGGGTGGACCTACAATTGGTATCAGACCATTGGCTCGATTCCTTATTAAAACCAAGTAGATTTTCATGTGTTTCTAGATTTGTTCTTGATTTTTGAAACAGAAATTTTATATTTTCAGAAAAATCAAGTTTAAATCTTTGAAAATCTTGTGTTTTTGCTGATTGTCCTTATAAAAATCTTGTTAGTTTTCATTTATACATGTTAAGAAAGGATTTTTATTGAACATTTGCGCAAAAATTGTGATAAGAAATCTTTCCAGTGGCTGGTAAACTCAGAAACTTCATCTAGTTCATAAGAGTATTCAAAGTGTTCTTCAAATATATATATGTTTGATCTTTGTTTGATGAAATTTTGAGGTGTTATGGATTATAAAAATATTGTTTGAAAATAGTGTACACAAATCATGATGATTATTTGAAAAGCAGGCTCCTCAATAAGGTGTAGCTTGACTTATTTGACAAAAGAAATTTGTGTGTCAGTGGATAAGATTTGTTTTATTTTGAAAATATCTTTCTGTCTGGTAACAATTGTCAACGAAATCCCAGCTGACGAAATCACCTTATTTTCGTCAAATATATCAACGAAGAAAACACTTCTGATTTCGTCACAATTATCAGCGATGAAAACACTTCAGATTTCTTCACATTTATCAGCGACGAAAACACTTCAGATTTCGTCACATCTATCAGCGACGAAAACACTTCAGATTTCGTCACATCTATTAGCGACGAAAACACTACAGATTTCGTCACATATGTCAGCAACAAACAGCGACGAAAACACATTAATTTCGTCACACAATCAGCGACGAAATCACCCTAATTTCATCACATTTGTTCTTGACAAACTCTCTTGTGATATTTCTAACAGTGGCTTTTTTTTCATTGTTAACTGTTTGTTTGAAGTGTGTAAGCAGGTTTTCATCATTATACATCCAAAATGAATCCAAATTGGTGGGGTACTCCGTCTAATGCTGAAAGCAAGTATAGAAGTACGGGTTTATCTCCATCATGGGCCGAATATCCCACACCCACATCTAATACAGAAAGCAAGTATAGAAAAACGGCATTTGTCACAAGCACAGATTTATATGGCAATCCGATACAAGTTCCTGTAAAGCCAGCTCCAACCACAGACTTGTACGGAAATCCATTACCACCACTTGCTTCACAGCGCCATCGTTCTACTGCAGCACCATCATCTCTTGATCCAAGGAACTGTAGTCAAACAAAAACGGCGTTTTATGCTAAAATTGTCAATGGTGAATCATCGTGAAACGATGACAGTTCTGAACATGACAGTAGTTCAGTTGAAGACGTTTCTACTTCAGTTGAAGATGTTACAACTTCAAGTTCAGGTACGTGTCGATGAATCAAAATCTGATAGTTATGATAGGTGTGTTGGATTAAATGTTAAATTGTCTGATTTGCAAAGCAAATATGACGATTTGCAAAGCAAATATGATGTGACATTTATCCACAATCAACATTTGATCGTGGATCTTTCAAAATGCATAGAGGCCAACATGTTTCGTGAAAATTATGAAAAGTAAATTAAAAAGATAATTGAAACATTAAAAGCAGATAAGACCGAGCTAACGAAAATGGTTTCAAGAAAACAAACTGAAATAAACCTTTACATCAATAGGCTCGAGATAATGCAAAAAGAAATGGCTTGTGTTAAATCTGAAAGTGAGGCGATCCGACTCAAGTTAGACAGCTATTTAAGCTCTAGCTATGTGCTGGATCACATCATTGATGTTCAGAAAAAGAAAACTGATGTGACATGCATTGGTTATAAGAAGTGTCCACCACCTGTTAAACACGATTATTCTTCGATGCCTAATGAGGAAAATAAACCTCATTTTGAGCCCCTAGTTTCATTGAGCCTTGAGGAATTCACATTTGGGCTAGGTTACAAAAAGGAAGTAACCTCAGATTCGGATGAATGAGCAGATGCGAAAACGTCAACAGCTGAACGAAATCAGAATCCTCCAGTCATTGTTGAGGATGCTGATTCGTCAGATGATGAATCCGAGGATACTAATTCTGAACAGTCAGAAACAGTAACAAAAGAGGAAAACATACCTCTCAAAAATCACATTCTGTGTGATCCACCTGCAAAACCGTTTGTGACTGCTACAGCCAAGTCCGTTGAATCCTCATCTGGAAGTTGTGAAAGCGTGAACTTGCTTTACACGTTGATTGGATCTGATAAAATATATTCAGACAAGGATTTCCCTATCAAAAAGGTCAATCAATCTTTGATTGATAAAGTTTTCGAAGATTCTACCAGTAAGTTTTTGGGAAAGTCGAGCCTAGGAGTTGTAGTAACTCAGTGTGCTCCTATCCCAAAATCCGAAGTTAGAAAGAAATACGGGAATAAAAAATTGCAACCCCAACACAATCAACGAAAGCAAGGTCACGTTCACCAACGAAAGGGAAAAGGCAAACTAAGCCAAAACAAGAAGACGATTCAGAAGGTAAACTTCATGAAATCCAGAGGGACTGATAAAATTGAAACTTTCGAAAACAAATCCAACACGGATTTTGTTAAAAAAAGTAAAATTTTGAAAAGAAATAGTCAAAACAACTAAGCACAACACACAAACGGTTGTGATGTAGGACCAAGTACCTCAAGATCACGAAGTTCATCGTCAAGTTTTTACAGTTATGATACTCCGAGGTTTGTTAAGCCGAGATCATGCTTTGAATGTGGTGAGTATGGGCACATTGTCAAGAATTGTCCATATCTCACGAAAGGAAAGGCAAAGGTTGAACCCCCCCGTGGTAACAGGTACCATAAAAGATTTGTTTCACCAAAACAGGACCCTCGTCTTGTTAAACAACAAGAAGTGAAACAGAGAAAGAAACAACGGAAAAATGTTGAAAAGGTTTTAAAACCGAAGGTTGTCCAAACAAAATTTGTTAAATCAAATGTTAAACATGAAAAACAAAAACAGATTTGGAAACCAAAACCGATAACTGTTTCAGGGGGAGATACATCACAATTTCCAAAACATCGAGAAGTTGAAGTAACTTATGTCGATGAAAATGGAAGACCCAAGACCACGAAGGCTTGGGTCCCCCTCTCCAACTAATCTCTGAATGAGTGTGCAGGATGTTCCAGGAGGAACAATTGATAGTCTTAGGATTGTTGATAGTGGAGCGTCCATGCACAAGATCGGCGACATAAGGCTCCGAAATATTGTTACATCTAGGAGAATATTGTTGCCATTGATGGAGAGAAAGGAAAAAAAGAAAAGAAGACAAAAATTCCGATGAAGGAATGATGGTGAAAGAATGTGGTTGAATGAAGTTGAAAAATTCGACAAGATGAAAAATGTGCCAAAATTTGGTTGTTATGGTTTTTGATCGGGTCAACAGGAAAGATTCCAATGAAATGTACGCGCCTGCAACACGTCTGAAGATTTTCTAAGATTGATGGATTTTTCTTTCACAAGAAGTTCAAAGTCCACAAGATGAACGTGTAGGATACTTTTCTCCACGGTGTGATTGAAGAAAATGTGTTTGTTGAACAAACCAACCGGGTGTGCGGATGCCTTGGCGTGGATTGAACAACCGCACACTACTTCTCAAAGAGAAAGACAAAGACCTTCGCTGGTGCAATGTGGAAGACCAGCCAGACCCAGAGGTCTATGATCTTGTTGTTGTGAAGAGATTTCTCAGTAGCTACAAAATCGACTTTGAAATCCACACCTGGTGGATATCCAGCTTAGGAGACCACTCAGATTCCTTGCAATGCATGAAGCTGTTGCAGGATACAGTTTTAAACTTCTAATGTCTCCTATCCATGTCGATATTTAAGCTGCTTTATGAATTATTATCATCTCGTACAACACTCTTTGGCCAGACACGTTGATCTTGAATATCACCTCACACGTGATTGTTTCAAAATGAAACTCATCAATGTTGTTAAGGTCCATACAGATGACCAACGTGCCGACCTTTTTACCAAAGCATTTGACAAATCAATATTTGACTTTATATTAATGGTAAATGGCATTAAGGTCAAGCAAGAGTAAAACCGACATCGGAAAATCGTTTTTGTGAATACCTTTATGTTTTAAAATTATTTTAAGTTTGTTGATTTTAGGGGGAGTAATTCCAAATTTGAAAAATTCAAAAACATCAAAAAATTTCAAAAACTCAAAAACAATAGAAAAACAAAAATGAGTTTCTTGGCGAGCAAAAGAGAAAATGATAATACATCAGTGGTCTGTCTAAACCTCTTTAAACTGAAATGCAAAATGAAAAACGATAAGTTGCTCTATATAACATGTATCGGTAGGCTCACAATCATCTTAAAGTGTGCATGGTGATATAAACCTAAATCGACTGAAGATCAGGTGGGAACCGCTCATTGGCATATGGTCTTAGTACCGAAATTTCGTTTGAGAGATTGCCGAGGTTCTGAGATATGTGGTCTTTATGCTGTTTATCATCTGGGTATCATGGTTGTTTCTTTTACCGAAAAAGAACGGAGACGAAGTCTAGATCTTCCATGATATCATACATACATGTACATACTGCATACGACCTCAATAAGTGATCAACAATCACATGTCCAAACAAAATAAGTGATAATATATCACATTTATCCGGGAGTCAAGTTCGTCTCTTTGCTGTACGAAAGTACTGACCTGTTCACAGACTTGCTCCTGTGCCCTCATGCATCTGAAAATCAAGTTCCTCATCAATATGTGATTCTATCACATAGGGCTTGTTTTCAATCAAAATAAGTGAGTTCTCACATTTTCATATACGGCAAAACAGATGATAAATGGTATACTCACCGGTAAGATGAACCCTCGTGCATACCTTGATACGGGAATGTGTCGTGATGTGGATGAACACCAGTCGGTAAGTATAAATCATACCTTAACGTATCCGCTCGCCATGATTACATCTGATAAGTTGAGCTTATGTGGATAACAATACCGATAATTGTTATAGGATGCTTATCTTAATGTTAACAAAAAGAACAACAAGAGCGTTTTGGCATGACCGTACACTGATATGATTCTCTTACCCTCGAAACTCGCAAAAAGAATGTTTGTATATATTTACTTTTCTTGGTTTCTGCAACTCTGTATATATTTATTTACTGCTTTCATTCTTTAAGTTTGAAATATTCAAAATGCCAAAAAGATTTTAGGTGTGTTTTTATATAAACTTTATAAAAGTCAAAAAGATTTTATTTCTGCTTTACTTTTGATTAACCGATGTTGGAACTCAAGTCTTCGTTGCCTGAAATCTGATGAAAACCAAAACGACTGAATCTTCATAAACGGTCAGAGTTTGCAAGTTTTGAAAGTTAATAATCAAAATTGAAAAATCTGTTAACTTTTCAAACTAACTGTCGGACGGTAGTTGAATGAGAATTGGTCTCATATGTGTCGTTTGTTTATGTTAACTATATTCCAAGCAGTTGTTCTCTTTACCCGTTTAGCTTTCTTGCATGTGCAGATGCTAAAGGCGAAGAGAACATGTTCGATGACAAGCTTTGGAATGAAGACACGACGTGAAGGCACTCATATGATAAAGTTGATCGAGTTGCCGCTGATCAATCATCAACACCTCAAGGATCTAAAGTATCGAAAATCAAAATATTCACGAGCATAATCAAAGAGGGAGTTTATTGATACACTTCCTAGATGAAAGCAGGAGTTTGTTGATACACTTTCTATGTGTGACACGTGAAAACTTTGAAGATCCTTTCAGAGAATGAATGAACCATCAAGAGGTGGAGAACGAGATTATGGACCTCACGAGCAGCATCCAAGGGGGAGTTTGTTGATACATATTATGTAGATACGGCTGGGCTCGGTTCGACTTGGCTACAAAGTGAAGGCCGTAGTCAGGACATCCTCCTGTCTTCATTCGGTATGCAATTTACTTTGTAACAAATCATGTAAATGCTACTGCGTGTGTGCGGATATTGATATGTTTAATGTATTGTATTGTCTGTTTGTGTTTGGGCCAACATGACGAAATCCCCTTGGAGCCCAAGCCCAACACATGTGACGAAGTCTCTTATGGAGAAATCCCTTGATTTCGTCGAGACATTGATTTCGTCAAGGACCATTGATTTCGCCAAACCACACGACGAAATCCAAGTTCGCCGAGGGATTTCGTCGGCTTCATGTTTTCGTCGATCATGTTACTATATAAACACAGCAAACAGACAGAAACATTAGAGAACACATAGTAGAGAGACAAGTCTGAACAGATTTCAGAGCGAACACACTGTAAACACACACACACTGACAGTTTATAAGGATATCTTGTAAACATTGTATTGTAATTGTTTCATAGCATTAATACATTGAGTGTTCATCATTGAACCTTGTGTCTTACGTGTTCGTAACTTGGTTTAACTTACCTGTTTGGATTCCGCACTCTCGGGTTTGTCGGAAAACAGGGAATAGAGGTTGACTCGATCCTCCGGGTGGACCTACAAGTAATATGACCCACAAGTTGGGTTGACAGTACTAATTCGGTAGTTGATTAGATCAAGAAAATTTAATTACGGGTTGCCCTCAATTCTGTTAAAGTGTTAAAATCATTTTGATTAAATTGGGATGCACTCACCAGTATTTCTTGCTGACAAAATATTTTTAAAACGTGTTTCAGGTAACGTAATGTGAAAGCCCAATAGAAGCCAGCTGTAAAGCACTGAAGGCTTGGAATAGTGGCTATAAAAGTTACCTAAAATAAACAAGGCATTTTGTTTTCAATGATTAGGGTTTATCCCTATCAATGTATTGTCAAATGAACTTGGGTTTTATTCCCATAAATTATTATTATAAAAGTTTGGTGTTTTACTCTGATAAAAATATTTCCTAACTACGGTCCTGATGTATTCCGCTGCCAAAATTTAATAAACACCGATACCAGCCGCTCTGAGTAGCTCGCGGCCGCCCGCTCCCGGCCAGGGGTCGGGGGTTGCGACAGAAGGTGGTATGAGAGCTACAGCCACTAATTTAAGCCAAAGAAGTGTTCTACTGACACTGAAATTCCAAATTTCGTGTTAGGAAATAAATTATGTGATTATGTGTTGTGTGTTATTTGACTATTTCTTAGTTTACAGTATGAGTGATCAAGGAACAGCAGACGCTTATTGTCATTTAGATAGTTCACAGAAAAATGAGGGAACATCATCCCAACCTGATCCCTCAGGATATTCAGCAGATACCGAAGAGGGAATATTTATTTTTAAGGCACAATCGGAGGAACCTTTTACTACTAAGAAAAGAGGTTGGTTTAATTGAGGTTAGTTTAATAGAGCAGCCCATGAAAGGAGGAAAAGAATGAAAAAGTTACAGCAACAGAGAGTAATAGCCAGGGCTAATAGGGAGGCAAATGCGCAAATCCAGGAAGTGACCAGTAGGCCACCTTGGGAAGAAGAATTAGATAGATAGTTGGCCAATTTCCACATGTTAGCCACTACAGCCGTAGATAATGACCAAAACCAAGTAGCCGAACCTCCAAACCAACCAATGCTAGAATCCAACTCCGAAAACCAACTCCTGATACCTGCATTTAACCCAGACGAATCACCTAGAATCCAAACTCCACATCCTCTAGGATATAGGATATGATCCATGGTTTGACGACAATAGGTCATATAAGGCCTTATACCCTTCTGAAGAAGAACTAAAACCTTTAGAACCTGATCCGTGGAAGGATATAGATAGGACATTTTTCGAAATGAATAGCGGAGACCCCTACGAGGAACCCATACCTCCACCTGAACCATTACATCCACCAATGAGTAGACAACATGTACAGAAACTCCATCAGTATGGAGAAGATTTAGTAAATGAGGGGAATAGAATCTGACAGATAGGGGAACGATTAGTTTGGAAATACGATGAGAATGAAATGCAGTACTGGATGAACGGAACTTAGAAATTAAGTAGATATACGTGTAATTTTGTACTATAAAAAAATAATATATATATAGGGATGCATAGTATTTTTCCTTTCCAGTTGTAATTTGTAATAGATGCATATATATATGAAAAAGAGTAAAAGTCACAATGATCGATGTTTTTGACCAACTTGTTCGTGTGATTGTGTATAAACAATTGTATTTAATTTTATTCTGTGATAATTAATATCTGGTAAATGTCTACAATTCAGATGGACAACGAAGTAAATCAAGAAAACTAGAATAACGAGAATAATGGAAACCAAATAGATAACAATGTCATTCAACATAGAGTGGCATAAGGAATTATAGATGCCATGCCTTATATTATCAAGACTGTTAAGGAACTAGATAAATCTGCAAATGACAGTAAACGTCAACACACTGAACCCAGTCACAGTGAGAATAATGACAATGGACCTATTATCCAAGTTCCAATCCCTAAAAGAAGAAGAACTGCTCCATACGGTTGTTCTTTTAAAGAATTCTTGGCCTGCAAACCTATAGAATTCTCAGGCAATGAAGGAGCCATTGCAACCTTACGTTGGATAGAAAAGACGGAAGTAGTCATAAAAATAAGTAAATGCGTAGACGAAGATAAGATTATGTTTGCTTCTAAACTTTTAAAAAATGCATCCTTAGAATGGTGGAATACTATTCTCCAGTCTAGGGGAAGTAACAGGGTTTATAATATGGAATGGACCAACTTTAAGAAATGGTTGAAAGAAAATTATGTCCTCCTAATGAAAATGAACAAATAGCAAATAAGTTTCTAAATCACAGAATGACTGGAATAGACTGCAAAGGATACACGACCATATTCTTCGAATATGCTAGGATAGTACCATCCAATACCTTGACTGACAAACTAGTACGCACACAAAAAGAAAGCCAGAGGAAGAACCTAGCTCAAAAGCTTACGCAGGAATTCCATTCTAGTAATTCCTACCGTGGAAAGGGAACAGGTTCTTCTACACCATACTGCAAGAATTGCAAAAGAAAGCATTTTGGAAAATGCTCTACATATTGCAACTTTTGAAAAATCTCTGGACACAAGGAAGAAGACTGTAGGAAGAAACCCGGTAATGGGATATGCTTTAACTGTGGAGAAAAAGGACACATTAGACCAAACTGTCCGAAACTAGCTCTAGCCATGCCCAACAAGACTAACACGGAAGAAGTACCCAAGAAGAATGCCAGGGCCTTCGTTCTAACAGCTGAGGAGGCCAAGATGATTCCAGATGTGATCGCCGGTATGTTTTTAGTTAATGACATATTCGCCAAAGTATTGTTTGACTCTTGTGCAAACCAAAGTTTTATCAATACTTCTTTCTACCAATTTCTTGACCAACCCTTAGTCAAACTTCAACAAGACTGTCTGGTAGAAATTGCCAATGGAGAATCTGTTAAGATAAGTGAAATCTTGCAGGGAGCAAGAATAGAAATCCTAAACCATCGTTTCTTTGCTAACCTTCAGCCAATGAACTTGGCTGGTTTCGATGTTGTATTAGGAAGGGATTGGTTGGTAGCCAATCATGCCAATATTTTACGTGATCAAAAGTTAATACAACTAAGTACACCAAGCAGTGAAAAGATTACAATTAAAGGAGATAAGCCAACTAGATCGATGAAATTCATCTCTGTGATGAAAGCTGCAAGTTATGAAAGGAAAGGAGGAATAGTATATATGATTTATGTAATCATTAATACTAAAGGAAAAGAATTAAGAGATATTCCTGTAATATCTAAATTCACAGACGTTTTTCCAGAAGAGTTACCTGGATTACCGCCTGATAGAGAGGTTGAATTTAGAATTCACCTAATACCAGGAACGGCGCCAATTGCCAAAGCACCATATCGATTAGCACCAACAGAAATGTAGGAACTGAAGAAGCAATTGGACGAACTTCTTAACAAAGGTTTTATACAACCAAGTTCATCCCCTTGGGGAGCACCGGTGTTGTTTATAAAGAAGAAAGATGGATCGATGCGTATGTGCGTTGACTATCGAGAATAGAACAAAGTCACGATTAAAAATGGGTACCTACTACCGAGAATCGATGATCTGTTCGATCAACTTCACGGAGCTTGATTCTTTTCTAAGATCGATTTACGCTCTGGATATCATCAACTAAAAGTACAGGAAGAGGATATTCCTAAAAAGGCTTTCAGAAC
The DNA here is from genome assembly GCA_030545235.1 of Helianthus tuberosus. Taxonomy (NCBI): domain Eukaryota; kingdom Viridiplantae; phylum Streptophyta; class Magnoliopsida; order Asterales; family Asteraceae; genus Helianthus; species Helianthus tuberosus. The sequence continues at coordinate 3,093,410 of CM060399.1, forward strand.
GAGATACGGTCATTATGAAATTACCGTCATGCCATTTGTTTTATCCAATGCCCCAGCCGCATTTATGGACATGATGAATAGGATATGTAAACCATACCTGTATAAATTCATAAATGTCTTTATAGATGATATTCTCATTTACTCTAAGAGTAAAGAGGACCATGCAGCCCATCTGCATACGCTCCTCACATTATTGAGAGAAGAGAAGCTTTATGCTAAATTCTCAAAATGTCAATTTTGGTTACAAGAAGTACAATTCCTTGGACATCTGGTTAATCATGAAGGAATTCATGTGGATCCACTAAATGGAAAGTCCCTGAATCACCAACGGAAGTATGAAGTTTTCTTGGACTGGCAGGATATTATAGACGGTGTATTCGTGATTTCTCTAGAATAGCTATTCCTTTAACTAAACTGACCTGTAAATCAGTTAAGTTTGAATGGGGAGTAAAACAGGAAGAAACCTTTAGAATTCTTAAGCAGAGGTTAACCAACGCACCCATACTTGCATTACCAGAAGGAACTGAAGACTTTGTAGTCTATTGTGATGCATCTAAGTTAGGATATGGATGTGTGTTAATGCAACGTAAAAAGGTTATAGCCTATGCCTCTAGACAACTTAAGAAACATGAAGAGAATTACACAACCCATGACATAGAAATAGGAGCCATAGTTCTTGCCCTTAAGATTTGGAGACACTAATTATATGGAAATAAATTTGTTGTCTTCACCGACCATAAGAGTTTAAGGTATATTTTCGGGCAAAAAGAATTAAATATGAGACAGAGACGTTGGATGGAAATTCTTAGTAATTTTGATTGTGATATCAAGTATCGGGCTGGAAAAGCCAACGTAGTAGATGATGCTTTAAGTAGAAAGTATCATGTAAAACCTAAGCGAGTACGTTCTCTCAGGTTAAATCTACAAGTAGATTTGAATGAACAAATCAGAGAAATACAGGAATCAGTAATCAAGGATGTGACAACCCTCATAAAACCAGGTATCCGTACAATTAATTAATTATAATTAAGTGCTTAATGACTGTGCTAGATTACTTAACTGATTTCTGATTACTGCATCATACTTACATGTGCATCACATATTACATAATGTCACATCATTATCACATACAAACTAGACTGACATACATGATGCACAAAGCACACTTAGCACAATTAACAGATAGAACGGGAATATGCTGACGGGGTTCAGCACATATACATGTAGTGTTTTGAAGCCCAGTATGGGCCAAGGACAAGGTACTACACTAGTATGGTGTGTAGGGAAGTAAGGACCATAAAACTGCGTCACTAGGTGATAGCTTGAGTGCCGGAAAATGCCTAAAACTCACTTTAAGTGAAGAATTCTGCATTTTTCAGCAAAATTCAGCTTTTTAACATACTAGTATTATGCAGAAAATTGACTAAATGGTCCTGAATGCTTTCCTAAGTGTCGGGAAATAAAAGTGTCACAAAGAGTTACATAAAAGACACTATACGGTATAACTTAGCACTTTAACGAACCGGTATTTAACCGAACGACCGGACATTACCCGGAACATCAAAATTTTGCCAGATACATTGTTTAATTATTTATATCTTGGCTAGTTATGGTCCCCGAATACCCCAACACACTATATATTGAGCCATACACATAAAACACTAGATATTACACTTAACCTCCAACTATTTACCTACTTACCATCAAAATTTACAATTAACCCACCCTCCCCCCCCCCCCCCCCCCTCAACATTTATGGTCCAAGGGACCCCACACCCCACTCAAGATTTCATTCCTTATTTTTTTTAGATTTGGCTTGATTTGGTGAACAAAATATCGAAGAGATCATTATAAGTATGGTCCATATCTCTTTAGATCATATCATTCTTACACTTCACAAACTCACTCCACTCTCTCACTTACTCTCTCTCTCCCTCTCGGCCCTAGTAGGTGCCGCCACCACCACCACCTTGTTATAAATCATAAGAACACTAAAAGAATTGAACAAGAATCATGATTATAAAGCTTACATATGATGATATATGGATGAAATAATGTTGTTTGAATACATGCATGACACTTGATTATTATTTACTTGAAATTATAATGTTGATCATCATAAGGAGCTTGCTAGATTGTGATTAAACACATGATCTGGCAAGTTAGAGGATTATTATGCGTTAACCCAAGAAGATCATCCTCACTTATAAGCATGAACTTGAAAATAAAATGATTTCTTGAAAAATAGTAAATAAAGTGAGCTAGTAATCTTATGAATCTAAGATTCATGAATGATTTTCCAAGAAAACCAAGTTCAAAATATGATTTTTAGTAGAACTTGATTCTTACTTGAATGTACACTATTTTTGGTGATAAAATAAGTGTAAGAACACTTTATTTACAAGAAGAGTTCAAAAGAATAATTTTTGTAGAAAATATTTACAAGTTGTAAACACCTATTTTCTTTAAGAATGAGATTTTCAAAGAAGTAAACCCACTTTAAGGAGTAACTAAGTCTACTAAACACCCTACCAAATTACTACGAGTTTTTGTGAAAGTTCAAGTTCATGATGTTATGAAAAATGTATAGTTTTTGCACTTGGGAAATGTAGTTGATTATTGATTGTTGGGTTGATTTTTGAAAAGAAAATGATATGCTTTAATAGCATGGACACCTCCGTTTTTAGGGGAAACTATGGAAAATTTTTCTAAAAATATAAACACCTAGAAAATATTTTTTCTAACAAGTGTTACAAATGTGTTTTAATCTTGGTTTTCAAACTTCGCCGTAGACAATATACAAAATCACAAGTATCGGAGGTTGATTTTATAAATAAATAATGGATAAAAATATATTTAGAATATATATTTTATATTAAGACACTTGTGTGAATTTTTGTATACTTGGCGGAATAGCTATATTATTTTAGGGTAAAATAATATAACTTACATATACCAAGAATTTACAACTCCAAAAATAATACCAAAAATCACAAGGAATGAGATATAAGTTACACCCTTGATATTGTGAAACCGAACGCAAAAACGTAACTTATGAAATATTCCGAAAAATACTCTTGTAAATATATTTTTGGGCAAATATTATTTTGGTTACGGAAAACATAAAAGTATGATTTTTATTACAAAGTATATCATATTTTTCGAGAAGATGAAAGTATATTATTTTTGGGAAGTTATAATATATTTTCCTAGTATATTTAGAAGATATATAAATTTTGGGAAGAATAAATATTTTCTGGACAATACACTATTTTTGGACAAAACAAGTATTTATATAATTTCTAAGTGAGACATAAAAATATACATGTATAAGATACTCCCATCCTTGGGAAGGAAATACATATACGAATACTTGAGAAGTATTGTTACAAAATACTGATTAAACAACTATTTCAAAAATTAAATATAATTTAAAGTTAAAATAATTATTATTTTAACAAGAAAATATAACTTGGAAAAATATTAAAGAAGCTTAACTCAAAACGTAAATACAAAGGCAAGGCACGGCCGTTCGTCTAATAGACATTAGTACACTGTAGGTAGTTGTGGTTGCTGACGGAGTTTGAGTTACGAGCTGAGGACACAATACAGTGAGTTCGTGTCCCCCTTTTCTTCTAACTGTTTTCAGTTTTATACTTCGGGGGTGGAATACATGTTACAATTATTATAGACATTTTTATACATTGTATGGTTAGCCTGAGGAGGGTTTACTACTAGATCATGTGAAGGGTGGGTACAACACTTAAGGCCATTAATCCTCATCGTATGACCGAGGGACATGAGTGATAGATCTATTTGGGTGTAGCGAGCCCACACCCATGAGGCCAGGGTGGCCCATAGCAGTGACTATGTCTTCCAGCCGGAAGCCCGATATAAATTTGCTAGGTTTGAGTTTTCCTGCACCATTTCACACATATCAGTGGCTTTGCAACCCATTGGTGATCTCTTTTTCCTTATTGCTACATAGCAGGGACTTTCATACATACTTTGAATACAAATGTTTTATACATACTCACGAACACATGAACTCGCTCAACTTTTTGTTGATTTTTCAAATTACATGTATTTCTGGGAATTAGTGGATCTGGAAAGGGTATGCATGTATTTTCAAGCTGCGTATAAATAAAAGATGTCATCCGGGGATTGTAGGAGGTTTAATCCTTTCTTGGACGGGTTACACGTTTCTGAATCCAGTTTTAATTATGGTCTTTTGTTGAGTCGTTGTGAACTCATTTAAACATGACGTGTTTTGTAACTTAAACTTGATGTCAACGTTTCAGACAATGTTGTTAAACTTAAATTATGGATGATTATCTTATGGTTTTAATCATTTAGCATTGTTATGATTGAATGCTATGGTATTAAGAAGTCACACCAAATAACCCATGCTTCCGCAAAAGTCAGGGTGTGACAACTTGGTATCAGGGCTTTGATCGTAGCGAACTAGGATTCTTCCTCGAGTCTAGACTACGATCATTAGGGCTCTCACAAAAATGTTTTCATTGCATACACAAAATGTCCAGATCCAGGAAACAAACATTTTTACAAATAAAAGGCACAAAACTCATTTTTAAGAATTCGTTTATAAATTCAGTCTGAGAGACTGAGGAGGTAGTCTGAGAGACTAGCTTGGTAATTCAGTCTGAGAGACTAGCTAGGTAATTCAGTCTGAGAGACTAGGGAGTTAGTCTGAGAGACTAGCTGGGTAATTCAGTCTGAGAGACTGGGGAGTTGGTCTGAGAGACTAATTGGTAGTTCAGTCTGAGAGACTGTGTAGTCTGAGAGACTAGTTGGGGCAGTCTGAGAGACTGGGAGGTTTAGCCTGAGAGGCTGGGTAGTTCAGTTTGGGAAACTGGGAGGTTTAGTCTGAGAGACTAAGTAGTTCAGTCTGAGAGGCTGGGTGGGATAGTCTTGGGAAGGCTAGGATGCATACATGCTTACATTATTACTGCTTACATGATTATTTGATAATTATTGATATATGTGCATACTTGTGATTGTACTGTTACAGACACCATGTCCACTTCCGAGAGTAGAGTATCGGACACTGACGACCATATGGCAGTCGTGTCAGACGATGAGGACGTTCTGACACCAGAGATTCATGCCCATGCTGAGGAGAGAGACCCAGAGATATTTTCTGATGATACAGATGATTTCCAGCCCTTCGCCTTACCAGACATTGGAGACATTGTACCACTAGCTGATGGTATTCTGGATAGGGATCTACCTCTTATTCCGATCCCTGCTCCTATTCCTCTTGCTGCAGTTCCTCTTGAGGATCTGCCCCTAGACGCCATGTCTGACGACGATCTTTTGATTGAGGGTCCCCCTGAGGATGCCCAGGATAGTGGGGCTCCAGTCGATGGTGCCGATGTCGATCCACGTGTTGATATTCCAGTCGGTGATGTCATTGCTGAGCCGCTTGTTGAGCTACCTGCTGTTGAGATTCCATCTGACCAGTCTAGTCCCGATTCGTTTGAGTCCGTGTCTTCTTCTACATTACATGCAGCCGGACTGCATCGATATCCTACCGACTCCGACTCTAACACTGCCATGTCGGCAGCACCAGTTCAGGACTTCGAGCTTAACGATGATTTTGATCCAGACTTCGACCCCGAGCTTGAGGTTGATTTTGTTCCTGAGGATCAGCCATTTGAGGCACCTATCTTTCCACACGATTTTGATCCCGATCTTCTCATGATGATCAGCCCTTGGAGGCACCTGTTGTTCCCATTGATTAGCTCCTTGATGTACCTGCTGATTTTGATATGGCTCTAGTCGATCCCGAGCCCGTGTTTGCACCTGAGCCTGTACATGCTCACGATCCCTTACCTGAGCCTAACCCAGTTCCTGCTGATATTCCAGACATTGCACCACTGTTACCTGACCCAGTCCCTGTGGTTGCCGATCATGATCCGTTTGCTACACATATCGACCCCCGTTATGCAGATACCCGCAATGGGTGGATTGAAGAGGACGATGACGACTTACCTCCGTTTGTTAGACCCGTTACTCCACCAGCACCTGTATATGCACCAGCTGACTTTGCCGCATTTCACCCTCACATATCAGATGTTCACCACGCAGATTTACCCATCACTTTTCTTCAGGATATCCCTCCTCCCTATCCAGGGGAAGGCTCGTCGAGTCAACGGCCTGGTTTTATCCCCCCTGTGTCATCAGCTGATCCTTTCATGTCTCAGTTTGCTCACGCTGCTTCTTCTTCTGCACCCACGAGCGAGCCATTTATGTGGTTTCCGCCCAACGTCATGCCTATATCTGATCCATACCATCCCTTCCATATTGGATACTCGAGGGATGATCTGCTTTTATCCTTGCAGCTACAGCAGGATATGTTGAGTCGTAGAGTCACTGAGCTGGTGAGGATCCCGCGTCCTCCACCTTATGCTGGTCCATCACAGTCTTCTATTCCACCTGCTCCACTATTTCCTTACCCGGATTTCGACATCCGATTTCTTATGATGGAGGCAGCATATTTGTTGTTTGTTATAGCTTGTCCATGCCCTCGAGGAGGAGTTAGCGCGTATGCGCCATTTGCTTTCATTCCTCCACCTCCTCCTCCGCCATCAGCTTGAGGTTTTTGGTTTTCTGCAGATAGCAGGTTTTGATGAGAGTGCAGCTATTGTGCCAGATTGCACAGCATTTTGAAGACCAAAGTGTGACTTTGACTTTTGACTTTTTGGTTGTTGTAGATTGTTAGACGATTCGGACAAGGGTGATGCGACCCTTAGTCTCTTTTGATGTATGATACTAATGTGAAACTTCTAAAACTGTATTTGTGGTCTTGATTATATGAAGCTCAATAGCATCATTCTCATTACATACATTGTTGGATTACTTGGTTGTGTTATAACATTTGATGTTATGGGTGTACTTGTGTTGATGAATGTTATTACAACTGCATATTACATACTTACTATACTTATTGTGACCTGACCAATACAATCTCTTTGGAAGATGCCTCCACGAAGAGATACACGTTTGCCCACTACAGAAGCTGAATTACAAGAGCGAATTTCCGCAGCAATAGCACAGTATGAGGCCTCGCGCGCTGAGACTAGCGGAGGTACCTCAAGAAACAACAACCCACCCAATGGCTGTACCTTTAAGCAGTTCTTAGACTGCAAGCCCTTGAATTACGACGGCACCGGGGGTGCGGTGGCGTTTGTTAGGTGGACGGAAAAGACTGATTCAGTTATAAGGATGAGCAAGTGTGCTCCTGAAAATCAAGTTACTTACATCTCAGGACTTTTTCTTGATGGTGCTTTGTGCTGGTGGAATCTTCAAGTCCAGACTTTGGGGGAAGCGGCAGTGTACGCCATGACATGGACGCATATGAAAGAGCTCATGAGAAAGAAATACTATTCCAGGGCCGAAATCCAGAAGTTGGAGACTGAGTTCTGGCACCTAAAAATGGATGGTCCCAAGAGTGCGGAATATGTGCAGCGCTTCCACGACCAGTCTCGTGTGGTACCTTATATGGTTGATCCTGAATTCAAACGCGTCGAGCAGTTTATTTGGGGGCTAGCACCTCAGATTATGAGCATGGTTACATCGTCAAAGCCTGCAACAATTACTGAGGCTATCGATCTGAGCGTGTCACTAACTAAAGAAGCTATCAGATTAAACTAGTTTTTGATTTCCGATCAGAAGAAGAAAGAGACTCACGTTGAGTCCTCGGGCGAGAACAAATGAAAGTTCTCAAACTTTAAAAAGAGTACTGGCAGTGCCAACAAGAGGAAGGATGTGAACCCGCCAGCTGAAGTCAAGACTGGCATTGAAAACAAAGGAAGGGGTTACATGTGTGCTCTGCCCAAATGTGATGTATGCCAGTACCATCATTCTGGCCAATGCAGGTTAAGGAAATGTGAATCTTATGGAAGGACTGGCCATTCGAAGGAAACATGCTGGGTTGTACTGGTGTTGGTCGTGGAAATCAAAGAGGTTATGGTAATGGGAATGGAAAGCGCGGTTGTAACGGGAATGGGAACCGCAACAGCGGAAATGGTAATCGTAGTGGTTTTGTGAATCAAGCTGGGAACCGCAATAACAATCAAGGTGGTAATGGGAATGGTAACGATCGAGGACCGGGATGTTTTAACTACGGAGACGTCGGGCACTTCAAGCGTGAATGCCCAAAACTCAATCAAGCTCAAGGAAGAGTTTTCAACATCGGAGCAAGGGAAGCACGCCATGACCCGAATGTAGTTACTGGTACGTTCCCTATCAACCAACGCTTTGCATCTGTACTATTCAATACTGGTGCCGACTATAGTTTTGTATCGCTAGAATTTAAGAATATACTTGGGTTAGTTGCCGACAAACTAGATATACCGTACTCAATCGAAGTAGCTAAGGGGAAGCTAGTAGAAATAAATGAAGTGATTAGAGGTTGCGTGATAGAGCTGGGAGAACACGAGTTTATGCTTGATATGCTGCCAGTCGAGTTGGGAAGCTTCGACGTGGTAGTAGGGATGGATTGGTTATCAAGCAACCGAGCCGAGATTGTATGTCACGAGAAGATCATTCGTATTCCAATAGCGAATGGAGAAACGATTGTTGTTCATGGAGAGAAGCACGATACACCCTTAAGGATCATTAGCTGTTTGAAAGCTCGAAAGTGTTTGCAGAAAGGATGTGTTGCCTTCTTGGCACACATTATGGATAAAGAAGCTGCTGAGCCTAAGCTAGAAGACATTCCAGTTGTTAAGGAATATCCTGAAGTCTTCCCTGAAGACTTGCCAGGATTTCTGCCGCAGCGGCAAGTCAAGTTCCACATTGACTTAGTTCCTGGCGCTGCGCCTCTGGCTAAGGCACCCTATCGACTTGCGCCCTCCGAGATTCAAGAGCTGTCAACACAACTTCAGGAGCTATTAGATAAAGGATTTATCAGACCAAGCTTCTCGCCTTGGGGAGCTCCAGTGTTGTTTGTCAAGAAGAAAGATGGTAGTTTCCGCATGTGTATCGACTACCGCGAGCTTAACAAGTTGACTATCAAGAATAGATATCCTTTGCCAAGGATTGATGACCTATTCGATCAACTACAAGGTTCGAGTTGTTACTCCAAGATCGATCTTCGGTCGGGTTATCACCAGTTAAGAATACAAGAAGAGAGTATTCCAAAGACTGCCTTTAGGACTCTATATGGACATTACGAGTTCCTGGTCATGCCGTCTGGTCTGACAAACGCGCCAGCAGTATTCATGGATTTTATGAATAGAGTTTGTAAGCCGTATCTTGATAAGTTTGTGATCGTGTTTATTGATGACATTTTAATCTACTTGAAGACGAAGGAAGAACATGAGCAACATCTAAGGGCTATCTTAGAGCTGCTTAAGAAAGAAAAGTTGTATGCAAAGTTCTTGAAGTGTGAATTTTGGCTGCGCGAGGTTCAGTTCCTTGGTCACGTGGTTAATGGAAATGGAATCCATGTGGATCCCACAAAGATCGAGGCAATCAAGAATTGGGAAACTCCAAAGACGCCAACCGAGATCCATTAGTTCTTAGGTTTGGCAGGATATTATCGCAGATTTATTTAGGATTTCTCGAAAATCGCTCAACCTTTAACCTCCCTCACGCAGAAAGACAAGAAGTACGAATGGGGAGACAAGCAACAAAAAGCATTTCAGTTGTTGAAAAACAAGCTTTGCGACGCACCCATCTTATCCATACCCGAAGGCACTGACGACTTCATGGTATACTACGATGCCTCGGGTCAAGTTTAGGCTGCGCGCTAATGCAGCGACAGAAAGTTATAGCTTATGCTTCACGCCAGTTGAAGGCTCATGAGAAAAACTACATCACGCATGACTTGGAGTTAGGCGCATTGGTGTTTGCATTAAAAATCTGGCGACATTACTTGTACGGCACGCGATGCACAATCTTTACTGATCACAGGAGCTTACAACATATATTTGATCAGAAAGAGCTTAACATGAGACAGAGGTGATGGGTAGAGCTGTTGAACGACTATAATTGTGAAATCAAGTATCACCCAGGGAAGGCGAATGTGGTCGCCGATGCCTTAAGTCGAAAGGAAAGAATCAAGCCCATAAGGATTAGGGCCTTGGAAATGATTGTACAGACAGACCTCTCGTTGCGCATTCGTGCTGTACAGAGAGAAGCTCTAAAAAGGGAGAATATTGAGAATGAATATCTCCGTGGGATGGAGAAGCAGTTGGTACCCAAGGAGGATGGAACATTGTGTTTCTTGGGAAGAATTTGGGTTCCCCTCTTTGGTGGTCTGAGAGACGTTATTTTTGATGAAGCTCACAAGTCACGGTACTCGATCCATCCAGGATCGAATAAAATGTACCAAGATTTAAAGGATTTTTATTGGTGGCCAGATTAAAAGGCGATGTTGCAACGTATGTTGGCAAATGTTTGACTTGTGCTAAGGTAAAGGCCGAATACCAGAAACCTTCAGGTCACTTGCAGCAACCTGAAATACCCATGTGGAAATGGGATCAGATTTCAATGGACTTTATAACGAAATTGCCAAGGACACCCAGAGGTCACGATACGATTTGGGTAATCGTAGACCGTCTGACCAAATTGGCACACTCTTTGCCAATTAAGAAGAAAGACAATATAAGCAAGCTTGCTGAGCTATACCTGAGAGAGATTGTTGCACGACATGGAGTACCTCTCTCGATTATTTCTGATAGAGATGGAAGGTTTGTGTCAAGGATTTGGCAATCCTTCCAAGAAGCCTTTGGTTCTCAGTTGAATCTGAGTACTGTATTCCATCCACAGACAGATGGCCAGAGCGAGCGAATAATTCAAACGTTGGAAGATATGTTACGAGCTTGCGTAATGGATTTGGGTGGCAGTTGGGACACTCACTTACCCTTGGTAGAATTCTCTTACAACAACAGCTACCATGCAAGTATCCAAGTTTCACCGTTCGAAGCTCTCTATGGACGCAAGTATCGATCACCGCTATGCTGGGCAGATGCGGGTAATAGACAGCTTGTTGGTCCGGAATTGGTTCAAGAGACGACGGATAAGATTATACAGATCCGAGAGCGCATAAGGGCGGCTCGTGATCGAAAAAAGAGTTACGAGGACCAAAGAAGGAAACCTCTGGAATCTGAGGTAAGAGATATGGTTTTGTTAAAGGTTTCACCCTGGAAGGGTGTGGCACGCTTTGGGAAGGGTGGGAAGTTGAACCCAAGATACATCGGACCATTCAAAATCCTGGAAAGGATTGGTCTTGTAGCTTACAAGTTGGATCTACCTGCAGAACTAAATGGCGTTCATGATACATTTCATGTATCCAACCTGAAAAAGAGTCTAACTCAAGAAACAGTTGTCATACCTGCCGACGAAGTCCATATAGAAGACACACTCCACTTTATTGAAGAACCTGTTGAGGTTACTGATTGGAAGGTTAACAAGACGCGACGGAGTAGTGTTAAACTCGTCAAGGTTCGTTGGAACACGCGACACGGCCCAGAGTTCACTTGGGAGCGTGAGGATCGTATGAAAGAAAAATACCCACAATTATTCCCCAAGAACCCTGCATCTAGTAGCAGAACTTAAATTTCAGGACGAAATTTTCTTAACGGGGAGAGAATGTGACAATGCTCATAAAACCAGGTATCCGTACAATTAATTAATTATAATTAAGTGCTTAATGACTGTGCTGGATTACTTAACTGCTTTCTGATTACTGCATCATACTTACATGTGCATCACATATTACATAATGTCACATCATTATCACATACAAACTATATTGACATACATGATGCACAAAGCACAGTTAGCACAATTAACGAATAGAACGGGAATATGCTGACGGGGTTCAGCACATAGATAGGCAGTGTTTTGAAGCCCATTATGGGCCAGGGACAAGGTACTACACTAGTATGGTGTGTAGGGAAGTAAGGATCATAAAACTGCGTCACTAGGTGATAGTTTGAGTGCCGGAAAATGCCTAAAACTCACTTTAAGTGCAGAATTCTGCATTTTTCAACAAAATTCAGCTTTTTAACATGCTAGTATTATGCAGAAAATTGACTAAATGGTCCTGAATGCTTTCCTAAGTGTCGGGAATTAAAAGTGTCACAAAGAGTTACATAAAAGACACTATACGGTATACCTTAGCACTTTAACGAACCGGTATTTAACTGAACGACCGGACATTACCCGGAACACCAAAATTTTGCCAGATACATTGTTTAATTATTTCTTGGCTAGTTATGGTCCCTGAATACCCTAACACACTATATAATGAGCCATACACATAAAACACTAGATATTACACTTAACCTCCAACTATTTACCTACTTACCATCAAAATTTACAATTAACCCCCCCCCCCCCACCATTTACAGTCCAAGGGACCCCACACCCCACTCAAGATTTCATTCCTTATTTTTTTTAGATTTGGCTTGATTTGGTGAACAAAATATCGAAGAGATCATTATAAGTATGGTCCATATCTCTTTAGATCATATCATTCTTACACTTCACAAACTCACTCCACTCTCTCACTTACTCTCTCTCTCTCCCTCCCGGCCCTAGTAGGTGCCGCCACCACCACCAACTTGCAACGACCATACACCCATTTCAAACTCATTTCAAGGTGCAAGAAGGCGATTGATGGAGCATGGTGCTTGAAGATCTTGAAGAACCTTCATCCATAGCTTTCATCCACCAGTTTCATCATCTTTTTCTCTAGTGTTCTTCCCTAGCTTTTGAGCTAGTTGTAAGCTTCTTGTTACTAGTTTTTACTTCTCATTTAGATTTGTTAAAAGATGTATATTGTTATAAATCATAAGAACACTAAAAGACTTGAACAAGAATCATGAACATAAAGCTTACATATGATGATATATCGATGAAATAATGTTGTTTGAATACATGCATGACAGTTGATTATTATTTACTTGAAATTATGATGTTGATCATCATAAGGAGCTTGCTAGATTGTGATTAAACACATGATCTAGCAAGTTAGAGGATGATTATTCGTTAACCCAAGAAGATCATCCTCACTTATAAACATGAACTTGAAAATAAAATGATTTCTTGAAAAATAGTAAATAAAGTGAGCTAGTAATCTTATGAATCTAAGATTCATGAATGATTTTCCAAGAAAACCAAGTTCAAAATATGATTTTTAGTAGAACTTGATTCTTACTTGAATGTACACTATTTTTGGTGATAAAATAAGTGTAAGAACACTTTATTTACAAGAAGAGTTCAAAAGAATAATTTTTGTAGAAAATGTTTACAAGTTGTAAACACCTATTTTCTTTAAGAATGAGATTTTCAAAGAAGTAAACTCACTTTATGGAGTAACTAAGTCTACTAAACACCCTACCAAATTACTACGAGTTTTTGTGAAAGTTCAAGTTCATGATGTTATGAAAAATGTAAAATTTTTGCACTTGGGAAATGTAGTTGATTATTGATTGTTGGGTTGATTTTTGAAAAGAAAATGATATGCTTTAATAGCATGGACAAGTGTTACAAGTGTGTTTTAATCTTGGTTTTCAAACTTCGCCGTAGACGATATACAAAATCACAAGTATCGGAGGTTGATTTTATAAATAAATAATGGATAAAAATATATTTAGAATATATATTTTATATTAAGACACTTGTGTGAATTTTTGTATACTTGGTGGAATAGCTATATTATTTTAGGGTAAAATAATATAACTTACATATACCAAGAATTTACAACTCCAAAAATAATACCAAAAATCACAAGGAATGATATATAAGTTACACCCTTGATATTGTGAAACCGAACGCAAAAACGTAACTTATGAAATATTCCGGAAAATACTCTTGTAAATATATTTTTGGACAAATATTATTTTGGATACGGAAAACATAAAAATACGATTTTTATTACAAAGTATATCATATTTTTCGAGAAGATGAAAATATATTATTTTTGGGAAGTTATAATATATTTTCCTAGTATATTTAGAAGATATATAATTTTTGGGAAGAATATATATTTTCTGGACAATACACTATTTTTCGACAAAACAAGTATTTATATAATTTCTATGTGAGACTTAAAAATATACATGTATAAGATACCCCCATCCTTGGGAAGGAAATACATATACAAATACTTGAGAAGTATTGTTACAAAATACTGATTAAACAACTATTCCAAAAATTAAATATAATTTAAAGTTAAAATAATTATTATTTTAACAAGAAATTATAACTTGGAATAATATTGAAGAAGCTTAACTCAAAACGTAAATACAAACGCAAGGCACGACCGTTCGTCTAATAGACATTAGTACACTGTAGGTAGTCGTGGTTGCTGACGGAGTTTGAATTACGAGCTGAGGATGCAATACAGTGAGTTCATGTCCCCCTTTACTTCTAACTATTTTCAGTTTTATACTTCGGGGGTGGAATACATGTTACAATTATTACAGACATTTTTATACATGGTATGGGTAGCCTACGGAGGGTTTACTACTAGATCATGTGAAGGGTGGGTACAACACTTAAGGCCATTAATCCTCGTCGTAGGACCAAGGGACATGAGTGATAGATCTATTTGGGTGTAGCGAGCCCCATGAGGCCAGGGTGGCCCATAGCGGTGACTATGTCTTCCAGCCGGAAGCCCGGTACAAATTTGCTAGGTTTGAGTTTTCCTGCACCATTTCACATATATCAGTAGCTTTGCAACCCATTGGTGATCTCTTTTTCCTTATTGCTACATACCAGGAACTTTCATACATACATTGAATACAAAGGTTTTATACATACTCACGAACACATGAACTCATCAACTTTTTGTTGATTTTTCAAATTACATGTGTTTCAGGGAATTAGTCGATCTGGCAAGGGTATGCATGTGTTTTCAAGCTGCGTATAAATAAAAGATGTCATCAGGGGATTGTAGTAGGTGTAATCCTTTCCTGGACGGGTTACACGTTTCGGAATCCAGTTTTAATTAAAGTCTTTTGTTGAGTCGTTGTGAACTCATCTAAACATGACGTGTTTTGTAAGTTAAACTTGATGTTATCGTTTCAGACAATTTTGTTAAACTTAAATTATGGATGATTATCTTATGGTTTTAATCATTTACCATTGTTATGATTGAATGCTATGGTATTAAGAAGTCACACCAAATAACCCATGCTTCCGCAAAAGTCAGGGTGTGACAAAGGATGATGCTGAAAAATTGAAAGGAATGATTAAGGAATTAGAACAAGGAACAGATGGAATTTGGAAGTTCCATAAGAAAAGAATATGGGTACCTAAACAAGGAAACCTACGTCATAAAATTCTAGAAGAAGCTCATAAATCTAAGTATACGATACATCCTGGAAGTGATAAGATGTATCAAGATCTAAGAAAGAATTTCTGGTTGATAGGAATGAAAAAGGATATCGCTAATTATGTTACTAAATGTTTAACTTGTTCTCAAGTTAAAGCTGAGCATAAAAAACCATCAGGGTTATTGCAACAGTTAGAAATGCCCATATGGAAATGGGAATTGATAACAATGGATTTTGTTACTAAATTACCCAAGACAAGAAAACGAAATGATACAATCTGGGTGATTGTAGATAGATTAACTAAATCTGCTCATTTCTTACCCATGAAGGAAACTTTCAGTATGGAACAGTTAGCCAAGCTATATGTAAATGAAGTAGTTTCATTACATGGAATTCCTTTATCTATCATATCTGTGTGAAAAAAGCTTATTTCGCTTGAAAGCTTATTTCGCTTGAAAAGCTGATTTCGCTTGAAGTAATTCCGCTTGAAATTGTGTTTGATAAAATCCAAAAATTTTTCTAAGTGTTTGTTGATTGTTTCAGGTACTTGAAAGAGGGATGATTTCATGAATCCATTTAGTGATGTGTTTGCATTTACCAGTGGTTCGGGAGATGGCACATTAAATAACACGAATGAAACTACACCAACACTGAGTGCGAAGAAAATTCTTTCTGATGCTATGAGTGTAGACAGTGCATATGGAACATACAATAAGCCACCCAAGTTGATGGCAATTGAAGATTACAACAAGTGGGCTACAAGATTTGAAGAATGGCTTTAAGCGTTTGCATATCCCAGTTGGAAAAGCTTGAAAAATTGTTTTGATTTGGGGAGAACGGATTATGAAAATTTAGAAAAAAATCAAATAAAAAGATATGTTGCTGAACAAAAGTGAATTGCTCTGCTTCACCAATCTGTCAGAGATGACATTATTTCACTGATCGAGTACAAAGATTCGAGAGACCTTTGGGAGAAACTGAGAGTGAAATGTGTAGGTAGTGCTGAGATAGTTAAAAACAAAAAGAAATTGTTAAGAAAAGAGTTTGATTTGTTTGGTTGTTTAAAGAATGAGTCTGTTTCCAAGATGATTGAAAGATTCGAGCATTTGAAGATGGAGCTTGCAAGACACGAAATCATATATACTCGAGAGGAGTTGGTTGACAAATTATTTGATTCACTACCGAATGAGTAAGACTGGCAGTATTTTGCACTGATGCTAAAGAATACGGTTAAGCCGACTGATTTGACAGTGGATCTGCTTATCGAAAGACTGGAAAGCCATGAATTGGAGATCAGAAAATCCAATAATGTTAACAACACATCATACCAGCAGAATGTGGAGCTGTATTACAGAGGAAGTATGATCCCGAAATCTGCATAACCAAAAACAGCATTTTCTGCAGAAAGTTTAAATACAGTGAATCATGAAACTCCTAGCAGTGGCTATCATAGTGGATCCTCATCAACTGCTCAAAGTCAATCTGTTCCGAAAAATCTATTTCAATGCAATATTGCTGTGGATTTAAAGAATGGTCAGAATTTTAGTGAAGAATCTGCCAAACAACAGATGGTATTTTTAGCATCTGTGTTAGAATCGTACGAAAGCCTCGTTGCAGGAAATATTGGAAACACCAACCTAACAAAAGAAGACTACGATCAGATCGATCCTGAGGAGATGGAGTTGATCGATATAAGGTGGTGTATGGCGAGTGCAGTGAGAAGAACGCAACGATTCATGGAGATTACCGGAAGACAGTCTATTGGTGGACCTTCTACCAAGTTAGGCTTTGAAAAGTCAAAAGTCATGTGCTTTAAATGTAAACAAAAAGGTCATTTTAAGCGTGAGTGCCGAAATGCTTACACTGATGATACTGCAAATCCTTTTCGAGAGGATTATTACAAAAGAGCAATTTATCATCAAAATAAAGTAGAACCTCCCAGGATGAAGCAGATAGAGGAGGCACCCAAAGAAAAATCCAGAGCACTTGCTGTTTTTCATGATGATGAAGGTTATGATTGGAGTGATATTTTGCCAGAGGAAGATGCAGTTGGATATGCATTTACAATAAAGATTGTTCCTTTTAAAGATACCAGATCTGAAGAAGTGAAGTACATCAACAGGAAGGCAACAACTCAATTCATGAAAAGCAAAATCTATCGTACATGGAAGGAAGCAAAGAAAGCAAATTGATGGGATCCTGATAGAGAATGTTATATCGATCTTAATGGAAACATAGCTGTTGATCCAGATACTGTAGATGTTGAAACTCTCACCAAACAAATTGCTGAAGAAGAAGAAGCCAGGCAAAGAATATGGTGGGGAGGAGGAGAAGCTGATGAGAAAGTGAAAGAGAAAGAGCTGCAGCCAAAGAAAGTTGATAACGGGATTATTGATAGGTCACAAGAATTCACTGCTGAAAATTTGAAGAAGATAGTTGACAAAGTTCTTGCTGCAAAAGAACTAGAGGTAGTTTCTGGTTCTGGAACTGAGTCCAAAAACAAGGTCAGTTCAAACGATACACATGAGTCAGGTAAGAAAGTTAAATCTGAGAACAACTGCAAAAATTGCATGAAAGAGTGCAAAGTTTGTAGTACAATTGCTTACCTCAGCGGTAAGAAGGTTGAAGAACTGACTGGTAGAGTCAGAAGTGTTGAAGATCAGATCTTAAACCGTGATAAATTGTTAAAAGCTTCGAACGACAAATTAAAAGAATTGACTGAGAAAATCGAAAACGATAAAATTGACGTAGAAAGAATTAGGAAAGAAAATGAAAAAATGATTCTTGAAAATCATCAAATTTCAGAAAATTTTGAAAAAGTAAAACGAACGGTAAAAGATTCTGATGAAAGAAATGGCAAAACAGACAAAGAAAATCTTCAGCTGACTGGTGTTCTTAGAGTTAAAGAAGAGCAAATCAACCAACAGTTGGATGATATTGCTAATCTGAAGCTTCAAGTTCAAGAAGCTAAAATTGAAAATGAGCGTATCAATATGAAATTAACCAGTTACAACTCCGCAAGCTTTGTTTTGCAACACATTGTTCCCAAACCCATCGGGAAAAACAAAGCAGCCGAAGATGTTTATTCGGATGGAACTGGGGTTGGGTATCATCAGGTTCCACCACCAGTTTTAAACAATTTTTCAAAGAAAAAGTCCGGGTTGGTTAATGATGATGAAAAAATTGATGAGGTTAAACTTCCAGAGTCAATTGATGTTACATTCAATACATCATCCGATGAGGATAGTGTTCAGTCAGAAATTGTTAAAAGCATGGCTGAGAATGTTTTGAAGTTTGAAAGTGATTCAGCTGAGGATGAAGAATGTTTCTTGAACAATTACATTCCGAAACTGAAATCCAAAAACAACTTAAATGAAGAACCTACTCTTTTCATGTACAAGATGTCGGGATCGGATAAGTTGTATTCGGATTCTGAGTTTCCACTGGAGAATGTTAATGTTGCTAAATTGACAAATGTGTTCAAATTGGTTGAAATTGATCTGTCTGAAGTAGAAGGTTTAAATCAGACAAAGAGGCAAATGAATTTCGAAAAAGATAAAGCTTACTAAGAGAAACCTGTTGTTCCACCACGTTTTTATAACAACAATCAAAACAAATGGTCGGGTGGATATCAGGGTGGTAAGAATTATCAGAAAAAGAATGTTCAAAACAGAAGGTTTCCTGAGAAAAAGGTGTTTGTAAAAAGTTCAAGTTCAAGTTCGCTTTCTGATGAAGAATCTAAATTTTTTTCAAAATTAAACAAAGAGTTATTTGAGAAGAAGGCCTCACAGCCTCAGTCTGAAGGCACAAGTCGGGTAGTTGACACCCGAACATGCTTCAAATGTAATCAAGTTGGACATATTTCACGAAAGTGTACCAACTTGAAGCCTAAGGGCTAAGACTGAAGTTGTTGAGATTCAGAAAAGGAAAGTTGATGCAAAAGGAAAAGCTCCAATGGTTGTTGAGAAGAAAGTTTTTAAAAATGAAAACATCAAACTCAAAACTGAACCTGTAAAGAATATGGTAACTAAAACTGGCAAATTTTACAAACGTGTTGCTTCGCCTCAACAAAAATGGAAGCCAAAATTAGTTGAAAAGAAAACAAGTTCTCCAAAACCAAAGGTTTCTGAAACTGCAAAATCATCATCTTCAACTAAGAAGATGCATGTACCTTTGAATTACTATGAGAAACTTGAATCACAAGAGGCTACTACTTCTGAAAAGAAGAATGTACCAAAGTGTCACACCCCGACTTTCCACGTGTCACCGGTGGGCCCGGTGGGGAGTATCGTGACGTGGTTGGCAACATAATAGTCAAACAACACAATATATATATGCACAGCGGAAGCAAAAGATAAATATATATTACAATCCGAATTTAAAGTAATATCCAGTATTACAACGGAAAGTAAAGGATCCACAGGAGGATCTTAAAACATAAATATTGTTCAACAGACTTTAGGCGCCTAGAACTTGCAAGATTCCTTATAAACGCCCTGAGCTTCCAACCAATTACGTTCAGTACCTGTCACTTAACCCTTTTGGAAAATACGTCAGTTTTCACTGGTAAATACACTCAACCGACTCATTTTGAAAAGGTTTAATAAAAATTGATTTGAATGCACGTGGCACAAAATATCTTTTATAATTTGATTAAAATGCACAGAGGCAAAATTAATCTTTTATACTTGGGACAATTATATTTATAATCTTGTATACAGATTTACATGTTCGTTGTACGTTCAGGGCCCGATGTAGAAACCGAGTCAGATTAACAGACACACCACAAGTATAGGCCCACAAGAGAGTGAGATACCGTTATCTCTTAAGCAACTGTCAGGTGTATGCCTACACCCCGTGCTTAAGACGTGGCCATTTTATAATACAATGATGTCAAGGATATCCGGGACATGGTCATTAACCCCTAAAGGTCTTTATTTCAAACAATACAGATTAAACCGGGTTACCTCAATAATTTAACCACAATAAGATTAAATATTCAATACCCGACCAAGCGGTATTATTATACCGTATCCCAAGCCCGTATAGGGAAAATAAGTTAAGAGTATTTACCTGAGCTAGCTCCTGTCTTAAATAGCAAGAATCTAATAACTCAGCCGTATTCACTTAAGTAAGCGTAGGTACAATTTACCGGAAGGATCTAGTCTGGAATGATGGTATAAATAACCAATTAGAATGCTAATGGGTCTTTAATTAAACCTAAGCTTAGACCGGTTAGTCTTAAGGAAATATACGGTTCAAACGCATTATTAAGCGAAGACCGGAATAGAATGTGTTTTAGACCCAACAAGTTTGAAGACTTGTATAACATGGGTAATCTAAACACCTTCTGGATTTTGAGATAAACCGATAAGGTTTGACCTGTTTCGGCTAATTTATGTAAACTAGTTACATAAACCGAACCGAACGCGCAAGAGGCGTAACGGGTATTCATGAGGGTCCTAAACAGGTTTCCTAAGTTAATATGCCTTGAATATGTTGTGATATCAGTAGGATACCTTCCATTATGCCCAAAACGAGTTTAATCTCATATTAAGCCCCGTAGGGGTATTTTGGTCATTTTGAAGATTATAAAAGGGATTAATTAAACCTCTTTGATCCGGGTCTGAATAAATCAGTAAAATAGCTTATTTTAACAGGTTATATCATTTGGTGTTAAGTCTTATATGGCAAAATGGTTTTAAACCCTTACTATGCGTTTAATACGCGTATAAAGCCATTTTAAGCGATTTCCGGGTTAAACCGGAAATCTGAGTTTTCCGGATAGGTTATAAGGTCCAAAATACTTCATTTATTAAATAAAATCAGTGGCAACTGGATTTGTGTCAAAAGGATTTATAAAACTCATTTTATGGCCTAAAAGGGCATAATCGGCAATTACCGGATTAAGGCGCTAATCATAGCTTATGATCTGTTTAAAAATAATTAAAAATCTTCAAATATCCCAAAATATTATATTACCTCAGTGGGTAAAAGGTTTGGTGTCAAAACATGGGTTTAGATAGGCTTTACGCTAATGACGCCGTTTAATTAATAAAAACGTTCTTAATTACGCCATTGAGCATAACTCCTAATCTAGACTTCCGATTGCTGTGAAATTTTAGGGACTTTTTTAATAATAAGTAACAAATGTTATTGTCCATTCACATTATCAAAAATCTCGTTTTATGATAAAAAGGGCATATTGGTCAACTTTAGGCATTTAACGGAAACATCGGACGATCAATGATTCAAGTAGTATAAACGCAGAGGGTTATACTATCATGTAACTAGATCCTAATGGAACTTTAAGGCATGTATAAACCTACCTAAATCGGGTCATAACTGAAGTCAAATCAAAAGTCAAAGTTTTGCGACTTTCGGTTCCGAACCGGTATAAAACTGAAAGTTGTCGGGTCGAACGTGCTTAGACATGTTCGTACACTTATTACCAAGTTATATGAGTGGTAAAACAGGTTACATGCCTTCTACAATGCTAATTACGTGTTTTATGCTTCTGTTGACTTTTTAATATGGAGTTTGACCCGACAAACGACCTAGTTAGAGCGGGAATCAGCGGATGCCCTTTTAAGGGTTTAATGCCCACATAATTACCAACTCATAACTATCTTTACATTGACCAATCGCTGGATCGTTAGCGATTGATCGCTAAGTCAAACCGTAATTACGACGGTTTGACTTTTAAGCTATAAACTAAGTAAAATGCGATTAAGGAAGGTTATGGGTACTTACCGAAGTTCTAATTATGATTAGGGATGCTTGGAAACTGATCTTGTGCTCCAGAAATGATCAGAAGTGATGTTTGAAGGAATGATCAAAATGTTTCAACTTTGGTGCAAATTATATGGGTTTTGATCTCATAAGATCATGCCAAATGAGTCTAGGATGGAACCAAGATACTTACAAGTGTCCCTAGAGCCTAAATATCACTTGTAGTCGCCCATGGTATGATAAACAAGCAATTAGAGTCGGTTAAGAGCTGAACAGACAGCTGCCTGTTGTATTCTGCATCTGTATGTCGCACGCGGCCAGCGTAAGATACTATCAAGTCTTACGCGGCCCGCCTAAGACCTGTTGTCAGGTTATCAATTTTTCATTTATTGCACTTTTAGTCCCCGGTCCTCCTAAACATCGCTTTCACTTTAATTCTTGCATAATGAGCACTCTAAATTGAATTCTAAGGGCTTCAAGACTTATACTATCTTTGTTAAGTCCTTGGCTAACTTTTAATCACCCGAAAAGTCGTGAATTTCCATGTTTACGCTTTTAACCCCTCGAATACGAATTTTATCATAACTTTCTCATACGATAACGAAACTTGGTGAAATTTTTATCATGCATTCTACTGAGTATAATTAACCATTACAAAGCTTCGGGTTTGCTAAAAGGTCACTCAGAGGTATATCTTAAACATGTTGACACATTCAACCCCTGTAGTTTGTAATCTCTCACTTTCTTTCACAATTTGCTTCGTATGATCCGTGATTCATTCGTTTAAGGTTATGTGCATCATGTAGGGTTACTGTAAAGTATATTTATCCCTTGTTGACATTTTTGAACCCTTATATTCACATAGTTTCTTTGTTTGTTACCTTTAGTCCTTCTAGAGTATTATTTCACACGTTCAAGCTTATGACACGTGTCAATACATTATACGACGTGAATTTTCGAGGTGTTACATCCTCACCCCCTTAAAAGAAATCTCGACCTCGAGATTTGTTAAAGTAAAGGAAGTATTTTCTGCCTTATACTGGCATCTTACAGATGATTAGGGATTTGTATGATCTTATTCGTTGTTTCCAATGCAACTTTCAAATCCAAATAAGTGGACTTTCCAAAGTCTCGTCCATCCTACGGATGTTTTGATATTTCATTTATACAAGGTCTCCAAAGGAGCCACCTTGATACTTATATAACAGCTATTATAGAAAAGCTTATGTTAAGGTGGGATGGTTATTCCAACCATTGCTCAAAGTTAATCTTAAGGAATAGCTAATCTTTATAGTTAGTCAAACAAATCGATGATCCTGGGCAGCTGATGGCGATTCCTAATCGTTGCCTAATTAGGGTTGCGGTAAACAATGCCTAAGCAAAATGAACCGTCTTTCATAATTTACTATACCAAATTCTCAGGATATTGAGTTAGGCTTTATGAATCTATATCTTAAAACTACTTAACCAGGGTTTTCGATTCTTCTAATAATGGTACTAGCTGTCTTGGAAATTCCATAATAATACAGCCTTAAAGGGGATATAAACCTTAACTCTACCTGTCTCTCGGGAGGTAAGCAGGGTAATCTTAGGAGGCGGTAATTAAGATACAAGGAGGTTGCAGAGATTTCCATATCTCAGGCTCTAGTTCAATCATCCTTGCTGGTGTCAAATGAGTGACACATTTATGCTATGAGTCCTCATATTCCTTTACCAGGAAACATTTATTTGGACAATTCTTTTCTGGATATCTTCTTTGAATACAATTAGTTGACTTTAGTACCATATGACCATCGGAATATCTTTGTGGTCCCATGCATTAAACCTCCATACTGATCAGGCATGGAAGCAATCTATGGAACATATTAAGATACACCAACCCTCATATAGCGCTTTTGTCATACCATTTGGTATTCGAAATCAGTAGAGATCAAAGAGATATCATTTTCATATGATGATGTACTTTATCTGGAGAGAGGGTACATTAGGACTTTCTACGTTTTACTATTGTAGTATCATTAGCATGCGTCGCATCATCAATGGCGCGATTGTCTGTTGTCTTATCCGAGATTGTCATACTCGATATTTGATTCCTATTACTAGATGAATCATTTACTTAGTTGCAATCCAACAACTGCTATTCATCACCCTGATGGCCTTAACATATACTAACCATGGTTTCATTAAACTATACAGGCCAATATGGCACTAACATTCTTAATGAACGTTATTTTTAAAAATATATCAATATCACTTAGCCTAGGTCACAAAAGACCATCAATGGCTTTTAAGGGTTGGACCTAGTCCATCACCCTTTTTGACAAGGGATCAAAATGTCACATTTGCCTTTATTATATTGATGAATTTGGTTAGCTTGAAAACTTTCCATAAGGGTATCTGAAAAGAGTGATTCCTAATAGATATAAAATATAAATCTAAGATTTGTTGGAGCATTCTCTAAAGTATCATCGGTCAATTTCTACCTCGCATTAAATGACCGGAGTCCTAATCAACGGAGACAACAGTTCTCTATATCTATCATTCATTATAGAATCATGTGTGCCAACATCAATTTAATTTTTGCATAAACTGTTTGATAGGGAAAGGTACCTGCTATGTAATTATCATTTTGCACCATCTCCTGGACGTTCATCATGCGTTTGTTTTCTTAGCCTCTTCGGGCTTCTTCTGATTCCTAGGGCAGTTGGTCTTGATATGCCCCTTCTCATTGCAACCATAACAGGTTGCATCTTTCAACTTCTTGCAATCCAGGGTTTTATGTTCCCTAGACTTGCAAATTCCACACGGTAGAGGCTGAGATTCAAATCTGCATTTCCCGAGGTGGTATTTCCTACAGGTTTCGCACCTGGTCTTCTCAACCGACTACTGGCTGTCTCTCTTAAACCCGAAACTCTTCTTATCTTCAGAGTTCCTCTTCCTATCAGATCGTTGAGAATTTTCATCCTCCCTTTTACGCTTTCCATCTTCAGAGGATTTGGCAGCCTTGTCTCTGACTACATCGAGTGTAAGAGATAGCGACAGATCGGCCGCTGACCTGAATGTAGTAGGTCTTGAAGCCTTAACACTGGCTTTGATTTCTGGGGCTAAACCCCCAATGAAGCGAGCAATTCGCTTTGGTTCCGGTGTGATCAAATAAGGAACCAATCAAGACTTGGTATTGAAACTTGTAAGGTATGCTTGACAATCTAAGTTCTCCATGACTAATGTCAAGAATTCAGTCTCAATTTTCTCAACTTCATGTTGAGGACAGTAATTTTCTTTGATAAGAGCAACGAACTGATCCCAAGTCATGTTGTACAAAGGGATCTTCCCCGTAGCTTGGATCAGTGACCTCCACCAAGCTAGAGCTTCTCCTTTAAAAGATTGTGAAACAAATTTCACAACATCTTGTTCCGCACAACCGCTGATGTCAACAACGGTGTCCATCTCCTCGAGCCATGTCATGCAATCGATGGCTCTTTCTTCTCCTGTAAAGTCTCTGGGCTTGCAGGAGACAAAATATTTATATGAGCAGGTCTTTACCGGTGCCTCTTTATGAAGCACAACCTGTCTAGACGGAACACTCCTCTGTTTTGACGAGTTATGAACATCGTCTTCCTTTGACTCATGTGATTTAGAAGGGGGCATACTATGAGCCACAGATAGAGTCTTAGGGTGAGTACCACTAGATTCATCATACTGTCTGTCGAGGGCTCGTGTAACGGCATCATCTATTAATGCCTACAGTTCCGCACCAGTTATATTAACTCTGGTAGCATCATTATTCTCCCTCAGGTGGCTGTTGACCTCATCTGATCCAGCCATGTAGTTTGATTGCTACATACATATAGACAATTATTTATTCAGAGGTTATCATGGAATCATCGTCTTTGACGATTCATCAACCATGGTAATATAAACCATATTGGTTAATTTGTTAGTTATGTTAAATTAGCATTTTCATTATAATTTATCCTAGTTATAAAACATTAAGGATATTAAAGTGGCGCAAAGGCCTAGTCACATGGACAGTTTTAAACTACAAGCCATGATTTCAGAGAATCGAGGCATTAAGGTTTTAATAATTGCACAAATGGCCTAGTCGCGTAGACAAGTTTAATTTATAAGCCATGATTTCAGAGAATCGAGGCAATTTATAAATTAGTAATAGCACAAAGGCCTAGTCACGTGGACAAGTTTAATTTATAAGCCATGATTTCAGAGAATCAAGGCATTAAGGTTTGAATCAAAGTTCATTACCTTTTCTTGACAGAGAGTCAAAGACATCAACTGTCTGTTGTCCCTTAGGACAATAAGTATGGCCCGTAGGCATTTTATCACTTATGGATGTTTATAATATGATCATCTTCATTTGATGATAGTAGTCAGGATCGCATTGATCATACAAACTATTATGCTTGGACGTAGTCCAATATCTTTAGACGGGGGTTCAGAGACCACCACGGTCGTTGTCTTATCGGACAACAGGTTTGGCCCGTAGGCACTTCATCACTAAGGGATGATTATTTCAAATAAGGGAATGAAAAGGGATGGCCTGTGTGACTTTAACGATTCACAGGTTGCCAAAAATGTTAACATACTTACAGATGTTAACATGGATTGGAATCTTTTGGATAGGTCCTACCATCTTGGCCTCTTCATATAGGCTAGGTTTACCTTTAAGATTCCCTTTTTATAATTTACGTAGAACAATCCTAACTCGGGATGTTAATAAGGATCTGAACCTAAATTGAGGAACTGCCATCTTGGCCGCGTCTTAATAATGACACCAGGCTAGGTCTTGTCCCTTTTTAGATTTTGCCATTTTATTATAATGGTAGATCTTGTAATATAGGAATGATATTTCAAACATAATCGTTCCTTTAAAATTTAAACAAGTATAGGGTTGCCCTAAACGGGACTTCTAACAAAATGACTTGCCCATGCAAGGGCTAATCAGAAAAATAACAAAAGAATCAAATAAGGACAAAATAAAACGAATTTGGATTTGTCCTATGTTCTTGTCTAGACTCAAGAATGTGCAACTGTGTAACTGAGATTAAACACAAAAGGTTAGTGTTTAATTCACTCAGTGTTGGCTCTGATACCAACCTGTCACACCCCGACTTTCCACGTGTCACCGGTGGGCCCGGTGGGGAGTATCGTGATGTGGTTGGCAACATAATAGTCAAACAACACAATATATAAATGCACAGCGGAAGCAAAAGATAAATATATATTACAATCCGAATTTAAAGTAATATCCAGTATTACAACGGAAAGTAAAGGATCCACAGGCGGATCTTAAAACATAAATATTGTTCAACAGACTTTAGGCGCCTAGAACTTGCAAGATTCCTTATAAACGCCCTGAGCTTCCAGCCAATTACGTTCAGTACCTGTCACTTAACCCTTTTGGAAAATACGTCAGTTTTCACTGGTAAATACACTCAACCGACTCATTTTGAAAAGATTTAATAAAAAATGATTTGAATGCACGTGGCACAAAATATCTTTTATAATTTGATAAAAATGCACAGAGGCAAAATTAATCTTTTATACTTGGGACAATTATATTTATAATCTTGTGTACAGATTTACATGTTCGTTGTACGTTCAGGGCCCGATGTAGAAACCGAGTCAGATTAACAGACACACCACAAGTATAGGCCCACAAGAGAGTGAGATACCGTTATCTCTTAAGCAACTGTCAGGTGTATGCCTACACCCCGTGCTTAAGACGTGGCCATTTTATAATACAATGATGTCAAGGATATCCGGGACATGGTCATTAACCCCTAAAGGTCTTTATTTCAAACAATACAGATTAAACCGGGTTACCTCAATAATTTAACCAAATAAGATTAAATATTCAATACCCGACCAAGCGGTATTATTATACCGTATCCCAAGCCCGTATAGGGAAAATAAGTTAAGAGTATTTACCTGAGCTAGCTCCTGTCTTAAATAGCAAGAATCTAATAACTCAGCCGTATTCACTTAAGTAAGCGTAGGTACAATTTACCGGAAGGCTTTAGTCTGGAATGATGGTATAAATAACCAATTAGAATGTTAATGGGTCTTTAATTAAGCCTAAGCTTAGACCGGTTAGTCTTAAGGAAATATACGGTTCAAACGCATTATTAAGCGAAGACCGGAATAGAATGTGTTTTAGACCCAACAAGTTTGAAGACTTGTATAATATGGGTAATCTAAACACCTTCTGGATTTTGAGATAAACCGATAAGGTTTGACCTGTTTCGGCTAATTTATGTAAACTAGTTACATAAACCAAACCGAACGCGCAAGAGGCGTAACGGGTATTCATGAGGGTCCTAAACAGGTTTCCTAAGTTAATATGCCTTGAATATGTTGTGATATCAGTAGGATACCTACCATTATGCCCAAAACGAGTTTATTCTCATAATAAGCCCCGCAGGGGTATTTTGGTCATTTTAAAGATTATAAAAGGGATTAATTAAGCCTCTTTGAACCGGGTCTGAATAAATCAGTAAAATAGCTTATTTTAACAGGTTATATCATTTGGTGTTAAGTCTTATATGGCAAAATGGTTTTAAACCCTTACTATGCGTTTAATACGCGTATAAAGCCATTTTAAGCGATTTCCGGGTTAAACCAGAAATCTGAGTTTTCCGGACAGGTTATAAGGTCCAAAATACTTCATTTATAAAATAAAATCAGTGGCAACTGGATTTGTATCAAAAGGATTTATAAAACTCATTTTATGGCCTAAAAGGGCATAATCGGCAATTACCGGATTAAGGCGCTAATCCTAGCTTATGATCTGTTTAAAAATAATTAAAAATCTTCAAAAATCCCAAAATATTATATTACCTCATTGGGTAAAAGGTTTGGTGTCAAAACTTGGGTTTAGATAGGCTTTACGCTAATGACGCCGTTTAATTAATAAAAACGTTCTTAATTACGCCATTGAGCATAACTCCTAATCTAGACTTCCGATTGATGATAAATTTTAGGGACATGTTTAATATTCAGTAACAAATGTTATTGTCCATTCAGATTATTAAAAATCTCGTTTTATGATAAAAAGGGCATATTGGTCAACTTTAGGAATTTAACGGAAACATCGGACGATCAATGATTCAAGTAGTATAAACGCAGAGGGTTATACTATCATGTAACTAGGTCCTAATGGAACTTTAAGGCATGTGTAAACCTATCTAAATCGGGTCAGAACTGAAGTCAAAGCAAAAGTCAAAGTTTTGCGACTTTCGGTTCCGAACCGGTATAAAACTGAAAGTTGTCGGATCGAACGTGCTTAGACATGTTCGTACACTTATTACCAAGTTATATGAGTGGTAAAACAGGTTACATGCCTTCTACAATGCTAATTACGTGTTTTATGCTTCTGTTGACTTTTTAATATGGAGTTTGACCCGACAAACGACCTAGTTAGAGCGGGAATCAGCGGATGCCCTTTTAAGGGTTTAATGCCCACATAATTACCAACTCATAACTATCTTTACATCGACCAATCGCTGGATCGTTAGCGATTGATCGCTAAGTCAAACCGTAATTACGACGGTTTGACTTTTAAGCTATAAACTAAGTAAAATGCGATTAAGGAAGGTTATGGGTACTTACCGAAGTTCTAATTATGATTAGGGATGCTTGGAAACTGATCTTGTGCTCCAGAAATGATCAGAAGTGATGTTTGAAGGAATGATCAAAATGTTGCAACTTTGGTGCTATTTATATGGGTTTTGATCTCATAAGATCATGCCAAATGAGTCTAGGATGGAACCAAGATGCTTACAAGTGTCCCTAGAGCCTAAATACCACTTGTAGTCGCCCATGGTATGATAAACAAGCAATTGGAGTCGGTTAAGAGCTGAACAGACAGCTGCCTGTTGTATTCTGCATCTATATGTCGCACGCGGCCCGCGTAAGATACTATCAAGTCTTACGCGGCCCGCCTAAGACCTGTTGTCAGGTTATCAATTTTTCATTTATTGCACTTTTAGTCCCCGGTCCTCCTAAACATCGCTTTCACTTTAATTCTTGCATAATGAGCCCTCTAAATTGAATTCTAAGGGCTTCAAGACTTATACTATCTTTGTTAAGTCCTTGGCTAACTTTTAATCACCCGAAAAGTCATGAATTTCCATGTTTACGCTTTTAACCCCTCGAATACGAATTTTATCATAACTTTCTCATACGATAACGAAACTTGGTGAAATTTTTATCATGCATTCTAGTGAGCATAATTAACCTTTACAAAGCTTGGGGTTTTCTAAAAGGTCACTCGGAGGTATATCTTAAACATGTTGACACATTCAACCCCTATAGTTTGTAATCTCTCACTTTCTTTCACAATTAGCTTCGTATGATCCGTGATTCATTCGTTTAAGGTTATGTGCATCATGTAGGGTTACTGTAAAGTATATTTATCCCTTGTTGACATTTTTGAACCCTTATATTCACATAGTTTCTTTGTTTGTTACCTTTAGTCCTTCTAGAGTATTATTTCACACGTTCAAGCTTATGACACGTGTCAATACATTATAGGACGTGAATTTTCGAGGTGTTACACAAAGAAAGACCAATCATCTGTTCAACCTTCTCAAAATGATTTCTTTTTATACAAAAAGGTTGAGATTGGGTCTGAGAAGAGCTTAAAGATGAATGACAAGAATTTTCCGCCACTTTACATTGCAAAAACTCACTTAAATGTCAAGTTACCTGAGTCGAAAGAGGCTTGGGTGGCATCAACATCTAACTAAGTGTTTGTGATATGTGCAGGAGCTTCCAAGATCCGTTTCACGTTGGATTATGGATAGTGGAGCTTCTCGGCACATGACGGGGAAGAAAACCTTAATGTACGATGTTCGTGGGTTTAATGGAGGTTACGTGGGATTTGCGGGAAATCAAGGTGGTCGAATAATTGGTGAAGGAACTTTATCGAATGGTATTGTTACGTTTGAAAGAGTAAACTACATCGCCGAGCTTGAAAACAATCTTCTTAGCATATCTCAGATTTGTGATCGTATGTATACAACGCACTTTGCAGCCAAAGAATGTTTGATCTTGAAACCAAGATTTGTTGTTCCCGAAGAATGGGTTATCATGAGAGCGCCCATAGTCAATGATCTGTACGTGTTGGACATGAGTGTAGCAACTACTACCGTGGGTCAGGCTCATTGTTTTATGTCAAGAGCAACAGAAAAAGAATCACAGTTATGGCATTGAAAGATGGGCCATATTCACTTGTGAAAAATGAATCACCTGGTGCATAAAGACTTAGTAATTGGTGTTCATGTGAAAGGTTTTCATCTTGAGGGGGAGTGCATTAGTTGTGTCAAAGGCAAGCAAAAGAAGAAATCTCACCCTGGGAAGAAGGAAAACGCAATCTCGAGATCTTTAGAGAGACTCCATATGGATCTGTTTGGTCCAGTGAACGTCAAAAGCATAACTGGGGATCTCTATTGTCTAGTAGTTACAGATGATTACTCAAGATTTTCATGGGTATTATTTTTGAAGTCAAAAGATGAGACGTTTGATCGTTTGATGATGCTTTTCAAGAAGGTGGAAAACTTGTACCAAACCCGCATCAGAAGATTACGTAGTGATAATGGTACTGAGTTCAAGAATTTCAAAATGAAAGAATATTGTGATGAAAGAGGTATATTTCATGAATTTAGCGCGCCTTAGACTCCGCAGCAGAATGGAGTAGCTGAAAGAAAGAACAGGACGCTAATTTAAACGGCCAGGACGATGCTTGCTGATTCTAAAATACCTGTCAATTTTTGGACAGAAGAAGTGTCAGCCGCATGCTATACACTCAATCGGGTTCTTACAGTGAAGAAATTCAACAAGACATGTTTCGAGTTGATTAATAATCGTAAACCGAATCTGAAGTATTTAGAACCGTTTGGGTCTCCCTGCACTGTTCTAGACCCTTTTGGTAAATTTGGTTCAAAGAGCATTGAAGGAATAATTGTGGGTTACTCAAGTCCATTAAAGCGAGCCTTTGTTCCAAGCTTGAAGCGGATTATTGAAGCACACAATGTTGAATGTCAAGGTTATACTATGCCACCGCAGAATCCAGGCGACTCATGGCGTTTTAATTACGATACTTTATAGGATTCGTTTGACATTGAAGAAGAAACAGATTTCGTTGACGAGTTGGATATTCTGAGAGAGTATGAAGAATCACAAGAAAGATTCCCAGCTGAGTATTCTAGACGTCAAAATCGAGCTTCTAATGATGATGAAGCGGGTCCTAGTAATGCTGGAGAGCATGATGATATTCAGCAATCTCTTGACAATCAGACGGTAGTCAATGATAATCAAGAATCTGATGATAGACCTATATTCGATCGTGGTGATTCAGATTCTGAGGGGGAGCAGATCCAGATTTCAAGTCAAACAATTCCAGTCAGTGAACAAGGTGCAAATCAGAATGTCACAAATTTGGAAGGCGAGGTGGATGTTCCAGGCGAGGTGATGTCGAGAACTCTTTCATACCATCCAGAAGAGTTGATTATTGGAGAATTACAATCAGGCGTTTGCAGTAGACGTCAAATTGACCAAGGCCTTACTTGTTTTTATTCTACAGTAGCTCCGTTACAAACTGAGTTTTCACTTAGTTGTTTTATTTCGCAGATTGAACCGCGAACATATAAGGAGGCACAAACTGAAGATTCTTGGGTCAACGCGATGCAAGAGGAGCTGAGTCAGTTTGAGAAGTTAGGAGTGTGGAACTTAGTAGACTTTCCTGATGGTCAAAGGAAGATAAACACTAAGTGGGTGTTCAAGTGTAAGAGAGACGATAGAGGGGTTATTATTCGTAACAAAGCTCGACGCGTAGTTCAGGGTTTCAGTCAGCAGGAGGGTATAGATTTCACCGAAGTATATGCTCCAGTTGCTAGACTTGAAGCGATCAGAATCTTCCTCGCATTTGCATCTTGGAAAAAATTTAAAGTTTATCAGCTAGATGTTAAATCGGCGTTTCTCTATGGGAAGGTAAAAGAGGAGGTATATGTCAGACAGCCACCGGGCTTCACCGATCCAATCCACAAAGACAAGGTTTATTTACTGGATAAAGCGCTGTATGGTTTACACCAGGCCCCGAGAGCTTGGTATGAGACTTTGTCTCAACATCTGTTAGCCAACAGTTTCATCCATGGAAAAGTGGATGCCACTCTCTTCACCAAAGAAGTCGACGGACATCTTTTGATTGTGCAGATATACATGGACGACATTAAATTTGGGTCAACAAATGAGAATCTGTGCAAGATTTCGAAAGAATTATGAGGCAAAAATTTGAAATGTCATCGATGGGTGAGATGAAATTCTTCTTGGGACTTCAAGTTGATCAATTGCCTAAGGGAATTTTCATACATCAAACGAAGTATG
This sequence comes from Helianthus tuberosus, assembly GCA_030545235.1. NCBI lineage: Eukaryota > Viridiplantae > Streptophyta > Magnoliopsida > Asterales > Asteraceae > Helianthus > Helianthus tuberosus. The sequence goes on from CM060399.1 coordinate 3,126,859, forward strand.
TTCATGATATCTTAGAGAAATTTGGGATGTCAGGTTCTACTCCAGCTTCCACCCCGTTGGCGACGAACCATGGGATAAACCCTGATCTCACCGGAGAGAAGGTAGATGAAACATTGTATCGTTCCATGATCGGATCGCTGATGTACTTGATAGCTTCTAGACCCGATATTATGTATCCAACCTGCCTCGCAGCAAGATTTCAATCTAACCCGAGAGCTTCGCATATGGTGATTGTGAAAAGGATATTACGCTACCTGAAAGGAACTCCATCATTGGGGTTGTGGTATCCAAAAGAAGGCGATTTCATGCTCTAAGGGTATTCCGATTCCGATTTCGGATGCTGCAAAGTTAACGCTAAATCAACAACAGCGGGGTGCCAGTTTTTCGGATCACGATTGGTCACTTGGCAATGCAAGAAGCAGACCTCTGTAGCTTTGTCCACATGTGAAGCTGAGTATGTATCTGCTAGCAGTTGCTGTTCTCAGATCTTGTGGATCCAGCAACAGATGCGCAACTACGGTTTGCAATTTCTTAACACCCCTATCTTTGTTGATAATGAGGCAGCGATAAACATTACTAAAAATTCAGTTCATCACGCTAAAACAAAACACATTGAAATTCGTCATCACTTCATCCGAGATTGTTTCGATAAGAAGTTGATACGAATTGAGAAAATCCACACTGACGAACAAAAAGCTGATTTACATACCAAAGCATTTGATAAAACTCGCTTTCAATATTTGCTAAAATTAAACGGTATGAAGCTTTTATCGGTGTTGGAGGAGATTCTTGGCGTTGATGAAGGAGACATTGTAGATGATGTTGAGAAGCAATCTGCAATGGTTTGTCGATTTTTTTACTTGTTTTGGTATTTAGGGGGAGTATAGGGTAATATTTTCAGAAAATACAAAAACAATAAAAAATTCAAAAATCCAAAAACATGAGATATTTTCAAAATACAAAAACAATAGAAAACCAGAAAAAGAGCTTGTGTAAAAAGGGAAAATGATAGTACATTGGCTTGACAGTTACAGTATGCTAAAGATATGTAATGTTTAAAAGTTTTAAACAGTCTCGCTGATGATGTGCTGATAGATTTTTACACATTTAGTAGGTTTGTTCGGGATATAAATCTAAAATCCTTACTTGCTTATTTCGTGGGGAACACTACTTGGATATATAGGTAACTCCTGAAATCTTGTTTGAAGGATCCCTCTTTTTGAGATACTAGGTCTTTATACTCAGTGATATCTGGGGTATTATCCCGGGACTTCTGATTTTGCGGAAGCAATGGCCTAGTCCCCGTATAATACTTTACTGCTGCTTGAAATAAAAGCCTGCCCTCAACATAAAAAATGATGAAACATTGAAAAATGCTAATCATGTGCTGTTGTAAAAAAGATCCTCTAAAGGGGACCCACTTAAAGTCGAAGCCGTCATCTCTCTGCTGAACGGAAGTTCTGACCTGAGCTCTCACGGTCTTCGCAATTTAACCCTTTACAGATATCATCTGTGGTATACTTACCTGTAAGACTGAATATTGGGATCTGGATACGGGAGTATATTCAAGAGGTGGGACACATGAATGAGTTTAAGTTCTTAATACATCTAAATCTTATCCTGGACAGATTGAAATTTGTGTGAGAATTTAAGTGGATCAGTATATTGACAATCTAAGTGAATTGTTTAATTCTGAGTATGAAATTAAAGCTTAACGGTACTTGTGACTTGTCGAATAGCTGATATGATTCTCTAACACGCTCACCAAAAATATGTTTGTAAACAGTGTACATTTACTGCACTTTATTTCTGTAATTCATTTCTAGTCTAGAAACTTTATTAAAAATCCAAAAAGATTTTACATTTCTGCTTTATTTTCCGACAAACCAAAGTAGAAAGCTGATCTTTAGATTCGAAAATTTGAAGCAGATGCAGGAAGTTTCTGAGCTGGAGGATGAGTTGAGATCTAATTTCAGAAAATTATTTGAAACTTGTAAATTTCAGAAAATTATTTGAACTAGTTTGTACAAAATTTCAGTGTGATTTGTCTCAGGTCAACCAAGGTCATTAAGTTGAACTTGGTAGACAAATTAAGTACTTAGGGTCATTAATTTGGATCTGGATACTTAAGTGGATTTCTAAATTCTGACAAGATCAACAAATGAGGTCAAATGGTAAGTTTGGATTGAAATTGTTATAATCATAAATCTTACATTTAGGTAGAGATTGTGCAGGTAACAGGTTTGTTATTGAAAACAGCATAGCAAAATCCCAGCTAACTGTTAGGGGGGAGTCTGAAAATTTAAAAGTCAGATACAGTTCCTGAATCTACATTCAAGGGGGAGTTTGAAGGTTGTTAAAGATTTAGTTTCTGTAATTCATGCTAGCTGTTGATAGAAGAAGAGAAGAATTGAAGGATGCTTACAGTGTCAGACAAATTGGATAGAGCAAGAAGATAGACAAAGACTAAAGTCTGAAGATTTGATGCTAAAGACTTCGTCAACATCCAAGGGGGAGTCTGTTGGTGCACAAATGTCTATTAACTTCGTCTTTATCGAGTCTTATGTCTAGATAGGATAAACTAGCAAACAACAGGTTGGAAATTAGGTTTTGTGTTTGTATTTGTGTAATTTCGCTTGAAAGTGCCACTGGCAGTTTCAAACGAAATTAAACATTTTAATTCCACTTGAAATGGTCATGCCACTTTCAAGCGAAATCACCACAACTAAAAATAGGTGTGTTGCTGTGTCATTTAAAACGGAATTAGATTTGAGATTTCAGAGCCGAGGTGCTGACCGTTTGTCATTTGATCTGTAAAAAGCTTTGAAATCAGTAATAAAAGGGTAATTAAGAAGGATCAACCTGTTTTAACGTCAATTTCACTGATTCCGCCTTTATTATTGATGTATAACTCTTCAGATTGACTCGTTAGGGTCATACGACGATCCAACAAGTAGAACCCTTCTCGATAGCATGACAAAGATTACAGGGAAATAACAATGGTTATCTTAGTATTTAGAATGTTAGGCTCCTCGCATACTTGAGGCTAATGCTTTATCTCACGTCTTGGTTTCCCAGATCTTAAGTGCCTTCTTGCGACTTACGCATTTTATTAATTACATGAAAATATAAAAAATAATGTGGTCAATGTTGTAGTTTAGTTCGAGTTAAAACAGATTCCGGCTAAAATTGACTCAGGTTGAAATGGATTAAAAATCAAGAGGGGCAAATGTAAGACATAATTGCTGAGATCTTCATCAATATCATCTGTTGTTGAGGTGATGAGCGGAGTAAGATAGCGAACCACAGTCCATAAATATTGGGACTGGTGTCACTACTATCCATACCACTTTGCACAATATGACAATAATCTTTTGGAATCCAATGCAATGGCTTAGAATGATATATTTTGAATTATAGATGACACTTCTTTCTCTTCGATTTAATTTTTTAGAACGTACAGGGATTTCTTTCCACTCATGAAGCTTTTGGCTCCAGTATTTCTCCACCTTTAAAACCATGTAATAATACTTGAACCTAAAAATTGAATAACATCTAGATAAATGAGCTATGCTTCCTACCATTACCCCCGCGGACTGTACTACAAAAATGGACATTGTCCACTTTCTGTAAGGTGAATATGTATCAGAAGGATTTCCATTACTTTTGTCCACTTGTCGGTAATATGAAAGATTATTTTGAATAATCAGAAATTTGAGCAGCATAACCAAGTTCACGAACAAAACCACTAAACAAATTACACAAGAAGCAATGGATAATGGATTACTAGCCATCGCAAACTGAGGGCTACCGGTTTCTGCCAACACCCAATACCTTCTCACATGTTGTCTTAGTTTCTCAACTCTAGATATAGCTTGCAGAGGTTGATCTGCTAATGATACTTGGATTCTAATAATTCCTTACAGGTTGGAATTGCTAGAGATGAAGAAATCATGATTAGTAGTAAGAGGAGCATTAGATTAGAGCCGTATATATGCACGCAACAAGAGTATACAATGGAAAAATTCATATACCGATCACCAGGAATAATGCCATTATAAATAACGCCAGTATATATCTGAAAGCATATATTCACAATCACAGTGATAACGAGAATAGACAAACCTATCATGTTAGCTAGCAGTGTGTTGTTGTCCATATAGATGACAAAGAAGGCATTAAGTTCGCCAACATTGTGTTGGTTCAGGCCCTAAAATACACACACTCACTGCTACAACTCTCTTATGTAAAATGCGTTTTAAACTCTTAAATATGAAAAGAAAAGAAGTGTATGAGATTTCAAAAGGAAAACAAAGAAAAGGTTGCACATTCATTCAATAGATTAAAGGCTATAAATAGCCTACATGAACCCAACGGAAATAAACAAAAATCTCTAAAAACTAGCCACTACCCCTAGAGACTACCATACTTTCATGACCAAGTAATCTAGTTTCTCTTTCTTCCTATGAATTCGGTCAACTATTATCTTCTATCAATTATAGGGTCCTAATATTAACACATGGGAAAACTTATTTACACATGGTGTATACGGGCCGTATAACAGTATACGGCCCGTATACACCATGTGTAAGTAAGTTTGTCTGGTCGTATACAATGTATACGAACGTGTATACTGGCCGTATACTGTTATACGGCCCGTATGGAACGAAAATTTGATTTTTCAAGTATTTAAGGGATTTAAGGTGTAAATCACACTAGATATTTTACACTCGTGAGGTGCTCAAACCTTTCTAAAAGTAAAAAAAAATAAAACATCAACAAGTAACAAAGATTGAAGAACAAGAAAACGTGTCGTATGACTGTAATAAAACGGAAGCTATCAACGCGGGATTACGGGCATGGTGTTATTCTTTATTTAATATTTATAGAATAAAAAGAAGGGTGAGGCATTTGATGAGAGTTGTAAGGAATCTGAATAAAACGGAAGCTATCAACGCGGGATTTCGTAACATATTTGTTTTGTCACGTACATTTCGTAAGAAACTTTTCGTGCACTGAACCTTCACCTCCAATCATTTCCTGGTCAAATCACACACTATAAAGTTTAAACTTATCGTGTGTTGTAGTTTGGAAAGATGACCGAATAGAAATCTGAATAATAAACTGTGGAGAACTTGTTTGCGTTATCCACCAACAATCCGTTCATTATCTGTTGTTGTCTAAAACAATATCAATTAATGTTTAGTTGTGTACACAAATTCATCACCGGTTTCTACAGCACAAGCACATACACAGGGAGAATGTTCTCGAAATTGAAGGAAAAGGAAAAGAAAAAAGGGTGAGTAGTATGAGTCTGAGTCCATTGTGGTTCGTGAATGGCTTCTAATACAGGCTCTTTGTCAGTTGTGGTTGATTTATAGGAGGAGGTTATGAAACGAATATATGTTTATACGAACATCCTTATTTTGTCACGTACATGCGTTTAATTCCCAACATCCTTATTGTATCAGACTCTCTCCCCTCCTGATGCAATTTTCACAGTGGTACCAATGTCCTGCTACTACAATCCTTCCAACGCCTGATTCCGATACAACCCTTGATGTTGAAACCGGTTTTACCTCATGAAAAGGAAAGAAAGAAATTTTTTACCATTTTTTACGGGCCGTATACCATTTTTACGGCCGTATACTCTCGGTAAAAAACAAATTTACCGATCGTATACAATGTATACGATGATTGTATACAGGCCGTATATTCTGATACGGCTCGTATACTATGGGTAAAAAATGGTAAAAAATGGTTTATTCTCTTTAATCTATTAGAACGATCCTTGTCTTGAGAACCTGATTCTGATTTAAACAATGGAATTTGTGGATCAACAGAAATAACTGAAAATAACTCGCCATTCTCTTGCCCCTGTGTCCGTCACATGATAGAAGACATGTCGGGTTCTGCTAGAAGACTATCAGGATTTTGTTGGTTTGTTTCCTTGTAGGGTTTAGAATGTTTGAAGTATTCTTGGTTCAATACAAACTCCTCTGAAAGACAAGAATACAACGTTCATGTATCACAAGGAATGACCGATCTAAGGCAGAGAACCTGATTTAGATACACAAATTCATCACCGGTTTCTACAGCACAAGCACATACGCAATGAAGTATTAAAAGATGTTAGTTTCTTGACAGTATGGTTTCTCGACAAATGAAGTATTATCTGACATCATCTGTTCATCATTGTTCTTGAAGATGAAGATGGACAACTGGTTAAAAGATGTAGAAGAGTTTGTGTAGAGATCTTTACGTACAAATTTGCATCATCCTTACGGTTACAAATGAAGCGTTGGGATTCAAGGGTTTATGAGTAAATTGATTGTGGATTTCGGTTGGGTCAGATCTCGGAAGTACTGAACAACAGAAATAACAATATACGGCCCTCACCCTCACAAAGTTGTCATTTTCAAGTGTGAGATTAGCCAAACGAGGATGAAAGATACTCAAACCATCTGATCCCGTTGTTGCAAACTCCTTTAATGTGAGATTCTTCAAGTTTGCACATTTTGAGAAAATACCAATGTGTTTGTCAGCTTCGTCAACACACAAAGTGATAGAATGATGTGGATCAACAGAAACTTAACAAGAGAAGCAACTAAAAGTTAACATTCTTGACTTGAAACCGGTTTTACCTAATGAAATGGAAAGACAGAAATTTTTTTAAAGAAGCGTTGGGATTAACGGTTTATGACTCAAAGTTAACATTCTGATTCAGATTCAGAAAACAGATGTTTAGTAGTGTTTGAGAAACTAACAAGGTAAACCTTAATTTTCAAAATTTTAGACACTTACTTGAACCGTTAGTAATGCTAGATGTCATTTTGGCTGAACCACAACCTATTACAGCACTGTATGAACCTGTGTTTTGAAAATAGGATTTGTTCTTCGTTTATTGGATCGTTCTAATAGATTAAAGAGGTTTTTACCATTTTTTACCATATGTATACGGGTCGTATACGGTTTATATGGCCGTATACCATTGGTAAAAAATATTTTTACCGATCATATACAATGTATACGATGTTTGTATACGGGCTGTATATTATTATACAGATCGTATACTATGGGTAAAAATGGTAAAAAAAGGGTTTATTCTCTTTAATCTATTAGAATGATCCTTGTCTTGAGAACCTGATTCTGATTTAAACAGTGGAATTTGTGGATCAACAGAAACAACTGAAAATAACTCGCCATTCACCTCTTTCAACCTACCAAAACACCAAAACCCGTACCGGTGATTGTTTATCCATACTATTCTTCATAGCCATATTCCCACTCACAAGTTGTTGATACATATCGTCCGTTCAAGTTGAGCTTCCTGATTCATATCGTTCGTAAGAAACTTTTCGTGCACTGAACCTTCAGTTGTGTACCCTTCAATCTTCTTGAGTATTTTTCTAACTTTATACTTGCATCCACCACAGTGAATATTAACTTTGAGTGAAAGAGTTCGGAAACCGGACGGAATCTATGAAGAAACTATTGGAATTTGTGGATTTCGGTTTGTTCAGAAACTTAACAAGAGAAGCAACTAAAAAAATACAATTGATTACTCGGTCGAATAATGGCCAATAATCCGTTCATAATCGTCGACGACGTCACTAGGGTTTTTTCTCTTCCAGTTACCAGGCCTATCATCTCCGTCTACGTTTGGTTTCCTCAACGAAGAACCATCAGCCATTATCAGCCATTTTTCCTTTGGTTTCTGGTTGATTTTGAGGGTGAGGGTTTTGAATTGATTCCTGCGCTCACCCTCACAAAGTTGTCATTTTCAAGTGTGAGATTAGCCAAACGAGGATGAAAGATACTCAAACCATCTGATCTCGTTGTTGCAAACTCCTTTAATGTGAGATTCTTCAAGTTTGCACATTTTGAGAAAATACCAATGTGTTTGTCAGCTTTGTCAACACACAAAGTGACAGAATGAAGATCCAATGTTGTTAATGTTGGAAAGATGACCGAACAGAGATCTGAATCAAGATTTACGTCTGATGTCCAAGTTTGATGACAAAGTTACTTTGTTCTTCGTTTTTGGATCGTTGTAATAGATTAAAGATACATATCGTCCATTCAAGTTGATATAGGATAGCTGATGCAATTTTCCAAGCACTTTATCGTGTGTTGTAATTTTAATGACGCAATGAAGATTGAATATGCAAACCGCATCCGTCTTCTGTTATGATTCGAAACATTCCGAATAACGCTAAGAATCCACAACGCTTATGGCCAGATTCTTTCCTTCAATCTTGGCAAAATCAATGCCTGCTTGTTTTATTATCACGATTGTACTGAACAACCGAGATAACATCTCCAATATTTATCACCAACTCATCTTTAGTTGTGTTTGTTTGAGAACCTGATTCAGATACACAACGGTCTCTTTGCTTCGTCCACTAGAACTATTTGTGTATGCATTCTTTTGTTAGTTAACAACACTAATTAGAAAAAAATATGTCAAGACTGTTTGTCGGGTTTCCAATGCTCACACAGGGTGATAAACAACGCTGATACACGTAACATCTAGTTATATTCAGATTTAAACAATGCCCGCCTCAACTGAGATAACGAACATCCATCAAGCTCAAAAAGAAAACTTGTGTTTCCCATAGTCACAAAAGATTGCGGTTTGTATTTCGCATAGCCACCGTTTCCGTAGTAAAAAAACGGTTGGGTTTGCATATTCAATCTTCAATACCTCATTAAAATACCAGTACAAGAACCCGACACGTCTTCATGTAACGGAGAATGTTTTAGAAATTGAAGGAAAAGGAATAGAGATCTGAATAACAAACTGTGGAGAACTTGTTTGTGTCGGGTTCTTCTGATATTTATTCGGAATCGATAAATAACCAACACGAAGATCTCTGCAATCGCTAAGGTTTCCATCAACGGACTGATCGGTAACGTTACTCTACCTGTGCTCCGATTTAAGCGGCATTTCCGATCAACGTTTATCGACATTGTTAAAGGTGATGAAAAGTTTAGAAACCCTAGAATGATTGTGTTTTTACGGGAAAAAATGGTGATATTTGAAAAAACGCCATTATATACGGGCCGTATATAGTTATACGACCCGTATAAATGTGGTAACATCAAAAACCCACAAAAATAAATCCATTGAGCCGTATACGTTTTACAAATCGTATACACATATACGACTCGTATAACTATATACGGCCCGTATATAATAAAACAAAAAAACATTCCCTGGGCATTTTCCTATTCAAAAACATTCTATACGAGCCGTATAATTGTATACGGCCCGTATACAATAGGGGATGTGAAAATAAGATATAGGGTATGTGGGAATAAGGGGGGCCTTATTTAATTCATTAAACCAAAACCATCAAGATTATCCAACATTCACCCCCATAATCTTGATCTCGGTTCTTACTACTTGATTCGTTCTTGCTTTGCGTTCATTCTTTCTTTTCTTGCTTCATCTAGAAACGGTTTTCTTGCTACACTTTCTAACTTGTTTTGATTCAAACCCGTACTTGCTTGCTTGCTTCGAATCATCTTAAATTGCTAACTTGCTATTCGAACCACACGGATTCTGGTATCTTGCTAACTTTCTTTCTTGCTAACCCGAATAGGTTTTCTTCTTAAACGCTTCTTTCTCATGTGATTCGAATCCTTTCTTGCTTACCTTCTTCGAATCCTCTTGCTTGCTGACTTGTTTTAGGCTACTTGCTACCTGATTTTCTTTCTTCCGCTTTCTTTTGAGATCAACGAACCCATGCGGCACCTGTCTTTCTTCTTTCTTCACGGCACCGGCTTTCTTTCTTCTTTCTTTGGTTGTTGAACTTTCTTTCTTTCTCTCTTTCCTTGCAACACTTTCTTCTTTCAACAATATCACCACACAGTTTTCCTCCTGATCCATTCAACTTATTTCTTTCTTGCGATTTCCCACATGAAATCATCTACTTTCTCGTTCTCTTCTTTCTCTACAGTTAGAGGGTTGCTCCCATTTCTTTCTTAGGCTATCGAAAAACAGCCTCATGGTCTTCACCTCGGTTCCTCCTACTGCTGCATTTTGCCCTGCAGCGAAAGGGTTGCACTCTTTCTCGAAACCTACTCTTCACCGGCTCCACCGTCTTCACCGGCTCCACCGTCTTCACCGGCTCCACCGTCTTCACCGGCTCCACCGTCTTCACCGGCTCTGATACCAAAAGTTGGTTCATGCCGTAAAATACACACACTCACTGCTACAACTCTCTTATGTGAAATGTGTTTTAAACTCTTAAATATGAAAAGAAAAGAAGTGTATGAGATTTCAAAAGGAAAACAAAGAAAAGGTTGCACATTCATTCAATAGATTAAAGGCTATAAATAGCCTACATGAACCCAACGGAAATAAACAAAAATCTCTAAAAACTAGCCCCTACCCCTAGAGACTAGGATAGTTTCATGACAAGTAATCTAGTTTCTCTTTCTTCCTATGTATTCGGTCAACTATTATATTCTATCAATTATTTAATTCATTAAACCAAAAAAAAATGAAATGCTAATTAATAAAACTGGCTTGATCCATCACCGACCAGAAACCATCAAGATTATCCACCATTCACCCCCATAATCTTGATCTTGGTTCTTACTACTTGATTCGTTCTTGCTTTGCGTTCATTCTTTCTTTTCTAGCCTTATCTGGAAACGGTTTTCTTGCTACACTTTCTAACTTGTTTTGATTTGAACCCGTACTTCCTTGCTTGCTTCGAATCATCTTTCTTGCTAACTTGCTATTCGAACCACACGGATTCCGGTATCTTGCTAAATTTCTTTCTTGCTAACCCGAATATGGTTTCTTCTAAAACGCTTCTTTCTCATGTGATTCGAATCCTTTCTTGCTAACCTTTTTCGAATCCTCTTGCTTGCTGACTTATTTCAGGCTACTTGCTACCTTATTTTCTTTCTTCCGCTTTCTTTTGAGATCAACGAACCCGTGCGACACCTGTCTTTCTTCACGGCACCGACTTTCTTTCTTCTTTCTTTGGTTGTTGAACTTTCTTTCTTTCTCTCTTTCTTTGCAACACTTTCTTCTTTCAACAATATCACCACACAGTTTCTCCTGATCCATTCAACTTATTTCTTTCTTGCGATTTCTCACATGAAATCATCTACTTTCTCGTTCTTTTCTTTCTCTACAGTTAGAGGGTTGCTCTCCTTTCTTTCTTAGGCTATCGAAAAACAGCGCACGGTCTTCACCTCGGTTCCTCCTACTGCTGCGTTTTGCCCTGCAGCGAAAGGGCTGCACTCTTTCTCGAAACCTACTCTCAAACCGGCTCCACCGTCTTCACCAGCTCTGATACCAAATGTTGGTTCATGCCCTAAAATACACACACACACAGCTACAACTCTCTTATGTGAAATGTGTTTTAAACTCTTAAATATGAAAAGAAAAGAAGTGTATGAGATTTCAAAAGGAAAAGAAAGAAAAGGCTGCACATTCATTCAATAGATTAAAGGCTATAAATAGGCTACATGAACCCAACGGAAATAAACAAAAATCTCTAAAAACTAACCACTACCCCTAGAGACTAGCAAACTTTCATGACCAAGAAATCTAGTTTCTCTTTCTTCGTACGAATTCGGTCAACTATTATCTTCTATCAATTATTTAATTCATTAAACCAAAACAACTTGAAATGCTAATTAATAAAACTGGTTTGATCCGTCACCGACCAGAAACCATCAAGATTATCAAACATTCACCCCCATAATCTTGATCTTAGTTCTTACTACTTGATTCGTTCTTGCTTTGCATTCATTCTTTCTTTTTTTGCTTTATCTGGAAACGGTTTTCTTGCTACACTTTCTAACTTGTTTTGATTCGAACCCGTAATTGCTTGCTTGCTTCGAATCATCTTTCTTGCTAACTTGCTATTCGAACCACACGGATTCCGGTATCTTGCTAACTTTCTTTCTTGCTAACCCGAATAGGTTTTCTTCTTAAACGCTTCTTTCTCATGTGATTCGAATCCTTTCTTGCTTACCTTCTTCGAATCCTCTTGCTTGCTGACTTGTTTCAGGCTACTTGCTATCTGATTTTCTTTCTTCCGCTTTCTTTTGAGATCAACGAACCCATGCGGCACCTGTCTTTCTTCTTTCTTCAAGGCACCGACTTTCTTTCTTGTTTCTTTGGTTGTTGAACTTTCTTTCTTTCTCTCTTTCTTTGCAACACTTTCTTCTTTCAACAATATCACCACACAGTTTTCCTCCTTGTAACAACCTGCTTTTTGAAAGTCAAAGTCAAAGTCAAAGGAAGAAAAGATTGCTAATTGCGATCTGTCACTCCTTGTTTAACTATTGATTGTACGTCAATGACTTGTAGTCGAACCTTTTATTTATTTACTTTAGTTGTATTATGTGGAGTATCTATTAAGAATCGAGGTTTAAACACATCGCTATCGCATTCGCAACTCGAATTATGTGTTCTGGATATTGTTTTACGTGTGTGTGTGCTATTATATGTTACCTGTGCATGTTATATTTATGTTGAGGTGTTTAATCGCAATTGCAATCGCAGTTCTATCACATGGCAATTTAATCGGAAACGCGAAACGCAAGTTAATTATAGTGATGGTATGTTAGATATAGTAGTTAGGTTATTTGTGTGACTAATGGGTAATACTATCGCATCGCTCGCTCGAATCGCATCGCAACACTCAACACATGAATCGAAACGACAAAACTCAACGCGCCGGACACCTGGATCAAGTGGCCAACCGATCGAGTGGCCATCCGATCGAACCGCCATCCGATCGGTGGCCTATCCGACACTATGCACTTTCCCTTTATGGAAACCCTATAAATACCCTCCTGTCACATCGTTTGTGATGTGACAGCTCCCTCACTCGACCAGCCGCACTCAAGCCTCTTTTCTCTCGATTTCTCGCGATTCTTGTAAGTTTTCAACTCAAATCTTGTAATTCTATGATTTACACGCACTCATTCATCTTTTTCACCTTTGAATCTTAACTTTTAACCATGAAATAAACGGAATTGAGGTGTTCTAGGGTGATGTCATCATGGGGTTCGTATGAACTTCAAGATTTGGCTTCATTTCAACAAGAACAACTTAGATCTGAAAGATTTCCACATGAATAAACAATGATTTTGCATAGATCTAAACATTTTCAAAGTGGAAAGGATTGAAAGATGGTTTTCCAACTTTCTTTCAACTCTTTTACACTCAATGCACTCAAAACCGGTAGAACCGGAGCTCGTTCTGATCTTCTACTCTTTCTTAGTGATGAGTTGGTTCAAGATCTAGTTACTATCAAGGAGACAACCGATTTCGGGTTAAACAAGAACAACCGTCATGAACTAGTAAACTGATCGGATTTGGGTGATTCCTGTTCGATCGGATGACTTGGGACTTGACGAGGTTCTATTGTTTAGTACGTTATCAAACTGTCTCGAACAAACCGCAAAATTTCAAAATAAACAATTTCAAAATGATCAGATGCGTTGGGACGGATTACCGTCAGATCGAACCGCAATCCGATCGGATTGCACTTGAGGTTCAACACTTAACAATTTTCAACATGTTCAATACATAAGTTATTTCCAACGGATTGCCATCCGATCGGATTGCTATCCGATCAAGTGAACGTCCTGCTGTGAACAAGTTCTCAACTGAGAAGCCTCGCCAATCGGATCGCTATCTGATCGAACGACCATTCGATCGAACGACCTGAAGGGTAGAGATACTTCTCTATTTTTCAAAATGCTACAACGAAAACTTCAAATCCATCATACACAAACACATCCTTACCAAACGAGTGTCAATCCGAACGAATGGCCATCGGATCGGATGACCATCCAAACGGATTAACATGTGATCGAGTGACCATCTAATCGGATTACCATCCGATCGGATTACCATCCGATACTTGGTCACTTTTCATCGTTTTACGCACCGCTCTTCACTTATGCTATCGTTAACTGTTCAGGCTAATCACACTATCGCTCCCTTCAATCCATTTCCATCGCGGTGAGTATACTCGATCCCTTTTTGCTTTATGCACTTTTGAGTGTTACATACGTTACCTATGCTAAATCACAATCAATCACACAGTTCAAACACTATTTATACGCTGACCGTTATTGCATGTTACTTGTTACTCGATGAATGCTTGTATGTTATGTTAACACAGTGATTGTTGCCTGACGCCTTAGCAACGATAGTACTATTTGTTTGGACTCAGCACCTGTCGTGGACGAGGGTTGTTAGGTTACCTCTCAAATGTCACAGTGGTGATATGTGTTGCGCATTCTACAACTCGCAGTCTAGTATGTGCATATTTCATTGTCGATAACTTACTAGCTTCGCATTATACATGTTACATGTTGGTTATGCGTAAACGCTTTCGAACTCTATTATTACTATTAAACTTGTATGCTCACCTTTACACTATGTGTATTGACCTCTATTTTAACGTATGTGACAGGTGCTTAAATGCTTAGGATGCTGTGCTTTTTCTATTTGATGGAATCGAGATTAGGAGATATCGTTGTCTGTAATAACTGATTTTGCTTAATAGGTTATGGTATGGGACGTAATATTAACTATTCGGTAAAATAGTGGTTATGGAATTTCTCTTTGACAATCTGTTTCGCTCAGTGCCATGCCCCGATGCTTCCGTCATCGGTTGGGGTGTGACAGATTGGTATCAGAGCCATAACTATAGGGAATTAGGCAAGACTCAACCTAGTCCGGGTCGATGTCTTAGAAACGACCTGGTCTATAGTTTAAGTACCAACAGACCGACTGGTGCATACCCAGTGAGGGTTTGTACGAGCTTACTCGCTATCTCTCGCTCGTACTCATTGTACACTACACTTTTGCGCAAACATCGCACGCTACAGTTCTGCGCAAAATCAGCCTTTCCTAAGGCTGGACATACACACAAACGAATGGTCTGGTTAAGATTAGGTGTGAAAACCGCAAACTCTCGACCGGATCACTCGTTCGACTCACTATTTTTACTATAAAAAAAGAGAATTTCCGTTGAGCCAGGAGTGAAATCCATACCTCAACAGGAGTCTCACCCTGCATCTACTAAAAGATTGTCTCGGTCGAGTTGTTAACTTAGGGCGAGACCCGCATCTTAACGACACACCCTACTCATTATAAATTTTTACAAAACTCTCACCAAAGTCTCGACGGACTCTAACGACTTGAGTCACTCAGTAACTGGAAGGATGCGTACCAATCGCCTGGATTGAGGCGAGAGCTTAATCCGGAAAGCAAAAGTGTGTACACAGAGTCCTTGTGAATAGTCGAATCACTTTGGGTAGTCGACGTCTATCACATCCAGATAATCTATCCTCGATTTCTGTATTTGATTATGTGAATTATCGCTTTTATGATCGATTTTATGTGAAATTTATGTGATTTATATAGTGATTTGTTAGCGTTTTGAGATAAACAGTACAGTGGTACTGACGGTTTCGATTCCACGTTTCTCGCTCCGCCAAAACACGCATAATTCACACCACGCAAATAAATCGTTGGTCAATGCTCGTAATTGCTGCTCGCTATTCGCAATCGCTAGAATTAAACGCTATACGCTGCTGTAGAGGATAGATGAATACGTGCAAAATATGTGCTTAGGTTAGACTATGTGCCTATGTGATACGGTGCTTACGTGGAATACGTGCTTATGTGCTTATGTGATTCTGTGTCTATGTGCCTACGTGAATGATGCAAATGTTTGTGTTCCTGAGCTTTATGGTAAATCGCTAGACTATACTAGGATTAATCGATAATGAGTTTGAGTCCTGTGACGATGTCTGTTGCAGACAATGTCGTCATTTGGGTCGCAACACTCCCGCGCTGCTAGACGTAATCACGCTGACAAGCGAATCGCCTCTCTCGTTGCTAAGAAAATGGCGAAAGTCATCCCCCAAATCGTCAGTGAGCTGAATGAGAATGCAAGCAAGTCCCCGGAAGAGTCCAAGACTGATACTCCTAAGGCTGCCTTTAGCTTCAAGCAGTTCAAAGCCTGCGGACCAAAAGAGTTTACCGAAGATGATGGTCCTACGGCCATGTTTCAATGGTTTGATTCTATCGAAGTCACCCTGCGCCAGAGTGGCTGTCCAGAAAACCTGCGCACCGTCAATGCTACCGCGTCTTCCAATCCCGCGCTCTTGATTGGTGGACGGCCGAGAGGAACAAACGAGGAAACGATGCAGCTTACGGATTGTCTTGAGACGAGTTGAAGAACATAATGATGCAAGAGTTCTGTCCTCCCCATGAACTCCAAAAGCTTGAGGTTGAATTCTAGCACATAAAGCAGGTTGGTGGAGATAACTCTGGTTTAACTGCTCGCTTCAAGTAGTTGAGTATTATCTGTCCTGGTCAGGTTACTACCCCAGATATCACAATCAAGAAGTATATCCGTGCTCTTCCGAATTGCGTTGCAGATTTTGTGCAGGCTGCAAAGACGACAACAATCAAGGAAACCTACCTGCTCGCCGCTGAGATCAACGATAAGCGAGTCAGGGTTGCTTATTTCGACAAAGCCTCCAAGAATTTGCATCAAGCTACCGCTGCTCCTACAGCTGAAACCACTGCCGCATCGCAATCATCGAAGCTCTCGAGACACAAGAGGAAGAACAACAGAAGTTCCAGCAACAAGAACTATGCGATCACTGCAGCTCCACTCCAAATAGTACCAGCACCACCGCAACCTCAACACCGCCAAATAGCGGCTCCTGTGGCCAATGCACCGCCTGCCAAGCATGCATACACTAGACCACACCCCCTTTGCCCTACTTGTACTTATCATCACCCGGTGGTTATCGCATGCCGGTTCTGCACCCATTGCAATATGTACGGCCACTTTATCGCAAACTTCCGTACAGGTCCATGTCAAACCCCAGCTCCAGCTCAAGGTCAAGTTCCTGCTCAACAAGCTCTACTTACTGCTCCTCAAGGCCATCAAGCAGCTCCTGCCCCCGCAGCTCACGCTCGAGCTTGCTTTGTATGTGGTGATCCCAACCACTTCACAAACATGTGCCCCAATCGAGTGGTTAAGCAAGAGCCACCACAACAGCAGCCTCAGCAACAGCAGCCCGCGGACGTGAATTCAACATCAACGCCCGTCAGGCTCAAGCAGACAACAATGTGGTCAATGGTACGTTCCTTCTAAATGGTATATATGCTTCGTGTTTGTTTGATACTGGAGCAGGTAACTGATTTGTAACGTTTGAATTCGAAAAGCTCCTAAATCATAAGCGCGCCTACCCTCGACGTTGGATGTTGAAGTTACCACCAGAAGAACCATCGCCATCAATTCTGTTCTACTTGATTGTACACTTGAACTCAACAATCACGTCTTCTCTATCGACCTTATTCCGATGCAACTCGGAAGCTTTGACATCATAGTAGGCATGGATTTTCTTCGCGAAAATCGTGCTGAAGTTGTTTACCTCGAAAAGATGATTCGTTTCTCGCTCGCTAATGGTGATCAACTGTGTGTGTATGGCAAAACTCCATCGAAAGGTCTCAAGCTCATGTCATGTGTCCAAGCTAGCAAGTATCTCCTCAAGAAATACAGAGCTTTCTTGGCTAACATTGTAGTAGCGGAGAAGGAAAAGAAAGGAAACTCATGAGTGAAAGATGTCCCCGTTGTTTGTGAATTCCCCAACGTTTTCCCCGATGATTTACCTGGATTACCTCCCGCTCGTGATATCGATTTCCGAATCGACCTCATTCCCGGAGCAAACCCTATTGCTAAAGCGCCTTATCATCTCGCTCCTTCTGAAATGCGCGAACTCTCGAGTCAGCTCCAGGAACTTCTTGATAAAGGCTTTATTCGCCCGAGCACCTCTCCATGGGGCGCACCTGTCCTTTTCGTCAAAAAGAAGGATGGATCGTTCCGGATGTGCATCGACTATAGGGAGTTGAATAAGCTGACAATCAAGAATCACTATCCCTTGCCTCTAATTGATGATTTGTTTGAACAGTTACAAGGTGCCACGTGTTTTTATAAAATAGATCTACGCTCAGGCTATCACCAGTTACGCATTCAAGGGGATGATATTCCCAAAACGACTTTTCGAACCCGCTATGGTCATTACGAGTTTGTTGTCATGCCTTTTGGTTTGACCAACACTCCCGCCGTTTTCATGGATCTAATGAATTGAGTGTACAAACACTTTCTTGACCGCTTCATCATCGTGTTCATTGATGATATCCTGATCTATTCCAAGTCAAAAGCCAAACACTCGCAGTATCTACGTTTGGTTCTTGAGTTACTCCAGGGGAACCGTCTTTAAGCCAAATTCTCCAAGTGTGAATTTTGGCTGGAGGAGGTCCAATTCCTGGGTCACATTGTCAATAGTCAAGGAATTCATGTTGATCCCGCGAAGATCGAAGCCGTTAAAGGTTAGGTTACACCCAAGGACCCGTCTGAAGTTAGTTCTTTTCTCGGACTGGCAGGCTATCATCGCCGCTTTATCGAAGGTTTCTCTAAGATTGTTGTGCCGCTTACCTCTCTTACGCATAAGGACAAACCTTTTGTTTAGGGAACTAAACAAGAGGAAGCCTTTCAAACCCTCAAAGCTATGCTTTGCAATGCTCCCGTGCTCTCATTGCCCGACGGAAACGACGATTTTATAGTCTATTACGATGCCTCTAACCTCGGTCTTGGTTGTGTTCTCATGCAACGAGATAAGGTTATCGAGCTCAAAATCCACGAGAAGAACTACACCACACACGACCTCGAGCTTGGCGCAGTTGTTTTTGCGTTAAAGATTTGGCAACACTACCTTTATGGAACTAAGTGTACGATCTTCACCGATCATAGGAGCCTACAACATTTCTTTGACCAGAAGGAACTGAATATGCGTCATCGCCGGTGGGTAGAACTCCTCAACGATTACAACTGTGAGATTCGTTACCATCCAGGCAAAGCAAACGTCGTTGCCAACGCTCTCATTCGACGAAGCTATTTGCATAGCCCTCGTAATATCCAAGCCCAGCATCATCTCGAAACTCTTATCCGTGACGCGCAGCATGCTTGTTTTACCAAACGAACTTTGAAGAAGGAAATGATTCTAAACGATGGCGCCCAACTCGAGAATAAGTCGAATGGTATCTTTCATTATTTGGACCGAATTTGGATTCCCAAGCGTACGAATTTGCGACAACTTCTGATGGACGAAGCCCACAAATCTCGGTATTCTATTCATCCCGGTGCTGACAAGATGTACCAGGACTTGCGCTATAAGTACTGGTGGCTGGGCATGAAGATGGATATTGTTATTTATGTTTCGAAGTGCCTGACTTGTTCCAAGGTCAAGGCCGAACAACAAAGACCCTCTGGCTTACTCGTACAACCCGAGATCCCGATGTGGAAATGGAAGAGTATAGCTATGGACTTTATAACGAAACTCCCGCGCACGACGTCAGGTTACGACAGGATCTGGGTTGTTGTTGACCGTTTGACTAAGTCAACCCATTTCCTACCGATACGAGAAGACTTTAAGTTAGAAAAATTGCCCCGAATCTACACTGATGAGATCATTTGTCGACATGCGATACCTCGTGACATCATCTCTGACCGCGGTTGTCGGTTTACCTCGCATCTTTGGGAAATGTTTCAGTCTGCTCTCGGTACTACTCTTAATCTAAGTAACGCTTTCCATCCCAAAACCGACGGTCAGACTGTAAGAACGATTCGCACCCTTGAAGACATGCTTCCCTCGTGTGACATAGATTTCGGTGGTAATTAAGACGCGCACTTACCTTTAGGTAGAAAAATTAGCCCGAATCTACACTGATGAGATCATTTGTCGACATGCGACGCCTCGTGACATCATCTCTGACCATGATTGTCGGTTTACCTCACATCTTTGGGAAACGTTTCAGTCTGCTCTCGGTACGACTCTTAATCTAAGTACCACTTTCCATCCCAAAACCGACGGTCAGACTGAAAGAACAATTCGCACCCTTGAAGACATGCTTCGCTCGTGTGTCATAGATTTCAGTGGTAACTGAGACACGCACTTACCTTTAATCGAATTCTCGTATAATAACAGTTATCACTCTAGCATCCAAATGGCACCATTTGAGGCATTATACGGAAGAAAATGTCGATCGCCTATTGTATGGCACGAGATCGGAGACGCGCAAATTACCGGTCCTGAGCTGTTGCATGAAACGACTGACAAAATCCTCCAAATTCGAGACAATCTATTGAAAGCTCAGAGCCGTCAGAAAAGTTACGCCGATAGACGACGCAAGCCCCTTGAATTTGACGTTGGCGATCACGTACTCCTAAAGGTTGCACCTTGGAAGGGGGTGATCAGATTCGGCAAGAAAGGAATGCGCCTCGATATGTTGGGCCCTTTAATATTCTGCAAAAATGATTGGCAAGGTGACCTACAGACTCGAACTACCAGAGGAACTGAGTAATGTCCACCCGACTTTCCACGTTCTGAACCTCAGAAAGTGTTTAGCCGACCAGGAATTACATGTCCCTCTCGAAGATTTACAAGTGGACGAAACATTACACTTCATGGAAAAACCTGTCGAGATCATGGGACGAGAAACCAAGGTACTCAGACGCTCACACCTTCCCATTGTGAAGGTTCGCTGGGAAGGCAAACGCAGCGCCGAGTTCACCTAGGAACTCGAAAGTGACATGAAGGCGAAGTACCCGCAATTGTTTGCTACGCCTACTTCTTAAATTTCAGGACGAAATTTCCTAAAGTAGGGGAGGCTGTAACAACCCGCTTTTTAGAAGTCCAAGTCAAAGTCAAATGAAGAAAAGATTGCTAATTGCGATCTATCACTCCTTGCTTAACTATTGATTGTACGTCAATGGCTTGTAGTCGAACCTTTTATTTATTTACTTTAGTTGTATTATGTGGAGTATCTATTAAGAATCGAGGTTTAATCGCATGTTTAATCGCTAATCGACTTAACGATAAACACATCGCATTCGCAACTCAAATTATGTGTTCTGGATATTGTTTTACGTGTGTGTGTGCTATTATGTGTTACCTGTGCATGTTATGTTTATGTTGAGGTGTTTAATCACAATCGCAATCGCAATTCTATCGCATCGCAATTTAATCGCAAACACTAAACGCAAGTTAATTATAGTGATTGTATGTTAGATATAGTAGTTAGGTTATTTGTGTGACTAATGGGTAATACTATCGCATCGCTCGCTCGAATCGCATCGCAGCACTCAACACACGAATCGAAACGACAAAACTCAACGTGACGGACACCTGGATCGAGTGGCCAACTGATCGAGTGGCCATCCGATCGGATTGCCATTCGATCGAACCGCCATCCGATCGGTGGCGTATCCGACACTATGCACTTTCCCTTTATGGAAACACTATAAATACCCTCCTGTCACATCATTTGTGATGTGACAGCTCCCTTACTCGACCAGCCGTACTCAAGCCTCTTTTCTCTCGATTTTTCGCGATTCTTGTAAGTTTTCAACTCAAATCTTGTACTTCTATGATTCACACGCACTCCAAGATTTGGCTTCATTTCACCAAGAACAACTTAGATCTGAAAGATTTCCACATGAATAAACAATGATTTTGCATAGATCTAAACATTTTCAAAGTGGAAAAGATTGAAAGATGGTTTTCCAACTTACTTTCAACTCTTTTACACTCAATGCACTCAAAACCGGTAGAACCGGAGCTCGTTCTGATCTTCTACTCTTTCTTATTGATGAGTTGGTTCAAGATCTGGTTACTATTAAGGAGACAACCGATTTCGGGTTAAACAAGAACAACCGTCACGAACCAGTAAACTGATCGGATTTGGGTGATTCCTGTTCGATCGGACGACATGGGACTTGACGAGGTTCTGTTGTTTAGTACGTTATCAAACCGTCTCGAACAAACCGCAAACTTTCAAAATAAACAAGTTCAAAACGACAGATGCGTTGGGACAGATTGCACTTGAGGTTCAACACTTAACAATTTTCAACATGTTCAATACATAAGTTAGTTTTAATGGATTGCCATCCGATCGGATTGCTATCCAATCGAGTAATCGTCCTGCTGTGAACTTGTTCTCAACTGAGAAGCCTCGCCAATCGGATCGCTATCTGATCGAATGACCATTCGATCGAACGACCTGAAGGGTAGAGATACTTCTCTATTTTTCAAAATGCTACAACGAAAACTTCAAAGCCATCATAGACAAACACATCCTTACCAAACGAGTGTCAATCCGAACAAATGGCCATCATATTGGATGACCATCCGAACGGATAGACATCCAATCGAGTGACCATCCAATCGGATTACCATCCGACACTTGGTCACTTTTCATCGTTTTACGCACCGTTCTTCGCTTATGCTATCGTTAACTGTTCAGGCTAATCACACTAACGCTGCCTTCAATCCATTTCCATCGCGTTGAGTATACTCGATCCCGTTTTGCTTTATGCACTTTTGGGTGTTACATACGTTAACTATGCTAAATCACAATCAATCACAAAACACAAACACTACTTATACGCTGACCTTTATTGCATGTTACTTGTTACTCGATGAATGCTTGTATGTTATGTTAACACAGTGATTGTTGCCAGACACCTTAGCAACGATAGTACTATATGTTTGGACTCAGCACCTGTCGTGGACGGGGGTTGTTAAGGTTACCTCTCACATGTCACAGTGGTGATATGTGTTGCGCATTCTACAACTCGCAGTCTAGTCTGTGCATATTTCATTGTCGATAACTTACTAGCTTCGCATTATACATGTTACATGCTGGTTATGCGTAAACGCTTTCGAACTCTATTATTACTATTAAACTTGTATGCTCACCTTTACACTATGTGTATTGACCTCTATTTTAACGTATGTGACAGGTGCTTAAATGCTTAGGATGTTGTGCTTTTGCTATTTGAGGGAGCTTAGGAGAGTCTAGAAACCAACAAAGACAATTTATTTTTATTAAATCTGAGTTGTCGGAACATGTTATTCGTCTTTGAGATATCGTTGTCTGTAATAACTGATTTTTCTTAATAGGTTATGGTATGGGACGTAATATTAACTATTCGGTAAAATAGTTGTTATGGAATTTCTCTTTGACAATCTGTTTCGCTCAGTGCCATGCCCCAATGTTTCCGTCATCGGTTGGGGTGTGACACTCCGTATCCATTCAACTTCTTTCTTTCTTGCGATTTCTCACATGAAATCATCTAATTTCTCGTTCTTTTCTTTCTCTACAGTTAGAGGGTTGCTCCCTTTTCTTTCTTAGGCTATCGAAAAACAGCCTCACGGTCTTCACCTCGGTTCCTCCTATTGCTTCATTTTGCCCTGCAGCGAAAGGGCTGCACTCTTTCTCGAAACCTACTCTCAAACCACCTCCACCGTCTTCACCGGCTCTGACACCAAATGTTGGTTCATGTCCTAAAATACACACACTCACTGCTACAACTCTCTTATGTGAAATGTGTTTTAAACTCTTAAATATGAAAAGAAAAGAAGTGTATGAGATTTCAAAAGGAAAACAAAGAAAAGGCTCCACATTCATTCAATAGATTAAAGGCTATAAATAGCTACATGAACCCAACGGAAATAAACAAAAATCTCTAAAAGCTAGCCACTACCCCTAGAGACTAGGATACTTTCATGACCAAGTAATCAAGTTTCTCTTTCTTCCTATGAATTCTGTCAACTATTATCTTCTATCAATTATTTAATTCATTAACCAAAACAACTTGAAATGTTTTGCAACTGCAACTTGCGACCTTATGCTGTCGCAAAAAGGTTATTTCAGCCATTTTTCACCTGTTAATAATGTTTATATTTTTAGAATCTATGAATTTATCAAAATTTTCAAAATGATTATAAAACATTTCACTTAAAATTAACAAATTAACACATGAAAGACCCAAGCTATCCTAACATAATACAAACGATGATTAGATGTTTTGAGACCTAACTTTCAAATTGCTTCAATATTTTCCATCCTATTGTGCATATAATCTCTCCTCCTTACCTTTTTCTTTTTCCATCACCAACTCCCCAATAGTTTCGTTTAACCTTTCTCTTCTTTTTCTTTTGGTCTTCAGAATGATCACGTTTAACTTTTCTACCTATAAAAAGTAAAATCCAAAGCATAAAGTTCAGGTTAAACTTTCTTTTAGAAGAAGTTTGGATGAAATCAACAAGAATAGATTAAAATAGAAAAGATATAAAATAGATAACGAAATCATGTTTTATTAGCTATCAAGTGTGACTGTTCAAAATTCATAGTCATGATGGTTGGAAACTATGAAACTCGGGTTGTTGACAATGGCCTTGTTTTTTAGACCAATAGTCCATGAACTTAAAGATATGCGGTATTACCACTGTTTTTAAGTCCATGCCTTCAAATAAAGATATAAAATAGATAAAAAGTTTAACCTCAACTTTATTCTTTGGTTTTTACCACTGTTTTTAAGTCCATGCCTTCAAATAAAGGTTTGCTTGCAACATATTAACATATTAAAAGAAGAATAAGAACAGCTGAACACCAGGTGTAATCGAAAGGGAAATCGCACAAGAAATCAAACAATCACAAGAGATGTAACCACACAAAAATCAAACAATAGCAATGCCAGTAAGTGGTTGCTTGATATCTGCGTTACCCTGTTCGAGTTTTTGTGATACCATTTCACATCTATTAAATGCTAATTGCAATTAAGTAAAGAGCAATACCAATCTTATTTTCTGTAAAAACTGATTGTGAGATCCATTAACATCAACTCTGTTACAGTTGCCAAAGAGTCATCAGGCCCATCACGGACTATACTGTAGAAAGTGACGACATTTGGGTGGTGCAATGAGCTTAAAATTAGGGCGTCCTTCCAACCATGGACCCCTGGCCCATTTTCCCTGTGATAATGCCTCTTTAAGTTCATCATATGAGCTCACATCCACAATATTGCTGAAGTAAAATCAATACTCGTTATTAGCCTTAATACCTTTTGTTTCTTAATATACTTTATGATATAAATGCAGAACTGTATAACTAGCACTACAGATTTGGTTCAGTGAATCTCTGCATATTTCAAACTTCTATATTAAGTACGCCTGGCAATCACAACCCTAACCCCTACAAATGGGTCAAAATGGACTTTTTAATATAAGTTTATAGGTTAGTTTGGGTCATATGAATGGGTAATTTCAAAAATTGAAAATTCAGAGCACGGATCTATCAACAGGTATAGAATCAAAAGGGGCTTGTACTGAATTGAATTATGAGTTGTGAATTAGGGTTTACACAAGAAAGGTGTTTATATAGAACACTATGTTACACACTAGCCCCTATACTATAATTAATTGTCTTCTTTCTGACACTCCCCCTCAAGTTCAGTAGTGAGGTTACCAATACTTAACTTGCTCAAGCAGCTACTAAGGGGCTGTTTGGCTAAGCTTATTTTAGTGACTTATTTACTTATTGATTTTTTGAAAAGTTAAAAGGTGTTTGGGTTAGCTTATTATGTGAGAGGAATAAGTAAATAAGTCACTTCATTCTGACTTATTTACTTTTCCAAAAAGTCAATAAGTAAATAAGTCACTAAAATAAGCTTAGCCAAACAGCCCCTAAATGTGTTTCCATTGACGGCTTTTGTCAGAATATCTGCGAGTTCATCTTTTGATGATACATATGGAAGCTCTATGATTCTTTCCTCCAGTTTCTCCTTGATGAAATGTCGATCTACCTCCATGTGTTTTGTTCGATCATGTTGAACTGGGTTTTCTGAGATCTGTATTGCAGCCGTATTGTCACACATAACTTTACTGGGAGCCCTTTGGAAAAAACCAATGTCTTCTAGAGGCTAGTGTGAGAGAGATAAATTAATTTGCCCACGAGCCGTTGATACATTTCTTTGTCTGCAAGCTCTCCATTGAGTTCCGTGTTCAGGTTATGGCTCACCACCATTGGAGTATCTGCTGGTTTACAGTCAGTCAACCCGGTTTCCGCTAGGAGATCAATGACATACTTCTTTTGGCAGATAAAGATTCTCTGTTTTGACCTGGAAATACTTGAGATTCCCTAGATCTTTCATTTCAAACTTTGAGAACACGTTCTTTTTCAGCTGTGCAATTTCTTCTACATCATTTCAGGTAATAATCATGTCATCTACATATATGATCAAACAAGTTACAAGGCCGTTTCTTTTCTTGAGAAACAGAGTATGATCAGCATTACTTTGGTGGTACCCATATTCTTTCATGGTCAAAGTGAACTTTCCAAACCATGCCCAAAGAGACTATTTTAGCCCGTATAAAGACTTTTTCAACCGACAGACTTCCCCTTCTTTGAAACTCCCTGAAAAACCTGGAGGTGCTTCCATGTAGACTTCTTCCGTTAGGTCTCCATGGAGAAATGCGTTTGTAATATCCAACTAGTGGAGAGGCCACTCCTTATTAGCTGCCATGGAGAAAAGGACTCTGATGGTGTCCATTTTTGCAACTGGAGAAAAAGTTTTAGAGTAATCGATCCCATACGTCTGGGTGTAACCCTTGGCAATAAGCCGGGCTTTGTATCTTCCAATGGAACCATCTGGTTTATATTTGATTGAATACACCCACCGGCATCCAACTGTTATCTTTCCTTTAGGAAGAGTGCACTTCTCCCACGTGTTGTTTTTCATTAGAGCATGCATCTCCGTTTCCATTGCTTCTTTCCAGTTCTTCTTACCTTGGGCATCCTTTATGGAACTAGGTATTTGTTCGGAGTATAGTGCCGTAACGAATGCTTTTGCACTGTTAGATAAGTTTCTGTCAACCATATTAGCTACAAGGTACCTTGAATTTTTGGTTTCCCTTTCTAGAGAGTATCGTTTTGGAGGAACCCCTCTATTGGCTCTAAGCGGTAAAACGTATGTTCCTGTTGTTGTTCCAGAGCCTCCATCATGTTGTTCGTTAGATTCAACCTCTCCTTGGGTTGTGTTGTTCTGCTCAACAGTCTCCACCTGTTCCATTGTCTCAGAACTTTCATGATTATTAATGATAACCGGCTCAGATTGGGGCACAGTTTCAAGGTTTGGAGAGTCACTTACCTCGAACACCAGTCTGGATGATTCTTGGGTGAGACTCTTGACAGGCTTAGAATGTGTGGATGTATGAGATGACTCGTCTTCGCTTGCGGATGGACTCCACTTCAACCAACTCAATGACTCCTCATGTTCTATCTCCCCCTGACCACTGAGATGGGACTGATAGTAATATTCTGTTTTAAGAAAGTCACAGTGGACAGTTGTAATCACACGACGTCGTAATGGGTTATAACATCGGTATCCTTTCTGATTCTCCTCATAACCAACAAAGACACATTTCTCGGCACATGGGTCAAGTTTGGATCGTTCGGTTTTGGGTATACGGGGAAAGGCTGTACACCCAAAGACAAGAGGTGGTAAGGTAAGAGGTGGAGGTAGTTTGGTGAATGTGGATAAGGTATCTAGGGAGTTTTTCGGTCAAGGGCTTTGGTTGGTAAACGATTAAGGAGATACACAACTGTGTTTATAGCTTCGGGCCAAAAGGATTTAGGGACTTTGGATTCGAGCATAAGGGCTCTGGCCATTTCTACCAGAATGCCATATTTTCGCTCAACTACACCATTCTGTTCTCGGTATTTTGGGCAAGTGGTTTGGTGAATTATTCCCCTCTCTTGAATAAATTGTTTCATGGAGTGATTAATGTACTCCCCTGCATTATCAGATCGTAAGATCTGAATGTTGGTTTTGATTTGAGTTTGGACCATGGTGTAGACAATCTGAATTTGTCAAAGACTTCAGATTTGTGTTTTAAAAAATACAACCATCTCATCCAAGTACAATCATCAACAAATAATAGAAAAATGTTGATGCATCTCTTGTGGATGCGGCTCGACTCGGTTCGCCCGTGTTACGGAATGAAGACCAAAGCCGATATCCTCCATCGAGTTTCGGTTCAATCATGTTGCTGATCTGCAACTTTGTTTGCTGTTCTGTTTGCTAGTCTGCATGTTGCAGCCATTGACAAAGATCGTGCAAGTGAACATGACGAAGAACCCATGTAAATATGACATGACGAACAACCCTGCATGCATCATGACGAAGAACCTGATCACTCATGTATGACAAAAAATTATGTGGATGCATCTCGTTTCGGCTCGCCCGTTTTTCGATTGAAGACCAAAGTCAAGATGTCCTCCTATCTTGACCCGGTGCGACGGTGTCGATGTAGAACAGTTTATGATATGTAAACTGTTATGTTGTTCAGCTGCTGTCTTTGTAATCTACATGATTCAGATCTCATGTCTGCATGTTTGCAAGCTCGTAGTCACTTGCATGATTGACGAAGAACCCAGCCAACCATGTCTGACGAAGAACCTCCTAGACATCAACACGACGAAGAACTGATGTCTAAGAATGACGAATAACCTCTTAATGAAAGATATTCTTCGTCAAGATGAGATAGTGACGAAAGACAAGCTGTTCTTCGTCATCTATGGTTCTTCGCTGGAGTCCTTCGTCGGTAGGGCTGTAAACGAGCCGAGTCGAGCCGAACTCGACCTGGCTCGAGCTCGGCTCGAACTCAATACGAGCTGGCTTGGCTCGAGCTCGAATTTCAAATCGAGCTGAGATTTGAGGCTCGAGCTCGAGTCGACTAAAATTCGAGCTAGAGAGAGAGAGCTGAGAGCACACACACATCAGAAAGTTTGAGAGATTTGTCTTGTATAAATAATGTACTGAAACCTTGCTGAAATATATATGTATACGAGTGAACTTTCAACTGTGAATCTGTTCTCGTATGATTGTATGTTCTTTGCTTGGTTTGAATACCCCTTTAGATTCCGCACTTACGGGTGTTTTCGATAACAAGGTTTAGGTTATACTCGATCCTCTGGGTGGACCTACAAGTGGTATCAGAGCCAAAGCTCTCTTCCTTGTTAAAACCGAGTCGGTTTCTTGTGTTTTGAAGATCATAGTTTCTGGAAAAACCAGTTTAAAATCTCGAAAATCTTGATATTTTGCTTTTTAGTTTGATCAAAACCCTTGTTAAATTCATGTTTAAATGTTAAGGTTTGGTTTTGAGTAAACATTTGTGCAAAATTTCGTGTTCGAAAATTTTTCAGGTGACCGGAAAATTCATCTAGTTCATCAGTTCTTTAAAAGTGTTCTTAAAAAATTCATGTGTTGATCTTTATTTGTTAACTTGTTAAAGTGTTAAAGGTTAAAATATATTACTTTGAAAATCTTGACACAAAGCATGATGAGTGGTTGGTAAACAGTGTGTAAGGGTAAGGGGTGTTTGCCTGTTGTGTTCAACAACTGTCAGAGGATAAGATTTGATTGGATTTTAAAATATCTTATCTGTTTGTGATTTAAAGTCAACGAAAAACCTTTTCTTCATTGGATTTGTCTTTGACGAAAAACCCATTTTTCTTCACAATAAACCTTATTTTTCGTCACTTTGTATTTTACGAAAAACTAGTATTTCGTCAGTTAAGGTCTTTCGCCAAGAACCAAGTCTTTCGTGGGTCACTCTTGTCAATTTTTAACAGAAGCTTTCATAAATTGTCTTAACGAATTGTTTTAAGTGATTTAAGCAGGTATTCATTATTATGTATTCAAAATGAGTTCAGATTGGTGGGGTATTCCATCCAATATGGAGAGCAAGTATAGAAGCACGGGTTTGTCTCCATCACAAGCGAATCAAATTTCGACAAGTCAATGGGCATTCGTTTCAAATCAAACTCAAAGTATTCAAAGTATACTTTTAAGCGAAAGTGAAACCGGAAGCATTAGCCGTCCACAGAACTAATGCACATGAATGAATATCCTGGATGGGAAGAAAGATTCCATACGTATGTCCATGGGCAAAACACAGAATTATGGTTATATTTTACTACAGATTTCAATCAATCTCTTGATGTTGCCACTTTAACTGCCGCGACATTTGCAGATCTTACGGCAGACGAGAAAAAGGCATATGATTTAGAAAATGTTGGTGCATAATGTCTATAGCCTACGTCTAAAGTCTAGGTCATGTCAATAGCTTGTAATAGGACGAAATATGTCAAAAATGTAATGTTATGTATATTAGAAGGTATTTCGCACGAAATAGCATGTGGCTATTTCGCACGAAATCAAGTTGTGGTATTTCGTACGAAATAGCATAAAGCTATTTCGTGCGAAATCAGATGCCTATATATATGGGTGTCATGCTTCTCATTTGGTACGAAATCAGTTGGTGTGTAACGAAGTGCTGCCCATTTTTCACTGTGTAATCAAGTCAAATATCAATGAGAAGCTTGTTTTAAGTATCATACTCTATTTCTACACATTTCTTATACTGATTCTAGGTTGTTTCACTATTTCCGCCTTTCAAACAGCTTTGTGTTGACTCTGAACGACTCATTTGGTCGCAAAACGATCCTACAAGTGGTATCAGAGCTCAGGATGAGTCAATACACTTGAATCAGTGCTTTTTCTACTCATTTTTTGGACTTCTGGACAAATTCATGGACAAAATGGACTGATCTTTTGATATAACGTGTAAAATATAGTTTTAACAAACCCTTGAAAGAATCAGACCTAAATTCAGACTAAAAGTGACAAAAATGGGCCAAACAGTTGATTTCATTGAACGAACTGCTATTTCGCTTGAAAATTTGAGGTCATTTCGTATGAAATAACTAATTTCGTTTGAAAATATCATTCCGTTTGGCTATTTCGCACGAAACCAAGATTTGTGTTGATTTCGTACGAAATGACACTTGATTTCGCATGAAAGTGTCATTTTGTTTGAAAAGTTGATTTCGTGTGAAAGTTGTTTTCGCATAAAAGTTGATTTCGCGTGAAAGTCCATTTAGTTTGTGATTTCGTACGAAAGTCTATTCTGTGTAGAAACTGTTTTTGCGTTAAAGTGACCAGATTTTAAAACATGAAAAAAATTTTGAAACTGTTTTCGTAAAATGGATAACCAAGAGTTTTACAACTTGTTTGCCGGTGGGGGAATGACAGCTGTACAATCTCCAGCTAGTATCGTGCAAAATGTGAACATGGAGAATGAACTGGGTACGATGCAGAAACCGCCAAAGTTGATGAATATTGATGAGTATTCTGGATGGTCTGATAGGTTTAAGACCTGGGTGCAAGCAAACCATTTTGAATGTTGGATGAAAATCAAATCCAAGTATGTACCTCCAGTTACTGCAGCAGGCATTGAGAAATCTATTGGAAGTTTAACTCCAGTTGAACAAGAGAGTTTCAAAGCAGAAAAGAAAATGATGAGCATTCTACAGCAGGCAATCAAAGAGGATATCTTAGTACTGTTGCAACATCAAGGAGACTCACAGTCCGTTTGGAATGCATTGAAGGTTAAGTTTCTTGGAAATGTGTCTATGATAAAAAGAAAAACTGCTTTGCTGAAGAAGGAGTTTGATATCTTTACGGGTATAAAAGGTGAGACAACAAAACAGTTGATTGAAAGATATTGTCACTTGGTGGTTGAGATGAAGCGGTTGAGCATTGAGAAAACTGATGAGGAATGGGTTGATAAGCTAGCGGATGCATTGCCATACGATGAATGGGGTACTTATCTGCTGGTATTGAAAAACAACTTGGAGTATGTTGGATTCAACCTTAGCACATTCATTGAGAAGATTGAATCATATGAACTTGAGCTGATGAAGATTAGAAAAATGAAGTCTTAAAGTGTACAACAAGATGTATCATTATACTACAAAGGAAGTCCAACAGCAACATCGAATCTAAGTCCTAAAATCCAGACTGCTTTCAGTGCTGATTCTACTTCACCTGGCACATCAAGCAGCAATAATTCACCATTTGCAAGTTTTGAACCAAATCCAAAGGTTCAAAACTCACCAGATCAATCTTATAACCAAAGTTCGTCAGGATCAAACAGTCAAAGTCAAGGTCCAGGAATTCTGTGCAACATAGTGGTGAACATAAATAATACTCAAGACTTTACTGAATCCTCAGCAAAACAGCACATAGCACTACTTGCTTCGGTGCTTGAATCTTATGAAAGTTTGGTTGCAGGTAGAATTGGGAACCCTGATATGACAAAGGAAGACTATGATGAGATTGATCCAGAAGAGCTGGAATTGATAGATATTAAGTGGGGAATGGCAAGCTTGGTGAGGAGAGCTCAAAGATTTATGGAAATAACTGGTTGGAACAGTCTTTTAGGACCAGATCAAAAGCTTGGATTTGATAAAACAAAAGTCACATGTTTCAAATGCAAAGAGAAGGGACATTTCAAACGTGAATGTCCAAACCGAGAAGTCAACAACCATCAAAATCCATTCATAAACGACTACTACAAACAAGCAATCTATCACAAGACAAGTCAACAACCATTCACCCAAAGACCTCAGATCGAAAACAAGCCTGAGAAAGCTCTTTTAGTCAATCAGGATGATGAGAAGTTTGCTGAAGGCTTTAGTTGGGATAAGTATATCCCTGGTAGTGAGGGTGTGGCCATGTTGACAGAGATTGTGGAAGAACCGGAATGCGCTGTTGAAACAGAAGAAGTCAGTGAAGTCATGTCTGAAGAAAGTTTAGCAGAGCTGGAAGAAGTAGCTGCAGAAGTTTACTACTATCAATCTGAACAGGAGATTATTGCTAGTTCTTTCAAATCAATAATGCCTCCTAATATGTTTGAATCTTTTGCAAGTTTCTTCAGTGAGCCAACTACTGGTCTTTGTCCAAGATATGATGTTGAATCAGTTCCAGTTGAAGAGATAATAGACGTTTCAAAAAAATGAATGAAGAGACTCTAAAAGAGATTGCTGACAAAGCGTTGATGGGCAAGTTGAAAGAGGTAGAAACAGAATCTGTTGAAACGGAGTTGGTTGAAACAGAGTTAGTTGAAAATGTGTCTGTCAAAATGGAGTCAGTTAAAAAGGAGTCTGACGAGAAATCAGAAAATGTGGAGATCAAATCAGCAGAAAAGTCAGAGTCAGAGTCTGATGGTTTTGGTAAAACGGATGTTAAAATTGATAACGAAGAAAAGGTTTCTGAAAAGGTTGATTCAATTCTTGAAATTCCATGCAAAAAATGTTCAAAACCCTGCATGGATTGTCTTGAAAAAGACAAACAACTTCAAGAATTGAAGAAATTTACTGATGAAGTAAAATATGATCTCAGTGAGATAAAAGAAGCATATGACACTTTGGCACGATCAATCCAAATGATTAAAAAAGAAAGTTTTGAAAATGATAAAGCCACAAACTTGCTAAAATCTATTGTCATGGATAAATAGGTGGAGATTAATATCCATCTGGACACAATTGCTTCTTTGAAAAAAGAACTTGAGTTAATGAGAATTGAAACTAAGAGAGTTGATAAGAAACTGTTGGGTTATGTTGCTTCATCATATGTGATTGATCAAATTGTTTCGACACAACCTGATGCAAAGCCTGTCTTCAAAAGTGTTCCACCCCCAATGTGGAATCATTAAGCACAAAAATATCCAGATGGGGTGGAAGCTGCCTTGAATCTCAAATTGTGAACCGTTGAAAATGATTTGCCTGAGAATATTGATGTTACATTTTCTCCGTCCGACACTGACAAAGAGTCACAGGTGATCAAAACCGTTGTTGACCAAGTGTTAGATGAAGAAAGTGATAAGTCGGAGTTTGATACTGTGAAAACTCATTTTGAAAACTCCATTTCTGATTCTGAAGAAGATGGTAACTTCTTAGACAAGTTCATACCAAAATCAGATATAGTTAAGAATGATGATTTGATCATTGTGGTTTACACAATGTCCGGAACTGATAAACTTTATTCTGATTTTGAGTATCCAATTCAAAATTCCAGAATGGAAAATGTTGAAAAGGTGTTTAAACTTGTTGAGATTGATATTTCAGAAGTTAACAACAATAAGTTCTTTTCAAAACCAAAGAGATCTTTTGTGAAACAACCAATCAACCCGGGAAAGAAAGAGTGGGTAAGTAATCATGGACACAACAAAAGACAAGGTAACAACTTTAAAAGGAAGGGTGTCGGTTTTTAAAAGAAGATGGCTAAAAATGAGGTAAAACCAAAAGAAAAGAAGAGTGATGTGTTTGCTGCTGGTCCGAGTGTTGATGCTGAAAAAGATTACATCTTCAGTCAAAAAGCCAATTTCATGACAAAAGAGTCTATTACCTCTGCAATGAAATTGGTCACATGGCCAAGCAGTGCGTAAAAAGGCTTGAAAAACCAGTTTTGCAAAAACCCAAACCTAAAATTTCAACTGATGTTAAGGGCAAAACACAAATGGTTTCCCCCGTTCGAATTTTGAAAAGAGGTGAATCTTTGAAGTCCAAAGAAAAGCCGAAATCAACCTTTTAGATTGGCGAATCTTCGAAAATCCAAAAGACTTCAAAGGTTTATCCAAAGACGAAAATTTTTGAAAACCAATCATGCGTGGCAAAATCAAAACAATCAATTGAAGAGAAGAAGATGGAAAATGTTTTGAAATCTGAATCAAATGTTTTTGAAAATGATGTTGAAAAACTGGAATTTGAACTAGACAAGTTGCTAGAGGAATTCCCACCAATTAAGAAGGGAGATTCAAAACCAAAATCTAAATCTGTTGTTCCAAATGTCATTTTTAACATTCCTAAAGTTGATGTGCATTGTGATATTGTGTTTGGTAGTCTTCCAACAGTAAAGAAATCATGGGCTTCATTGTTTGAATGAATTTCTTTCATGTTTGCAGGGGCTTCCGAGGTCAATAATCTCAAAGTGGATCATGGACAGCGGACCTTCAAGGCATTTGACAGGAATGTTGGCTCTGCTCTATGACGTCAAATCTATCAATGGAGGATATGTTGGATTTGCAGGGAATCAGGGTGGCAGAATAGTTGGTGAAGGAACTCTGACAAATGGAGTCGTGACGTTTGAAAAAGTGAACTATATCATCGAACTTGAAAACAATCTATTGAGCATCTCACAGATCTATGACAAGTCTTTTACAGTACACTTTACTAAAAATGAGTGTTTAATCATAAAACCTGGTTTTAAAATTCCTGAGGACATGGTGTTGATGCGAGCTCCTCGGGAAAACGATTTGTATGTCCTGGATATGAGTGTCGCAACAACAACAGATCATAAGAAATAATGTTTTGTAACAAAAACAAAGGCAACAGAAAAAGAGTAAAAAATGTGGCATCGAAAGATGGGCCACATTCATGTCAGAAAAATGAATTTTCTTGTACACAATGATTTTGTTGAAGGTGTAAATATTAAAAAATTTCATTTGAATGATGATTGTGTAGAATGCAAGAAGAGAAAACAAACAAACAAGACACACCCACAGAAGCTGTTAAACTCAATCAGGGTACCGCTCGAGAGACTCCACAAGGATCTCTTTGGACCAGTTAATGTGCAGAGCATTAGTGGAGACTTGTACTGTCTAGTAGTCACTGACAACTTCACTAGATTTTCATGGGTAATGTGTCTGGAAAGAAAAGACCAAACGTTTGATTCGTTGATGGTGTTGTTCAAGAAGATGGAAACGCTGTACAAAGTGCCGATCAGGAGAATACGAAGCGACAATTGAACGGAGTTAAAAAACAATCGCATGCTCGAGTATTGCAATGAGAAAGGAATTCTTCATGAATTTAGTGCACCATACACTCCACAACAAAATGGTGTAGCTGAAAGAAAGAATCGTACCTTAATTGAAACAGCTCGAACTATGCTCGCCGATTCCAAGTTACCAATATTTTTCTGGAGTGAAGCTGTTGCAGCAGCGTGTTATACACTGAATCGTGTTCTCACAGTGAAGAAATACAAGAAAACCTGTTTTGAACTTCTTCATCGTTACAAACCAAATTTGAAGTTTTTAGAACCGTTTGGATCTCCTTGTACTTTTATTGATCTAGATGGTAAGTTTGGTGCTAAAAGTAATGAGGGTTTCTTTGTAGGATATGCGAGTCCACTGAAGAGGGTGTTCGTTCCATGCCTGGGGAAGGTAATTCAAGTTCAGCATGTTAATTTTCAGAAGCATACTACTCCACCACAACTTACCGGATAAAGATTGCTGTTCGACGATGACAAACTCTGGGAGTCTTTCCAACTGCCGACTCAGCCAAGTGAAGAGGAACTAGCACTATTTTACCAATATCAGCAGTCTATGTCACAAGAACAAGTGCCAAGACCGCTAGTAGTTTCTCCACCCACCGAGGGTTCAAACAATCACGAGGCCGGTCCAAGTGGAACGGCTCACGAACCTCCAGAGGAACCAGCTCCAACATTTGATAACTCCGACGACTCAGAATCGGAAGACGGTCCGATTTTTGACGAGGAACCAAATGTTGAATAGACAGAAACTGATGATCACACTGGTGATCAAGACATCACAAACTTGCAATCGGAAGTGAATGTGCCTGACACTATAATGCCGAGAACTTTGTATTATCATCCTTCAGAACAAATAATTGGTGATCTTCAGAGTGGAGTAAAAACGCGGGATCAGATCAACAGAGCACTTACATGTTTTTATACAACTGTTGCTCCTTTACAAGTTGATTTCTCATTGAAATGTTTCATTTCGCAGGTTGAGCCAAAGACTTATAAAGAAGCATTAACAGAGGAAAGTTGGGTAAACGCTATGCAGGAAGAGCTGCAGCAGTTTGAGAAGCTAGGAGTATGGAGATTGGTGGATCTTCCTTAAAATCAGAAGCTGATAAAGACTAAGTGGGTCTTTAAGTGTAAACGTGATGATAGAGGGGTCATTGTTCGAAACAAAGCACGTTTGGTAGTACAGGGTTTCAGTCAGCAAGAAGGCATTGATTTTACCGAAGTGTATGCGCCTGTTGCTAGACTCGAGGCGCTAAGAATCTTCCTGGCATTCGCGTCCTGGAAAGGATTCAAAGTATACCAGCTAGATGTGAAATCTGCATTCCTTTATGGCAAAATCAAAGAGGAAGTGTACGTTGGACAACCGCCGGGGTTCACAAGGCCCCGAGAGCCTGGTACGAGACGCTTTCCCAATATCTGCTGGACAACGGGTTCACCAAAGGGACGGTTGATAGCACTTTGTTTACAAAAGCGGTTGCAGGGCATCTATTGATCATGCAGATTTACGTCGACGACATCATTTTTGGTTCGACAAATGATGATTTGTGTAAAGAGTTTGAGAAAGTGATGAAAAAAAAGTTTGAAATGAGTTTGATGGGGGAGATGAAGTTCTTCCTAGGGCTACATGTGGAGCAAATGCCCGAAGGAATCTTCATTCATTAAACTAAATACGTGAACGATGTTCTGGAAAAGTTCAACATGTCTGAATCTACTCCAACATCAACCCCCTTAGCCCAGAATCACGGGATTTGTCCGGATGAGAGTGGAGAGAAAGTGGACGAGACGTATTACCGGTCGATAATTGGATCTTTGATGTAACTTACTGCTTCCAGCCCCGACATCATGTATCCGACTTGTCTATGCGCCAGATATCAGTCCAGCCCGAGACAGTCACATCTGTCGATTATGAAGAGAATATTACGGTATTTGAAAGGCTGCCCAAGCACCGGCTTGTGGTATCCTAAGTCTGGTGACTTCTCTCTTTCTGGTTTTGCTGATTCTAATTTTGGAAGCTGCAAGCAAAATGCTAAGTCCACCACTGCAGGCTGTCAGTTCTTTGGAACTCGACTTGTCACCTGGCAGTGCAAGAAACAAACCTCAGTCGCTCTTTCTACGTGCGAGGCTGAATACGTTTCGGCCTCCAGCTGTTGCTCTCAGATCCTCTGGATCCAGCAGAAGATGAGGGACTTTGGTTTGCAATTCTTGGATACACCCATTTTTGTGGACAATGAGGCAGCTATAAACATTACTAAAAACCCGGTTCACCATTCTAAAACGAAACACATCGAGATTCGACATCACTTTATTCGTGATTGTTATGAGAAAAAAATGATTAGAATTGAACATATACACACCGATGATCAGAAAGCTGATTTTTACACAAAACCTTTTGATAAAAAGAGATTTAACTATCTTTTGAAATTAAATGGGTTGAAAAATTTGTTTTCTGGGAGGGTTGTTGAATGTGAAGCCGAGGAGGACGGTGATCTGATGTGATCCACGTCTTGTTGTCAAGTTTTTGTACAGTTTATTTTCTGCTTTTGATAAAACCAAAAACACAAAAATATGTTTTTGTTTTTAAGGGGAGAAAGTTTGCAGAAAATCCAAAAACATGATAAAATTTCAAAATCCAAAAACATTGAAAACTGAAAAAGAGTTTGTGTAAAAAGGGGAAATGATAGTACATCAGCTAGACAGTTGTAGTACGCTAAAGAAATGTAAAGATATAATTTGTTAAGCAGTCTCGCTGATGATGTGCCGATAGGTTTTTACACATTTAGTAGATTTTTTCCGGATATAAACCTAAAATCATTACTTGCTTTTACGTGGGGAACATCTCTCGGATATATGGGTAACCCCCGAAATCTTGTTTGAAATATCCTATTTCTGACATACTAGGTCT
Source organism: Helianthus tuberosus (assembly GCA_030545235.1). Lineage (NCBI taxonomy): Eukaryota > Viridiplantae > Streptophyta > Magnoliopsida > Asterales > Asteraceae > Helianthus > Helianthus tuberosus. Next base: position 3,165,355 of record CM060399.1, read on the forward strand.
TTGTACGTGGTGATATCTGGGGTATTATACCTGGACTTCTGATTTTGAGGGATCAATAGCCTAGTCCTCGTATAATACTCTGCACAGCTTTATTCATAAAGCCCCCCCCCCCCCCCTCAGCATAAAAAATGATGAAACATTGAAAAATGCTAATCATGTGCTGTTGTAAAAGAAGATCCCCAAATGGGACCTACCTATAGTTAAGCCATCATCTCTCTGATTTTGCGGAAGCAATAGCCTGAGCTCTCATGGCCTCAACACTTAACCCCCTACAGATATCACTAGTGTGCACTCACCTGTAAGACTGAATATAGCGGTCTGGATACGGGAGTATATTCTGAGGTGGTACACGCGTATGAGTTAAGCCTTAAAACACTAAATCGTATCCTGAACAGATTGAAAATTGTGTGAAAATTTAAGTGGATCAGTATATCGGCAATCACTGTGAATTGTTTAATGCTTAGTATGAAATCAAAGCTTAACGGTGCTTGTAGCTTGTCAGCAGCTGATATGATCCCCTAACACGCTCACCAAAAATATTATATGTACAGTTTGTTGCTTATCAAAAATCCAAAAAGATTGTCTATTTGTTTAGCATTTTATAAAATCCAAAAAGATTTGCATTTCATCTTATTTTCGACAACAGGCGTTGAGGATCTGATGATCAAAGTCTTAATGTGCTGAACAAGTTTGGTTCATGAGGGTTGGGTAAGCAGAAGTTTGAGAAAAAGTGTTGGAAATTGCTTGAAAGTTCAAAAGTTCATTAACTTGAACTTAAATCTGTTTCAGAAAGTCAGCATCTTCATAATTTGGTCAGCCAAGGTCATTAACTTGGACTTGGCAGGCTAAACTGTTGACCAGGGTCATTAACTTGGACTTGGTTAACTGGGTGTGACGGTAAAAAATCAAAAAGTTAAAAAGTTTGAAAATTTTTGAAAAAGTGTAATTTCAAACGAAATGACTATTTCGCACGAAATAGCCATCTCGCTTGAACACATGATTTCGTTTCAAATGTGTTTCCGTTTGAACTGTGTTTTCGATTGAAATGCCTCAGTTCCTATTTCGTACGAAATAGGCAAGTCTATAAATAGATGACCATATTTCGCTTGAAGGCATTTGTTCTGTTATTTCGCACCAAACCTCTGTCACAGCGATTTCAAGCGAAACACCTGTATCATCAATTTCTAGCCATCATATTGCTAGTTTATTGTTTGTAAACAAGATTTAAGTTGGTTTGCTCAACTTAGATCATGGGAAAGGTGAGAAATCTTGTTGATTCATCATAGATCTAAGTATTTTCGTTTGAACAGTGATGAACAGGACCAAGAACATAGATCTAGGGTTTGATTGTTAACTAAAATGAACAAAAATCATTTCTGTATACTCGGAATGTGTTGTAGATGAGTTTTAGGGTTTCAATTTGATGGATCTGCATGAAGTCGGTAGATCTGGATCTTCGGACTTAGATCTAGGGTTTGTTTGTGGTCAAAATTGAATGAAAATTACATCCATGTGCTCAGAATTCATCATAGAACTAACCCATAAAAATCAATTTCATCATATGTTCATGATTTTATCAAACTGTAATTGTTGCCATTTTCAAACGATACTCGGAATGTGTTGTAGAATAGTTTTAGGGTTTCAATTTGATGGATCTGCATGAAGTCGGTAGATCAGGATCTTCGGACTTAGATCTAGGGTTTGTTTGTGGTCAAAATTGAATGAAAATTACATCTATGTGCTCGGAATTCATCATAGAACTAACCCATAAAATCAATTTCATTATATGTTCATGATTTGATCAAACTGTAATTGTTTCCATTTTCAAACGAAACGACGAGGTATTTCGTACGAAATAGCCTATTTCGTTTGAAGTTGATTTCGTATGAAATCATGCTATTTCGTTTGAAACATGTCATTTTGCATGAAACTGTGATTTCGTTTGTAAATATGATTTCGCATGAATAGTTATTCCGTTTGAGGGTATTTTGTTTGAATAAAGTGTTTGTGATGAAAATTTCTTCAAAGTGTTTAACTTGAATGTATGTTGTTGATTTTCAGGCGTCGAATGTTTAGTTTGATCCACTGCACAACATCTGTTGTGTATATGATAAGAAGATTCCAAAGATGGCAGAATTCACAAGTATTCTGGAGTTTATGGAAAGATTACCTATTCAGAAAGCTTTGACAAATCAACATATTGTTTTTGAGTCACACATTAAGCGGTTCTGGAAGAATGCAACTTATGATGAAGAAAGTAAAACAATAAATTCGATTATTGAGCTGAATGGTGAAAATAAACCAATTATCATCTCTGAGGCACTCCCAAAGTTCAAGTAGAGGAGGGTTCATCTTCTCAACCAAAGAAAAAGCGTCAAAAGAAAAGTATTGAGACTATGCTTGTTGATGAATCTGAGGAGGAAGATGAAGCTGAAGGTGAAGCTGAAGCTGAAGCTGAAGTTGATGTTGAAGGAGATGTTCGTTTGTCTCCTGAATCTGCAAAGTTATTGAAATCTCTTAATGAATAAAATGCTGAAACAGAGAAGACAGCTGGTGATGAAGGTGATAACAAAGATAAAAGTTCATCAAGTTCATCTGATGAAGATATTGATGAAAATGAACGTGCAGAAAGAATTAGAGCTGAGATTGAAAAAGAGAAACAGTTAAAAAGAAAAAGGAGATAGGAGAAGGATGATGATGTGTACATTCCATCTCCAGAACATGTTATAGAATCTCAGATACCTCCATCATCTAGTGGCAAGAAGAAAGTTAGTGCAAGAAAGCGTGTGAAAAAAAAAAACCAAAAGCAAAGAGAAAGTTGATTGTCAAGTTGCCTAAACGTACACCAAAACCAAAACAACCTACACCACCACCATCACCTCCACCACAAACTGAACAACAATTTTCACCACCACATCAATCACCACCACAGCAACCACCACTATCACCTATCCTTGAACAACCTATTATTACTCCACAACACGTTCTTCAAACACCACCATCTTCACAACCACAAGTACAATCAACTCCTGGATCTTCTGGTTTCAAAAATTTTCTGAATGTTCCAAATATTCCTCTGGAAGATATTGGGGATTTCAGTTTTGTGAACGATGAACTTGTAAAGAAGTTGGAAAAGAAAATGGAAGAAGTATTGGTTGATAACAAGAAGTTAGTGGATCGTGAGAAGAAACTCGAAAAGCGTGTCAAGTCAGTTGAAGCTGAAAATTCTTCATTATTAAAGAAAGTTGAAGCTGATCAGACAGAGATTGATATTCTTAAAGTTAAAGTTGCTGAGTTAGAGGAAGAGAAAGCTCGCAGAGACGAACAGAATAAGTATTTCAAGTTAAAGAATAAAGAGTTAGAGGCTGCCAATGCAAAGAAAGAGCACGAGATGTATATGTTGAACAAAGTGTTAGAAAGTGTGATTGGTATGTCTGTGGAGCAAAAGTTTGAAGAAATTAAAATTGAAGAAGTGAAAGCTCGTCGTCAAGCTGCGATTGATGCAGAAATGAAGGATAAAGGTAATGATGTTCAAACAGAAGTTTCTGAGAGGGCAATTGTTCTATCTACTGTTTCTGGGTCACCTATTCAAAATCCTCGTCCAATATCTGCAATTTCTGCTATATTTGAAGAGGATTTATTAATTGATGATGTTATTAATGATGAGGAAGATATCGAGGAGGATGATGATGAGGAGGAGGATGATGATGAAGTTGACGAAGATGATGCAGATGATGTATTCTCTGCTAGTAGTCATGATGATGACGATGGTAATGACGATGATCAAGGTGGTTCTGGTATTAAAGTTACTGAAGCTTCGAATGAAGAGAATTTTGACGATTATTTTCATGACGATGTAAATGAGGAGCCAGAGAATGCTAATGGAGAGGGGGAGAATGTTGATGATCAAAATGTTGAAAGTGAAAGATTGATTTTGCGTCTAGAGCCTATTGTAGAGGAAGGATAAATTAGGCATACTTACAATATGGATGATATTATCGAGATGATGTGTATTGATGATCCTGACTTTAAGTTTGACTTTGAAGATGAATTGAATGCCTTTGATATCAGCCAACAGCCTGACTATCAGTACAAGTATGTTGATGAGGCAGACAATTATGATAGGGTTAAGGTTGAAGACTGCAGCGATGAAGAAAGTGTGAATGTCGATACTTCCAACTTTCCAACACTTGATCATCGATGAATTCAGAAGGAAAGTGGAAGAATGTTTGAAAGATAAGAACTTTGATGGAACGACAAAAGATGAACAACGGGAAGAACGCAAGAAATGGTTCAGAAAAGACACAGAAAGAAAGTTTAAAAGGCCATTGAAGTTTTATAAGAGAGACAGGGATGTGTCACTGGGAGATATTATCAGTTGGGGCTTTCTACCACAAGTTAACGCGTATGCTATCCGTCGAGAGTATGGTGTTCAATACTTCGCGTACATTCAGGATATCATGTCTTTACCCTGGTGGGATGTTGAAGAACTTTTGAAAGTTAGAACTTTGGATTATCCTGTCAGAAAGCGTGATGTACCTATCTGGGGTCTGATGAAATTTGAAGCCTTCAGAGGATTGAAACACTGGAAGCCTTACTACCTGAAGAAAGTGAAGAGTGTAGATCCAGTGACTGGTGTTGAAGAGACAATTTTGCATGAGAAAAATCCTAAAGTGATTAAGAATATTCTAGTGCCAAAGATGGAACAAGATTTCTATAAAGGGTTTATATGTTGGGTATACAGCTGTTTGATAACTGAAGCTGTGATCACCTACAGGGCTGAAAATGAAATTAGACACATCTTTGTGTATGATCCTTTATGGTTGGTAAACTGCTCAGCAAAAGACATTGAATGTTTGTTTATAAACAAGATCTGCTACAAAGCTAAAGACAAAGAGTAGGCGATGCAATTTCAGTAGGTTGTAGCTATTTGTTTTCAGAAAGGAATCAATGCTGAGAGTAAATGGTCATCTAAGTGGAGAGAGATTGAGAAAGAGGAAGCGTTGAAGGCTGAGAAGGAAAGAAAAGCTCGAGAAGATAAAGACAACATGCTAAGGCATACTGTTGTTCAAAGAATGGCTGCTGAAGAAAAGCGAAAGGTTGAAGAAAATGAAAAGCTTAGGAAGATACTGTTGAGAAAGCCTAAGCCAAGGGAAGAGAAGTTCAAGTCGCTGTGAAACAAGTACTGAAGACCAGACTGAAGACTCCGGCAATATCCAAGGGGGAGTTTGTTGGTGCATAATGTCTATAGCCTACGTCTAAAGTCTAGGTCATGTCAATAGCTTGTAATAGGACGAAATATGTCAAAAATGTAATGTTATGTATGTTAGAAGGTATTTCGCACGAAATAGCATGTGGCTATTTCGCACGAAATCAAGTTGTGGTATTTCGTACGAAGTAGCATAAATCTATTTCGTGCAAAATGAGATGCCTATATATATGGGTGTCATGCGTCTCATTTGGTACGAAATCAGTTGGTGTGTAACGAAGTGCTGCCCAATTTTCACTGTGTAATCAAGTCAAATATCAATGAGAAGCTTGTTTTAAGTATCATACTCTGTTTCTACACATTTCTTATTCTGATTCTAGGTTGTTTGACTGTTTTCGCCTTTCAAACAGCTTTGTGTTGACTCTGAACGACTCATTAGGTCGCAAAACGATCCTACAGAAAAGAAAGCATATTCTATTTTAACTCAAGCGTTGAGCAATTATAAATATCATCAGTTTGTCAGCTTCAAGACGTCAAAGCGGTTATGGGATGCATTAAAGACGAGAGGTCTAGGAAATGAAGCGTCACACAAATTAAAACATGATCTGCTCAAGAAGGAGTTTGATGGCTTCACATGTATGGAAAGGGAATCTTTAGGATACTTGACAAGTCGATTTTATCACTTGTTGACTGAGTTATGTAACTTTGGGGTAGTAGTGACTCCAGAAGAAGTTGTCATCAAGTTTTTCGACGCATTACCAGCTCAATGGAATGGTTTCTTGGAAATCTTGAAATACCATGGCACTTTGGCTGCGACAAACATCAATGATTTCGTTCAGCTCTTGGAGAACAAAGATCAAGAAGAAATCAGGAATGCCAAAAGGATTCCAGTGCAACAGAATCCTGATATGTATTATGGAAACTGTGGAAGTTCTAGCACTGCTGCAAGACCTGCTCCACATGCTCAGCTTTAAACGGCCTTTGTATCAAGAGATATGTATGGAAATCCACTACCAGTTTCCTCAACTTAAACGGCTTTTGTCTCAAGCACTGACATGTACGGAAATCCACAACCAGAAGTCTCAAAGCAAAGCTATCAATCTACCGGAGCAAGAGATATGTACGGAAATCCATTACCAGTTCCACAGTAAGCTTGTTATGGAAGCACTTCATCTGCCGGTCAGTCATCTAATCCAAATACAGTTCGGCTCGACACTTCAAATTTCTCGAAAGTAAGTATTGAAGTAGCTAAGGATCATATGGAGCTATTAAACACATTGGTGAGCGCGTATTGTGGGTTAATAGCAGGTCAGATTGGAAACATCAATCTGACACAAGAAGATTATCAGCAGATTGATGAGGAAATGGATATGATGGACATCAAATGGGCTTTTGCTAGTGCGGTTAGGCGAGCTAAAGACTTCATGGAAAGGTCTGGTAGAACCAGCTTGGAAAGCAAGAAAGACACTAAGTATAGGTTCGATAAACAATCAGTCAAGTGCTTCAATTGTGGTGAACGAGGTCACTTCAAGAGACAATGTACAAAGCCAGCTCAACATGGGAACCAGAATCCTTTCAGGAATCAAGGCAACCAGCAGAATCAGAATCAAAACAGGAATAACGAGCGTACCTTGATGCCTGTGAACAATCCAAATCAAGCAGGAGCATCAAATGCCAACCAGGCCCTTGTAGTACAAGTCGATGAAGGTTGTGACTGGTCGATTCAGTTGGGAAGTGATGTTCAGGATGGTACAGCTTGTTTTTGTTGGACCCAGTATGGCCTTAAAACAACTTCTTTCCACGTAATATGGCAAGTGATTTCAGTAGATGTGAAAAAGATGTGCGGAAATGGAAATCAGACTTTCAAGAAACAAGACCTACAGAATTATCAAGTTTATATCACTTTGAAACAAAATGGTTTACAAGGTGATTGTAAGATTATTATCTAGTACAAACGAATCTTGAATTCTGTGGGTAAGAGGGCAATGGAGTTTTGATGTATATGTGAATGCTAAGCTTCAAACTCACTTTGCTTCTCTTGGTTGAGCCTTCTATTTATAGACGGCTGGGTGCATGAATAAACAATAGTTTATTCATGCAATAAGTCCTGCAAAAAGTGGCCAATTGACATATTCATTGAATCCAACGTTCAAGTTGTCTTTTTTCATCATGATATCAATTAATGTCAATTTGCTTCGGTAAGTGTGGCAGGACAGAGCCAATTTCAGACAAGTGGGGTATTTCATCAGAATTCTGATAAACCACTTCATCAGAAATTCTGATGAACAAATCATCAGAAAACTCCTGATGACCAGAATCGTCAGATACTGATGATATTTCATCAGAAATATCATCAGATCCATCAGAAATGACCTTTTCTGATAATCCAATTCAGCTCTTGATCAACTTGTGATTCTTTGAAGTAGATGCTCTTCATTTCAATTGTCCCATCTGTTCTTCTTTTTCTTATTCGTGATCTTCAGGACTGTGATATCTTCATAGATCCAGTTGATTGTGATTTTCTTCAATACTTACAAATAAAGTTTCCTAACAGTTTCCCCCTAAGTATTGTAAGAAAATGAACTACCTTATAAACAGAAAATTTCCAAACAGTGGAAACATAATTCTTGCAAAATTTAACCAGTTACTGATGTTTTTGAAAAACAAATTACATAAAAGATGAGAAATCAAATAAACAGTTTCTTCAGTTCAGCTTCACTCTCTTATGCACATCTCCTTTCTTTAACTTCTTTTTGTAGGAGATATATTTGTTGCAGCCGACATACATGTCTTTGTACCATTCTCTTGCTTGGATCCATTCTTCAATCATCTGCTCAATTTCTTTTCTGCTTCCCTCCAAGTTCTTTTCTATCTTCTGAAGATGTTCTTGTCTTTTGTTCATGGTTTTCAAGATATACCTCAGAGTTTGATTTGAGTACTTACAGATGTCAACACTTCTGAATATAGCTTTGTTATTATCATGATCTCTGAAGATTGCACCATAGTCTTGTTCTTCATTTTTATTTGTCAGCATAATGATGTCTCCAGATCTTGCATCTTCCAATATTTCTGAGGGAACTTTTGTTTTTGGTGATCTGATATACACCTTTTTGTTGTGTACATGCTCAAAATTGATGCATAGATCAAAGTCTGAAAAAGCCATTCTTTCAAACAGCAGTATTCCAGCCTTTGATATGCCATTTAATGCTCTTCTGACTTCTTGATTGTTTTTCTTTTCCTTTTTGTAGTGATCCTTCATAAACAAAATGTCTAAAGGACGCAACTGGTCAGCTATTTCTTCATCAGTCACCTTTTGTTCTTCCCCATTCTCCCTCTGAAGTGTGTATCTGTTTTGCACATGAGTTCCTCCAACATCATCAGTTGTAATTTTTACTTCATTCACCTTTAAAATTCTTTTTTCTGGATTCCCATTCTGTTTGTGAATGCTACCAGGCCCTCTTTTCATCCTTTCTTCTCTTAAACCCAGTCTGGTAGGAGATAGTGATCTTGGTGTTTCATCTTCTTTAATTAAATAATAACTCACCAGATTGGACTCAGGGAATATCATTACATCCCGAGCAATCTCTTTAACCAAGACAGACTTGGTTTCATATATTTTTCTCTTAACAATCTTTGATTTTGTTGCTGACTCACCTTCTTGTTCCCATTCATTCATTGTTTGTATATTCATATACTTACTTATTGCTGAGTCATCAGATATTGTTGGATTTGGGACAGATGCTAGTAATTTCAAATTTGTAATAACTTGAGGTTTAGCAGTTGCTAACCTTTTCAGCATTTCATCTCTTGGGATATTCGGAGGTGGACCCATCACTGTAGTTCCAGCTTTGGTGATTGGTGTGGTTGATGATTGTTGAGGAGTTGACTTTGGAGCTTCTTGATGTGAGCTTTCAGCAGGAATTTCTTTCATGAGTTCTTGGGGATCCACTTTGGCCAGTTTTGCAATGTTGAATTGCATCTTCTCTATTAGTTGTTGCACCTCTTTTACCTGTTTTGAGTTGCTGTTTATGTTTTTCTGAACATTTGTGAATTCTGTTTGAGCTTTTGTCTGAATTACAGCCCATTCTTTTGACAGCTTCTCAAGGGCATCTGTGATACTATTATTACTTGCCCTTAGTATGGTAACTTCTTCCAAAACTCTGTTTGTACTACTTGACTGCCTTGATTCAATCACCTTTGCAACTTGTGCTTTGATCTTTTCTATTTCTGTGAGAATCGTTTGGATTTCTGATGCAGAGATGTTGGATTCTGGTGCCTTTTCTTTCATCTTTTGAAGAGTCTTTAGTGTTTCAGTGTTTTCTTCAGTTTGTTCCTTTATTGCCTTCACTGATTCTGACAAAGTCTTTATATCAGCCCTTTAACCTTGTATTTCTGATAGCAACATATCAAGTTTTTCTTCCACCGGATTTCTTTTGCAGACTTTGTAAACATTTTCCAGCAGTGTCTCTAAGTTTTGTTGATTTATGGGTTTTTCAGGGATAATTGGAACAACAGATATTCCTTCTAACATTCCAGCTGCAAACGCATTTGCTGCTGTTTTAGAAATGATAGGGTCACTTTTGGCTTTACCAGATTTTGGTGCAGCTTTAAGTTTACCAGAATCATCTCCACCAGAGATGAGAAACTTATTTTCATCCTGGATTTCCTTATGTCCTTGAATCATATCAACGTATAATCCTCCATAAGTTTTTGAGGTAAACATATTACCTTTAGCCAGATTTCCTTGATCAGTTTCCTGATCTCCATCTGTTGGGATCTCATCCTCTTCCTCATTTTCTGATTCAGAGTTGAGATTAATGGAACTAGTAACCTCTTCATCAAAATTGGTTGTTCTGTATTCTATTTTGTAAGAAACATTAACAAAACTTTCTGATTTTGTTTCTTCTCTGTGAGACTCAACTGGAACAGTATTTAAAAGAGATGTACCAGCAATGTGAGATTCATCACAATGTATGACTTCAGTGGCTTCAATTGTAGCAGGATGCTTTTCTTCAGCAATATGTGATTCTGCATAATGTTCTTGATGAATTTCAAATTCATGATGAATTCCTGCTTCGTGGATCTGTTGACTTTCTGCATGTTCTGTCTTGTTTTCTGGTGAGTCAGCTATCTCCAGAATTCTTTTTCCTTCTGCACCCTCTGTTTCTGATGGTGAGGACTTCTCATTTTCTCCTTCTTCTGTTGATAAAGAGCAGTTCACAATTTTTCTGCCGGGCTCTTCTGTTGGAGAGTTTGATTTGGTCAGAAGTTTTTCATGTTATATTCTGTATTGTGAGTCTGGTGCAATGAAGCATAACATGCTTTCTGGTAACACGGGAACTTCTTTGTCTGATTCCCATCCATGATTAGAACTCCAAGCCTTCATGGTTTTCGATTTCCAGATATCTTCCAAGATTGGAATTTCCATGTTTCTTTCAATAAATGTTTCAGAAATGATAATTGAGATTAACCTTGGATATGGCAGATGAGAAGTTATTTTTCCATTTCTGGTGATGATTGATCTTTTGATAAGATTAAAGATTTCTGACCCATAATCGATTTTGAACCCATTTATGAGTCCAAACATGATTGTTAGAATAGCTTGACTGATTTGATCAGTTCCTCCGATCTTTGAGGTGAGACATTTGTTTAGCACTTCCGTCATCACTTGCCAGATGGCTGGCAATTCACTTCTTCTAATTGCTCCAATTTTGTTGATATCCTTTTTCTTGTAGCCAAGCCCAATGATGAAGCTTATTAAATCTTCTCTGCTTAGAGCTTCAGTGTATCTTTCAAGAATAGGCAGTTCAAGCCATTCTCTTACTCTTGCAGGGGTTAATGTTACATAAACACTTCCCCATACATGAGCAGACACCTGATTTTCTTCAACTTCATCAAAGGTGTGAATAAATTGTTGTAGTAGTCTTTCTGGTACTTTTCTTTCTTTTGTTAGTGCTCCTGAGATTGGACATTTTGTGAGATATTCTACTAGAAGTTGACATCTTTCATCATACTCTGAATGCTCTGTATTCATCAGCAAATTGTTTTCCTTCATTGGTAGAAATTCTGCTTCTTCAACAAAAGGTACTTCATGTTGAGCAATTGGAATGTTGAGGTTAACTTTTGCCATTGATCTCTGTGAGTTAGGGTTTGAAATTTAGGGATTTTTTAATTTTGAGTGAAAAACAGGGGATTTTAAGATTTGTTGTTTTTGTAAGGAAGATGAGTGATTTTTGAGTTTCTCCTATGGGTGTGTTATATAGGAGTGTTTCAGCAGAGTATTGTGGGTGTATGGAGTTGGAGGAGTTGAAAGGGTATAGAACGTGGTGTGAAATAGTGATAAAGAGATCATTAATTGTCTTTATAACCGTTAGATCGTGGGTGCTGAGTTTTTGGTTCAAAATGTAACCGTTGGATCGTGGGTATTAAGACATTAATGAACTGTTTATCATGGAATCGTGGTTATGCCCTTTTCATCTTGACTCTTCAAATTGTAGTTTCTCCAACTATTCCTTCTTGGAAGTGTTGCACTGATTTTTTATTGGAGAAAGCTATCGGTTCTATAACACCTTTTCATCTTTGTGGACCATATTAGATAATGGGTCCAATCACCTTTCTTCATATGGATCCTCTCTTCTTTGTAAGTCAAAGTCCCATTCTGATGCAGTTATCAGAAAGTCAACATGATTTTTGTTGAAAATATATATTGCTTTTGATCTGTCTTCTGTTGACCTTTTTAGATGTGGTCAACAGAAGTCAATAGTTTTCAACATAATTTCTTGGTTGAATGTTCCCCCTAAACTTGTAATCCTTTTCAACAGTTTTTTTTTTTTTTTTTTTTTTTTTTTTTTTTTGAGATTAGAGGGAATAAGATGAGATCATAAGACTTACATTTGGTAGCATCCATGTCTCTTTGACTCTTCTGACATTTTCTAAAAATATTTTATCATCTTGAAGTTTTATCAGAAAGAAATTTAAGACCCATTTTTAAATTACTAGATTTTGTCTCCTGTTAACAGAAACTTTGAGTTTTGAGTCAGGATTTTGATTTCTAATGACCATATCATATTTACCCATTTAAATATAAACCGTAAATCAGAAACTTAGTAAGCATAAGATATTAACATATTATCAGAGAAAAAAAATTTGTACAAACAAAGCAAGCAAGACCTAATCAATATCTATGCCTTCATCATGTTCCATTTCTAGGAGCAGTAACAGATCAGTTATTTTTCCAAAGTTGTGGTTGGTGGGTACAAGCATGCTGAGACCCATGTTTTCTTGAAGTCTCATATCAGCTCTTACATAACTTGCAGGAATGCCTGCAAATCTAGCTGGCTCGTTATTATCTTTGTCAGAAAACGAGGATACATCAAGAATGGCTTGCCAACCCACATATTACTTGCAAAATCACTCATTAGATAATGAGAGAAGTTGTAAGGTACTTTGAGTACTAGTGCCAGTATGGGTTCCATCAATCTAAGAGATACTTCATGATGATTGATGACCTTCTTTGAAAAGCATGCACCCATCTGTGTGACCAAATATTGCTAGGGCTTAATGAAGCCATGTTTGTTGATTGCTCGTTGTTGGGTTTGTGTGTTATAACCCATTTGCCTCAAGACATCATCCTTCTGATTCCTTGTGAACATCAGGACGACATTCTCATCATTGAGTTGAAGAGCTGTCCTGATGGTGGCTTCATTTAACAGAATTTGTTGATTTAGCACCACACTCTTGATGGCCATCTGTTCCCCGTTTTGATACTCAGATAATGTTGCATTTTTTCAGAAGATTTGAAGAATTTCTGGATGAACACTTATGTGAGCAGTGAGGGCATAGCTCAAGTTGCTACTCCTGAGCATTTTGAGCACAACTTGACACCCTTCCCACTGAGGACCTTCCAGATTTGTCCTCAATCTAAGGTTATGATATGGATAAAGAACAAGTGGGAAGCATTCATCTTTGATGGTGTTCATTTTGTGAGAGTGTGTGAATATGAGGTGAAGAAGAGGAGTGCAGAAGACGAATTTTAACTCAAAGTGGTGATTATTTATAGTAAATTTAATATTTCCCATAAATGGAAGCTACCAACTTGTTGATTTTCTACACATCAATCTCTGTTATTTTAATGATTACCAGAGGACAGAAAAAAAATAACAGAGATATGTTTCTTCACCACTTCTCATCATTTAATGATATAGGCAGCTAATTTCTGGTGATGTAATCTGATAGCCTACCAATATGTCACTTCAACCTTCTTAATTTATGATGGGGTGTAATTAATGAAGGAGAGAAAGTTCCATATTAACGAGTTCCCAGAAATTTTCTGTTGAATGACGTTATCAGCACTAACAAGAATCAAGAATCTTTTCCACTTTTTTTTTTAAAAAAAAATGAACAATCTATGAATATACAGTTAAGAGATATGAATAAGGATGATGACATGCATCAATTTGTTTTAATGAAATTTTGATTATCCAACATATTTTCTGATGATTCATCAGAATTCTGATAATTTATCAGGTGTTCTGATGTTGTGTCAGATTTTCTGATGATCTTATCAGAATTTATGATAAGTTGCCAGGTTTTTTGGTGATTTATCAGATATATGATTTTGATTACCACTAAAGCAATTTATCAAGCATTTTTCTGATGATAAAATTATCTTAGTAATTTTTATCATTGAACAGACCATAACAAAGCAGATTAATTGTTAAGCCTTCAACATAGGCTACTCTCTCTATGGTCAATCATCCATACCTTATGCAACCATACCCCTTGATCCTCCCTTTCACTCCATTTCCAAAATTAACCATTCTACCCTGCTTTGAAACAAAGTTGCTGAGTAAGCTCCTGTCCCCAGTCATGTGCTTGGAGCTTCCTGAGTCGCAGTACCAGATATGCTGCACATGATGGTCCTGAAATGGAATGATTAGAGGGTTTTTGGTACCCAGGCATGCTTGGGTACTGTTTCTGATGGAATATTAATTACTTTATTTTTTCTTCTTCTTGGTTTTGCATGAGAAACTCTGTTATATGCTGAGCCATTAACAGATTTTACAGTTTTCTTTTGAAGATGGTGTTGAACAAGCTTCAGTATGTCAACACACATACAAGATGTATCAGAATTTTTCGATATTTCTTGTGATGGAATGATGGGATAATTTTGAAAAGTTAAGTGAACTGCATCTGGAGTCTTTACAGACGCTTGACTGCATTCACTTTTGTTTGTTTTGAAGTTTGGCTTTTCAAAAGAGTATTCAGAACAGGTTGTTTTACAAGATTCAGATTCAGATTCTGATGAAAATTTATCAGAATTCTAATGAGTTGCTTTTACAAAGACAGTGGGTTTATTTCCATTTGATCTTGTATAACCTAAACCCTCTCCTTTGTTCTTAGGTGTGGACTCAATAAAATTTATGAACTCTTTTGCTTGTTGAAAACCTCTTACATTGATTTCTTTTTCATTGATTTTCTTGTAAAGATCTTTTCTTTCATTTTCATAAAACTCAATTTTTGCTCTTTGATCTAAAATATCCTCTATAAGAAGTTGGTTTTCAAGAATGATTTTATTCAAAGTCCTTTGCAACTCATCAGATTTTCTAATATCTGATTGATGTTTTTCTTGCAGATTTAGAAAATCTGACATGAGCTTGTTTAACTTGTGTTCAAGATCAAGATTGTCTAAATTTACGTTTTGTTCTGAAGTTTCTGGTAGTCCTTCAGAGAGTGCCATGAGGCAGAAATTTGCCAATTCTTCTTCTTCATCATCAGAAGAATCATCAGATAACCATGTATCTGTTCCAGCAATTAAGCTTACTTGTTGCTGCTTCTTTGCTTCTTCAAGCTTTTTCTCATAATAAGCAACATCCTTCAGCTTTTTGGTCTTGCATTCTGATGCATAATGACCTCTCTGCTTACATTTGTAACACACAACTTCAGCCTTCCCTTTATCCTTAGATCTAACCTCTTCTTTAGATCTTCCATCCATCCTTCCTCTGTCACTTCTCTGGTATATTTGGCTACCTCCCCTCAACCTCTGCTCGAACGTTTTGGTGAGCAGTGCTATTGCTTCAGCAAAAGCTGAAAAATCTGATGAAGTATCAGAAGCTTCAAAACTTTGGCTGCTTGATGGTTGTGGATCATTGGTGGGTGTTGTTCTTTGTGAGTTTGAGATAAGAGCTAAAGATCCCCCTCTTTGAATGGTTTCTTCAAATATTTCTTCCACTCTGGGGACCAAGATGTTGTATAAGTCATGAAGACTCATGTTTCCTAGCTCTAAGGTTGATGATAAAGTCATGGTTAGACTTCTCCATTCTCTAGGAAGGGCATCAAGAAATTTAATGTTTCTTTCATCGTTTGACTTTGTTATTCCAAATTTCTTTAGCTCGTTTAAAAGTTTTGTAAATCTTTGATATGTATCATTTAACCTTTCATTTGGCAAACTTTTAAACCTTTCATAAGATGAGACATTATTTGTTCTTTTGTTTCTTCTCATCCTTCCTCCTCCTTCACAAAGATTTTCCAATTGATCCCATATTTCCTTAGCTGATGCACATGCATCAACCTGTGAAAATATGTCATTGGGGATGGCCATTATTAAAAGTGACTTTGCCCTTTCATCCCTAGCCACCAGGTCCTTGTCTTCCACGCTCTAGTTTATTTCACTTTTGGGAGCGCGGGTGGCAGGTTTGCTGGTGATTGGTCAGTTGCTGGAATAGCAGGTATATCTGTCATTGGTATATGTGGACCCCTTTCAATGGATTGAAACAGAGCTCGGTCATGACCATTAAGGAAATTGACCATCCTGATTTTCCATTGGGGGTATTCCTCTCTGACCAGAGTCGGTGGTTTAGACATAGAACCAATGTTAAAAGCATTATTCCAGGATTAAAAGCTGGCCATATTTAGAGAAAAGAAGATGAGCGATTGATCGTTTGAAAATAATTTATTCAATCTGCTCTGATACCAATTGTTGGACCCAGTATGGCCTTAAAACAACTTCTTTCCACGTAATATGGCAAGTGATTTCAGTAGATGTGAAAAAGATGTGCGAAAATGAAAATCAGACTTTCAAGAAACAAGACCTACAGAATTATCAAGTTTATATCACTTTGAAAGAAAATGGTTTACAAGGTGATTGTAAGATTATTATCTAGTACAAATGAATCTTGAATTATGTGGGTGAGAGGGCAATGGAGTTTTGATGTATATGTGAATGCTAAGCTTCAAACTCACTTTGCTTCTCTTGGTTGAGCCTTATATTTATAGACGGCGGGGTGCATGAATAAACAATAGTTTATTCATGCAATAAGTCCTGCAAAAAGTGGCCAATTGACATATTCATTGAATCCAACGTTCAAGTTGTCTTTTTTCATCATGATATCAATTAATGTCAACTTGCTTCGGTAAGCGTGGCAGGACAGAGCCAATTTCAGACAAGTGGGGTATTTCATCAGAATTCTGATAAACCACTTCATCAGAAATTCTGATGAACAAATCATCAGAAAACTCCTGATGATTAGAATCGTCAGATACTGATGATATTTCATCAGAAATATCATCAGATCCATCAGAAATAACCTTTTCTGATAATCCAATTCAGCTCTTGATCAACTTGTGATTCATTGAAGTAGATGCTCTTCATTTCAATTGTCCCATCTGTTCTTCTTTTTCTTGTTCGTGATCTTCAGGACTGTGATCTCTTCATAGATCCAGTTGATTGTGATTTTATTCAATACTTACAAATAAAGTTTCCTAACAGTTTTGCTGTGGTTGTCAAAGATCTGAAACACACCAGTGGTGGAGAATCTTCCGCCAGTGGTGGAGAATCATCTGAAGATGAAGACAGTTCTGGTTACAGTAGAAGCTCAGATGAAGAATCCTCAACTTCAGGAGATGATCATTTGGATGAAACGTCAAGTGTGACCGTCGATGCAGATATTGATGAATTGTTGGGAGAAGCTGAAGCACAGAATCAAAGAAGATCAATCTTGGTGGATGAAGCTGCTTATTCTTCTTCTTCTAATCATTCAGCCTTTATGGCTAATGTGGGCGGTTCATCAAACTAGGTATGTGTCGATGATCCAACTTCTGATAAATGTGATAAATGTGTTAGTTTAGGGGATAAATTGTCGGACTTGCAAAGTAAATATGAAGATTTGCATAGCAAGTATGACATGACATATATCCACAATCAAAAGTTGATAGTGGATCTTTCGAAATGCAAAGAGGCTAACATGTTTTATGAAAACCATGAAAAAGAGTTTAACACGGTGATTGAGAATTTAAGAGAAGATAAAACCGAGCTAACAAAAATGGTTTCAAGAAAACAAACTGACATAAACTGTTATATCAATCGTCTCGAGGTCATGCAAAAAGAGTTAGCCTGTGTAAATTGTGAAAGTGAGGCGATCCGGCTTAAGCTAGATAGTTATTCAAACTCTAGGTATTTGCTGGATCACATCATTGACATACAGAAAGAGAAAAAGGATGTCACGTGCATTAAATATAAGAAATGTCCACCACCTGTTAGACACAATTATGATGCAGTGCCTGATGAGGAGAATAGAACTTATTTTGAGCAATCTGTTCTTTTAGACATTGAGGAATTTGCAACCGGACTTGGATACAAAACGAAAGTATCATCAGATCCGGATGTATCAGCAGATACAGATGTATCAACTGCTGAGCAAAATCAGGATCCTCCAGTCATTGTTGAGGATGTTGATTCTTCAGATGATGAATCCGATGATACTGACTCAGCACAGTCTGATGCGGTAGTCAAAGAAGAGGACATACCTCTCGAGAATCATATTCTATGTGATCTTCCTGCAAAACCTGCTACGACTGTTCTGGTCGAGTCCACTTCCTCGCAAGAATCTGAGAGTGTGAATTTGCTGTACACTCTTGTTGGTGATGACAAAATCTATTCTGACAAAGATTTTCCGATTTAGAATGTAAATCAATCTTTAATCAGTAAAGTTTCAAAGATTCAATAAGTAGGTTTTTGGGAAAGTCGGGTTCAAACGTTGTGGTAACACAGTGCCCTTCGATTCCAAAAGTTGAAGTTCGAAAACAATATGGAAATCAAAGATTGCCAACAGTGAAAAAGCAGCAAAATCATACCAAACCAAAAGGTAAATCAATGACTCAAGGTCGAAAGGAACCGAACCAAAAGAAGAACAAAAAGGTGAACTTTGTGAAATCAAAGGGAACGGATAAATTGGAAACTTTTGCAAATAAATCTAACTTAGATCATGTCAATCAAGTTAAATTTTTGAAAAGAAATGAACAAAACAGTTCAAAACCAAGTACCTCGGGATCACAAAGTTCATCATCAAGACAGTCACATGATACTTCGGGGTTTGTAGAATGAAGATCATGTTTCAAGTGTGATAAAGTTGGAAATATTATTCGAAATTGTCCATATCTTCATAAACTAAAAGCCAAAGTTGATGATCCCCATGAACAAAATTACCAAAAACGATATGTTTCTTCAAAACAAGATCCCCATCTTGTAAAAGAAAGGGAAAAGAAACAGAAACGCCAACGAGTCAAGGTAATTGAGAAGGCAATTAAAACTGACGTGGTTCAAAACTTGTTTAAAAAACAACATGTCTCTGTCAAACCAGAAATTTCTAAAACTTCAAACAAACAAGAAGTTAAAATTTCAAACAATCAAACTGGTAACAATCAACAGATGTGGAAACCCAAATTGACCACAAATTCAGGGGGAACATCACAATTTCCAAACCATCGAAAAGTTAAAGTAACTTTTGTCGATGAAAATGGAAGACCCAAGACCACAATGGTTTAGGTCCCCATCTCCAACTAATCATGTGCAGGGTGTTCCAGGAGGAACTTTCAGCAGTCATTGGATTGTTGATAGTGGGGCATCCAGGCACATGACAGGCGACATGAAGCTTCTCTACGACGTTAAATCTATTAGAGGAGGTTATGTTTCTTTTGCTGGAGATAAAGGCGGATATATTACTGGTGAAGGAATGGGATCCAACGGGGTTGTAAGCTTTGATAAGATCAACTTTGTGCAACAACTTAATCACATTCTTCTCAGCGTTTCAGAAATCTGTGATAAGAAGTTTTCAGTACACTTTGATGCAAATGGATGTTATGTGCTGAAACCCGGTTTCAAGATTCCAAAAGACTGGATTCTCTTATCTGCCCCAAGGATTAATGGTTTGTATGTCCTTGATATGAGCCAAGCAATTACAACGTTTGCACAAGCAACTTGTTTTATTACCAAAGCCACTGAAAAAGACTCAATCTCTTGGCATAGACGGATGGGTCACATTCACTTACGTAAAATGAATCATTTGGTGTCGAATGAATTAGTGAATGGTATTCCTCTTAAAAACTTCCATCTTCAAGACGTCTGTGTTTCATGCCAAAAAGGAAAGCAAAGCAAGAAGCGACACCCGACTAAGAAGATCAACACCGTGGCCGTTCCGCTTGAACGTTTGCACATGGATTTGTTCGGTTCTGTCAAGCATAAAAGCATCAGGAATGATCAGTACTGCCTCATGGTGACTGATGATTATTCAAGATTTTATTGGGTGGCGTTTATGGCACACAAGAGTGATACTTTCCAAATTATCAAAAAATTGATCACAACGATTGAGAATTTGTATACTTTGAAGGTTAAACGGACTCGCAGCGACAATGGAACAAAATTTAAAAATCATGCCATGAAGGAGTTCTGTACTTCAAAAGGTATTCTTCATGAATTCAGTGCTAGTTACACTCCTCAACAGAATGGCGTCGCTAAGCGTAAGAACCGTACATTGATCGAAACTGCTAGGACTATGTTGGTAGAGTCGCAGTTGCCCATTCCATTCTGGAGTGAAGCTGTGGCCTCTGCATGTTACACGATGAACCGAGTCCTTACAGTTAAAAGACACAACAAGACCTGCTTTGAGCTTCTTCACAAACAGAAACCAGACTTGTCATATCTTGAACCGTTTGGAGCTCCTTGCACAATGATCGATCCGAATGGAAAGTTTAGGGCAAAAGCAATTGAAGGATACTTTCTTGGGTATGCTACCCCTAACTTAAGAGTCTGGAATCTAGCGACAAAAAGGGTCGAGGAATGGTCTGAAGTCAGAGTACAAAGGCACACATTGCCAGTGAAATGTCCTGGTCAGCCTTGGATGTTTGAGTACGATGACTTTTTCAATTCGATCAATATTGAAGAAGTTGCAGTAGATGCTGCGGTACAGATGTTTTTCAAGAGTGACAACGCAACAGATTCACCGTTGGTTCGTCCAATTATTGTCAACAATCCAGAACCATCTTCGGTTAACAATACTGCTCTCGACAATGAGGATTTTCACGATGCTAACGAACTGAACGAATCTTCAGAGGATGATGAATTTCTCGATGCAGACCAAGAAGCTGTTCATGGTACTTCAGAGGCTACACCTCCAGTGGACGCCCACAAAACAGCTGAAGCTACTGTATCATCCTCTTCGCTATTTTATGGTATTGATTTGGTTGTTGATCTTAATTTCAACAATCTGGGTACAAATATTCCAGTTCCAGATAATCCAGAAACAAGAATTCATAATACCGATCTGGGTGAATAGGATCTACAAAACCTGGAGGTTGTTGATCTTAATTTCAACAATCTGGGTACAAAGTGGCGTACAAACAAGAAACCAGTTGCGAAACAACAACAATGCAGGCTTGTATGCGGCGATTCGAGAATTGGGTTTGTAGAATGATTGGTCCTTCGCGTGTTATGTATCACAGGAAGAACCAAAATGTTGGAAAGAAGCTTTGAAAGATAATTCTTGGGTGGAAGCTATGCAGGAAGAACTGCAGCAATTCCAGAAGCTAGGAGTCTGGAAACTCGTTGATAAACCTGATGATTACAAGAAGATTGGTACCCGTTGGGTTTATAAGTGCAAAAAGGATGACCGTGGAGTAGTCATTCGAAACAAAGCAAGGTTAGTCGTTCAAGGTTTTCTTCAGATTGAAGGGATCGACTACAATGAAGTTTATGCACCCTTTGCACGTCTTGAAGCTATTCGGATCTTTCTAGCCTATGTGTCCTTCAAGGGATTCAAGGTCTACCAAATGGAAGTGAAAAGTGCATTCTTACATGGTGTGGTTGAAGAAGAGGTGTACGTCGAACAACCTCCAGGTTTTGAAGATCCTATTCACCCAGATCGGGTTTGGTTGCTGAACAAAGCTCTCTATGGTCTACATCAACACCGAGAGCTTGGTACGCAACCTTATCTAATTATCTACTCTCTTTTCATCAAAGAACAGGATGAAGATCTTCTTTTGGTATAGGTATACGTAGATAATATTATATTTGGTTCTACTAACGATGTTTTGTGTAGGAACTTTGAGCGTGTTATGCAGGAGAAATTCGAGATGAGCGCCATGGGGGAAATGACTTTTTTTTGGGCCTACAAGTGCAACAAACAAAGTCTGGGATATTCATCCATCAGACTAAGTATGTCAGTGACATCCTGAACCGATTTCAGATGTCTGACAAATCGCCCATTGGCACCCCACTGCAGCAAAATCATGGAATTAATACTAACTTGAAGGGTGAAGTTGTTAGCACTTCATATTACCACGCGATGATCAGATCTCTTATGTACCTCACAACATCAAGACCAGATATAATGTATCCAACGTGCCTTCTTGCCAGATATCAAGTTAACCCGAAGGCCTCACATCTTGCAGCTGTAAAAAGGATTTTTTGCTATTTAAAGGGATGCCCAGACACCGGTCTATGGTACCCTAGGGATGATAGCTTCGACTTGATCGCTTTTAGTGATTCTGATTTTGGCGGATGCAAAATCGACGACAAATCTAAAACGGCTGGATGTCAGTTTTTAGGAAATCGCCTAGTCACATGGCAGTGCAAGAAGCAGACTTATGTCGCTACATCAACCTGTGAAGCTGAATACATTGCTGCCTCAAGTTGTTGCTCCCAAGTCCTGTGGATCCAACAACAAATGCGCGACTACGGTTTTGAATTCCTAACTACTCCTATTTTCGTTGATAATTCTGCTGCCTTACAGATCACTAGAAATCTTGTGCAGCATTCAAAGACCAAACACATCGAAATCAAATATCACTTCATACGTGATTGTTTTGACAAAAGACTAATCGATGTTGTTAAGGTCCACACCGATGACCAACGTGCCGACCTTTTTACCAAAGCTTTTGACATATCACGATTTGACTTTTTATTATTGGTGAACGGCATTAAGGTCAAGCAAGAGTAAAACCGACATCGGAAAATCGTTTTTGTAAATATCTTTGTGTTTTTAATTTATGATAGTTTTTACATTTTAGGGGGAGTAAATCCAATTTAAAAAATTCAAAAACATCAAAAAATTTCAAAAACACAAAAAAAATAGAAAAGCAAAAATGAGTTTCCTGGCGAGCAAAAGAGAAAATGATAGTACATCAGTGATCTGTCAAAACCTCTTTAAACCTAAAATGAAACATGATAAGCAGCTCTATATAAGATGTATCGGTATGCTCACAATCATTTTAAAGTGTGCAGGGTGATATAAACCTAAATCGACTGAAGACTGTGTGGGAACCGCTCATTGGCATATGGTCTTAGTACCGAAATTTCGTTTGAGAGATTGCCGAGGTTCTGAGATATGTGGTCTTTATGCTGTTTATCATCTGGGTATCATGGTTGTTTCTTTTACCGGAATATAACGGAGACGAAGTCTAGATCTTCCATGATACCATACATACGTGCACATATTGCATAAGACCTCAATAAGTGATCAACAATCACATGTCCAAACAAAATAAGTGATAATATATCACAGCTTTATTGCGGGAGTTAAGTTCGTCTCTTTGTCTGTACGATGGTACTAACCTGTTCACGGACTTTCTCCTATGCCCTCATGCATCTGAAAATCAAGTTCCTCGCCAATAAGTGATTCTATCACATAGGGCTTGTTTTCAATTCAAAATAAGTGAGTATCTCACATTTTCATATACGTCAAAACAGATGATAAATGGTATACTCACCAGTAAGAAGAACTCTCGTGCATACCTTGATACGGGAATGTGTCGTGTGTGTATGAACACCGGTCGGTAAGTATAAATCATACACTAATCGTATCCCCTCGCCATGATTACATCTGATAAGTTGAGCTTATGTGGACAACAATACCGATAATCGTTATAGGATGCTTATCTGAATATTAACTAACTGAACAACAAGAGCGTTTTGGCATGACCGTACACTGATATGATTCTCTTACCCTCGAAACTCGCAAAAAGAATGTTTGTAAATATTTATTTACTGATTTCCGTTTATGCATCTTTGTATATATTTATTTACTGCTTTCTGTCTTTACATTTGAAATATTCAAAATTCCAAAAAGATTTTAGGTGTGTTTTAATATAAACTTTATAAAAGCCAAAAAGATTTTATTTCTAACTTCTTTTGATTACCCGATGTTGGAACTCAAGTCTTCGACACCTGAAATCTGATTGAAAACCAAAACAACTGAATCTTCAAAAACGGTCGAAATTTGCAAGTTTTGAAAGTTAAAAACCAAAATTGAACAATTTGTTAAACTTTCAAACTGTCGGACGGTAGTTGATTGAAAACTGGTCACATGTGTGTCGTTTGTTTATGTTAATTATATTCCAAGCAGCTGTTCTCATTATGCGTTTAGCTTTCTTGTATGTGTAGATGCTACAATCAAACCAGCTAAAAGCGAAGAGAACGTGTTCGATGACAAGCTTCGGAATGAAGACACGGCATGGATGCACTCAAATGATCAAGATGATCGAGTTGCCACTGACCACTCATCAATGCCACAAGGATCTAATGTATCGAAGATCAAAATATTCACGAGCATCATTCAAGGGGGAGCTTGTTGTTACACTCCCTGTCCGTCACAAGTGATGACTATAAAAGATCCGACAACTATGTGAAGAACGAACCCTCACGAGCAGCATCCAAGGGGGAGTTTGTTGATGCACATTATGTGGATGCATCTCGTTTTGGCTCGCCCGCTTTTCGATTGAAGACCAAGGTCAAGATGTCCTCCTATCTTGACCCGGTGCGACGGTGTCGATGTAGAACAGTTTATGATATGTAAACTGTTATGCTGTTCAGCTGCTGTCTTTGTAATCTGCATGATTCAGATCTCATGTTTGCAAGCTTGTAGTCACCTGCATGATTGACGAAGAACCCAGCCAACCATGTCTGATGAAGAACCTCCTAGACATCAACACGACGAAGAACTGATGTCTGATAATGACGAATAACCTCTTGATGAAAGACATTCTTCGTCAAGATGTGATAGTGACGAAAGACAAGTTGTTCTTTTTCATCTATGGTTCTTCGCCGGAGTCCTCCGTCGGCTGCAAGTCCTTCGTCGGCTGCAGGATGTTTCGTTGACCTTGTTGCTATATAAACAGCAGGCTGAGACACAGACAAGAGAGAGAACTGAGAGCACACACACTTCAGAAAGTTTGAGAGATTTGTCTTGTATAAACAATGTACTGAAACCTTGCTGAAATAATATATATATATATATATATATATATATATATATGTGTGTGTATATATATATACGAGTGAACTTTCAACTATGAATCTGTTCTCGTATTATTGTATGTTCTTTGCTTGGTTTGAATACCCGTTTGGATTCCGCACTTACGGGTGTTTTCGATAACAAGGTTTAGGTTATACTCGATCCTCCGGGTGGACCTACAAAAAAAACGAAAACTTTGATCTCCATTAGTTTTAGCTGGACCTTTGTATTACTTGGTTTAAATGGTTTTTTTATGGCTTTTAGCTAAGGCACATGTTTCACAGTCTAATGTACTGTTTGACGGGAAGAGTTCGGGGAGTAAAAGGTGTAGGTATCCGGCGGAAGAATACCCTAACCTCCTATGCCAAAGCCATGCTTCTCTACTCTTTGTTCCGTGAGCATGCATAGAAGTCCCTAACTGAGTCATCTCATCCACATAGTATAAGCCCAGTCGTTCAGTACCACGACCAATTATCTTTCCAGTTCTGATGTCCTGTAAGATACAAAATGCGGATGCATTAGAACTGTGCAATTGAGTTGCTTTGTAACATGACTAATTGATAACAATTTGTGTGTTAATGAAGGAACATATAAACAATTTGATAGTCTCAGATTTGGAGATATTTCAACAATTCTTCCTCCCTTTACTAAGGCATTTTCTCCATTTGCAGTTCTGATGTGGGTTATGTTTGGTTTCTTTGTAGAGCGAAGTCCGAAGGTTCATACGTCATCGTATCAGGGGCCCCACAATCGAAGATCCAAGGGTTGATTTGATCATCGCTTTTCGGCGTTCTTAAACAGGCTTCCCCACTTGTTGAGGGATAGTCTTTCAACAACTCATAGACTTGGTGATTAGCCATTTTTTTTGGAACGAGTGAATTGATCAGGCGTATTTATCAAATACGCTAGATACTTAAAATCATGTTCAAGATTTAAAAACACTGCCCAAATGCGCTGGAAACGTTGTCAATAACACTAGTTAAGTCGCGTATTTATCAAATACGCTGATCGGGATTTAAGTTGTGTATTTAAAAAATAACTGGCCAGGCGTATTTATCAAATACATTATCTTACCGCCGTATTTATCAAATATGCCGGGCAACTTGAACTCGCGTTCAAGATATAGGGTCGTCAAGGTAATTAGGCGTATTTAAAAAAAAATGTAGCGTATTTATCAAAGAAGGGCGACTGTGACGGGAACAAAAATAAAAACTCTGAAACCCTAAAAAAAACTGATCAATGTACAACTGCTAATGGCTGATTAAGCTCGAGATTCAGATCGCGGTTAAGCTCGCTAGTGGCGGATTGCAGGAACAAAACTTACAAAAGCAATGGGTGACTGAGATCAATGTTCTGAACGATTGGATGTATTGCGACGGAATCAATTTTGAAGAAATCGGCTGTATTGTGACTGATTGTAGTTCAGATCTGAATCTCTAAACGATTGATTGTTGGTGTTGATCAGAAGAAATAGAATTACTGTTTGTTGATTGCGGTTGTGTTGATTAGACTGAACAAGAAAAAAGTTATTTCTTGGGCTGATTTGTTGATAGAACGGTGTATTGGATGAATTGTAAAAAAAGATTGAAATCGAAGGAGAAAGAGAAGTTTCAATGGCTAGAATAGATTATTTCAAGAATCAAAGACCTGCTCTGATACCATATCAACATGTATAGAATTAAAAGAGGCTTATAATGAATTGAATTGTGAGTTGTGAATTAGGGTTTACACAAGAAAGGTGTTTATATTGAAGACCATGCTACACACTAGCCCCTATACTATAATTTATTGCCTTATTTCTGACAGGGTCATCTAGTATGTGCTTTCGGCAGTGAAACTCCAGTAAACTCTTAAACGCTATAAAAACAGGTAGCTGATTTGGCGGTAGAATGAAACAATCGGGGATTCTTCTCTTTCTCAACTCCGGTCAATTATTAATTGCCGTATGAGCGAGTGGTTTCATCAAGCTTTAGTTGTCCATTTAAAACATGTTCTGATTTCGATTTCTATTTTGATTCAAAGTATGGTTTTATCATAGCGATTTTAATACTGCTGACATGCCATTTGTAAAACATCCCATTTTGATCCGAACCAAAATGACCCAACGACCCATTCTGACCTGCCCCAATCCTAAAACATTAAAATGAGAGTAAATTCTAATTAATCCTTGTGTAACGATGTACATAACCAATAAATATGAAATTATACCTTCAGTTCTAATATTAATCTGAAATTAAACTCAATAACCTCGCTTAAACCCTAGAAAACACAATTAAACAATAAAAACACGCACCGAGTTTCAATTCATAAAGAATTTGTCGGTTGTGAGAGTTGGCACTGGGTAACCTACGGTTGTAAGGATAACAGCTGTTAGAAGAAGCCATTGGTTGTGACATGTAAGAGTCGTCGGTTGTGAGAATCGCCGGTGTGAGAGCCGCCGATTTTGAGAATCGCCAATGGATGGAGTGATTTATATGGAGAGGGGAACCCTAATGCTCTGTCCCGAGTTAACTTAACGAGAGATAAGAAAAGAAAGTAAAAGTGAGAAAGGAAAGGACGAGAAAAGGTAAAAAAAAAGATGTCTTTCCCACCATTTTCTCGCAAATCGAAAGGAAAAAAACTAAAGAATTTAGCCTAGTTTTCCTTTCATTTCCTTTTTTTTCTTCCTTAAATAAAACTCGGGAACACGACATGTTTTATTTTCCTTTCTTTTCCTTCATTAAATGAAACTCTAAAACACAAAATGTTTTTACTTTCTTTTTGTTTCTTTTCATTTCCTTTCATTAGTAAACTCTGGAACACAGTGTAAATAAGAATTTGGGGGAAAAGTATTTACCAAAATGGTAGTTTGAAACATATTTACCAAAATAGGTTTTTATTTAAAAATTTATTTTTCTCACTTTTAATCGTATTGGGTAAACATAATTTAAAACAATGTTATTTAACATGGCTAAAGAAAAAAAAAATACAATTATATATATATAGTTGACGAAGTATGATGAATAGTAATTTTATTTCTAAAATAATATATAGCTTTTATAATTTTTTATTTTTTATTATAATAGTTTATTACTATATTTAGTTTTAATAACATATTTTTATTATTTTTTTAAACAACATATTTCCTTTACCCTTTTTAATAATTATTTTTTCTCTTTTTAGAACATATATTAATTTATCAAATAATTTGATACTTCTTTAATAATTTATCAAATAATTTGGTACTTCTTTAATAATTTACATTTATAAGTTTCTTCTAAAAACTTAAGTACGTAGTTGCGCTTGATTTATTTCCCTCGACATTCCGTTATGAGTTTTGTTAAAAACGAAGCGTTAGTCAAAATAAAGTATTTACTTCGTATCATAAAACAGTATAATGATAAACTAAACCGTTCTAATGGTTTGTTTTTTTAAACAAAATGCTTTTTTTCAAATCACGTTTATTTTACATTATTATTTGCTTGGTTTCGCCGCAACGCACGATGTAAAAAAAAACTAGTTAAATTAAAAATAGATCGTAAGACTTGATAAAAAGAAAAATAATGCTATTTATATTCTATTTAAAACAATGTTCTTTAACATGAGTTAAGAAAAAAATACCGTTAAATTAAAAAACAGATCGTAAGACTTTATAAAAAGGGAATGTTATTAAATTTATTTTATTAATATTTCCTTTACCTATTATTAAGAAACGTCTTTATTCTTTCACAAATATTTTCTTAACTTTTTCATAAACGTTTGTCATCAGCTATTTTAAAAGGTTACACATATATTTCAATTTACGGGTGTTAAACGGGTCGTGTTTTCGACGCGAAACTATCCCAACCAAATAAATTTTGACATAAAACACATATCAATAAACTAAATAAAAAATGGGTTAAACGAAGTAACCCGTGAACCCGTCGGATTGGCACAAAACTGATCGGTTAGCTAAATATGTTAGTAGGTTCAATCTCAAACTAACCCGTTTATACTAAATCCAAACTCCCAATTTCGCGTTAGGTTTGTATGGTGTCATATATTTACACTCTTACTTTCGTATTTTAACTAATTTTTTATTTTTAGTGCTAAACATAAAAATAAAAAATACATCTTAAATTAGAAAAATATATGATATCACTTTTTATAAAGTCTTACGATATGTTTTTTAATTAAAGGTAATTTTTTTCTTAACTCGTGTTAAAGAACATTGTTTTAAATAGAATATAAATAGCATTAATTTTCTTTTTATCAAGTCTTACGATCTATTTTTAATTTAACTGTATTTTTTTTTCTTAAGCATGTTAAAGAACATTGTTTTAAATAAAAATTATCTTTACCCATTTAAGAGGTGAGAAAAATGAGTTTTTAAATAAAGACCTATTTTGGTAAATATGTTTCAAACTATCCATTTTGGTAAATATTTTTTTCCACCACACTCTTTTGGGAAAAAACTCAGGACGGGGTGAGATTTTGATGGTGGTGAAAATGGATGACTTTTTGTAGAAAAGTTAATAAATATAAATGTGTACGTTGCTTCATTAAAATTATAAAAAGTAAATATTTACACACTCGCTTTTTTCGATTGTTTCAAAAGGTCGTAACTCTTGTGTTTTATAAATTTTGTATTTGTAACCGCCTTGCGACCTCTATTTATAATAAATTTTTGTATTTGCAACCGCCTTAGGACCTTTATTAAAATTTATATTTAATTAATTATATTTTATGATTTTTGCGACGGGAGTAATGTGGTCGCAAAATTTGCGACTGTTTTGCGACGAATTTTGGTTGGCCTCGCTAATTTAGCGACTGAAAAATGTGGTGGCAAAATTTGTCACCGTTTTGCAACAGAATTTAGGCTGGCCTTCAATTTTGCCATTGTTTTGATTTCGGTTGCAAATTGGTCACTAGTTTTGCGACCGCCTTTTGTCTGTTGCATAGTTTGTTTGCAATTGTCCACTCTTCCAGTAGTGTTAGTTGATAATTGTTTGATTGACATAACTACCCTTCCTAACTAATCAAATATTTCCCATAGGTGTATATAAGGGAAATTACAAGAGAGATAAAGTGTTAGACACATTAACATCATTAAGAACTCAAATTCGCCCTACCTCTCTCTCTCTCTCTCAAACGAGTTCATCAATATTTTATAATCACCATCATTAACTATACACCCTAAACCGGAACTTAACCAGTCTAATGAAGATGACGTCTACATCTCTCTCCGCAACAGTTACTGGACTCTCTACTATAACAAGTACACATCTTTATCATGTTTTCTATTTTGTACATATAGAAATGATCAACAAGCTAGAAGTCTCTAAGTCACCCAAGAAGATGAACGCGTACATCAGGTAAAAAAGTGTTAGAAGATGAAGATCAGTGTCATGTGATAAAGACCAAAAAGGATGTAATATACGCCGCAAGCTAAACCATTATAGCGACGTAAATCTTGAATCAAAGAATGTCAAAACTCAAAAAGGGGCTGAAGACATGTCCAGACATATGCTGTCTCATTATGCACGCTGCATTCTGAGACTGTATGTTGTTTATAAATTTAGGGTGTACATATTTGCACACCCAACCGATGGCGGAAACATTAGAGCGAGACGAAAACGAGATTGTAAGAAACTTTATAACGACTATTAGTGACAAGTATTTAATAAGCAAATTTCATTTCATTACTAAAGCAAAGATACAATGTTTGTAAGCGAAATATAACATCTTGTAACATGGAAATCAAAGTACAATACATGAACTAAAATTTAAAGTGTGTTTCTAGCCGTCCAACTAGATTTCTTTCAACGTAACATCATCAAGATCCTGCAATACATATTAAAGTACATGTCAACACAAAAGAGCATTGGCGAGCATACAAGTTTGAATTCCTATCATATGTATGAAAAGTTTAAACATATCCACATGGCGTAATCGTATACTAAGGCATATCATCACAACACTAGCATGCATCACATAATTGTCAATCCAAAGATTATACTAGCTTAATCTTGTTGTCGCAACGATAAACCCATTTTTGTATAACTTAACATGACCACAAGAATACGAGCGGTGTGCTACTCCTATATGCTATACATGTTAAGGTAGGCTCGTACGAAGTTAATGACAAGAATAGTGCAAGTAAGGCTTCTAGCATGTATGAATTTCTAAGCATCACGTATTAAGCATGTATAATGGATTGTTTGTTTGTGTCAAACATGTTTGTATGTGATTGTGTGAATTTAATAAGTCATATGTATTGCACCCCAAAATTAAAAAGGGGGCATGTACACTCTCGGTTTGCGTAGAGATTCCCACGGAAGTGAGTCGAAAGAGTTCTTGAATTTGGAGCACCGAAGTTACCCTAAAGAGAAACGAAGGTGTGTGAGTTTTGGATTTAATTAACGGATTGGATTTAGATTTAAAGTTAACGTATAACATGAAAAGTAAAGTACCATGACAATGGTCATGCAAGGAGGTAGGGTGAATTCCATCTATTTAACCTCTTTATATGATTCACCAAAGCACAAAATCATCAACTTAGTAGATGATTTCGGTTGGTCATGAATATGAACTAAAAATGAAAATCCAAAAGCTACCAAATCTTAAAACGACCAAGTGATCAAGGTAGATGCGTGCATCCCAAACATGGAGAATGTTTGGGGACGTGATGTAGCCTTGTCCCTTTGTTGAAATTTAGTGTATGAATCTAAACTAAAGTTTAAACAAGTGAGGTAGTGGAACAAGGTTGGAGAACTAAAGATTCCATGGTTCACACATTCACCAAAACATAAGTCTTTCAACATTGAAGGTTGAAAGCTTGGATGGTTCCAACACTTTTGAAGTTACTTAGGACTTTTATAGCAGAATTTTAGGGAGGTTTTGAGCCTCATTTCTTATGGAAATCAACCAAAACACAAGCCCATAACTATGAGATTAGTTAGGAGCAAGGTTGTGTAAGTTTCCATCAAGTTTTAAGCAAGTTACATAAGAATGAAGAAGATAAGTTAAAAAAAGAATTGTTATGCTACTTTGGACCTCAAATGTGGTGAGGTTCCACCTTAGTTTTCCATGGCAAGCTTGTGGAAATCTTACGAGAGGTTATCCAAGTAGTTTGGAAGAAGAAATGTGAATAAAAGTGAGTGAAAACTCACTTAGAACACTTAGAGTTTTCTGCCCAAAATGGAGAAATTCTTGATGACTTTGGATTCTTGGAGAGATTTTGTTGGTGCATGTTTGTGACAACAGCTTAGATTTGGTCTTTGGATATCTTGTAATTAGTTAAACGATAAACGGTTAGCGGGTTTAGCTTTGTATTAGTGGAATAATAGAGTTTGGGCTAAACAAAACCCAGTTGGGTCAAGGGTGGACGAAATGGGCTTGCCCATGTAGGAAACTCTAGCCCAAATAGCAAACCTTGTGTATATAAACAAGGTTAGGCTTTACGGTTTAGGTTAATCAGCCAAAACAATATTTGAGAGAGTGATTTCGTGAGAGCATAGGCTTGGATGAAAATTGCGTTGGTTAGGGGTCTTGATTGATTGTAATCAGTTTGATAGATAATCAATAAAGATCCGGTTTGAAAGTGAATTGCTGATTTCTGTTCCTACACGTTTTCTGCTATATTCTGATCAAGAGGATTCCGCACTCTTGATTAGATTGACAATTCTGTTGAAGATCCATACATCAAGGGGACCTACAATTGGTATCAGAGCATTAGGCTCTTGAAGGCTCGGTTCAGAATTGTTCTTGGAGAAACAGGGAGAATTTCAAAATTTTTGAAATCTGATAAAATTAGGGTTTCGAAAATTTTTTGTTGGTTTTATAAAATTTTCGAATTTGTTGGCTGTTTTGATCTTCTGCATTGGTTGTTTACTTTTTTGCAGGTTTTAGAGATTGTTCTGGTTGATTGTTTTTGAAGAATTTTGGCTGAAATTCGAAGATTGTTCTTGGTTTGTTCATCAAATTTGGGTCAAAAGTTTGCTGATTTGGTGGCTCGATTTTGCAGGAACTGTTTAAGGAATCCAGAAAATCTTCAAAGTTTCGATAAGATTGAATTTCCAAAGTTAACAGGCGATTTTAACTAATTCGCAGACTGATCAGCGAATTTGACACTTGATACCTCGGTGACCGGCGAAGTTAAATCCAAATGTGACTTTGGTAACCGTATAATTTTCCACAGCGAAATTATTACGGTTTTCGGCGACTATACTGGTCGTCGTAATAGCGAACTGGTTACCCGGCGAAATTAACGGACGAAATTAATCAGCGAACTTGAACTTTGATCAGCGAAATAGAACAACGAAATTGACCATCTGACCAGCGAAATTAACTGCTCCCCAGCGAAATTATCAGCAAATTTAAAAACCAGCAAATTTAAAAAGATGGAATATTTTCTAGCAAGCGTAACAAAAATTTCATGTTTTCGAAAATAGAAATTGATCCGTAGCTCGTTTGACAGAACCGTCCGCACCGTTAAATCCCTCGTATTTTTAGGACAAAAAAAAAGATTCTGGAAAATTCCGATTTCGGTTTCTGACATTAGATATCATTAGACTCGTCTTTTCGATACGATTCTAAAGGTGTAATTTGGTAACCACTGTTTTCGGAGATATTTTGTACGGTTTTCTCAGTCTACAACGCTTAAAATGTCAAACATGTTGAATCTGAATGCACCTAAGATGATGAAGGTGGAGAATAATCTTACATGGAAGGACAACTTCAAATCCTTCATTGAATCTCAGGATGCACGCATGTGGATCTGTATTGAAGATGGGTACATAAACCCAACACATGACTTTGAGGGCAGACCACGTCGAACAGACTATGTGAACATGAAAGAGGAAGATAAAAAGATGTATGAGACTGAAAAGAGAGCCTTGGCTGCAATAAAGACATCCTTACCTGATAGCATCAAGCATACCTTCACAAAGTACACTAATTCAAAGGATATGTGGGATGCATTACAAAAGCGATATCAGGGGAATGAGAGTGCCACTCAGGCATTCATGGCAGAGATAGTGCCAGTTGATGAGGCTGAAACTACTGTGAGTGATGCTGAATCTGAAATGAAAAATGCTGAAGCAAAAGTGGATGCTGAAGTAGAGAAAGAAAGTGAAGCTGAACAGGTTGTTGCTGATGAAAATTCAGAAGTTCATGAGAAAGAGGTACAATCTAATTCAGTATGTTTAAAATGTCGTGAACTACAGGGTGAGGTTGACACGTTGTCAACACAAAACCAAAGTCTGGTGAGCGAGATGTCTAACATAAAAGAAGCAAACTTTTTTGCTAAGAGAAACGTATCGTCATACTTGAAGAAGATAAAAGGTTATGAAGCTAAAATTGAAGCTTTAACTTGCAAACTAAATGAAAAACTTCAAGTCATAGACTTAGCTCATGACATGATGGCTGAGAAAACAAAAGAGATTTCTGAAAAATGCAAAGAGTTGTCAGATGCATAACTCAAAATTGTTGAACTTGAAAAGAAATTGAGTCAATTCAGAGATTCGTCTTTTGTAATGAAACATATGATGGGTGGGTTAAAGAAGAGTAATAACAATACCAGTGTGGGCTTCCAGGGCTTTAATGAAGTTCCACCTCCTCTAAGTCATGACTATTCATTCCTGCCTAGTGAAGATGAGCTAGCAGACTTTATGGCATCTGCACCAAGTAGTTTTCCATCCACATCAAGTCAAGGTGATGGATGTGGGTGTTTGTAAATTGTTTTGAAGTTTTTTAAGTTTTCGTTGTAGCGTTTAAACAAAACAGTGTGAAGTATAGATACAAAGTCATCCGGTCGGATGGTCATCCGGACAGATGGCCATTCGGTCGGATGGCTATTCGGATGCGAGTGTATTTTGGAAAATTGTTAAGTATTGGAAATAATAAGGGACATGTCACCTGGTCAATTGGTCATACGATCGGATGGTCATCCGATCAGATGGTCATCCGATCGGATGGCCACTCGAGTGGGCGATCTGTTGTTTTGAAAATCTTGTAAAATTTTCTAAGTAAAAGTTTTGAGTTTAACGGAGACGGCGTGACGACGCGTCGAACAACGGAAACACACCAAGGTCTAGCTCATTTGATCGGATGGGAATCACCCCATTCGATCGTACTCACTGTTCTTTTGATGAAGCTTCATGTTCAACCCGTAAATCGGTCATCTCTTTGGTGGAAATCCATCTTCAAGCCGGCTCTCAACTAGAGAATGAGTAGAGAGTCTAAATGAGCATGGATTCTATCTGTTTTGTGTAGAATGTTGAAGAAAAGTTTGAAAAGAGATGAAAACTGTTGAAATCTTGTTGAGATTCAGGTTAAATTGTGTGGAAATCCCTTAGATCTAAACCAATTTTGATTAGATGATGTCACACAATAGGTTGCATAAGAAACCATGTGAGAACCATCTTCAAGAGGTCCAAATCAGGTGATTTCAAGAAGAAAACTAGTGATTTTGATGGAGGAGATGATCTAGAAGTGTGTAGTGATGATGATTGTACAAGATTGGGGAGAAATACTTATGAAATAGCCTTGAATCGAGAGAAATAGTGCTTGAGAGCATCCAGAGTGCAGGTGGTCGAATGGAGATGTCACATCAGTGAACAGTGGTGTACGGGCGGGTATTTATAGTGTGAGAGGAGAGTTAAGGCGGTGGAACAAAGTGTCAGATGGCCTGCCGGTCGAATGGTCATCCGATCGGATGGTCATTCGGACGGTTGTCCATTTGATCGGTTGTCTATCCGGACTGCCTAGTTGGGAGAGTTAGTTTTCAAACTATCGTTTCATGCGTTGTGTTGCATTTAAGCGAGTTTGCGAGTAAGCATTTGAGCATGTAAGCATTGCGTTGAGATAACCACAGAACATAAAACAAGTAATCACACAAATAACACACATAATAACTAAGATGCACAAAAGTAAGTCCGTGTTTTTGCCTGGCGATTGCGTTGCGATGGCGTTTAGTATAAACATGCGATAAAATGCGCTTTAAATAGTAAGTGTTCTAGAGATTTGTGGACTTCAGTTATCAATATCTCACGGAGATTATGGCTGTTGGGAATCCAAATTCGGTCTAGGTAGTGAAAAATACCATTTGGTTTTATTCAATAATTGATCTTCGTTTCCAAGAATCCTTTCTTCCTTCAATGTGTTCTCGGTGAAACAGGCATGTTGAGCGTTGCAAATGAGAGCTTCGGGGTCGTGTTGGGCTTGAACATTGTTAACACTATCTAAATAGCTTCGTCGGCCAAGAGCGTCGGCAACGACATTTGCTTTGCCTGGGTGGTAGCATATCTCACAGTCGTAGTCGTTGAGAACTTCGACCCATCTGCGTTGGCGCATATTCAGTTCTTTCTGGTTCAAGATGTGTTGTAGGCTCTTGTGGTCAGTGAAGACCGTACACTTGGTACCATAATGGTAATGTCGCCAAATCTTTAACGCAAAAACTACTGCACCGAGTTCGAGATCGTGGGTTATGTAATTCTTCTCATGAACCTTGAGCTGTCGCGACGCGTACGCGATAACCTTGTCTCGTTGCATAAGCCCACAACCAAGACCTAGGTTAGAGGCATCACAGTACACAACAAAGTCGTCGATTCAATCGGGTAGCGCGAGTACGGGAGCGTTGCAGATCAGACGCTTGAGAGTTTGAAAGGCTTCCGCCTGTTCGGTTTCCCAAACAAAAGGCTTGTCTTTATGCCTTAGAGAGGTGAGAGGAACGGCGATTTTAGAGAAATCAACAATAAATCGGCGGTAGTAACCCACCAATCCGAGGAAAGAACGAACTTCGGACCGGGGTTTTCGACGTAATCCAACTCTTAACTGCTTCAATCTTTGTGGGATCGACGTCAATACCTTGGTTGTTGACGATGTGACCGAGAAATTGAACCTCCTCAAGCCAAAATTCACACTTAGAGAACTTGGCGCAGAGGCGATTTCCTTAGAGAAGTTCGAGAACTAGACGAAGATGCTGCGCGTGTTCAGCTTTTGACTTTGAATAAATAAGAATATCATCGATAAACACGATGATGAAGCGATCAATAAAGGGTTTACACACGCGATTCATCAAATCCATAAAGACTGCGGGTACGTTAGTAAGACCAAAAGGCATAACAACAAATTCATAATGATCGTAACGGGTATGAAAAGCGGTTTTAGGGATATCTTCCTCCTGAATTCGCAATTGATGATAACCAGAGCGTAAATCGATTTTAGAAAAAACAAGTAGCGCCTTAAAGTTGATCAAACAAATCATCCATTCAAGGTAGAGGATAGCGATTCTTGAAAGTAAGCTTATTGAGTTCCCTATAATTGATGCATACTCAGAACGATCCATCCTTCTTTTTCACGAAAAGGACAGGTGTGCCCCATGGAGATGTGCTAGGGCGTATGAAGCCTTTATCAAGTAATTCCTGGAGTTGACTGGAAAGTTCACGCATTTCGGACGGTGCGAGGCGAAAAGGGTCTCTAGCGACAGGGTTAGCTCCAGGAATGAGGTCGATACGGAAGTTAATATCGCGAGTCGGGGGTAGACCGGGTATATCATCAGGAAAGACATTAGGAAAATCATGAACCACTAGTACCTTTTCCATTGTTTTCTTTTTCTTCTCCGCTACTACAATGTGAGCCAAGAAAGCCATGTATTCCTTTCGGAGATACTTGCTTGCTTGAATGCACGACATAAGTTTCAGTTCCTTCGAAGATACTTTGCCATAAACACAGAGTTGATCACCATTTGAAAGAGAGAAACGGATAATCTTTTCGAAACAAACAACTTTAGCATGATTTTCACGAAGAAAATCCATGCCTACTATGATATCAAAACTACCGAGTTGCATCGGGATGAGATCGATCGGGAAAACGTGATTGTTGAGTTCGAGAGTACAATCACAGAGAACAGAACTGACGGTGACGGTTCTTCCGGTGGCGATTTCAACGTCGAACGTCGTCGGGAAGTTAGCGCGTTTACGGTTTAGGAGCTTTTTGAATTCAAACGACACAAAACAGTTATCGGCTCCAGTATCAAATAAACACGAAGCATAAATACCGTTAAAAAGGAACGTACCATTGACAACAAATGTGTTTAAAATGAAACATATAAATTACATCAAATGAGGCATAAAACTAACCCTTTTTAGTACTAATGTTGGAAAAAAGTGTGTTTTTGACTTTCTTTTGTATTTTCAGGACCAAATGAGCTTAAACGAACAAAAGGAACAAATATGCAGCAAAAACTAACATAAATACAAAGAGAATGAATAAACATGACATGCCCAACCCCTCGGCAACATCCCCAAGAGCAAAAACAAGAAACAGAAGGCTGACCACGGCCCGTGCCTACTGGACACGGGGGGCGTGGTCAGATGTCTGCAGAAATGGACAAAGTTGTGGAAGCTTTTACGCCCACCATGGGGGCGTGCCCAGCTCAGCACGGGGCGTGGTCAACGCTAAGATTTGCAGAATCTTGCAAATCTTGGTAGTACAGATACGCTTCTACACACGGGGCCGTGCCAAGAGAACACGGGCCGTGTGGAGCCCAATGCTGACAAATGCAATTAATGAAGGAAGAGAAAGGGATGGCCACGGGGGCGTGTCCACTGGATATAAATAGGGGTTCTTGGCTCACTTCAAAGGCATCCCTTGGCAAACCACCTCTCTCCCACTTTGCCACCACTCCACCACCACTATAACACCCACATCCACCACCATCATCCATCATCTACCTTAGAGTGTGTATAGTAGTCTCGGGATCCAAGATTGATCGTAAAAATTCTTATCATTCAAAGGCCATGTTTGGCTAAGTCTCTTACATCACTTGGTGAAGGCAAGCATTTAATGTATTACTTTTTATTTTTAATCTTTTCGCACTTTTTATTACATCTAATGAGGCATAAAACTAACCCCTTTTTAGTACTAATGTTGGAAAAAGAGTGCTTTTATCTTCCTTTTGTATTTTCAGGACCAAATGAGCTTAATTGAAGAAAAGGAACAAATATACAGCCAAATCTAACATAAATACAAAGAAAGGGAATAAATGTGGCATGCCCGACCCCTCGACAACATCTTTCCAAAGCAAAAACAAGAAGAAAGCGGAGCATGGCGCTGTGCCCAGCTCAGCACGGGGCGTGCCCAGCTCAGCACGGGGCCGTGCTCAGCGAGCACGGGGCCGTGTCCGGGGTGGTCAGCCCTGGCACAAAAGACAAACCTGTAGAAGCTTCAATTTCCCAACACGGGGGCGTGTCCAGCAGACACGGGGCCGTGGTCAACACAAAGATTCGCAGAATCTGAGCAAATCTTGATAGTACAGATACGCTTCTGCACACGGGGCCATTCCCAGCGGACACGGGGGCGTGTGGAGCTAATGCAGACAAATTGTAATTAATGAAGAAAGAGAAAAGGGTGGACACGGGGCCGTGTCCAGCAGACACGGGGCCGAGTCCAGGCTTCTGTGTAGGCTATAAATAGGGGCGCTTGGTTCACTTCAAAGGCATCCCTTGGCACACCACCTCTCTCACACTTCACCCACACTCCACCACCACCACAACACCATCATCCATCATCCATCATAGAGTGTGTGAGTCGTCTCGAGATCCAAGATTGATCGTAAGAGTTCTTGACAATTAAAGGCCATGTTTGCCAAAGTCTCTTACATCACTTGGTGAAGACAAGTGTCTAGTGTAATACTTTTTATTTTTAATCTTTTCGCACTTTTTATTTGGTTATGTATTAATGACTTTAATAACTAGTTTCTTATGTTGAAGGTGATTCTTCCTTATCGTTTATCCGTGGTGTCTTGGCATTATTTTACTGTCTATATAAAATAAAAGATTTTCACCATTCATATCTCCACGGTCTATATGGAGATATGTTGGCTACCTGGTCGGGGGTTAAGGGAACGGTTTGGTAAGAGTCTTGCCTTGTTCAGTGTATAGATCCTGCAAGGACCTTGGTCAATTTTAGTAGGACCTCCTTCAATACCCACCGGTATTGAATGGCGGGGGTCCAAACTCTTTGATCCCCTCATATGTAAGCTACTATTAAAACTTTAACACGGCTACTTAGGACTGTATCCCTGCTGACTCAGACTACTTAGCCGAGGGTAACATCACCTTCAAAAGAGGGGCCTACCACATTATGCATTAATAACTTTATTAATTATCTTTCAATAATCCGACCCTTTAGGATTGTATCCTTGCTGACTCAAACTACTAGGTTGAGGGTAACGTCACC
This sequence comes from Helianthus tuberosus, assembly GCA_030545235.1. Taxonomy (NCBI): domain Eukaryota; kingdom Viridiplantae; phylum Streptophyta; class Magnoliopsida; order Asterales; family Asteraceae; genus Helianthus; species Helianthus tuberosus. The sequence goes on from CM060399.1 coordinate 3,205,327, forward strand.
TTCAAAAGAGGGCCTACTACAATAACTAAGATAATCTCTTAAAAAGTGCAAAAGTGCGGAAATAATCAAAGGTTACACTACACACGAGTCGGCTCCAAGTGATTCATCTTGTCTATCTGTTTTTACTTTTATTTTATTTTTCAGCATTTTAGTTAGTTTTATTTTTCTAGTTTAAAAACCTTTTTCTAACTTTTGATTTGATTAGACGTTGAGGATAAACCGGTACTAAAAGCTCTTGTGTCCTTGGACGACCTCGGTATCTTACCAACACTATACTACGCTCATGATGGGTGCACTTGCCCATATGTGTGTTTAGTGTTAGTAAATATCGTGTTTTATAAATTTAAAACTTGGCTAAAAAGTGTAAAAGGGCTTAAAATATATATTAAAAACCATACACACTCGACACGCATCAAGTTTTTGGCGCCGCTACCGGGGACACAAGGATTTTAAGAAAGCTTAAAATCGACGGCCTAATCAGTTTTTCAAAACTTTTTTTTAAAACCCGCGCATTTTTCTGCATTTAGTTTAGATTTGCATTTACAGTAGGTTGAACACGGGCCGTGCTCACTAAACACGGGGCCGTGCTGCATATTTTTCATAAAACACCCAGATACAGAGCCTGAACACGGGGCCGTGCTCACTGAACACGCGCCGTGCTCAACGAAATCAGTAACTTTAACTAAAACGCCCAGATACAGATTCTATACACGGGGCCGTGTCCACTCAACACGGGGCCGTGTCCAGCCTCTGTTTCCGTTTTTTTTTTCTGATCTCGAGACTTTGTTGTGGTCTGCTGAGTGATTCTTTTGGATCAATACTCAGGAGGTTACAACTACACCTATGAGGAGGATGATTATAGGGAAGACTATTGCACTAATTGTGGTAACCCGCACTCGGTTCAATATTGTGACTTATTTTAACCATCCACTTCTTACACCTACTATGAGGAGCCCAGGTACGAGCCATTAACTTCATACACATCCTATGAAGACCAAAGGTATAAACCTCCTCCCTCATACTCATATTTTGAAGAACCAAGGTATGAGCCTTCATACTCATACTTTGAGGAACCAAGATATGAGCCACCACCTTCATATGCTTATTATGAAGAACCATGGCGTGTACAACCCACATCGTATGAGTATTATGAAGAACAAAATTACGACCCTTATCCATCATATACTTACAATGAAGGACAATGGTGTGAACCATCTACTTCCTATGAGTATTATGAGGAACAAAGGATCGAACAACCGGATTCAAGCTTTGAGGATCCCGATCCTTATTCTATCACCGACATAACCGATAAGATAATAGAACACATTAAAACTATCGAACGTTGCATATTGGAATCTCGCGCAAGGGAAGAGGAGTCCCGCGCAAGAGAAGAATTAAATAAAAAAGAGATAGTTCAAAGTGTAAAAATGGAAGAACAAATAAGTGAAAAACTGACACATGAGTTAAACAACGAAAAGGGTGAGTCCGACAACGTTAAAATTCAAGAAGAGTCTAATTTTCAAGAAATGAATCTCTTGTCACCTTCTTTCAAAAATCATTGTTTAGTACCCACTCATGCTAAGTTTTTAAAAGAGTTGAACACTAACACTAAAATTGACGAAACGGTAAGCATTAAGTTAACTAATGATCAAACTTCGCTAAAAAAGAAGACCCATTTGAGATCAACATTACACCGGTTCCATGTTTTTTTCAAAACTCCTATATTAGTAATATCACAATTGATAAAGATCTTTGTGTTAACGTAATGCCAAACTACATTTTCGAAAAATTAAGTATTAGTGATTTTTCTCCACTTCAAATACCTATTTTTCTATCCAATCGGAAAGTAATAAAATCAATCGGTATAGTTGAGGATGTCTTAGTCCAAACAAATCAGATGGTAATCCCAACCGACTTTGTCATCCTTGATGACGGTCCTCTAGTGTTAGGACGACCTTTTGTGAAAACTCACAAAGCTTTGAAAAATCGGAAGTACAACAATCTACCTGTTCAATTAGGGGCCTTCAAAAGATGTGTCGATCTTGAGCGATCAATGAAATACTCAATCGGCAATGACGACCCCTTAATGGAAGATGAGCCAGAACCACCTGATAAGGAGGGTCTAGCCAAGGACCCTTATAAACGTGGCGTACCACGGAGGCATTCCGCGGAACTATCATTAGCTTTAGTTTAGATTAACTTTTATATTTTCTAGTTTAGTTTTAATTTTCAGGAATAAAACACACTCGGGATGGTGAAGGATACTAAGGGAAGCTTGAACCAACACCCCATGCACAAAAACAGAGCCTCCCGACATTTTTTTCTTCATTACAGCAAGTTCAGCACGGGGCCGTGCTCAGCCAACACGGCCCGTGCTCATGGTCTGCAGAAAAAACGCCCAGTTTAGGTATCTGGACACGGGGCCGTGCTCACTGAACACGCCCCCGTGCCCAGCCTTCTGTTTACTTTTGGTACTAGCAGTCTGAGCACGGGGCCGTGCTCAGCCAAACACACCCCGTGTTCAGCTACCCAGTGACATAAAATCTTGTTTTTAACCCACTTTTACACATTTTAATCAACCGAAAAACTTATTTTTGTGACACATTGAGGACAATGTGTAATTTAAGTATGGGGGGATGCTAAGACCTTGAATTTTGCAAGTCCTAATAACAAGCCTTACACAAAACTCTATTGGAACCGCTAATCACCCCAAATTTTTTCAAAAACTTTTCATTTTTTTTACTTGTCTTGGTTTAATTTGGGAATAACAAGTTCTAAAAATGTTATATTTTTACAAATTTACAACCGATAGCGTCATGATAAAAAGAACCAACATAAGAAAATTATGAAACGGCATGACAAATCTAATTAAAATTTGATTATATATACTTGATCACATTAAAAACCCATTCCCACAAAAAGTGAGTTTTGAGCCTTTATTGAGCATACAAATACATATCTTTAGATTAAATGCTCATCTTTCGTTTCTTGTGTGAATAGCCGCTTGGTTCCTTGCGACTCTAGAACTTGCCATGACGATACATTCCCGGTCCTTACCAACTTAAACCCAAGTAAGTAAATGATGGAGGCATTAGGACTAACCCTTTTTTCTTTCAACACCATTATTTTCTTTTTTTTTACCACCTACCCAAAATCCCCCTAGTTAACCCCTTTGAGCCTAAACCTTTTCATTTCCTTACCCAAAACAAACACCCTTTACCCACCAAAACCTTTTTTATTTTAAACCCTTTATTTTAGTAAAAAGCTCGGTTATCTTGTCCTAAAAAAAAAATTTGATTTTTGCAATAACCAAACAAGTTCCTCAAAAATCTTGTTTGAATATCCTTAGTTTGAATAATGGTCAAAAAAGAAAAAAAAAGAGGATTCACAACAACCGACGCTTTTTACGTTTTTCGCCATTTTTACTAACCACTAACCCAACCACCTACCTTTAACCCAAGCCTAACCATTCCCCAAAAGTCCTCTTGATATTTACAAAGGTGTATAGTTAAAAAGGAGGAGGATAGATTGCTTGGCAAGCCTATGGTAGAAGTAAGTTCCATGCCGGTCCCGAGTGTTTCACAAAAATACATCTTCGGCCGAGTGTTGAGTGATCTCCAGTGAGGTATGTGAACTTGTATATAAATGGAATTTTAAAAAGGCATGTTTTACCCAAATAAGTAATTTCCCTTATGAAACGTTCTAAATAAATCATAACGAATAGGATTGTAAATAATATAAAAATAAAACCCAATAAAGATCTTGGATTCCCGACACTCAAGACAAGCCCAAACCTTCTCTTCTACCCATTCCATTTGGGTGTGTTAGCCACATAATAAAGAGTTTTGCTTGAGGAAAAGCAGAGATTCAAGTGTGGGGGTATTTGATATGTGTAAAATGCAACATATAAATAACATCAAATGAGGCATAAAACTAACCCCTTTTTAGTACTAATATTGGAAAAAGTGTGCTTTTGTCTTCCTTTTGTATTTTCAGGACCAAATGAGCTTAATTGAACAAAAGGAACAAATATACATCCAAATCTAACATAAATACAACGAAAGGGAATAAACGTGGCATGCCCGACCCCTCGACAGCATCTTCCCAAAGCAAAAACAAGAAGAAAGCTCAGCACGGGGCTGTGCCCAGCTCAGCATGGGGCGTGCCTAGCACAGCACGGGGCGTACCCAGCTCAGCACGGGGCCGTGCTCAGCGAGCACGGGGCCGTGTCCGGGGTGGTCAGCGCTGGCACAAAAGACAAACCTGTAGAAGCTTCTATTTCCTAACACGGGGGCGTGTCCAGCGGACACGGGGCCGTGGTCAACGCAAAGATTCGCAGAATCTGAGCAAATCTTGATAGTACAGATACGCTTCTGCACACGGGGCCGTGCCCAGCGGACACTGGGGCGTGTGGAGCTAATGCAGACAAATTGTAATTAATGAAAAAGGAGAAAAGGGTGGACACGGGGCCGTGTCCAGCGAACACGGGGCCGTGTCCAGGCATCTCTTGGCACACCACCTCTCTCACACTTCACCCACACTCCACCACCACCACAACACCATCATCCACCACCATCATCCATCATCCATCATAGAGTCTGTGAGTCGTCTCGGGATCCATGATTGATCGTAAGAGTTCTTGATAATCAAATGCCATGTTTACCTAAGTCTCTTACATCACTTGGTGAAGACAAGTGTCTAGTGTAATACTTTTTATTTTTAATCTTTTCGCACTTTTTATTTGGTTATGTATTAATGACTTTAATAACTAGTTTCTTATGTTGAAGGTGATTCTTCCTTATCGTTTGTCTGTGGTGTCTTGGCATTATTTTACTGTCTTTATAAAATAAAAGATTTTCACCATTCATATCTCCACGGTCTATATGGAGATATGTTGGCTACCTGGTCGGGGGTTAAGGGAACGGTTTGGTAAGAGTCTTGCCTTGTTCAGTGTATAGATCCTGCAAGGACCTGGGTCAATTTTAGTAGGACCTGCTTCAATACCCACCGGTATTGGATGGCGGGGGTCCAAACTCTTTGATCCCCTCATATGTAAGCAACTATTAAAACTTTAACCCGGCTACTTAGGACTGTATTCCTGCTGACTCAGACTACTTAGCCGAGGGTAATGTCACCTTCAAAAGAGGGGCCTACCACATTATGCATTAATAACTTAATTAATTATCTTTCAATAATCCGATCTTTTAGAATTGTATCCTTGCTGACTCAAACTACTGGGTTGAGGGTAACGTCACCTTCAAAAGAGGGGCCTACTACAATAACTAAGATAATCTCTTAAAAAGTGCAAAAGTGCGGAAATAATCAAAGGTTACATTACACACGAGTCAGATACAAGTGATTCATCTTGTCTATCTGTTTTTACTTTTATTTTATTTTTCAGCATTTTAGTTACTTTTATTTTTCTAGTTTAAAAACCTTTTTCTAACTTTTGATTTGATTAGACGTTGAGGATAAACCGTTACTAAAAGCTCTTGTGTCCTTGGATGACCTCGGTATCTTACCAACACTATACTACGCTCACGATGGGTGCACTTGCCCGTATGTGTGTTTAGTGTTAGTAAATATCGTGTTTTATAAATTTAAAACTTGGCTAAAAAGTGTAAAAGGGTTTAAAATATATATTAAAAACCATACACACTCGACACACAACAGTTGGCATTACTTTACTGTCTATATAAAGTAAAAGAGTTTCACCATTCATATCTCTACAGTCTATATAGAGATATGTTGGCTACCTAGTCGGGGGTTAAGGGAATGATTTAGTAAGGTTCTTGCCTTGTTCAGTGTATGGATACTACAAGGACCTGGGTCAAGTTTAGTAGGACCTCCCTCAATACCCACTGGTATTGGATAGCGGGGGTCCGAATGGCTTGATCCCCTCATATGTAAACTACTATTAATACATTAAACCGGCTATTTGGGATTGTATCCCTGCTGACTCAAACCACTTAGCCGAGGGTAACGTCACCTTCAAAAGAGGGGCCTACCACTTTTCGCATTAGTAACTTAATTAATTATCTTTCAATATTCCAACCCTTTGGGATTGTATCTTTGCTGACTCAAACCACTGGGTTGAGGGTAAAGTCACATTCAAAAGAGGGGCCTACTACTATAACTAAGATAATCTCTAAAAAAGTGCAAAAGTGCGGAAATCATCAAAGGATACATTAAAGGCGAGTCGGATCCAAGTGATTCATCTTGTCTATCTGTTTTTGTTTTTATTTTTTATTTTTGCGTTTTTAGTTTTTATTTTTCATTCTTAAAACCTTTTCTAAAAATTTTAGTTTGATTAGACGTTGAGGATAAACCGGTACTAAAAGCTCTTGTGTCCTTGGACGACCTCGGTATCTTACCAACACTATACTACGCTCACGATGGGTGCACTTACCCATGTGTGTGATTAGTGTTAGTAGAATATCGTGTTTTATAAATTTAAAACTTGAATAATGCGTAAAATGGGCTTAAAATATCAATAAAAACATATTACACCTAACGCACACCAAGTTTTTGGCGCCGTTGCCGGGGACACAAGGATTTTAAGAAAGTTAGGAATCAACGGCCTAATCATTTTTTTTTTTATTTTTCTATTTTTTTTTTGGATTTTTCTAGATTTTTTAGCTTCTGCAGACTACAGCACGGGGCCGTGCCCGCTGAACATGCCCCGTGCCCAATCTTTGTTCTGGCAATTCTGTTTTAAGTCAGACACTAGCTGAACACAGGGTCGTGCCCACTGAACACGCCCCCGTATCCGCCCTCCAGTTACTGAAAACAGAACCGTAAGATCCCGACGGTTGGTAATTTCTGACAAAAACATGAGCGATACTGATTATTTTTACTTTTGCTCCTCTTATGGTGCGTGGTGTCAAGTATGTGGTGGATCTCATAAAGATTTAAAATGTTACTTTTTAAATTACAGTTCCTATTATATAGACCCATCGTTTCATTGTAACCTTAAGATGGGCGAAAGTAAAAACGATCTATATCTCTCTTCCAAGTGCCCTCTACCATTTCTTTTGGATGACATGATTTTAGAATTATGTCAGTTCGATGAAATAATTTTCTAATTGATAAAAGAACTTGAGATGGATGCAAGTTATCTATCACAAGACGATAATCAAGGAGAATTATTGAGATCGCATTCGGATTCTAACAACATCGTCGTTACCGAAAACACCTATAACTATTGTGAGGACTTGAGCGATAGTCGTCCCTGTGTCGATTGTGTCATGAAGGACTCTCCATCGGTCTCCGCAGATGCGTTCATAGACCTGAGCGATTCGGCATATACCTTCTTTAACGAGAGCCCGGATAAGGGGAATAAAGGTTGGTTTCGCCCACCGGTATATAGCTTAGGTTTTACCCTTTCCGATAACCTCTTGCGTTCTTGTCTCAAGCTTGGGCAATTAAGGTACCTTAGGCACTTCGGTGTTGTCCCATCAAGTAAGGAACCGCCCGATCTGGATAAATTCCTTTAATATAAGACAAAACTTCATAAAGTTCTCTGACCACGGGGCCGTGTCCAGGTCAACACGCCCCGTGCCCACCTAAAAATTGACCACGGGGTCGTGTCCAGGCCAACACGCCCCGTGTTCAGAATACGGACAAAATGTGTCAGAGTCGTGTCTGACCACGGGGCCATGGTCAGTGTGCTGTCGTTTTCTATAAAGTTAGCATGATTCCAGCACATTTGGACGCATTCCAAAAACAAAGATCTGCTGGGATTTTCACATATACCCTACACGGTATATTCCAAAGAAGGTTCCCAACAACCATCTTGTCTTTACCACTTTTGTCTTTTGCTTTCTTCTCCAAAAACTCCCCAATTCCTCCATTAAAGCTTGAAACCTCCATGTTTTTAAGCTTTATTGTGATATTTGCTAGGTTTTTAACCAAGGAATCTTATCAAAAATAAGTTTTACAACACTATTTTAAGTTATTTCTGCTCAGAAATGTCTCAAAGTTAAGAAAAATAATTTGAAACTATTTGATTCTTGAGTTAAAAAATATGCAGAATAGTGGACACGGGGCCGTGCTCGGTGAGCACGGGGCTGTGGCCGGAGTTACTGTTCCATTGTGTTGAACTTTTCGACTTGTTTTCTTAGAATGTCAAGCCGGAACAGCGGAACATCTTCAGCCCTCTCAAGGAACGATCGTAGGGGAAGAAGAACATCGATGGAAGACTCCTTGGTCAACTATGTGTATGCGCTACGAGAAGCCATTGATGAGATGACATGAGTGGAGGAAGCCTTATTTGACCATATTAACCATTTATCAGTGGGGTTAGAGATGTGCCTTCAAGAAGTCAACCTTTTGCACCAAAGGTTGAACATTCTTGCTTTTCCTCCCATGTTGCCAATCGTCACAAAAAGAGGATGGAATGTTGTGCCGGAAGTCATTATTCTAGCCGGGTGGAATGTCATGCCCCCGGAACTTCCTCTAGACATACTACACGGGGTTCCGGTAGTCATTGCGCCACCTCCACAAGACATTGTGGAAAATAAGCCCGCCTTCTTTCTCCCTAGGGAGATAGAGGAATGGCTCAATGACATTTAAAAGACATTCCCCGGTTCCAAGTTCTACAAAGCCCTCAAAGTACCGGAAGGTCATTTCTGGGTTTTTATCATTTCTACAACATTAAGGGTAGAACTCCTTAGTGATTTCCTGAATTTTATGACCTATCTATCTTAGGATCTTTGTAGTTTTTAATTTTTAGCATCTCTCTTTTATAATTTCTAGGAACTATGTATTTCACTCTTTAATGAATGATGGTTATTGAATGGTGTTTGGATGATATTGTAATAAAACACACTCGAAAAGGTGGAGGTTACCATGGGAACTTTAAATCCACACCCCATGCATAAAAACAGAGCCTCCCGATAATTTTCCAACATTACAGCAAGTTCAGCACAGGACCGTGCTCGGCCCAACACGCCCCCGTGCCCGAGGTTCTGCAGAAAATTGCCCAGTTCAGGTAACTGGACACGGGGCCGTGCTCACTGAACACGCCCCGTGCCAAGCCTTCTGTTTAATTATGATACTGGCAATCTGACCATGGGGCTGTGCCTGGACCAACATGGGCCTGTGGCCAGACGCCAGTAACACAAAATTTTTCTTTTAAACACCTTCTCACACATTCAATCAACCTAAAAACTTATTTTTGGGACACATTGAGGACAATGTGTAATTTAAGTGTGGGGGGGGGGGGGGTGGGATACTAAAACCTTGAATTTTGCAAGTCCTAATAACAAGCCTTACACAAAACTCTATTGGAACCGCTAATCACCCTATTTTTTTTCAAAAATTTTATTTTTTACTTGTCTTGGTTTAATTTGGGAATAACAAGTTCTAAAAAGGTTATATTTTTATAAATTTACAACCGATAGCGTCGTGATAAAAAGAACCAATATAAGAAAATTATGAAAAGGCATGACAAATTTAATTAAAATTTGATTATATATACTTGATCACATTTTAAACCCATTCTCACAATAAATGTGTTTTGAGCCTTTATTGAGCATACAAGCATACATCTTTAAAACTAAACGCTCATGTTTCGTTTCTTATGTGAATAGCCGCTTGATTCTTATGACTCTAGAACTTGCCACGACAATACATTCCCGGTCCTTACCAACTTAAACCCAAGTAAGTAAATGATGGAGGCATTAGGACTAACCCATTTTCCTTTCAACACCATTATTTTTAATTTTTTTTATCACCTACCCAAAAATCCCCCTAGTTAACCCCTTTGAGCCTAAAACCTTTTCATTTCTAAACCCACAAAACAAACACCATTTACCCACCAAAACCTTTTTTCTTTTCAACCCCTTTATTTTAGTAAAAAGCTCGGTTTTCTTGTGACGTTTCGAAAAAAATGAAAATCTAGCAATAAACAAACAAGTTTCTCAAAGAAACTTTGTTTGAAGATGCTTAGTTTGAATAAAAGTAACAAAAACAAGAAGTTTTACGAAGACCGACACTTTTTACGCTTTTAGCCCTTTTTACTAACCACTAACCAAAACCACCTACCCTTAGCCCAAGCCCAAGCCGAACCCTTTCCCAAGTCCTCTTGATATTTACAAAGGTTTATAGTTAAAAAGGAGGAGGATTGATTTCTTGGCAAGCATATGGTAGAAGTAAGTTCCATGCCGGTCTCGAGTGTTTCACAAAAATACATCTTCGGCCGAGTGTTGAGTAATCTCCCGTGAGGTATGTGAACTTGTATATAAATGGAATTTTAAAGAGGCATGTTATGCCCGAATAAGTAATTTCTCTTATGAAACGTTCTAAATAAATCGTAACGAACAGGATTGTAAATAGAATAAAAATAAAACCCAATAAAGATCTTGGATTCCCGACACTCAAGACAAGTCCCAAAACTTCTCTTCTACCCATTCCATTTGGGTGTGTAAGCCACATAATAAAGAGTTTTGCTTGAGGACAAGCAAAGATTCAAGTGTGGGGCTATTTGATATGTGTAAAATGCAACATATAAATTACATCAAATGTGGCATAAAACTAACCCTTTTTAGTACTAATGTTGGAAAAAGTGTGTTTTTGTCTTCCTTTTGTATTTTCAGGACCAAATTAAACGAATAAAAGGAACAAATATGCAGAAAAAACTAACATAAATACAAAGAAAAGGAATAAACGTGACATGCCCTACCCCTCGACAGCATCCCCAAGAGCAAAGACAAGAAACAAAAGGCTGACCACGGCCCGTGCCCACTGGACACGGGTGTGTGGTCAGATGTCTGCAGAAATGGACAAAGTTGTGGAAGCTTCTACGCCCACCACGGGGGCGTGCCCAGCTCAGCACGGGGCGTGGTCAACGCTAAGATTTGCAGAATCTTGCAAATCTTGGTAGTACAGATAGGCTTCTACACACATGGTCGTGCCCAGCAAACACGGGTCGTGTGGAGCCCAATGCTGTCAAATGCAATTAATGAAGGAAGAGAAATGGGATGGCCACGGGGGCATGTCCGCTGGACACAGAGCCGTGGGCGGGCTTCTATTAAGGCTATAAATAGGGGTGCTTGGCTCACTTCAAAGGCATCCCTTGGCAAACCACCTATCTCCCACTTTGCCACCACTCTACCACCACTAGAACACCCACATCCACCACCATCATCCCTCATCTACCTTAGAGTGTGTGTAGTAGTCTCGGGATCCAAGATTGATCGTAAGAGTTCTTGTCAATCAAAGGCCATGTTTGGCTAAGTCTCTTACATCACTTGGTGAAGACAAGCATTTAATGTATTACTTTTGATTTGTAATCTTTTCACACTATTTATTTGGTTTTGTATTAATGACTTTAATAACTAGTTTCTTATGTTGAAGGTGAAACTTCTTTATCATTTGTCTGTGGTGTCTTGGCATTACTTTACTGTCTACATAAAGTAAAAGATTTTCATCATTCATATCTCTACGGTCTATATAGAGATATGTTGGCTACCTGGTCGGGGGTTAAGGGAATGGTTTAGTAAGGTTCTTGCTTTGTAGGTCCCTAATCCGTATGGATCTTAACAAAACTAACAATCTACCCAGGGTGCGGAATCCCCTTGATAAACCAAGCAAACAGAAACAAGAACACGAAACGATTTACCAACTGATCTTCTATGATTATCCAACGAAAACGTTTACAATCACTAAAGATCTCCACGAACTCACATCCAATGTTCTATGTATTCGAACTCTCTCTCAATTTCCTAAAAGTCTCCAAAAGTCTAACCCTAAAACTCTAGGTAAAGGTTGTTTATATAGCACTACCTATACAATTCGAATTGGGCTCAGCCCATACGAATTCTGTTTACAAATCAGGCTAAACTAGATAGACTTAAACTTGATACAAACTTGGACTTGATTGGGCTTCAACAAACTCGAATTCCATTCAGTCTTCATAAGTCTTCGCGGCCCAAACACGTGTTCAATATCCAAAGACAAAACCAACGCTGTTGTCACATAACATGCACCAACAAACTCCCCCTTGACAATAGCTTGCAAAGGAAACTTTAGTCTTCACAATCTCACAGTCTTTGGTCTTTGGATAGCGTTAGCTTCAACATGAACTCTGTCAGCAACAGACTCCCCCTAAGCTGATGTATCCAATCACCAAATCTTCCAAGTTGTGATTCAGCATTCTCAATAAATCTTCACAGCATCCACTCTGCATTGTAGAATGAGGATTCTACCAAGCAGCAACAAACTCCTCATCTCTTCAAAATAACTTCTCATCAACACACTGCTTCAATCTGTATACTATAAAACAAACATCTCGAGAAACCATAAGAATTTTTCAACATAGTTAAAGAATTATTATTATTCAAGAGATAGTTAAACTGTATCAGATTAAGCATTTTCAAATTAAGCACCAACAAGCAACAATTTCTGCATGATTTAAAATTTTGAACCCACTTTCTAACACCGTCTCCCCCTATCAGTAACAATTCCTCCAAGAACAACAGTTTTCGTACGTTAAGAATTTTAAACATAAAATGACACTATTTTTGTATTTTTGTATTTTCTGAAAGCAAATAAATACAAAAAAAAATAAACACTCTATTTTTGTGAGAGTCACCGGTAAGAAGATCATACCAGCACAATCAAACTGTTTCACACTATTAGATAATTCATTATTTAATTTTTCGTGAAAAGCAGTCCAAGACGATTACCAGTATGTTCATCCACTTAAACAAAATGCATGGACATTTCAAGTACCATTACCGTATGATACGTTAAGGTAATATTAATTCTGATATATTAGTGTGTCCCACTTCAGGATATACCCCTGCGATCAAGGTATGCACAAAGATTCATCGTAGTAGGTGAGTATACTGAATTCATCCGTTTTGTTTTTCAACGTTTAGATAATTGGTGAACAGGTCAGTACTTCCGTACAGCAGAGAGACCAAAATATCTAACGAGGGCTAAGACAAATACCATTTTTGGTACGATTTATGCATTTTGCATTTTTGAATAACTCTCTATGAGAGCTTCTTCATTTTCAGGGTTTTGGCATTTTTAGCTCTTTTAAGATATCCTGGGTGTGTCTAGGTTAGCATGTATCTGGATGCAGCAGAAGGACACCCCTGATATCCCCAGATGAAATAACAGTATAAAGACCCAAAACTTCAGATTTTGGCAATCTATCAACGCAAGATTTAAGGTCATTAAACCATACACCACTGATGTGTTCCCCACTTATACTCAGTGCATTTATGTTTATATCACTTTGGTAAGTTGATTATTTCATGATTTTGCCTACTGGTACATCATATGATGAAGCTGCTATCACACTTAAGCATTTTAATTAAGTTTCAGTGTGACAGTCTAACTTGCTGATGTACTATCATTTCTCCTTTTTCACACAGTGATAACTCATTTTTGATTTTCTATTTTTTATGTTTTTGATTTTTCAATGTTTTTGTATTTTGATTTTTAAGAAAGCAGTAAACTATTTACAAAATTCTTATGAAAAACCAGTTATTCAGGATTCCTCATCCCGTTGAGTTCGACTAAGTGTTCAAAGTGAGCTCGATCAAAAGCTTTTGTGTAAAGATCAGCAAGGTTATCTAGTGTGTCGACTCGGTGTAATTCAATGAGTCTCTTTTCAGCACAATCCCGTATAAAGTGATGACGTATGTTAATATGTTTAGTTCTACTGTGCTTTACGGGATTGTTTGTGATTGAAATAGTGGCATTATTATCTATTATAATAGGAGTACGAGTGAAATCCAAACCGTAATCGCGCATCTGCTGTTGAATGCAGAGAACCTGAGAGCAACAGCTACCCGCATCAATATATTCAGCTTCACACGTAGATGTAGACACACAGGATTTCTTCTTGCATTGCCAAGACACGATCCTGCCTCCTAAGAACTGACAACCACCTGTTGTTGACTTTCTGTTTGATTTGCATCCTCCAAAGTCTGAATCAGTGTAAGCAACGAACCTCAAATCACTATCAGCTGGATACCACAACCCAAGTTTAGGTTTCCCTTTCAAGTAACGAAGAATACGCTTCACTGCTTTCATGTGTGACTCTTTCGGATTCGCCTAATATCTGGCACACAAGCATACGGAAAACATGATGTCAGGTCTTGAAGCAGTCAAGTACATTAGAGAACCAATCATCGCCCTATATTGAGTAGGATCAACATCTTCAGTGCTTTCATGATCTGGGCCAAGATTGTGATTTTCGCAAATGGGTGTGTTGAAAGTAGAGCAATCATTCATTTTGAACCGATCCAAAATGTCATACACATACTTCGTTTGATGAATAAACATCCCATCCTCCTTCTGTTCAACATGTAATCCTAGAAAGTAAGACAGCTCACCCATAGCTCTCATTTCAAACTTGCTCTTCATCACCTGTTCAAACTCTTTACACATATTTTCGTCTGATGACCCAAAGATTATGTCATCCACGTATACCTGTACCAGCAGAAAATCATCTTTCTTCCTCTTTATGAACAGTGTACTGTCAATCTGACCTCTTTCAAAACCATTCTTGAGCAGATGTGTAGACAGTGTCTCGTACCACGCCCTGGGAGCTTGATGTAACCCATACAAAGCCTTATCAAGTTTGTACACTCGATGTGGATAGTCTGGATCAACGAACCCATCTGGTTGTGAGACATACACCACTTCTTGGACTTTCCCGTAAAGAAATGCACTCTTCACGTCTAGTTGAAAAACTTTAAAGCCCTTGAATGAAGCGAAAGCCAGAAATAAACGAATTGCCTCCAACCTTGCCACTGGTGCAAACACCTCATTGTAATCTATCCCTTCTTGCTGATTGAAACCTTTGACAACCAACCGAGCCTTGTTGCGCATGATAATTCCTCTTTCATCTTTCTTGCACCTAAATACCCATTTAGTGCCAATCTCTCTTTCACCTTTAGGAAGGTCAACTAACTCCCAAACCTTCAACTTCGCGAACTGCGCCAATTCCTCTTGCATTGCTTCAACCCATGAGAAATAAAGCAACTCTACAAGCATTCATTCACAATCCCAGTCTTCTCAATCGACACAAATAACCTAGAATTTTCTGCTATGCTTCTTCTCGTCTGAACACCTGCAGTAGGATCTCCAAGTATCATGTCAACCGGATGATCTATATTTGCTCGTGTAGTAGCAACGGCATCAACTTCTAGATTATCACCCAGGTTTGATCCAACCTCTCCCTGAATATTCTGATTTGCAAACGGATTAACAAACTCCTCCCCCAGAATGGGTTCAGAGTCACTATCGATTGAATCAGGATCAGCAGCACCTTGGGAAGTTTCCGGAGCATCTGACATATCAACATTCGATCTAGGCATGAACTCGCCTTCATCGTCTTCACATACCACTGTTTGAATCAGTTGAGAATCATCTACATCAGAAACCTCAGGAATATTAAATGATTTAAAAACACTTTCATAATCATATAATATAGCAGGACCACTCGTTGATTGTTGAGGTTTGTAGGAAGTAATTTCCACATTAAAAACAACCTCAATTTTACCAGTTTTGAGATTAAAAACCCTTTTATTCGGTGTGCCAGGCATGTAACCTAGAAAGTAGCCTTCGTCAGCCACCTCACCGAATTTTTGTTTATCTTTGTTTCGCACAATGGTGCAGGGTAATCCAAATGGTTCAAAGCCTGTTAAGTTTGGTTTCTCGTTAAACATAAGTTCATGACAAGTTTTGTTAAAACGTTTAACGGTCAAAACTTTGTTTAGGACGTAGCAAGCTGTATTCACAGCTTCTCCCCAGAAAAGAACTGGTAGCTTTGAATCTGAAAGCATCGTCCTAGCGGCTTCAATCAACGTCCTGTTTTTCCTCTCAGCGACTCCGTTCTGTTGAGGAGTATAAGGAGCAGAATATTGATGTTCTATTCCCTTTCGAATACAGTAGAGATCCAGAATCCGATTCTTGAACTCCGTGGCATTATCACTCCTTATCCTCTTGATCCTTGCATCATGGACGTTTTCCAATTTCGTAAAAAGATCTATCAACATCTCTGTTGTTTCATCTTTTGTACCTAAAAAGAAAACCCATGAATAACGTGAGTAATCATCAGTGACAACAAGACAGTAGTACTTTCCACCTATGCTCCTCACGTTCACTGGACCGAATAAATCCATGTGAAGTAATTCATAAGGGGCATTAATGGAATTTACTGTTTTAGACTTATGAGGTTTCTTGTGTTGTTTTCCCTTTTGACATGGAAGACATTTATCTTCCACTTGAAACCTCAGCAATGGAACCCCTTTCACTAGCTCATTTTTAATGATATAATTCATTTTAGGGAAGTGAATATGAGCCATGCGTCTGCGCCACAACATAGATTCAGCTTCTAATGCTTTTGACAGTAAACACGCCACCGCAGCAGTTGGATCCTTGGCACCCATGTCCATGACATAAGTATCATTTTTCCTTGGTGCACGCATTACTATCCATTCGTCCAGAATGACCAAACCCGGTTTCAACACCAATGCCTCAGAGTTAGTAAAATGGACCGAGTGACCCTTGTCGCAGACTTGTGACACGCTCATCAGATTGTGTTTAAGCTGCTCAACATAGTTCACTTTGTCCAAAGTGATCTTCCCATTCGTCACTTTTCCTCGTCCAGTTATCCTACCACCTTTAGCACCAGAAAAATTTACATGTCTTCCATGTGCCTGGAGCAGCGACTATCAACATACCATAAGTTGATAATCCTCCTTAGCAGCTCCTGCACACACCAACCAAAGGATTAGTTAGATTGGGGGACCCAAGCCTTAATGGTCTTGGGTCTTCCAGATTCATCAACTACAGGAACATCCATCCAGTATCCATCACTCCTAACTGGAGTCTTGGATCTTGTACCTGTTGATGGAAATGTGTTTTGATTTCCATAAGGTCTCTGGTCCTGAGGGTACCTATTTGTGTTTGGACTATGTGACCTTTGAAAATTTTGATTTTGATTCCAAGACCCTTGATTGTAATTTCTAAAGCCATTGTTATAAAAAGTTCGACCACCATTATTTTGGTATCGAGTTTGATATTGACCTTGACTTCTGAAATTATTTGAATTTTGGTGAACTACTTCTAGGCCTTTCATATCTGCCTGATGTAGATTCAGGCTGAAATCTTGGTTGATTTCTTTGAAAACGAGGAACTTGTTGAGTTCCTTTTTCAGCCTTATCTACACCACCAGCAACACCCTGTTGTTGCTTTGGAGCAGATTTCTTTGGAGAATTTGAGACTTTCTCCTCATTATCACCTTTCTTCTCTGGTGATTTTCCTCTATGTCTCTCATTAACTTGTGCTTCAACCTTTTTGTTAGGACAACATCTAGCTACATGTCCCTTTGTGTGACATTTGAAGCATGATCTCTTTTTCAAAGACTTCTCAGCTGAAGCCTTTGAACTAGATTCTGGTTTTGATGATGATGCCTTAGAAGGATTTGGTTCAGTTTGCTTAGTTTCAAGATTTTCTATGTTTTTGTTTTTAGCAAACTCTACATTTGATTCATTTTCAATAACAGCTGTTTCATTTTTCATGTCACTTCCTTGAACAAAATTAACCTTTTTAACAAAAGTTGGATTTTTATTCGTAGAATTGGAATTTTTCTTTTTCAAAACAGGTTTGCTGTTATTATCCTTCTTAGCATCATTATTTTCAGACACATCACCTTGACTGGATGTGAAACTACTTGGTGATGTTGACAGAAAGTCTGTGAACTCATCTTCATCAGGTAAGAAAGAATAGTCATGACTAAGAGGAGGTGGGACTTCATTGAAGCCCTTGAATCCCACACTGGTCTTGTCATTACTCTTCTTTAACCCACCCATCATGTGTTTCATAACAAAAGTAGAATCCCTGAATTGACCTAATTTCTTTTCGAGTTCAACAATTTTGAGTTGTGCATCTGACAACTCTTTGCATTTTTCAGAAATTTCTTTTGTTTTCTCAGCCATCATGTCATGAGCTAAGTCTATGACTTGAAGTTTTTCGTTTAGTTTGCAGGTTAAAACTTCAATTTCAGCTTCATAGCCTTTTATCTTTTTCAAATATGATGACTCATTTCTTTTAGCAAAGAAATTTGATTCTTTTACGTTAGATATTTCGCTCACTAGACTTTTGTTTTGAGTTGACAACCTGTCAACTTCACCATGTAATTCACGACACTTTAAACAAACAGAAGTAGCAGAGTTACTTACCTCTCCTGTCGATTTGTCTGAGTTGGCCATAAGAGCAGCAAGTTGAGCTTCCATTCTTTTGATGATTTCATCTTTCGCTTCATCTTCACTTTCATGCTCAGACTTTGGCTTTTCTTTTTTAGCATCTGTTGTCGGATCAGCTTTATCTACCTCTGCTGCACTTTTCTTCTCAAACTTAGCATTATCTACTATAGCTTCACCATCATCAACTGGCACAATCTCTGCCATGAATGCCTGAGTGACATTCTCATCATTTTCCAAGTGAATACTCCAGTCATATGAACCCTCTCTTGCAGTAGAGATCAACGCCCTTGAGTTAGAGTTTTTTGATGAATTTCTATTGTTTGAACTCTGACTCGAAGTCTCATGCTTTTGTTTCTGACATTCCCTAGCGAAATGACCATAACTCTGACAGTTAAAGCACCTGACTTTGGCCTTGTCAAAACCAACGCTCTTTCCTACAAACTTCCTTCCAGTTCTTTTCATGAACCTCTTCACACGTCTCGAAATCATGGCCATCTGCCATTGTAAACCCATCTCTTCTAGATCATCAGGGTCAATCTGATCATAATCTTCATCTAAAGTAGCAGGATCAGATATCTTCCCCTGAATGTAGTTCTCATTCGAAGCAACAAACGACGCAAGTAGAGCAAGATGTTCTTCAGTAGACTTCACACTCATAGGCATCGACTTTGCACTACTACTTTGCTTAGAAGCTGATGTTCTCTTCGCTCCTGTTGATCCTCCTGAAGCAGCTACAAAACATACATCACCATCCTCATTTACTGTGACCTGCTCATTATCACACGAAAGAAACGCAGTAGCAGAGTCGCTAGAAGCATCATGCGATGAAGAAGATGTAAGCCCATTGTAGATCCCGGGATCTTGAACCTGATCATATCCAGTGTCTTTCTTCTTCATGCTGAGCTCATAAGCTCTTAGCTTTCCAACTACTTCTTCTAGCTCCTTTGAGTCATAATCTGCTTCCCCCTTAATCATGAGAGTATAGATATCCCATTTAGCAGGTAGAGCATCAAGCAGCTTGTCATTTTTCTCTATGTCAGTATAGCAATCTACATCATAATTATCCAATTCTGACATCAGATGATAGTATCGAGTGATGATGTCCTCAAGTGACTCATTTTTCATATACTTGAACACAGCAAACTGCTTCTTCAGTAGATCAACTTTGTTCTTCTTGACATCAGGATTTCCCTCATATCTCTTTTCTAGTGCATCCCACATTTCCTTTGAAGTAGTGTACTTCTTAAAGGTATGTTTGATGCTGTCAGGTAGGGACATCTTGATAGCAGCCAAGGCTCTCGTTTCAGCCTCATACATCTTCTTATCATTCTCTTGCATGTTCACATAGGCTGTGACACGAGGTCTGCCTTCAAAGTCATGTGTAGGGTTTGTGTACCCGTCAACAATACAGATCCACATGCGAGTGTCCTGATATTCAATGAAGGATTGAAATCTATCCTTCCATGTCAAGTAGTTCTCCACCTTCATCATCTTAGGTGGTTTATTGGTTGTGCCAACCTCATGTTCCATCCTTAAGAGTTCGTTCAATTTAGTCATGTTCGATATTTTAACTTAAGCAGACTGGTTAAACCGTACTATTTTAGTCCGAAACCTGTTTTTACCAAGTTATACCGTTAGATTCGTCTTGAGATTACGATTCCAGTGATATATAATGTCTAAAACTGTTTCGAGTCGAGACCTCCGTTTCGAGTCAAATATGCACAACTCGAGACCACTGTTTCGAGTCGAGACCTCCGTTTCGAATCGAGACTAATGTTCTGAGTCGAGACCTCTGTTTCGAGTCAAATATGCACAAATCGAGACCACTGTTTCGAGTCGAGACCTCTGTTTCGAGTGAACAGTACCCAGTCGAGACCACTTGTTTTGAGTGAAGAAAGGACTAGTCGAGATCTCCAGTCGAGACCACTAATTCCAGTCGAGACCAGCAATCTTCCAATAATAAATCCCGAAAAATCAGCACTTTTTACACCACAGAATCTTTTGATTGATAACTTTCCAACTGAAACTCCAAAAAACAAGCAAACAAGTCAGATCAATAACCAAAATGAATCAAACACTCAAAATATTGACTGTTCTTCGATGTTCTTCACACAAAATCCGAAAATCTTCAAACGAATAAAATCCTTGAATCTGTAATATCAGTTTTGAACCGTACACAAGAGCAAGCGCTTTGATACCAATTGTAGGTCCCTAATCCGTATGGATCTTAACAAAACTAACAATCTACCAAGGGTGCGGAATCCCCTTGATAAACCAAGCAAACAGAAACAAGAACACAAAACGATTTACCAACTAATCTTCTATGATTATCCAACTAAAACGTTTACAATCACTAAAGATCTCCATGAACTCACAGCCAATGTTCTGTGTATTCAAACTCTCTCTCAATTGCCTAAAAGTCTCCAAAAGTCTAACCCTAAAACTCTAGGTAAAGGTTGTTTATATAGCACAACCTATACAATTCGAATTGGGCTCAGCCCATACGAATTATGTTTACAAATCGGGCTAAACTAGATAGACTTAAACTTGATACAAACTTGGACTTGATTGGGCTTCAACAAACTCGAATTCCATTCAGTCTTCATAAGTCTTCGCGGCCCAAACACGTGTTCAATATCCAAAGACCAAACCAACGCTGTTGTCACATAACATGCACCAACATGCCTTTTTCAGTGTATAGATCCTGCAAGGACCTGGGTCAAGCTTACTAGGACCTCCTTCAATACCCACTGGTATTGGATGGCGGGGGTGCGAATGGCTTGATCCCCTCATATGTAAACTACTATTAATATATTAAACCGGCTATTTGGGATTGTATCCCTGCTGACTCAAACCACTTAGCCGAGGGTAACACCACCTTCAAAAGAGGGGCCTACTACTTTTCGCATTAATAACATAATTAATTTATCTTTCAATATTCCGACCCTTTGGGATTGTATCCTTGCTGACTCAAACCACTGGGTTGAGGGTAACGTCACCTTCAAAATAGGGGCCTATGACTATAACTAAGATAATCTCTTAAAAAGTGCAAAAGTGCGGAAATCATCAAAGGATACATTAAAGGCGATTCGGATCCTAGTGATTCATCTTGTCTATCTGTTTTTATTTTTATTTTTATTTCTGCATTTTTAGTTTTTATTTTTCATGCTTAAAACCTTTTCTAAAAATTTTAGTTTGATTAGACGTTGAGGATAAACCGGTACAAAAAGCTCTTGTGACCTTGGACGAACTCGGTATCTTACCAATGTTATACTACGCTCACGATGGGTGCACTTGCCCATGTGTGTGTTTAGTGTTAGTAGAATATCGTGTTTTATAATTTTAAAACTTGAATAATGCGTAAAATGGGCTTAAAATATCAATAAAAACATATTACACCTAATGCACACTAACAACGTTGTTGTCAGTCTGAGCCTGGTGGACATTGATGTTGAAAGTTCTTCCTCGAGCTGCTTGTTATGGCTGCTGCTGCGGCTGAGGCTACGGCTGCTTTGGTTGCTGTTGTTGCTGCTGCTGCTGCGGTGGTTGCTGCGGTTCTTGTTTCACTACACGATTCGGGTAGACGTTAGCAAAGTGATTAGGGTCACCACAAGAGTAGCAGGCTCATGCATGAGCAGTGGGAGCAAGAGCTGCTTGGTTACCCTGAATAGGGGGCTGGAGCAGCTTGAGCTTGTTAACGTGGGCCAGAACGGCAATGAGCAGTGAAATGCCTATGAATGTTGCAGTTTGCACAGAAGCGACAATTCACCCCAGCTGGGTGATGGTAGGTGCAAGTAGGGCAGAGAGGATGAACACCAGTATACGCACGCTTAGTTGGCTGTGTGTTGGTGTTAGGAGCTGCAACTTGACGGTTCTGGTTGGGTTGAGCAGGGACAGCGTTAAGAGGTACGGCGGTAGTAGCGTAGTTCTTGTTGTTGTTACCCTTGCGCTTGCGATTCTGACGTGAAGACTTTGAACCTTGTGATGCTGCAGTGTCGGTAGCGAGGGCGGGTGTAGCAGTGACCTGGTTGAGATTTTTGGATGAGGTTTTGAAATACCCAGCTAAGACTCGCTGCTTGAACAAAGTCAAAGTCTTCACGTCAGAATCGCAAGAGAGTCTTAGCTGGGTATTTTTGGTTGAGGTTTTAACTAGAAAATTTAAAAGCAAAAGGTACTAAAATGGGTCAATTCTATGACCCGAGGAAGGTATGTATGAGTAAGATTTTTACAAAAGGTGTGATTTCGGTTATATATATTGTTGATAGTCCTTCGTCGTAAACGAAGAGACTAAGATTGTCCGAAATGCCTAAGAATGTTTAATCGGGTATACGGTCCTTAAGAGTCGATTAGAAACGAGTATTATGATAAAGTAAGGCTTAGTTAAGTGTTAAAGTATAGGCATAACCCCTTTTCGGATCAAATGCCTCAAAACGGCTCCTTGTCGTAAATTAATAATTCCGAAAGGGTAAATTCAAAATAAGCAATTGATACACATAAAATCCACCACAATGATAGTTGTGGTGGAAGACCACTCGATAAGAAATGTGAAAATATGAGGTTAGAAATGCATGAGCGCGATCTGTAGTTAAAAACGTTTAAATACCCTTAACGGGTCAAAATAAGCGTATAAGCATATATGGGTTAATAATTGCATAATAACCCATGGTTTGAAATTTGTGTGATAGGAATGAATCATTTAATATATGATGTCCATGGTAATTTAGGCATATCAAACTAGTTGGTTTGATGAAAGTATGAAACGGTCAAAAGCTTGTTTAAAAGCTTAAGAATTAAATTTAAGTCGAGGGTTTAAAATCTAGAAAATTGGTCATCCGAGTGTTGGATTATAGCTCCATAAAATTGAGAATCAAATTACGCTCACATAGGAAAAAGAATGGTGTAAAACGGACATGTAGAACGAAAGTTATGAGACTTTAACGTTAGTAGTTTGGCTAAAATCATAGCTAGGGAAATGCAGCTGAAAGAACAAAACTGTCTGGCGAATTAACTCTCTCGCGGCCCGCGAAGACCTGCAATCTAGTCTCTCGTGGCCAGCGAGAGACACCGACAATGGCAAAAAAAATTATTTTGTTTGTTTGAAGTTGGAACTTGTTTAAACTTATATTTAAGTTATCAAAACTAACATTTAAGTTGGCTTTGATCATAGGTGAATATCAAGAGTACCTGGATGAAGATCGAGCGACGAAAAAGAACCGAACACATGAAAAAGAAGCTTCCGCGCGTTGTTTCGTCGTTATATTAAATGACGAACTCAATTACATTATGATGTATATTTTTAAATCTTAAAAGTTTTAATAAACCCGTATTTTCATAAGTACGTGTTGACGTGAATACTGATGCGTGTGAAGTGTCGTATAGTTTTAATGTATATTTTAAGCCCTTTCACACTTTTTAGCCAAGTTTTAAATTTATAAAACACGATATTTACTAACACTAAACACACATATGGGCAAGTATTAATAGTAGTTTACATATGAGGGGATCAAAGAGTTTGGACCCCCCGCCATCCAATATCAGTGGGTATTGAAGGAGGTCCTACTAAATTTGACCCAGGTCCTTGCAGGATCTATACACTGAACAAGGCAAGACTCTTACCAAACCGTTCCCTTAACCCCCGACCAGGTAGCCAACATATCTCCATATAGACCGTGGAGATATGAATTGTGAAAATCTTTTATTTTATATAGACAGTAAAATAATGCCAAGATTCCACGAACAAACGATAAGGAAGAATCACCTTCAACTTAAGAAACTAGTTATTAAAGTCATTAATACATAACCAAATAAAAAGTGCGAAAAGATTAAAAATAAAAAGTATTACACTAGACACTTGTCTTCACCAAGTGATGTAAGAGACTTAGGCAAACATGGCCTTTGATTGTCAAGAACTCTTACGATCAATCTTAGATCCCGAGACTACTACACACACTCTATGATGGATGATGGATGATGGTGGTGGATGTGGGTTGCGATGGTGGTGGAGGCTGGGTGTAGTGTGAGAGAGGTGGTTTGCCAAGGGATGGTCTGCAAATGAGCCAAGCACCCCTATTTATAGCCTGAACAGCAGCTCGGGCACGGCCCCGTGTCCATTGGGCACGACCCCATGTCCATCTTCCTTCTCTTTCTTCATTAATTGCAGTCTATCTGCATTAGTTGACCACGCCCCTGTATCCGCTGGGCACGACCCCGTGTGCAGAAGCGTATCTGTACTATCAAGATTTCCTCAGATTATGCGAATCTTAGAGTTGACCACGGCCCCGTCCGCTGGGCACGACCCCGTGGTGGGTGATAGAAGCTTCTATAGCTTTCTCTTTTCTGCAGACACTTGGGCACGCCCCCGTGCTCACTGAGCACGGGACGTGTTCAGCCTTCTGTTTTCTAGTTTTGCTTGGGAAGATGGTGTCGGGGGGTCGGGCATGCCACGTTTATTCCTTTTCTTGTATTATTGTTAGATTTAGTTGGCTTTTTGCTTCTTTTGTTCATTTGAGCTCATTTAATCCTGAAAATACAAAAGGAAGACAAAAACACACTTTTTCCAACATTAGTACTAAAAAAGGGTTAGTTTTATGCCACAATTGATGTAATTTATATGTTGCATTTTGCACACATCAAATACCCCCACACTTGAATCTTTGCTTGTCCTCAAGCAAAACTCTTTATAATGTGGCTTTTACACTCCCAAATGGAATGGGTAGAAGAGAAGGTTTTGGGCTTGTCATAGAGTGTCGGGATTTCCAAGATTCTTTATTAAGTTTTATTTTTATTTATTTACAATCCTATTCGTTATGATTTATTTAAAACATTACATAAGATAAGTTACTTATTAGGGCATAACCTGCCTTTTTAAAATTCCATTTATATACAAGTTCACATACCTCACGGGGGATCACTCAACACTCGGCCGAAGATGTATTTTTGTGAAACACTCGAGAGCGGCATGGAACTTACTTCTACCATAAGCTTGCCAAGCAATCAATCCTCCTCCTTTTTAACTATTTACCTTTGTAAATATCAAGAGGACTTTTGGGGTGAAGGGTTAGGCTTGGGTTAAAGGTAGGTGGTTGGGTTAGTGGTTAGTGAAAAAGGGCGAAAGGCGTAAAAAGCGTCGGTTTTTGCAAAACATATTGTTTTTGTGACTTTTTATTTCAATGAAGCATTTCTCAAACGAGCTTTTTTTGTGAGATTTGTTTGTTTATTGCAAACTTCAAATGTTTTTTTTTCAACATAAGAAAGTCACATAAAAACCGAGCTTTGTTACTAAAATAAAGGGTTTAAAATGAAAAAGGGTTTTGGTGGGTAAAAGGGTGTTTGTTTTGGGTTAAGAAATGAAAAGGTTTAGGCTCAAATGGGTTAACTAGGGGGATTTTGGGTAGGTGGTAAAAAAAATGGTGTAAAAATAAAAAGGGTTAGTCCTAATGCCTCCATCATTTACTTACTCGGGTTTAAGTTGGTAAGGACCGGGAATGTTTCGTCGTGGCAAGTTCTAGAGTCGTAAGAACCAAGCGGCTATTCACACAAGAAACGAAAAATGAGCATTTAGTTTAAAGATGTGTATTTGTATGCTCAATAAAGCCTCAAAACTCACTTTTGTGGGAATGGGTTTTTATGTGATCAAGTATATATAATCAAATTTTAACTAGGTTTGTCATGCCGTTTCATAATTTTCTTATGTTGGTTCTTTTTATCACGACGCTATCGGTTGTAAATTTGTAAAAATAACACCTTTTTAGAACTTGAAATTCCCAACTTAAACTTAGACAAGTAAAAAAAAAATGAAAGATTTTTGAAAAAAATTTGGGGTGTTTAGCGGTTCCAATGGAGTTTTGTGTAAGGCTTGTAATTGGGACTTGCAAATTTCAAGGTTTTAGCATCCCCCCCCACACTTAAATTACACATTGTCCTCAATGTGTCCCAAAAATAAGTTTTTAGGTTGATTGTACGTGTAAAAAGGTGTGAAAAAGCAAAATTTTATGTTATTGGGCGTCTAGACACGGCCCCGTGGTGTCCGGGCACGGCCCCGTGTTCAGATTGCCAGTAACAGAAATTAAAATAAAGAAACAGAAGCCTGGACACGGGGGCGTGCTGGGTGAGCATGGCCCGTGTCCAGTTACCTGAACTAGGCAATTTTCTGCAGATGGTTGGGCACGGGCCGTGTTGGGTGAGCACGGCCCCTTGCTGTAATGAAGAAAAATTTGTCGGATGGCCCTGTTTTTGTGCATGGGGTGCTGGTGTAAGTTTCCCTTGGTATCCTTCACCATTCTGAGTGTGTTCTACCCATTACAACATCATCCAAACACCAAATTAAAACCATCATTCATTAAAATAGAGAAAGTTACATAATAATCCTAATATAATTTTAGATAAATAGGTCAAAAGAAACACAAGAAGCCTAAACCAAGAAGTTCTAGCCTAAAGTTTATTCTAGAAGCAAAATTTCCGAAAAGATAATTCCCTCGGTTAAATGCGGTTTAAAAACTTCTTACGGACGTGAGTCCCTCAGATGTCGGCGAGCCACTCCTCTATCTCCCTTGGGAGAAGAAAGTCGGGCTCATTTGCATTAGTTTGAGGGGGTGCAACTTCCATCGGGACTTCTTGTAGATCTTCAAGAGGGGGTTCCGCTGGAATGCCATCCCATCCGGTAGGATTGTTGACTCCAAGTGCTAGGTTCCAATTTTCTTGAGGGAGGATTGGTTCCATGGGAGGTGTCACAAGAATGTTCAACCTCTGGTGCAAGAGGTTGATTTCTTGAAAACTGCTTTCCAGCCCCACCGTAAGATAATTTATACGGTCTATGAGGACCTCCTCTACCGATGTCATTTCATCAAGCGCCTCACGTTGTTTCAATCGAAGACCTTCTTTCCCTTCGACTGTTTCTGGAGTGCGCAGAAGAAGTTCCACTATTTTGGCTCGACATTCTACGAAAAATAAACGGAAAAGAGTTTATTTTAATGAAACAGTAACCTCGGACACGGCCCCGTGCTCAATGAGCACGGCCCCGTGTTCACCTTTCTGCAGATTTTTAGAACAAGGAATCTCGGAGTTTTAAATTACTTTTCCAACTTTTAAAGCGTTTTTGAGCAGAAATAACTTAAAACAATGTTGCAAAACTTATTTTTAAAAAGATTCCTTGAATAAAAACCTAACAAACATCACAACAAAGCTTGGAATGATGTTGATCTCAAGCTCTAATGGAGGTGTTGAGGTGAAAGAGATGGAGAAGAAGGTAATGGACAAAAGAGGAAAGGACAAGATGGTTGTTGAGAACCTTCATTTGGAAAATACCTAGGATGGTATGAGTGAAGATTCCCCCAAATCTCTGTCCCTGGAATGGTCCAAATGTGCAAAATTCTTGGCTGCATTTATAGAAAACGACAGCATGCTGCACACGGCCCGGTGTCGGCTGGACACGGCCTCGTGTGCAGGCAAGGCCCTGACACATTTTGTCCGTATTCTGACAAAAAGCCAGAAAGGAATCTTTTGGTGGACACGGGGGCGTGTTGACCTGGACACGGCCCCGTGTCGAGAGGCTGTTTATGAAGTTATGTCTGTTTCTAAGGAATTCTGCCGGATCGGTTGGTTCCTTACTAGATGGAACAACCCCAAAGTGCCTGAGATACCTTAATTTCTCTAGACTAAGACGAGAACGCAAGAGGTTGTCGGTGAGGGTGATTCCTATGCTAAATGTAGGTGGACAAGTCCAACCCTTTCTCGGGCTCTCGTTAAAGAAGGTGTATGCCGAATCGCTCAGGTCTATGTATGCATCGAACGAAGTCGATGGAGAGTCCTTCACGGCACAATCGACACAGGGACGACTATCGCTCAAGTCCTCGCTAGAGTTAGAGGTGATTTCGGGAACAACGAAGTTGTTTTTATTCGAATGTGATCCCAACAATTCTTCTTGGCTATCTTCTTGAGGTGGAATAGTGGAATCCTTTTCAAGTTCCTTTACCCAATTAAGAATTAAATCCTCCAATTGAAATAATTCGTCAAGAAGCATTTCTCCTAGAAGATCTGGTTGAGAGCATTCGAGGGAGAGATAGGGATTATTTTTACTTTCGCCCCTCTTAAGGCTACAGGAAAACAATGGGTCTATATAATGGGGCTTATAATTTAGAAAATAACATTCTAAATCTTTATGAGGGCCACCACATATTTGACACCACGTACCATAAGAGTGCCGAAAGTTAAAAATATCAGTATCACTCATGTTTGTGTCAGAAATTACCAACCGTCGGGATCTTATGGTTTTGTTTTCAGTAACTGAAACTTGGGCACGGGGGCGTGTTGAGTGGACACGGCCCCGTGTTCAGCTTACTGTCTGACTTAAAACCGGATTTCCAGTACCAAAGATTGGGCACGGGGGCGTGTTCAGCGGGCACGCCCCGTGCTGAGTTCTGCAGAAGCTGAAAATCTAAGAAAAATCTAAAAAATAGAAAAATAAGAAAAACGATTAGGCCGTTGATTCCTAACTTTCTTAAAATCCTTGTGTCCCCAGCAACGGCGCCAAAAACTTGATGCGTGTGAAGTGTCGTATAGTTTTAATGTACATTTTAAGCCCTTTAACACTTTTTAGCCAAGTTTTAAATTCATAAAACACGATATTTACTAACACTAAACACACATATGGGCAAGTGCACCCATCGTGAGCGTAGTATAGTGTTGGTAAGATACCGAGGTCATCCAAGGACACAAGAGCTTTTAGTACCGGTTTATCCTTAACGTCTAATCAAATCAAAAGTTAGAAAAAGGTTTTTAAACTAGAAAAATAAAACTAACTAAAATGCTGAAAAATAAAAAAAAAATAAGAACAGATAGACAAGATGAATCACTTGGATCCGACTCATGTGTAGTGTAACCTTTGATTATTTCCGCACTTTTGCACTTTTTAAAAGATTATCTTAGTTATTGTAGTAGGCCCCTCTTTTGAATGTGACGTTACCCTCAACCCAGTAGTTTGAGTTTGCAAGGATACAATCCTAAAGGGTCGGATTATTGAAAGATAATTAATTAAGTTATTAATGCATAATGTGGTAGGCCCCTCTTTTGAAGGTGACGTTACCCTCGGCTAAGTAGTCTGAGTCAGCAGGGATACAGTCCTAAGTAGCCGGGTTAAAGTATTAATAGTAGTTTACATATGAGGGGATCAAAGGGTTTGGACCCCCGCCATCCAATACCGGTGGGTATTGAAGGAGGTCCTACTAAATTTGACCCAGGTCCTTGCAGGAACTATACACTGAACAAGGCAAGACTCTTACCAAACCGTTCCCTTAACCCCCGACCAGGTAGCCATCTGTTGGTGCATGCGTCTGTCGAATTCGTCTTATATCGAGTCTTGTAAGAAATAACTTATTCCCCATGAATTAGAAAGTGGCACTTTCAAAGGGAATTGACACTTTCAAAGGGAATAGGCATTTTCAAAGGGAATTAGATAGTGACAAGTTCAAAGGGAATTAGATTCCGTTTGAAGGGTGTCATGTCACTTTCAAACAAAATAGCTTCTCCTATATATACCTTTCATGTCTAGTTCATTTGTAACTTTCCGGTTTGTGCAACGAAGTGCTGCCGAAGTGTTATCAGGTTGTAAAACGTCATCAAATCAATCATACAACACTTTATAGTGTAAATCTTGCTGAATTAACCTCTACACGTTTGTTTCCGCCTTTCGTGTCGAGTTAAACTCTTCTGATCAACTCCTTCGGGTCTGAAAACGATCATACAAGTGGTATCAAAGCTCAGGAGGAAGAGTTCTTACCGTTTCATCTTGATTTCATCCAAAAATCTCACTTCTACTCATTTTTTCACGTTTTTTACTGAATTTTTCAAAATCGAACGGGTTTTTACGGTCCAAATCGGCTGATTTTTGGATATGTTGTGCGAAAACACCTGATCTATAACCCTACAAAGTTTCAGATCCTAATTCCAAGCCGTTTGGGAGAAATCTGATTTTTAGGGTCCGATATCGAGTGACATTAGGTTGATTCCGTTTGAAAATCATGGGTAATCCCGTTTGAATTCGGAATTCCGTTTGAAAAGGCTAAGTTATCTCGTTTGAAACAGTTATATTGTTTGAGGATTTCGTTTGAAGCTAGTTATCTCGTTTGAAGATCGTATTCCGTTTGAACATTCCGCGTGAAATTATTATTTCGTTTGAAACATCGTCATTTCGTTTGAAAAGTATGTCAACATGTTACAGTAATTCTCATGAACAACAGAGATTGTCGACACATGTTATATAAAAATCAGCGACCCAATTGATGAATTAAAGAATCAGTGAACTAATTCGAGTGGTCCAATAGGAATTGAGTAGTAATCACAATTGTCGGTCAATTTTAATTGAATATTAGATCAAAGTAAATCAGTACAACCCATTGTTTGTTTGTCGGTTTAGTGGATTTTGAGGGCCAATCAGAAGTAAATGGTCATTATTGTTTACACATGATGTCATCGGTTTAGTTTGACTAGTTCAAGTGTTTGTCAGCTCATATATTCGGTCCAATCAGCAGCTTGTGTGAATATATGATCTTATCGGCCCATGTGCATTTGGTTAAAAACAAGTCAGGGAAATTCATTGTTTGTTGTCGACTCAAGTGGGATTTTGGTCCAATGAAAACTGATTGATGATGATGTTGTCAGCCACTAAGTCTGATTGTCACGATTGTTGGTTGGTTTATCGACCCAATATAAAGAATGGATTGGTGATTCAATTTGTGTGATAAAGTAAAATAGTTTATCGGCCCAGTATTATCAATTTTGTCAGCCCAATTTGTTTGAATTGATATCAAAGTCCGATTGTTTGTCAAAAGTTCATCAATATTGGATTGCTTGTGAAAATTATAACCGGTTCATTCATTCAGTTTGCGGAAAACATTGAACGGATCCGCGAATCTTCGACACGAGTCCTAGATCGATTCAACCGTCACACACATTCACATATTCAGTTCGTTTAAATTGATCATTTGTTTTTGTGTTGTCAAGTGATACAGGTGTTTTACGAGGTGAACCAGTTTGTTTGAAAGCTTATTTGAGAAATTCTTCGATATTTGTTGGTGCACTTGTGTCTGTACTTTGTCTGTATTTCGTCATGATACAAAACGATGTCTTTAATGTAAGGTTGATGTAAGTTTGACCAAGTCAACCATCCTCCTGGTTTGACTTGACCAAACAGTAATCAAATGTTTGTAAGGTGTTTGGGTCGAAAGATGTGTGATCGAAGGATTGTTTATATCCTTCGATCATAATCTCGAAACATAAACCCTCGACAGATGGACCTCGAAGGATATCATCCTTCGAGGTGTATGCTGATCTTTCGATGTGTTTCTGGTCGACAGATGATCTTTCGATCAGTCTGTCTGATCTTTCGACCAGACCTGCTGTGTCGGGTATATATACCCATGTGTTGTGTTCAGTTCGAAAGTCGACACAAGAGAAACAGAGAGAGCATTCTGTTGAGAGCACACACACACTTTGAGAGTTTATAGAACATATCTGTAAACATTGAGCTTGTAACCGGACCTTTCATACGCATTAATACAAGTGGTGTTAATCGTTGAATGTTGTGTGTTGTGTTTGTGCTTGTTCTCGTATAAAGTCTCGGTTGTATGCTAGCTTGGATTCCGCACTCGCTAGTGTGTTTGATATAACAAGGAAAAGGTTTTAATCTCATCTTCGAGAGGGACCTACAAGAGGTAAAACATGAGTTAACCGACATCGGAAAATCATTTTTGTAAATACCTTTGTGTCTTTTAAATTTGTCATTGTTTGTTGATTTTAGGGGGAGTGAATCCAACTTTGAAAAATCCAAAAACATCGAAAAATTTCAAAAACACAAAAACAATATAAAAGCAAAAATGAGTTTCCTGGCGAGCAAAAGAGAAAATGATAGTACATCAGTGGTCTGCCTAAACCTCTTTAAACCTGAAATGAAAAACAATAAGCAGCTCTATATAAGATGTATCGGTAGGCTCACAATCATTTTAAAGTGTGCAGGGTGATATAAACTTAAATTGACTGAAGACTGGGTGGGAACCATTCATTGGCATATGGTCTTAGTACCGAAATTTCGTTTGAGAGATTGCCGAGGTTCTGAGATATTCGGTCTTTATGCTGCTTATCATCTGGGTATCATGGTTGTATCTTTTACCGAAAAAATAACGGGGACGCAAGTCTAGATCTTCCATGATACTATACATACGTGTACATACTGCATACAACCTCAATAAGTGATCAACAATCACATGTCCAAACAAATAAGTGATAATATATCACAAATTATTTCCGGGTGTCAAGTTCGTCTCTCTGCTGTACGAAAGTACTGACCTGTTCACGAACTTGCTCCTGTGCCCTCATGCATTCGAAAATCAAGTTCCTCATCAATAAGTGATTATATCACATAGGGCTTGTTTTCAATCAAAATAAGTGAGAATCTCACATCATATACGGTCAAACAGATGATAATCGGTATACTCACCGGTAAGATGAATCCTCGTGCATACCTTGATACGGGAATGTGTCGTGATGTGGATGAACACCGGTCGGTAAGTATAAATCATACCTAAACGTATCCCCTCGCCATGATTACAAATGATAAGTTGAGCTTATGTGGACAACAATACCGATAATTGTTATAGGATGCTTATCTTAATGTTATCTAATTGAACAACAAGAGCGTTTTGGCATGACCGTACACTGATATGATTCTCTTACCCTCGAAACTCGCAAAAAGAATGTCTGTAAATATTTATTTAATGTTTCCTGTTTATGCATCGTTGTAAATATCTATTTATTGCTTTCCGTCTTTACATTTGAAAAATGAAAATTTCAAAAAGATTTTAGGTGTGTTTTAATTTAAACTTTATAAAATCCAAAAAGATTTTTCTTCAAGTTTATTTTTTGATTGACTGATGTTGGAACTCGAGTCTATCCTACCCAAAATCCTGATCGTAAGCTGGAAAACAATTGCATCTTCATAAACAGTCGAAGTTAACGAGTTTTGAAAGTTAAAGGATTAAAATGAATATTTTTCTAAACTTTCAAACTACTGTCGGTTGGTGTTTGATTGAGATTTGATCTCATATGTGTCGTTAGTTTAAATGTTAACTATATTCCAAGCGGTTGTTCTCATTATGCGTTTAGCTTTCTTGCATGTGCAGATGCTAAAGGCGAGGAGAACATGCTCGATGAAAAGCTTTGGAATGAAGACACGAAGTGGAGGCACTCAAAGGATAAGATGATCGAGTTGCCGATGTCCCTTCATCAACACCACAAGGATCTGAAGAATTGACAAGTCAAAAGATTCACGAGCATGACTCAATGGAGAGTTCAATCTAAGGGGGAGTTTATTGACACACTACCTAACTTAAAAGGGGAGTTTGTTGATACACTTTCTGCTTTCAAGACGTGAAGACTTTGAAGATCCTCCGACATGAAAGACATAGAAGACGAACCTTCACGAGTAGCGTCCAAGGGGGAGTTTGTTGATGCACTTTGTGTGGACGCGACTCGGCTCGGTTCGACTCGGCCTTGAAGACACGAAGATCGAGACAAAGCTACAGCCAAGGGGGAGTTTGTTGGTGCACTTGTGTCTGTACTTTGTCTGTATTTCGTCATGATACAAAACGATGTCTTTAATGTAAGGTTGATGTAAGTTTGACCAAGTCAACCATCCTCCTGGTTTGACTTGACCAAACAGTAATCAAATGTTTGTAAGGTGTTTGGGTCGAAAGATGTGTGATCGAAGGATTGTTTATATCCTTCGATCATAATCTCGAAACATAAACCCTCGACAGATGGACCTCGAAGGATATCATCCTTCGAGGTGTATGCTGATCTTTCGATGTGTTTCTGGTCGACAGATGATCTTTCGATCAGTCTGTCTGATCTTTCGACCAGACCTGCTGTGTCGGGTATATATACCCATGTGTTGTGTTCAGTTCGAAAGTCGACACAAGAGAAACAGAGAGAGCATTCTGTTGAGAGCACACACACACTTTGAGAGTTTATAGAACATATCTGTAAACATTGAGCTTGTAACCGGACCTTTCATATGCATTAATACAAGTGGTGTTAATCGTTGAATGTTGTGTGTTGTGTTTGTGCTTGTTCTCGTATAAAGTCTCGGTTGCATGCTAGCTTGGATTCCGCACTCGCTAGTGTGTTTGATATAACAAGGAAAAGGTTTTAATCTCATCTTCGAGAGGGACCTACAGTATTGAATCATGAGTGAAGAGTTTTACAACGCATTTGCAACATCCCTGACTAGTCCAGCTGCGATTACTCAAAACATGAACATGGAAAATGAAACCTGAACCTTACAAAAACCCCCGAAGCTAATAAGCATAGAAGAGTATTATGGATGGAAAGACAGATTCGAAAACTGGGTTCAAGCTAACCATCTCAGATCTTAGGAGTGCATTTTGAAGAAATATGTATTACCACGTGCTGATCTGCAAGTTGAGAAAGCAATATCTGAGTTTACTGACCAAGAAAGAGATATGTACAGAGCTGAAAAGATGATGATTAGTCTACTTCAGCAAGCTATCAATGAAGACATCTTTGTGTTGCTTCAGCATGACAAAACTTCGAAATCAATTTAGGATGCTCTTCGAATCAAGTTTGAGGGTAGTGAGAACATGATTAAGAGTAAAAAGGCACTGCTTAAGAAAGAATTTGATCTATTCACGAGTTTGCCCGGGGAAGATACCAAGAAGTTAATTGAAAGATACTGCCACTTAGTGCGATCCATGTCGATGCTGAGTATAACAAAAGATCGTGAAGACTGGGTAGACAAGTTAGCTGACGCTTTACCACAAAAGGAATGGGGTACATACTTGATGATTTTGAAGAACACTGGGGTTTATGATGGGTTAACGATTTCTCAGTTTATCGAGAAGATTGAGGGTCAAGATTTGGAACAGCAGAAGATCGCGAGGATGAACAGTCCAAGTGATCAACAGGATGTAAAAATGTATTACAAAGGCAGTGTTCCAGAAGTTGAAAGAAGCCCGAAAATTCAAACTGCATTTAGTGCTGGAGATTCATCTGAAAAAATTGATCAAAGTTCTAAAAGTAGCAGTGGTTTCTCTTCATACCCGAGTGTCAATCCAAAAGATACTACATCAAGCTTTCATTCTCAAAGCACAAAGACTGGAAATGGTTATGTGATACAATGCAATATTGCTTAGAATCTTCCTGATGGTCAAAGTTTTTCAGAAGAGGTTGCTAAAGATCACATGGCGTTGCTTGGTTCCGTGTTACTATCTTATGAAGGTTTGGTTGCAGGGCGGATCGGGAATTCTATGCTCACGAAGGAGGATTATGATCAGATAGACGCCGAAGAAATGGAACTAATGGACATCAAATGGTGTCTAGCTAGTGTCCTTAGAAGAGCTGAAAAGTTCAAACTGATTACTGGAAGAAATGATTTTCTTGATGCACATGTTTCTACTTTAGGTTTTGATAAATCTAAAGTTACTTGTTTTCGATGCAGGGAGAAAGGTCATTTCAAGAGAGAATGCAAGAATAGGGGGCAAGTGAAGCTAAGAATCCTTTCGGAAAAGATGACTATTACCAGAAAGCCATATATCAACAAGTTGGTCAACAACAACAGCAAGAACCACAAGTGGCTCATGGTAGAAAAGTGATTGAGGATTCAAAAAGAGCATGTTTAGTGAATCAAGAGAATTTCAACTGGGAAAAATACATATCATCCGAAAGCAAAGCATGTCTAATTAATCAAGATGATGAAAGATTACCTGAAGGTTTTAGCTGGGATATGTTTGCGGATGAGAATGGGAATTTCAAAGCTTTCATTGCCAAGATTGTGAAAGAACCAGACATGTTCACCGAGTGGATGAAATCCATTGGTGTTAGTGTGAAGAATGAAGATGAAAAATCTGTTTCATCAGAAGAAAGCTCACAGAGTTCAGATGAAAGTTTACAAAGTGATGAAAGTTCAGAAAGACAAATTGTTTTTGATCAAACACCATCTGATTCTGGTTCTTCGGATGATAATTCTGACAAATCAGTAGAGTTTGATCAATCACCAACTGATAATAGTAGTGATGATGAAGAAGAAAAACATATTAATATTGCAAAATCTCATATATCTCCTGAAAGTTTTCATTTTTATTTTGCAGATCGCTTGGAGAAACTGAAAGAGAGACAAGCAGCAAAACATCTAAAGCAAATGAAGACTGATGAGGTTGTTGAAACAGAAAAGGTAACTGAAGCAGAAAAAGTGGTTGAGGTGGTGAAAACAATTGAAGTAGAAAAGATTGTGGAAATTATCAAGCCTTGCTCAAAGTGTTTGGAACCATGCAAGGAATGTGCAGCAAAAGAAGAGAAGCTAGCTGAGTTTGAGAAGATGAAAGAACAATTTTTGTTTAATCTCAACTACGTGAAGGAATCTTACGATGTATTGAACAGAACAGTAACTGGTCTTCAAAAGACAAATTCTGAAAGAGAATATGCATTGACCATGATGAATTCTGTGATGATGACAAATCAGAAAGCGATAAATCACTACATCAAAGAATGTGCCAAGCTGCAACGGGAGTTGGAAAATGAAAAGATTGAAAATGAAAGAATCAGACGATTATTACAGAGTTATTCTAGTTCTGATTATCTTATTGATCGAATTTATCCAACTGTTGCAGGTTTTGAAGCCTTTAAAGATGATGAGAAGCCTAAGAAGAAGGATACTGGTAAGAAACCGAGTGTTAGCTATAACAAGTGTCCGCCTCCGATCTGGGAAGGTTATTCTCCCATAAAACCAAATGAGGAGCAAGTTCAAAAGGCAGTCAATATAAAACTAAAGTCTGATATAACCGATGAATTACCAGAAACATTGACGTGGTTTTTACATCGTCTGACACTGATCATGAGTCCGAGTTAATAAAAAAGGTGGTTGATCAGGTGTTGGATACAGATGAGGAGTCTGAGTCAAAGTCTGGGTCTGGAGGTTCAAGTTCGTCGGTCAACAGTCCAAAGTCGTCGGTTAAAAGGGCTTACAGTAAAGAGTTTTTGTTATCAAAATCTAATTTGAATGATGAAACAAGTAGCATACACTTTAAATGATTCTGACAAATTATATTCTGACAAAGAGTTTCCAATAAGAAGTGTTAGATTTGAAATGATCAAAAAGGTTTTCAAAATGACAGAAATTAAAATTTCTGAAATAAAAGATTTAAATCTTACTGGAAAATCTAAAAAATACACTTCAAGAGTACAACAACGATTAAATAAGAAAAAGGGTTACAATTTTGGTTCTGGTTTTCAAAAGAAACCAAACAATAATGGTAGCTACAAAAAGAAAGGATTAGGTTTTATTCCACCAGAAAATTATAAAAATGAGAAAAATTCTAAAACAAAAACAGAATTTGTTTCAGGAGGAAGTGCAGAAGAAGAACAGAAGAAACCTTTCTGGAAACAATCAAACCAGGAGTTTCTTGCTGAGAAGAAAAGGAATGGAACTGGAGTGTTTCATCCAAAAGAGACTCGAACTTGTTTCAAATGCAATGAAGCTGGTCACATTGCATGGAACTGTCCGAAAAATGCTAAGACTAAACAGGGAGTTTTTGAAAAACTGAAAGAAATAGTTGTTGATGTTGAACCACCAACCGAAAAATTCAAAATATTTGAAAATTCAACTTATGAGGTTGGTGAATGTTCTAAAAAGAATTTTTACAAAAAGAAAGCAAAAGATAACCAAATGTGGGTTGTTAAGAAGGGTGATGTAAAAGTCGGCGATGAATCTGGTTCCACAAAGCCAGAAGAGCCAAAAGATGAGGTAAAAGAGGTAAATTCTGTATCTTCAGTGAATGATGATGAATTTCCATCACTGAAGTTTGAGAAGATTAAACAGAAAGTTGGTAAGATTGAGATCTCGGATCAATTTTACTCCGAGAAGAATGAGTTTGATGTCGAGAAAGTTTTCAATGGAAATGTTAAGAAATTTTTTGGGAAAATGCTTGATGGGAGAGTAAAAGGGGTTAAAGATTTTTACGCAACAAAGAAAGCAACTTTTAACCTAACTGAACAAGAGCTAAAAACACCCAAGGTTGGTCAGACTTGGGTGGAAATTCTTTTCCCTTGAACATCTGACATGCCGGAGATCCCAAGTTTGTAATTGTGGATCAGGAATCGGCATCTTTCTTGATAATTGATTTTATGAATGAATCTTATAATGATTGAATTTTTACAGGTTAAGTGTGACATGCCGGAGCTCCCAGGTTGTTAAGCGTGGAGCAAGAATCGGCATCATTCTTGAAAAGGTTTGATTGGTAAATTCGCAGGTGGTATATTTGATTTGTTATATTTTTACAAGTGATGTGGTTGAAAATTGAACCTGCTAGTGGTTGTTGAAAAGGTTTTCACTAACAAGTGGTAAATCAGGGACATTAAGTTGTATCTGATTTCCTACAAATGATTGAAGAACAATGTGATGAACCAAACCCTTAATCTTACAAGTGGTAAAAACAGCAAAATTTATTTTCCGGAAAAATCATTTTGGTTAAAACAAACTTAAGTGTTTTGAAATCATAATGAGAAAATAGTTTTGTGTAAGGGGGAGTTCAGATTGTTTATGCCTAGTGGATGGCGATTTGAAGCGATTTGATATCGGTTGTCATTTTTTTAAGAAAACAAACTGTACAGGTAGAGTATCAAAATTTGTTTTCAAATTTCCTTAAATGTGTTTGCATTTTAGGGGGAGTAAAAATTTCAGAAAATCCAAAAACATTTGAAAATTTGAAAAAGACAAAAACATGATAAAATAAAAAATGAGTTTTTGTGTCAAAGAAGGGGAAATGATAGTACATCAGTAGACAGTTACAGTATGCTAAAGAATTGTATTGTTTAAATAGCGTTAAACGGTCTCACTGATGATATGCCGATAGGTTTTTACACATTTAGTAAGCTTTTTCGGGATATAAATTTAAATTCAAACTTACTTATTTCGTGGGGAACACTACTTGGATATATAGGTAACCCTTGAAATCTCGTTTGAAAGGTCCCTCTTTCTGAGATACTAGGTCTTTATGCTCAGTGATATCTGGGGTATTATCCCGGGACTTCTGATTTTGCGGAAGCAATGGCCTAGTCCCCGGAGAATACTTTCTGCTTGCTTGAAAAATAGCGCCGCCCTCAGCATAAATGATAAGACAATAAAATTGCTAATCAATGTTGTTGTAACAAAAGATCCTCTAAAGGGGACCCACCAAAAGTCAAGCCGTCATCTCTCTGCTGAACGGAAGTTCTGACGTGAGCTCTCACGGTTTCGCATCTAACCCCTTACAGATATCATCTGTGGTATACT
This sequence comes from Helianthus tuberosus, assembly GCA_030545235.1. Taxonomy (NCBI): domain Eukaryota; kingdom Viridiplantae; phylum Streptophyta; class Magnoliopsida; order Asterales; family Asteraceae; genus Helianthus; species Helianthus tuberosus. Next base: position 3,244,894 of record CM060399.1, read on the forward strand.
CACCTGTAAGACTGAATATTGGGATCTGGATACGAGAGTATATTCAAGAGGTGGGACACATGAATGAGTTTAAGTTCTTAATACACCAAACTCATATCCTGAATCAGTTGAAATTTGTGTGAGAATTTAAGTGGATCAGTATATCGACAATCTAAGTGAATTGTTTAATTCTTAATGTGTAACTAAGCTCAACGGTACTTGTGACTTGTCAAAAACTGATATGATTCTCTTGCACAAACTCACAAAAAATAATGTCTGTAATTATTTCTTTGTTGCATTTCATTTCATTCAAAAATCCAAAAAGATTTTAGTGTGTTCTAGCATAATTTTTGAAAAATCCAAAAAGATTTTCGACAACTGATGTTGGAGAGCTGATTTTCAAAATTCCAAGTGCTAGACATGATGAACAAATGGTTTGGGAGAATGTGTTTTGAAAAGAAAAATGATTAATTTTTGCAAATGGTTCATCAGAATTTATCATTGATAAATCATTCTGGTTTAATTTTAGAGAGAATCTGGATTGATAAATTTGTCAAATGTTAAATTTGTGAAATTTACTTCTGGGTTAAGAATGTGCAGGTGTAGCCAGGTTTAGATCCTGAACCTGAAGAAAGAGTACAAAGCCAGGTTCCGATACCTGAGGACTATGTGATTTCAACAAGCCAGACTGCGATCCCAGCATAATGAAAGGGGGAGTCTGAAGACATCTGTGGAAAGAGCTAAGAGCTAGTTTGCGATTTTGGAATAAAGAGAAGAAAGAGATAAAGTTTGAGGATGCTTACACGTTCAGACTGATAAAGACTAACGACGTTGAAGACTCGACACTGAAGACTCATCAACATTCGAGGGGGAGTATGTTGGTGCATGCGTCTGTCGACTTCGTCATATATCGAGTCTTGTAAGAAATGACTTATTCCCCATGAATTAGAATGTGGCACTTTCAAAGGGAATTGACACTTTCAAAGGGAATAGGGATTTTCAAAGGGAATTAGATAGTGACAAGTTCAAAGGGAATTAGATTCCGTTTGAAGGGTGTCATGTCACTTTCAAACGGAATAGCTTCTCCTATATATACCTTTCATGTCTAGTTCATTTGTAACTTTCCGGTTTGTGCAATGAAGTGCTGCCGAAGTGTTGTCAGGTTGTAAAATGTCATCAAATCAATCATACAACAGTTTATAGTGTAAATCTTGCTGAATTGACCTCTACACGTTTGTTTCCGCCTTTCGTGTCGAGTTAAACTCTTCTGATCGACTCGTTCGGGTCTGAAAACGATCCTACACCAACATATCTCCATATAGACCGTGGAGATATGAATGGTGAAAATCTTTTATTTTATATAGACAGTAAAATAATGCCAAGACACCACGGACAAACGATAAGTAAGAATCACCTTCAACATAGAAACTAGTTATTAAAGTCATTAATACATAACCAAATAAAAAGTGCGAAAAGATTAAAAATAAAAAGTATTACACTAGACACTTGTCTTCACCAAGTGATGTAAGAGACTTAGGCAAACATGGCCTTTGATTGTCAAGAACTCTTACGATCAATCTTGGATCCCGAGACTACTACACACACTCTATGATGGATGATGGATGATGGTGGTGGAGGTGGGTTGTGATGGTGGTTGTAACACCCCGTGTTTTCACGAGTGAAAGTCAAAGTCAAGGTCAAAGTTAACGACCGATTTCGCGCGACATGACTCGTAGAATTGTTGGTACGATATTTAGATTATGTGGAGTAAATGTCGTACATTGCAATAATCGAATCATGCTAACCGTATCTCAATCGACCTACGACCGTGAAGGATAGGAAGTAACAATGCGATAAAGTTAATCAAGCTATGCTAATCAAATCGACATCAAATCGTAACTCGAGCTATGTATTTTACTTGTCAGTTATACGTGTGTGTGTGCCTTACGTGTTACCTGTGCATGTTTATTTCATGTTATTTTATATTGTGATAATCAAGCGAACTCAATCGAACTCGAAGTCTAACTCAAATACAAACGAACCCGAACCCGCCGAACCCCGAGTCGGACCATATAAGAAGTAGTTGGGACTGAAAGTAATTTGATTAGGAAACCCTATCGAATCACTCGCAAATCGAAACCGAATCAGCATCGCACCGAACTCACCAAAGGAGGTGGCATCCGCACGGATGGCCAATCCTCACGGATTGCCAATCCGCACGGATGACCAGTCCGCGCGGATAGCCTACCCGGGTGCGTGCCATGCGCACGACTCACCCTTTCCCTTTTTGGCATCCTATAAATACACGGGTCACTCTCCACTTTTTCCACTTTTGGCAAGTGACGTCCGAACCACACGCATTCTTCACCTTTTTCTCAGATTTCTCTCAGTCCAGGTAAGATCTTGCACTAATTCTTGTACATCTTTGATCACTACACAATTATACACATTTCTATCTTTCGAAACTTCGATTTTAACCATGAAATCATCCGGATTTGAGGTATTCTCGGGTGACGTCATCTTGAAGTTCATAAGAACTTCAAGCTTGGCTTCATTCCACCAAGAATATCTCAGATCTAAACGATTTCTACAAAAACTTCACCTAGTTCTAAACTTTTTTAAGGATAAAAGAGTTGAAAGAAATAAACCTAAGTTCTCTCTTTCTTTTACCCTTAAGACCGGTACGGATCCGATCAGTTCCAGTGTTCTACTCGTCAATAGTGATGCACTAGTTCTAGATCTGGAATCCTACCCATAGACAACTGATTTCGGGGTTAACCGGGATGACCGTTCTGAGTCGCCGACAGGTCGAGTTAGGGTGGTTCCTGACCGGTCTAGCCACGCGGGTGAGAACACAACTCCAAGTGGTTGCCACGTAGTCAGAATGTCTCGATAAACGACAACAGAAACCAAGTGTAGACGGACGGAACAACCAGAGGCTGACCGCACGGACCAGTTGTCCGCACGCACCGACTGCCCGCACAGACAAGCTGTGCGCACGGACTAGCTGTCCGCACGTACAAGTCATACGCACGGGTTGTCACCCGCACGGACTACCCTTGGGACCCACTTTCCAAACAAGGTTTGAATATCGACGAATGAGCGATCCGGACGGACGACCTCTGAATGGATCACTCTTCGGATCATGAGATACTAAGGCCTTAAAATGAAAATCAAACAATCTTCATCCGCACGGCCAAGCCGTACGCACGGACAGGCTATCCGAACGGATTGTCTTTGCCCGCGCGCACAGGCTGCCCGCACGGACTACCATACGCACGGACCGCCGTCCGCGCGACCGGCTTGAAAGATAGAAACACTTTGGTGTTTTCTAAATGCTACAACGAAAACTTCAAAGCACAAGCCATCATACACAAACACATCTTAGGAAGAAACAATCCACTTTAACATTTATCCACACAAGCAATCTAACCGTACGGATAAGTCGTCCGCACGTACAACTAGTCCGCACGGATTACCACCCGCACGAACAGTCGTACGCACGGAAAACCTATCCGGATGGAACACCATCCGCACTCATCCCCATCCGCACACATCACCATCCGCACGGATAGGTCATGCGCACGGATGCCTTCTACTCACGGATAACTGATCCGCACGATCAGTCATCCTAACCACTCTCACTTGTACTGTTTTACGCGTCACTTATCGTTACGTTATCAAATCTATTCAGGCTAATCGTACTCGCTGTAAAGCGCTCCCTTCAATCCATATCGTTGTGAGTATACTCGAACCCTTTTTGCTTTTAGCACTTTTGGGTGTTACATACGTTACAACTATTCAAACTACAACTATCACACTACTCAACCTATTTTAACGCTTAACCATTAATGCATGTTATACGTGGCTTATGAATGCTTGTTTGTTATGTTTACACATGGAATGTTGTCTACCTGCCTTAGCAACGATAGTACTATAGTTTGGACTCAGCACCCGTTCACACGGGGGTTGTTAAGGATCTTTTACTTGCATGGATTACAGTGGTAACCGTGTATTGCGAACTGCCTCGGGCAGTCAACCCGCAGTCATTGGTATCGATGGATCTATGTCAATAACTAACGTGCTTCATTTCACTATGTGTACGTGCTGGTTATGCGTAAACGAATTCGAACTCTATATGCTATTATCAAACTTGTATGCTCACCTTTACATTTTATGTATTGACATTATTTTAACGTATGTGACAGGTGCTTAGGACGCATATGTGGTAGGAATTGGAAGCTAGAATAAAGCTTTAGAGCCCAACAAATAGTTGTCTGTAGATAACTTACTAGGGGTCTCTAGAAGCAGATAAACAATTGCTACTTATTTAAATCTGAGTTGTCGGAACAGAGTATTTGTTTTGATGTTGCCTGTAATAACTTGTTGACTATTTATGTTACGGTATGGGACGTAATGTTTACTTAAATGGTGATGATAGTTGTTATGGAAACTTCTGGACAATCTGTTTCGCTCAGTGCCGCGCCCCGATGATTCCGCCATCGGTTGGGGTGTGACAGATTGGTATCAGAGACATAACTATAGGGAATTAGGCAAGACTCGACCTAGTCCGGGTCGAAGTCTTAGAGACCTAGACTATAGTTAAGAACCGACAGACCAACTCACGCGTATGCGTAAATTCGCCACTATCACTCACTCTTTTCTATCATTACACTCAAATTTTCAAGTTGTGAACAGGTAATGAGGCCGAGAATAGGTGTGAAAACCGCAAACTCTCGACTAAAATTGCCTAATCATCTTGCGTTTTAGCTACAAACGAGGAGAATCATACCAAATCAGGAGTGAAATCCATATTTTGATGAATAATCTCCTCGAAATTTTTAACAAAAAAGAGGACGGAAGTTGCAAGATAGGGGTGAAACCCTAACCTTGACGACTCGTCCCGCTTTTATACAAAACTCCACCAAAGTTCGATGGACTCCAACGGTCTAAAGACACAACCTAACCAAAGGGAATTGCGCCAACGCCCGAGAATCGAGGCAAAGGCATAGTCCTGGAGGTCGTTGTGCAGGATCCTTGCGAATAGTCGAGCTACTTTGGTTAGTCGAAGTCTATTAGCCGCAGACAATCTACCTTCGATTTATCGATCTTTATGAAAATTTTAATGTATTTTCTGTTATTTGTTAACGTTTTGAGTTACCATTGGTTTCGACCCAACACTATTGCTTCTGCTAAAACACAAAACCCACACAACTCATCGCTAGCGAATCAACAATAGGAGCAGTTAGAATACTTCATACGCTCGTAGGTGCTTTTAGTGACTAAGTATATGTGTTTCTTGCCGTTGTGCTTATGTGATTAGGAATACTGTGATTATGTGTTCTATATGTCTATGTGATTTTGTGCAAATCTGTGATCTTGTGACTATGTGCGTTTAAATGGTACGTCTTACTGAGCTTTAGTAGCGCTAGACGTGTGAGGTGAGATTCGAATGCATGTGTTGAGTTCCATGGCGATGTCTATTGCAGACAATGTCGTCTGGATCACGTCATCAACTCTCTCGTCAGGAAAAGAGGGACAGACGCCTTGCTTCCATCGTCGCGAAAGCTGTAGCAAAGGCTGTGAGCGATGTCTATTGCTTCCATCCGAGGAATCGAGGACTGAGGGTCCTAGAGCTGCCGCGAGACCTTTCAGTTTCAAACAATTCAAGTCATGTGGGCCGAAAGAATTCACAGGCGAAGGAGGTCCTACTGCTCTATTCCACTGGTTTGACTCTATCGAGGTTACTCTGCGACAAAGTGGTTGCCCTGATGACCTTCGAACTCTGAACGCTACCGGCGTCTTTCAGTCACGTGCTTTGGACTGGTGGACGGCCGAGAGGAACAAGAGAGGGAATGATGCAGCTTACGGTTTGTCGTGGGATGAGCTCAAGGAAGTCATGCTGGAGGAATTTTGCCCTCCTCACGAGCGACAAAAGCTCGAAGATGAATTCTGGCACATACATCAGAAGGATGGAGACAATGCCGGTCTCACTGCTCGCTTCAAACAGCTCAGCATTATCTGTCCCGACCAGGTCAAGACTCCTGATATGACCATCAAGAAGTACATCCGAGCTTTGTCCGACTGCGTTGCTGATTTCATGCAAGCGGCTAAGACTACCACGATCGAAGAAACCTATCTGCTGGCCGCTGAGATCAATGAAAAAAGGGTCAAGGCCGGGGTGTGGGATAAGACCTCCAAGCATCTACATCAAGCCACTGCTACTGCACCAACTGCTGAACCCACGTCGTCAAGCAACAAGAGAAAGAACAAGAGAAAGAACAGCTCCACCAACAAGAACTGTGCGATTTCTACTGCACCGATCCAAGCTGTACCTGCCCAACAGCGTCAAGTAGTGGCGCCTGTGGCCAATGCACCGCCTGCAAAGCGTGCATATACTGGACCACACCCACTCTGCCCTACTTGCACCTATCATCACCCGACTACTATTCAATGTCGCTTCTGTGCTCATTGCAACGTCTACGGCCACTTTACTGCCAACTGCCGTATTCGTCAAGCTCCTGCCAATCAAGCTCTACTCGCTGCCCCACAGGGTCAACAAGCTCCTCCGGCACCCGCAGTCAAAGCCAGAGCATGCTTCACGTGTGGCGACCTTAACCATTTCGCCAACGTGTGCCCGAACAGGGTGGTGAAACAAGAACCCCAGCAGCAACAGCAGCAACCACAGCAACAACAACAGCAGCAGCAACAGGCCGCACGAGCCAGAACTTTCAATCTCAACGTGCGTCAAGCCCAGGCCGACAACAACGTGGTGAATGGTACGTTCCTTGTGAATGGTATTTATGCTTCATGTTTGTTTGATACTAGAGCCGATAATTGCTTTGTGTCACTCGAATTTGAGAAACTCCTTAGTCGTAAACGTTCTCGACTCTCCTCTGCTTTCGATATTGAAGTCGCTACCAGAAGAACCGTCGCTGTAAACTCTGTTATTCGTGATTGCACTCTCGAGCTCAACAATCACAACTTCTCAATCGATCTTATTCCAATGCAACTAGGAAGCTTTGATGTCATAGTAGGCATGGACTTTCTTCGCGAAAACCATGCCGAAGTTGTGTGCTTTGATAAAATGATTCGTTTTTCGCTCGCAAACGGTGATTCTTTGTGCGTTTATGGTGATACTACTTCGAAGGGTCTCAAGCTTATTTTGTGCCTACAAGCTAGCAAGTATCTCCGTAAGGAATACAGGGCTTTCCTGGCTCATGTCGTAGCAGCGGAGAAGGAAAAGAAAGAGAAAAAGAAAGTAAAAGACGTCCCAGTGGTTCGAGAATTTCCTCAAGTTTTTCCAGAGGATCTTCCCGGACTACCTCCGAAGCGTGATATCGATTTCCGCTTTGATCTTATTCCTGGAGCTAATCCTATCGCCAGAGCTCCTTATCGACTCGCGCCGTCCGAAATGCGCGAACTCTCAACCCAACTCCAGGAATTACTTGAAAAAGGCTTTATTCGCCCGAGCACCTCTCCTTGGGGCGCACCAGTCCTTTTCGTTAAAAAGAAGGACGGGTCGTTCCGGATGTGTATCGACTACCGGGAATTGAATAAGTTGACTATCAAGAACCGCTATCCTCTGCCACGAATCGACGATTTGTTTGATCAGCTACAAGGCGCTACGTGTTTCTCGAAGATCGATCTACGCTCAGGATATCATCAGCTGCGAATACAAGAGGAAGATATACCCAAAACCGCCTTTCGCACTCGTTACGGCCATTACGAATTCGTTGTCATGCCTTTTGGCCTAACCAATGCACCAGCAGTTTTCATGGATCTGATGAATCGAGTGTGTAAACCGTATCTTGACCGTTTCGTCATCGTGTTCATCGACGATGTCTTGATCTATTCCAAAACGAGGGCCGAACACGCGCAACATCTACGTTTGGTTCTCGAGTTACTCCAGGGGAACCAACTCTACGCCAAATTCTCCAAGTGCGAGTTCTGGTTGGGGAGGTTCAGTTTCTGGGTCACATCGTAAATAGTCAGGGTATTCACGTCGATCCTGCGAAGATCGAAGCTGTTAAGAGCTGGGTTACGCCTAAGAACCCGACTGAAGTCCGTTCCTTTCTCGGGCTAGCGGGTTATTATCGACGATTCATCGAAGGATTCTCGAAGATTGCTGTACCACTCACTTCTCTCACTCATAAGGATCAGCCTTTTGTCTGGGGAACCAAACAAGAGTCTGCCTTTCGAACCCTCAAGTACATGCTTTGCAATGCTCCTGTTCTCACACTACCCGACGGAAACGATAATTTCATTGTCTACTGTGATGCTTCTAACCTTGGTCTCGGTTGTATCTTAATGCAACGAGACAAGGTTATAGCTTACGCATCTCGTCAGCTCAAAATCCACGAGAAGAACTATACAACCCACGATCTCGAGCTAGGCGCAGTTGTTTTTGCATTAAAGATTTGGCGACACTACCTGTACGGTACCAAGTGTACGATCTTCACCGATCATAAGAGCCTACAGCACATCTTTAATCAGAAGGAACTGAACATGCGTCAACGCCGATGGGTAGAACTTCTCAACGACTACGACTGTGAGATTCGTTATCACCCAGGCAAAGCAAATGTTGTTGCCGACGCACTTAGCAGACGGAGCTATCTGCTTAGCACTCGAAATGTTCAAGCCCAGCACAATCTCGAAGCTCTTATTCGCGACGCCCAGCATGCATGTTTCAACGAACGCACATTGAAGAAAGAAAGAATCTACCATGATGGGGCCCAACTTGTGAGCAAATCAAACGGGATATTCCACTTCCTAGACAAGATTTGGATTCCCAAGCGAACCAACCTGCGACAGATTATCATGGATGAAGCCCACAAATCACGATACTCTATTCATCCTGGTGCCGACAAAATGTACCACGACCTTCGATATAGGTACTCGTGGCCGGGAATGAAACGGGATATCGCTCTCTACGTCGGAAGATGCCTAACCTGTGCTAGAATCAAAGCTGAACATCAAAGACCCTCTGGCTTGCTTGAACAACCTCCAATCCCCATGTGGAAGTGGGAGAACATAGCCATGGATTTCGTAACCAAGCTTCCAACCACGTCATCAGGTCACGACAGCATTTGGGTTGTTATTGACCGATTGACTAAATCAGCTCACTTTCTGCCGATACGAGAAGACTACAAGGTAGAACGATTAGCCCGAATCTACACCGACGAGATCATTTGTCGACATGGGACGCCTCGTGACGTCATCTCTGATCGTGATGCTCGGTTCACTTCACGATTGTGGGAAACGTTTCAAATGGCACTCGGTACAACGCTTAATCTAAGTACTGCGTTCCACCCACAAACCGACGGTCAGACTGAAAGAACGATTCGTACGCTTGAAGACATGCTCCGTTCGTGTGTTCTAGACTTCGGTGGTAATTGGGATAGACACCTTCCGTTAGTCGAATTCTCGTACAACAAAAGCTATCAGGCTAGCATCCAGATGGCACCTTTCGAGGCCTTATACGGAAGAAGATGTCGATCGCCTATTGTGTGGCACGAGATCGGTCACTCGCAACTAACCGGTCCGGAGCTACTACAAGAAACGACAGACAAAATTCTCCAAATCCGAGACAATCTAGCGAAAGCTCGGGATAGACAGAAGCTTCTCGCCGATAAAAAGCGTAAGCACCGTGAGTATGGCGTTGGTGACTACGTACTCCTAAAGGTATCACCTTGGAAGGGTGTAGTCCGATTCGGCAAAAAGGGGAAACTCGCGCCTCGATATGTGGGACCTTTTAAGATTCTGGAAAGGATCGGAAAAGTCGCCTACAGACTCGAATTACCGGAGGAACTTAGCAATGTCCATCCGACTTTCCACGTGTCGAACCTCCGAAAGTGCATCTACGACCCCGACTTACATGTTCCTTTAGATGATCTACAAGTGAACGAAACATTACACTTCGTGGAAAAGCCTGTCGAAATCATGGATCGCAAAACCAAAGAACTCAGGCGCTCACGCATTCCTATTGTGAAAGTCCGGTGGGAAGGCAAACGAGGCGCGGAGTTCACGTGGGAACTCGAAAGCGACATGAAGGCCAAGTACCCGCAGTTGTTTAATTAGAGAGATGATAGTAGAGAGAGAAAGTCTAGATAGAGAAAGTCTCTCACGTGATTTTCGGAGCTTGTAATCATCAGATCATCAAATGAATCACAATAAAATTGTACGTTTTTGTCTGTTCGATCTCACTCGTGCACGGATTCCGCACGTCGTACGAGTCGGATCGCAATCGAAACGAATTCAAACCGTAACTTACAATAATCAGGGTTTTGAAGACGAAAAATTAAAGATTGAAAAAGATTTCTCTCAAACGACTTCGAATTGAAATCTAAAACTTTATAGGCTTTTAAATCAGGTACTTTCGCTTATCATATCCAAAAATCAGCCGATTTTAACCATAAAATCCTGGTTAATTTGACGATTTTCAATGATCCAAACAAAGGACTCTCACACGTGATTCACGAACTAGTCACAGCTTTCAGTTTAATTTAGGGATGAAATTTCTTAAACAAGGGGAGGCTGTAACACCCCGTGTTTTCACGAGTGAAAGTCAAAGTCAAGGTCAAAGTCAACGACCGATTTCGCGCGACATGACTCGTAGAATTGTTGGTATGATATTTAGATTATGTGGAGTAAATGTCGTACATTGCAATAATCGAATCATGCTAACCGTAACTCAATCGACCTACGACCGTGAAGGATAGGAAGTAACAATGCGATAAAGTTAATCAAGCTATGCTAATCAAATCGACATCAAATCGTAACTCGAGCTATGTATTTTACTTGTCAGTTATACGTGTGTGTGTGCCTTACGTGTTACCTGTGCATGTTTATTTCATGTTATTTTATATTGTGATAATCAAGCGAACTCAATCGAACTCGAAGTCTAACTCGAATACAAACGAACCCGAACCCGAACCCCGAGTCGGACCATATAAGAAGTAGTTGGGACTGAAAGTAATTTGATTAGGAAACCCTATCGAATCGCTCGCAAATCGAAACCGAATCAACATCGCACCGAACTCACCAAAGGAGGTGGCATCCGCACGGATGGCCAATCCGCACGGATTGCCAATCCGCACGGATTGCCAATCCGCACGGATGACCAGTCCACGCGGATAGCCTACCCGGGTGCGTGCCATGCGCACGGCTCACCCTTTCCCTTTTTGGCATCCTATAAATACACGGGTCACTCTCCACTTTTTCCACTTTTGGCAAGTGATGTCCGAACCACACGCATTCTTCACCTTTTTCTCAGATTTCTCTCAGTCCAGGTAAGATCTTGCACTAATTCTTATACATCTTTGATCACTACACAATTCTACACATTTCTATCTTTCGAAACTTCGATTTAACCCATGAAATCATCCGGATTTGAGGTATTCTCGGGTGACGTTATCTTGAAGTTCATAAGAACTTCAAGCTTGGCTTCATTCCACCAAGAATATCTCAGATCTAAACGATTTCTACAAAAACTTCACCTAGATCTAAACTTTTTTAAGGATAAAAGAGTTGAAAGAAATAAACCTAAGTTCTCTCTTTCTTTTACCCTTAAGACCGGTACGGATTCGATCAGTTCCAGTGTTCTACTCGTCAATAGTGATGCACTAGTTCTAGATCTGGAATCCTACCCATAGACAACTGATTTCGGGGTTAACCGGGATGACCGTTCTGAGTCGCCGACAGGTCGAGTTAGGGTGGTTCCTGACCGGTCTAGCCACGCGGGTGAGAACACAACTCCAAGTGGTTGCCACGTAGTCAGAACGTCTCGATAAAGGACAACAGAAACCAAGTGTAGACGGACGGAACAACCAGAGGCTGTCCGCACGGACCAGTTGTCCGCACGCACCGACTTTCCGCACGGACAAGTTGTGCGCACGGACTAGCTGTCCGCACGTACAAGTCATACGCACGGGTTGTCACCTGCACGGACTACCCTTGGGACCCACTTTCCAAACAAGGTTTGAATATCGACGAATGAGCGATCCAGACGGACGACCTCTGAATGGATCGCTCTTCGGATCATGAGATACTAAGGCCTTAAAATGAAAATCAAACAATCTTCATCCGCACGGCCAAGCCGTACGCACGGACAGGCTATCCGAACGGATTGTCTCTGCCCGCGCGCACAGGCTGCCCGCACGGACTACCATACGCACGGACCGCCGTCCGCGCGACCGGCTTGAAAGATAGAAACACTTTGGTGTTTTCTAAATGCTACAACGAAAACTTCAAAGCACAAGCCATCATACACAAACACATCTTAGGAAGAAACAATCCACTTGAACATTTATCCACACAAGCAATCTAACCGTACGGATAAGTCGTCCGCACGTACAACTAGTCCGCACGGATAACCACCCGCATGAACAGTCGTACGCACGAACAACCTATCCAGATGGAACACCATCCGCACGCATCCCCATCCGCACACATCACCATCCGCACGGATAGGCCATGCGCACGGATGCCTTCTACTCACGGATAACTGATCCGCACGATCAGTCATCCTAACCACTCTCACTTGTACTGTTTTACGCGTCACTTATCGTTACGTTATCAAATCTATTCAGGCTAATCGTACTCGCTGTAAAGCGCTCCCTTCAATCCATATCGCTGTGAGTATACTCGAACCCTTTTTGCTTTTAGCACTTTTGGGTGTTACATACGTTACAACTATTCAAGCTACAACTATCACACAACTCAACCTATTTTAACGCTTAACCATTAATGCATGTTATACGTGGCTTATGAATGCTTGTTTGTTATGTTTACACATGGAATGTTGTCTACCTGCCTTAGCAACGATAGTACTATAGTTTGGACTCAGCACCCGTTCACACGGGGGTTGTTAAGGATCTTTTACTTGCATGGATTACAGTGGTAACCGTGTATTGCGAACTGCCTCGGGCAGTCAACCCGCAGTCATTGGTATCGATGGATCTATGTCAATAACTAACGTGCTTCATTTCACTATGTGTACGTGCTGGTTATGCGTAAACGAATTCGAACTCTATATGCTATTATCAAACTTGTATGCTCACCTTTACATTTTATGTATTGACATTATTTTAACGTATGTGACAGGTGCTTAGGACGCATATGTGGTAGGAATTGGAAGCTAGAATAAAGCTTTAGAGCCCAACAAATAGTTGTCTGTAGATAACTTACTAGGGGTCTCTAGAAGCAGATAAACAATTGCTACTTATTTAAATCTGAGTTGTCGGAACAGAGTATTTGTTTTGATGTTGCCTGTAATAACTTGTTGACTATTTATGTTACGGTATGGGACGTAATGTTTACTTAAATGGCGATGATAGTTGTTATGGAAACTTCTGGACAATCTGTTTCGCTCAGTGCCGCCCCCCGATGATTCCGCCATCGGTTGGGGTGTGACAGTGGTGGAGGGTGGGTGTAGTGTGAGAGAGGTGGTTTGCCAAGGGATGGTCTGCAAATGAGCCAAGCACCCCTATTTATAGCCTGAACAGCAGCTCGGGCACGGCCCCGTGTCCGTCTTCCTTCTCTTTCTTCATTAATTGCAGTTTGTCTGCATTAGTTGACCACGCCCCCATGTCCGCTGGGCACGACCCCGTGTGCAGAAGCGTATCTGTACTATCAAGATTTCCTCAGATTTTGCGAATCTTTGAGTTGACCATGACCCCGTGTCCGCTGGGCACGCCCCCGTGGTGGGTGATAGAAGCTTCTACAGCTTTGTCTTTTCTGCAGACACTTGGGCACGCCCCCGTGCTCACTGAGCACGGGGCGTGTTCAGCCTTCTGTTTTCTTGTTTTGCTTGGGAAGATGTTATCGGGGGGTCGGGCATGCCACGTTTATTCCTTTTCTTGTATTATTGTTAGATTTAGCTGCCTTTTTGCTTCTTTTTTTCATTTGAGCTCATTTAATCCTGAAAATACAAAAGGAAGACAAAAACACACTTTTTCCAACATTAGTACTAAAAAAGGGTTAGTTTTATGCCACAATTGATGTAATTTATATGTTGCATTTTGCACACATCAATACACAATTAATTGTCGATAATTATATGAAAATCGTTAAATATTACTAAGGGTCTTACAGAGTATGATACATGTACATTAATATTTCTAAGTATTTCGAGTCTTGGTTTTGCGTATAAACATGTATTCAACGATTGATTATGTATAACTTATGTATGTAACACGTATATGTATAAAATGAATATTCATTTTGATTAAAGCCTCGAATTACAAGATTGGAAATGAAATACGAATACGAAAAGGTTACAAGTTTCTAAACATAGAACACAATTACAACATTCTAAATAAGAAAAGTATGAAAATTCGAAGCGTTACAATCTCCCCTACTTTAGGAAATTTCATCCTAAAATTTATTTAAGAGGAAGACTCGGCGAATAGATGCGGATAATTGGTCTTCATATCACTCTCGAGTTCCCAAGTAAATTCGGCGCTACGTTTTCCTTCCTACCGAATCTAGACTATAGGAATTAGACTGTGCCTAAGCTGCTTGGTTCCTCGGTCCATGATTTCGACCAGTTTCTCGACGAAGTGTAAGGACTCGTTGATTTGTAAATCATTGAGTGGGACTTGAAGTCCTTCTTCGGCTAAGCACTTCTTGAGGTTGGACACATGAAACATTGGATGAACGTTGTTGAGCTCTTGAGGTAAATCTAGTCGGTATGCTACCTTGCCAATCTTTTTGAGAATATTGAAAGGACCAATGAAGTGAGGGGCAAGCTTGCCTTTCTTAACAAAATGCACAACTCCTTTCCAAGGAGATACCTTGAGGAGTACGGAATTACCAACGATGAATTCCAAGGGCTTGCGTCTTTTGTCGGCGTAGCTCTTTTGTTTACTTCTAGCCTTGAGTAGGTTGTTGCGAATTAATAAAATCTTGTCCGTCGTCTCTTATATGAGCTCGAGACCAGTGATTTGTGCATCTCCAATCTCGTGCCAAGAAATAGGCTAACGACACTTACGACCATACAAGGCTTCGAATGGAGCCATTCAAATACTAGCGTGATAACTGTTGTTATACGAGAATTCTACCAAAGGTAGGTGTATATCCCAGTTGCCACCAAAATCGATTATGCACGAACGAAGCATACTTCAAGAGTTTGGATAGTACACTCGGTTTGACCATCAGATTGGGGATGAAAAGGCATACTAGATGGGAATACCAAGGCGGCAAATGAACTCATTGGTGTAGATACGAGCCAATTTTTCGACTCAATAATCTTCGTGAATGGGGAGGAAGTGAGCGGATTTGGTGAGATGATCAATGATCACCCAAATGCTATCATGAACGAACGAGGTTCGAGGAAGTTTGGTGATGAAGTCCATTGCTATACTCTCCCATTTCCACACCGGGATTTCCGGTGGTTCGAGAGTAAGCCCGAAGGATGTTTATGTTCGGCTTTCACCTTGGAACACATGAAACATTTGGACACGTAAGTTGCGATGCTTTCTTCATACCTGGCCTCCAATAACATATACGAAGATCTTGGTACATCTTGTCAGCACCGGGATAAATAGATTATCGAGATTTGTGCGCCGCTTTCATCAAGAGTTCATGGAGGTTGTCACGATTTAGAATCCAAATGTGATCAAGGTAGTAAAGAATACCGATGGGTTTGGACACAAGTTAGCTTTCGGCACCACACTTCATCCCGTCATACAACTTACCCTCATTGAGGGATGAGTATTGTGCCTCACGAATATGGTTTGGAATGTCATTTTGGATTTGGAACCAACGAATACTCTTCAAATGAGTTTTTCGACTAAGGGCATCGGCCACGACATTCGCTTTATTGGAGTGGTAGTGAATCTCGTAGTCATTGAGCAACTCTACCCATCATCTTTGATGCATGCTGAGTTCCGTTTGGTTAAAGATATGTTGTAGGCTCTTATGGTCGGTGAAGACTATACACTTAGTATCGCCAAAGCTTTAACACAAAAATAACCGCACCAAGTTCAAGGTTGTGGGTAGTGTAGTTCTTTTCATGTATTTTGAGTTGCCGCGAAGCGTAGGCGATAACCTTGTCTCGTTACATAAGAACATAACCGAGACCTTGGTTAGACGCATCGCAATACACAACGAAATTGTCGTTACCATCGAGAAGAGCTAGGATAGGAGCATTGCAAAGCAAGTCCTTGAGAGTTCAGAAAGACTCCTCTTGTTCAGAACCTCAAACAAAAGGTTTTTCTTTTTGAGTCCACGAAGTGAGTGGAACAACAATTTTTGAGAAGTTGGAGATGAATCGGCGGTAGTAACCAGCCAATCCAAGGAACAAACTGTTAGTGCAGTATGTCTATCGCCTCTGTCAATCAAGATCGTAGCAGGAACAGTTTAATTCAAGCCTTATATTGTAATAATTAGATAGAAATAGCAAGGTGACATTTTGGTAATTAATGAGAAGTCTCATTAATTCCAAGACCTATAAATAGAAGTCTTAGGGTTAGACTTAGAGACTTTTGGAGACTTTTTGCCATTTGGAGCTTTGGAGCTTAGGATCTAGAGAGAGAAAGTGTTCTCCACGTGATTCAGGTGTTGTACGATTTCAGATCTATCAATAGAATCACAGATTATATTACGTCTCGTGTGTTCGGTCACGTTCGTGTACGGATTCCGCACGTCACACGTTCGGTTCGCAATCGTTTCGGAGTCAAAACCGGTCCTACAAGTGGTATCAGAGCAGGAGCTCGATTGCACGGATCAAACGCACTGAATCGCACAGGATTTCATTGAATTCAGATCCAAATTTCATTCAGAATTGCACAAATTCTTCATCCTCTTATCTCTTCACGTTTTTATCTGAAAATCGCAAAATTAAACGAGTTTTAACTGTTCAAAATTGCTGATTTTTGAATATGATGTGCGAAAACACCTGATCTAAAAGCCTACAAAGTTTCAAATCTTAATTCTAAGCCGTTTGGGAGAAATCTTAGTTTTTTTATTCGAAAATATTTTCAAAATGTTGACTGTTGTTGTTGTTGTTCAAAGAGATGTTCAATCGAGTCACCACCCGAACGGGTGGTGATCCGATCCATAGTTCCACCTTATTCATTACATAAGTTGACCTGTTGACCTACTAGTTCGGATTACCACTCGGTCGAGTGGCAATCCGAGTCAAATATCACACATACTAATTCATTAAAGTGGTTGCCACCCGCTCGAGTGGCAATTCGAGTCGTTGTATTGAGTCACCCTATCTTTGTCTGTTAGTCAACTGATTTGTCAACAAATTAACCTGCCATCATTAATACCATATTTCAGTAATCACGTGATACATTTGATTTAGATAGAATCAATATTAATGACAAATTAAACGGCCCAATCACATTATATGAACAACAAGTTTCTCGACCCAAGTGGATAAGTTTCAGCCCACCATCATATGGTTGGTCCAATTAAAGAGTGTGGTGAATTAAAGATGTCGGCCATATACTGATGTGTTTGTCATTTGGCATGTGATGTTGTTTTGATTTCCAAAATAGTGTCAGCTTCATTTATAAACTACAACAGAGGTCACATGATGCACTAGAATTGATAGATAATTTGTCGGCCAATTGATTCTGATAATATTAGTTTGCACGTGCTTTGATTAAAAAATCATATTACTTTTTGGTGTCATTCGAGCGAACAGCAACTCGCTTGAGTTGCCATCCGAGTCAAAGAACAAAGAGTTATTTGTTTTGTATTAGTGCCACTCGCTCGAGCGGCAATCCGAGCGAGCTGCCACTTTGTCAACCTTATTTGTTTTGTCTGCCATTAATCCAGTGCATGTGATTTTGTTAATAACAATCAGTTTGTGTATTGAAATCAAATCAGCGAGTATCCACTCGATCGAGCCACATAGTCACTCAATCGGACAACAAGTTAATTGTTCGGGTCATCATCCGATTCAGGGACTTTGTTTGTTCAAAGGTTTAAAAGTGCAACGAATCGAGTGGCAATCCAAACGGATTACCACCCGATCCTAATCAGTTCTTTTTGCTTGTGATTCAGGTGTTTGTCAAAGCACAGCATCCCACCCGGTCGGACAGCATCCTACCCGATCGGACAGCATCTCACCCGATCGAGTAGCGACCCGATCCAATACACACTGTCACCCGATCGGATCACCGTCCAATCCGCTGTCATCAGATCTTTGTTATTTTGATTATTTTTGATTGATTCACCCTATCGGATACCCGTCCGATCCAGTCTCTTTGATATTGTTTGAACTGATTTTGTTTGTTTGCGTGATCAAGGTGATTCGAGGAGAAAACGTCATGGCTGAAGAATTTTACAATACGTTCTATAAGGCGTTTACATCAGATTCGTCGGAAACCTCAAACGTCACACCCAAATCAATAACAAAATCAATTAACGACAACATTAAACATGATAATTTCTATGGAACTTATTTGAAACCACCAAAGCTTGAAAATATCGAGGATTACACATGGTGGAAAGAACGGTTTATCAACTGGACAAAAGCTTAAGCACATTAAAGCTGGTTTTGCTTAGAATTTGGATATGATAGACCTGTCAATGACAAAGGAGAAGAAATTTCACTCAAAAGCTTATCCGATGAAGATAAACGGAAATTCTCATATGAGCAGAAGACGATTGCATTGATTCAACAGTCTATTCGAGATGATATATTTTCATTGTTAAATCATGATGGGTCATCAAAATCGGTTTGGGAAGCATTAAGGGTTAAAGCTGAGGGTGGCAAACAAATTAAAAAGAACAAAATTTCTATACTAAAAAAAGAATTTGATTTGTTTGATAGTTTAAAGGGAGAGACAGTGAGGCAAATGATTGAACGTTTTTGCCATTTAAAAATTGAGTTAGACGGATTTGGGATTGTGAAAACGAGAGAAGAAATAATTGACAAAATAATTGAAGCGTTACCACGAGCTGATCAGTGGCAAACGTTTGTTTTTATTTTGAAAAATGATGTGTTATATGATACAATTACTCTCGATGTGTTGATTGAAAAGATTGAAACTCATGAGCTTGAATTGCAGAAACAGAGCAAGATGAGCAGTTCTTCGCATCAACAGAATATTGGCCTTTATTACAAAGGAAGCACACCTTCGGTGAAAGTTGGTGAATCACCAAAGACCGGATTCAGTGCTGAAAAGTCAAAAGAACCACAGGAAAGCTCATCAAGCTACAATCCAGGATACCATTCATTCTTCAAAAGCAAGCCCTGAAGAATCTGAAGAAGCTTTCTGCAACATCGCTCTGAAATTAAAGAACTCTTCGGCAATGAGCATTAATGCAGCTAAGCAACAAATGAGTTTTTTGGCATCTGTGTTAGAGTCAAACGAAGGTTTAGTGTCTGGGAAAATTGGAAACTCAGAGCTGACAAAAGAAGACTACGACCAGATCGACCCAGCAGAAATGGAACTCATTGACATACGCTGGTGTTTAGCAAGATGTATTTGAAGAGCTCAGAGATACATGGAGATTACTGTGAAGCAGTCAATAGGTGGTCCGTCAACAAAGCTGGGATTTGATAAATCCAAAGTGACCTGTTTCAGATGCAAACAAAAGGGTCATTTCAAAAGAGAATGCAAAAACTCTGAAGTTGACGAAACTGAGAAACCTTTCAATGATGATTATTATCGAAAGGCGAGTTACCACCGTAGCAAAGAAGAGCCGAAACTGATTGAAAATAATCCCAAAGAGAAATCAAGAGCATTTGCAGTAATCCATGATGATGAAGGGTTTGACTGGAGTGAGATTCTTCCAGAAGAAGATCGTGTTGGTGATCGATTCACAGCTCATGGCAGAACAATATCAGAGAGCAAACATCGTGCCTTTGTTGCTGAAATCAAAGAGAGATCTCGAGAAGAAATTCTGAAAGAGAAAACCAAAAGAGGAATATTCTTTGCAGGATGCAGGATTGATAAAATGCACGAAGAATATGAAGATGCTAAGTACTGTAGAAGATACGACAAGAAGAGAGATTGCTATGTCAACCAAAATGGTGATCCTATCGTTCACAGAAAAGATGTGGTGTTCAATGACGTTTTTGCAGTAATCCCTTTGTCCGGAGAATACTACTCAAATGTCGAAAAAGATAAAACTTATCTGAAAAGACTGGACAAGATAATTCGTGACGTGATGACAGCAAGTCTGAAGAAGAGGGATGAAGAGAGAATGAAGAAAAATGTTGAAGAATTAGTCGTTGATTTGAAGAAAGTTGCTGAAGAAGTGAAAGTTGAAGTTGTCGAAGAAACTGTTACTAAAGAACAGCAAAAAGACGATGATCAGAAGACGAAAGCAAAAGATGATGTGAAGGTTGAAAGTTCGGTTGAAGTGGATGATGGTGATGGTGTTTGTGAAGAACAGAAGAAGAATGAAACTGATCAGACACAGACACAAGCGAAAGTTGAAGTGCCAATCACTGAGGTAAGAATCGATACTGAAATCTTAAATAAAACAATTGAACAGTGCAAGAAATGCATGGAAACGTGCAGTGCTTGTACTGAAAAAGATGAAAATTTCAGAACAAGAGACTTAGAATTCACTAAAATCGAAAAAGTTTTCAAAAATAAATGCAAAGAGATGTTAGAAAACGAAAAAGTTTTGAAAGACAATGATGAAAAACTCACACAAAAATGCAAGCTTTTGGAAAAAGAAAATGAAATGTTGAAAGAAAAGGTTTCGAAAATGACAGAAGAATGTGTTCAAAAAGAAAATGCATGTCAGGAAATGAAAAAAGAATACGATTCAATAAAATTGGCCTATCACATTACAAAAGAGTCATATGAAAATGTGAAAAGTCAAATGAAACTTGTTCAATCTAGACTGAAATACTATTCTGAAACAACTGATACGCTTAAGCGACAGTATGAAATAAAGCAACAAGTTGTCAATTCTTACATTGAGGATGTTGCTAAGCTAAAGCGTCAAATAGCTGATTTAGAGCAGGATAACAATAAGTTAAAAAGTTAACATTCGTCATCATATGTGCTTGAAAGAAATTTCAACATAAAACCGGGTGATGATGATTCTGAGAAAAACAAGAAAGGTATTGGCTTGGAGTTTCATCAAGTCCCTCCACCGGAAAAGTTCACATTTTATGATGATGAGAAGGTTGAAAAAGCTTTCAACATGGTCGATCAATTGCCAGATAACATTGACATAACCTATTCCAAATCTGATGATTCTAGTGATTCAGAGGTGGTAGGTAAGGTCGTTGAAAGTGTTTTGAAAGAAGAGTCGGTTGATACAGGTAAATCTGAATCACAGGATGAAAATGAAGGTAGTTTTCATGAGGGTTATCTGAAAAACTCAAAATCTGAGAAAAATGCGAATGATGATTCAAAAGGATTGGTTTATACCATGATTGGATCGGACAAATTATTCTTAGATATTGTATTCCCGATTCAGAATGTGATTTCAGAAAAGATTGATAAAGTTTTCAAAATGGTTGAAATTGAAAAATCTGAAATTCCAAAGTTTGTTGGAAAATGTCATAAAACTTTTTATAACAAACCTGGTTACAAAAAGAAAAACATGAAGGTTGGGTTGGGTTATAAAAAAGAAACAAAATTGGAAAAGAAATGAAACGCCAAATTATCAGACAAAAATAAATTTTGTTCACGGAACAAGTTCCGAAGAAAAGAAAGAACTCCAATTTAGACGACAGTCTAATGAAGAGTTCTATGCTCAGAAAAAGCAACAACAACAGGTCAAAGATGTAACCAAGAGAACATGTTTCAAATATGATCAAAAAGCACATCTTGCTCGCAAGTGTCCAAATCCAAAACCTGTTGATGTTGAGAAAAAGAAATCTGATGATGAAAAATCTGAGGATGTGAAACAAAGGTCAACAAGATTTGATTCAAAACAAACTTGGAGGTACAACACAAACAAGTTTGCTTCGAATCAAACTTCGAAATCAAACCCAACTAAGTTTGATTCTCACACACCCAGATTTAGAACAACACAAAGTTGGAAAACAACTGTTGATGCAACTAAACCAAACCAGTTATGGAAACCAACAACTGTTGTTCAAAATCAAAATGTTCAAAAAGATTCACATTTTTACAAAAGAGGTACTCCAAAAGGTCAAACATGGGCAGTTAAGAAACAAATGACTTCGGTAAATAATGAAAAAGTTGAAGTCAAAATTGAAAAAGTTTTTGTACAAAATGACAAAGATTTTCCGAATTTGAATGAAGCTTATTGTGTCGAAATGCCTAAGGTCCAACAAACCTGGGCTAAATTGTTCAAGTAATTGAATGAGTTGAATGTGCAGGTGCTTCAGAAAGAAGAAGAAAATCAAATCAACAAAGGAAGCAGCCTGGCACGAGAAGAAGAGGCTGCTGGTCCCTGCGATGGTTAAACAGGGAGTTTGTTTGATTTCTGTACATAAATAAACAATATTTTAAAACCCTAAAAATTGAAAATTTTAAAAACAAAAAATATGTTTTTATTTTGTCAAATATTTGAAAAATCAAAAATATGTTTGTTTTTAAATTTGTATAAAATCAAAATTTACAAAAATATGTTGAGTGAATATGCCGAAACCCTCATGGTGGAACAAACATGATTAATTTCACAAGATTGAAAAACGGTTTTCAAACTGTTGAAAATCAATGAGTTGTAAATCATGGGAGTACGTTATATTTTTCTGCAAAACAGTGCATGAGATGCAGAAAATGGATGGCGAGACAAAACTATCAGTATTAGGTTGTCAAATTTTCTTTAAATGGTTTTGCATTTTAGGGGGAGTAAGAAATTGTCAGAAAATCCAAAAACATTAGAAAATTTGAAAAGCCAAAAACATGATAAAATTCAAAAATGATTTTTTGTGTAAAAAGAGGAAATGATAGTACATCAGTAGACAATCATAGTACGCTAAAGAAATGGAAAGTTAAAATGTGATAAACGGTCTCAATGATGATATGCCAGTAGGTTTTTACACGCTTAGTAGATTGTTTTCGAGATATAAATCTAAATATCATATACTTACTTATTTCGTGGGGAACATCTCTCGGATATATAGGTAACCCCTGAAATCTTGTTTGAAAGGCTTTCTATTTCTGACATACTAGGTCTTTGTGCGTGATGATATATGGGGTATTATACCGGGACTTCTGATTTTGCGGGAGCAATAGCCTAGTCCTCGTATAATACTCTACACTGCTTTAATCATAAAGCCTCCCCTCAGCATAAAAAATGATGAAACATTGAAAAATGCTAATCATGTGCTGTTGAAGAAAAGATCCCCAAACGGGACACACCGAAATTCGAGCCATCATCTCTTTGTCTGAACGGAAGTTCTAACCTGAGCTCTCATGGCCTCGCATTACCCGTTATAGATATCATTAGTGTACATTCACCTGTAAGACTGAATATAGGAGTCTGGATACGAGAGTATATTTTGAGGTGGGACACGCGTATAAGTTAAGTCCTTAAAACACTAATCTCGTATCTCAAATCAATTGAACTTTGTGTGAAAATTTAAGTGGATCGGTATACTGACAATCTAAGTGAATAGTTTAAAACTTAAAGTGTTTATAAAGCTCAACGGTGCTTGTGGTTTGTCAAAAACTGATATGATCCTCTGACGCAAACTCAAACAAAAATATTGTCTGTAAATATGTTTGTAAATATTTCTTTACATTTCAGAAAATCACAAAAAGATTTTGATTTCTGCTTTATTTTCGACAACCGATGTCTGAAAGCTGAGTTTCAAAATCTAAGTATGCTGATTGTGTTTCTGATAATAAACAAGTTCATTAATTTGAAACTTGAAGTTTTTATTAAAAAATCAAAAACAGTTTGTGATATCTCCAAGGTCATTAAATTGGACTTGGATGATTAACTGTGAGGGATTTGGATGCTAAGATTGTTAAAATCTGTTGTAATAGAGCCAGTGTTCGATCTTGGTCACTGAAACTGCCAAATCTATAAAGATTGTTGATAAGGGAGAGAATCAAGTAATCCTGGATATATTCGCATTATTATATCTTAGAGTCAGGTTCTTGATTAAAAGTATTTGTAAGAGCCAGGTCACGATTCCTGGAAAATCGAATTTGAAATGTTTTTAGTTTATGGTGAGAGAGCCAGGTAATCATTCCTGGATGCTTAAAACATTTTCACTTATATATGTTTGAGTATTGCAGATACTGTTCCAGATTACGATCCCGATAGCCGAGTCTAAGGGGGAGTCTGAAGACGAGCTCAACGCAAGGGGAAGTGTGCAAAGAGCCAGGTAACTATCCTCAAAGAGCTTGTAACCGGAAAACCAGGTGTCGATCCCAAAAGCACGGAAGCTTGACGAAAGGGGGAGCTTGAAGTGAAGAGGCTACTGAAAGGGGGAGCTAAAGCTGAAGACAGATCCACGGGGATTTTGTTCAAGAAAGAAGACTCAGAGAAAGAGAGAAAGACTAGACGCTACGAGATTGATTGCGGCAATATCCAAGCGGGAGTCTGTTAGTGCAGTATGTCTATCGCCTCCGTCAATCAAGATCGTAGCAGAAACAGTTTAATTCAAGCCTTATATTGTAATAATTAGATAGAAATAGCAAGGTGGCATTTTGGTAATTAATGAGAAGTCTCATTAATTCCAAGGCCTATAAATAGAAGTCTTAGGGTTAGACTTAGAGACTTTTGGAGACTTTTTGCCATTTGGAGCTTTGGAGCTTAGGATCTAGAGAGAGAAAGTCTAGAGAGAGAAAGTGTTCTCCATGTGATTCAGGTGTTGTATGATTTTAGATCTATCAATAGAATCACAGATTATATTACGTCTCATGTGTTCGGTCACGTTCGTGTACGGATTCCGCACATCATACGTTCAGTTCGCAATCGTTTCGGAGTCAAAACCGGTCCTACACAAACGAATCTCAGAAGGTGACTTTGGAGCAATCCAATTCTTGACGACTTCGATTTTCACTGGATCGACGTGCATACCTTTCTCATTCACAACATGACCGAAAAATTGAACTTCTTTTAGCCAAAATTCACACTTGGAGAATTTGGCATATAGTTGTTAGACACGTAGAAGTTCAAGGATTAGACGCAAGTCTCGCTCGTGTTCAGCTTGGGTTTTGGAATAGATGATGATGTCGTCTATGAATACGCTTACAAAGTGGTCTAAGTATAACTTATACACACGATTCATCAAATCCATGAAGACCGCAAGTGCATTGGTGAAACTGAAGGGCATGACCACGAGCTCGTAGTGACTATATCTAGTACAAAACACGGTTTTTGGAACGTCTTCTTTGAGGAGTCGAAGTTGATGATAACCAGAACGAAGATCGATTTTGGAAAAGCACATTGCGCCTTGGAGTTGATGAAAAAGGTCCTCGATGCGAGGAAGTGGGTACCGGTTTTCGACGGTGAGTTTGTTGAGCTCACAATAATTGATGCACATCCAAAAGGATCCATATTTCTTTTTGACGAAGAGAACTGGAGCGCCACAAGGAGAAGTGCTAGGGCATATAAAGCCTTTATCAAGTAATTCTTGAAGTTGGCTGGATAGCTCTTGCATCTCCAAAGGTGCGAGACGGTATGGAGGTTTTGCAACAGGTGTAGCACCAGGTATAAAGTCAATGCGAAAGTCAACAGAACGAAGATGAGGATGGCCAGGTAGGTCTTCGGGGAAACGTCGGGGAAATCGCAAACGACTGGAACATCGCTCATGCTTTTTCCTTTATCCTTCTTTTCCACGATGTGGGCTAGAAAGGTAAAGTATTATTTGCGTAAGTACTTGTTGGCTTGAGTACACGACATAAGTTTGAGACTCTTGGAGGGTTTCTCACCGTTGACGTGTAGGGTGTCATCGGACGGTAGAGGAAGACCAATGAATTTTTCAGAGCAAACAACTTCGACACAGAATTTTTGAAGACAATCAATGCCTACTATGATATCAAAACTACCAGTTGCATGGGTATGAGATCGATCAGGAATTTATGTTCGTTGAGGTTAAGAACGCAATCACGAAGAATAGAATTGATGGTTATGGATTTTCCATTAGCAACTTCGACGGCGAATGATTTTGCTAACTTAGAGCTACTACACTTAAGCAATTGTTCGAATTCTACGGATATAAAACTTTTATCCGCAGCCGTATCAAATAAAAAAGAAGCATATACATCGTTTACAAGAAACATATCGTTGATAACATCGTTGTTGTTCTATGATTGAGCGGCTGTGATGACGAACGCGCGTCCACGAGGAGCTTGTGGTTGCACTTGGTTGTTGTGTTGCGGACATTGGTTTCTGAGGTGGTTCGGGTTGCCGCATTTGAAGCATGTACGTCTGTTGTTGGCCGGCAATTGATTGTGATTTTCATTTTGGGCTTGGTTGCCTTGTGGTTTTGGGCCACTTCGGCATTGGGTATTAAAATGTCTAAACCGATTGCACGTAGTGCAAAGGCGGCATGGCACGTTGGTCGGGTGATGGTAGGTGCAAGTACTACACTTGGGAAAAGTCCGGTGTAGGCTCTGTTAGGACCGGTTTTCGACTCCGTAACGATTGCGAACCGAATGTGTGACGTGCGGAATCCGTACATGAACGTGACCGAACACAAGAACATACAATTAACGTGATTCTATTGATCAATATGACGAGTACAAGCACCACGAATCACCTTTCTCTCTCTAGACTTTCTCTCTCTAGATCTAGATCTCCAAAGCTCCAAAATGGCAAAAGTCTCTAATGAAAACCCTAAGTCTTCTATTTATAGGCACAAGGTATAAGGATTTCTCCTTATTTACAAGATTGCCACCTTGCCCATTTTATCTAATTATTACAATATAAAGTCTAGATTTCTTCTGTTTATTGCTACGAAACGGATTGACGGAGACGATAGACATAATGTACTAACAGACTCCCCCTTGGATATTGTCGCAGTCAATCTCGTAGCGTCTTGTCTTTCTCTCTCTTTGAGTCTTCTTGGAGGTTTGATATCATCAGCAACCACAAACTCCGTCTATCTTGAACAGACTCCCCGTGGATCTGTCTTCAGTTTAGCTGCTCCCCCTCTCGTTAGACTCTTTCTCTTTAGGCTCCCCCTTTCTTCAAGCTTCCGTGCTTTTGGGATCAAAACCTGGCTTTCCGGATACAAGCCCCCCCCCCTTGCATCGAGCTCGTCTTCAGACTCCCCCTTAGACTCGGCTATTGGGATCGTAATCTGGAACTTTTATCTGCAAATCTCAAACATTTATAAGTAAAAGCATTATGAACATCCAGGATTGATGACCTGGCTTTCTCAACATATGCTAATAAATATTTTTACAGTGAAAGCATTTTCAGTTGTCCAGGAATCGTAACCTGGCTCTTTTAAAACTTTTTAAATCAAGATCCTGGCTCTAAATATAATAATATGAATATATCCAGGATTACTTTGGTTCCACTCCCCCTATCAACAAACTTCATAGATTTGACGATTTAAGAATTCAAAATACTCACGAATTATCATCCAAGTTCAACTTAATGACCTTGGAGATATCACAAACTATTTTTTTTTATTTTTGATTTTAAAACTACAAGTTTCAACTTAATGAACTCGTTTTATTTTCAGAAACACGATCAGCATACTCAGATTTTGAAACTCAGCATTCAGACATCGGTTGTCGAAAATAAAGCGGAATCAAAATGTTTTTGGAATTTTCTGAAATATAAAGCAGTAAAGAAATATTTACAAACATTTTTACAGACAATATTTTTGTTTGAGTTCGTGTCAGAGGATCATATCAGTTTATGACAAATCACTAGCACCGTTGAGCTTTATAAACCCTTTAAGTTTTAAACGATTCACTTAGATTGTCAGTATACTGATCCACTTAAATTTTCACATAAAGTTCAACTGCTTCGGGATATGATATTAGTGTTTTAAGGACTTAAACTTATTCGTGTGTCCCACCTCAGAATATACTCCGGTGTCAAAATTCCCTAGATTCAGTCTTACAGGTGAATATACTAATCTGATATCTGTATTAGGGTTGTGCGAGACCATGAGAGCTCAGGCTAGAACTTCCATTCAATCAGAGAGATGATGGCTCGACTTTGCGGTGTGTTCCCCTTAGGAATCTTCTTTACAACTGCTCTTGATTTGTATCTTTCGATATTTATCAATTTTTAAGCAGAGGGTAAGCTTTTACAGCGCATAAAGTATTATACGAGGTCTAGGCCATTGCTTCCGCAATATCAGAAGACCAGGTATAATACCCCAGATATCAAACAGTATAAAGACCTAGTATCTCAGAATCTGGCAATCTCTCAAACAAGATTTCGGGGGTTACCCATATATCCGAGAGATGTTCCCCAAGAGATAAGTAAGTATTTGATATTTAGGTTTATATCTCGAAAACAATCTACTAAGCGTGTAAAAACCTACTGGCATATCTTCAGTGAGACCGTTTATCACATTTTAACATTCCATTTCTTTAGCGTATTGTGATTGTCTACTGAGGTACTATCATTTCCTCTTTTTACACAAAAACTCATTTTTTACTTTTATCATGTTTTTGGCTTTTTCAAATTTTCTAATGTTTTTGGATTTTCTGACAATTTCTTACTCCCCCAAAAATTCAAAACATTTAAAGAAAATTTGACAAATCGATGTAGATAGCTTTGTGTCTGATGCGTGTGAAGTGTTATATATATTAGGTGTATATTTTAAGCCCCTTTAACACTTTTTTTAGTCAAGTTTTAAATTTATAAAACACGATATTTACTAACACAAAACACACATATGGGCAAGTGCACCCATCGTGAGCGTAGTATAGTGTTGGTAAGATACCGAGGTCGTCCAAGGACACAAGAGCTTTTAGTACCGGTTTATCCTCAACGTCTAATCAAATCAAAAAGTTTAGAAAAAATGTTTTAAGCTAAGAAAAATAAAAACTAACTAAAATGCTAAAAAATAAAAATAAAAGAAAAAACAGATAGACAAGATGAATCACTTGGTTCCGACTCGTATCTAGTGTAACCTTAGATTATTTCCGCACTTTTGCACTATTTTAAGAGATTATCTTAGTTATTGTAGTAGGCCCCTCTTTTGAAGGTGACGTTACCCTCACCCCAGTAGTTTGAGTCAGCAAGGATACAATCCTAAAAGGGTGGATTATTGAAAGATAATTAATTAAGTTATTAATGCGAATTATGGTAGGCCCCTCTTTTGGAGGTGACGTTACCCTCGACTAAGTAGTCTGAGTCACCAGGGATACAGTCCTAAATAGCCGGGTTATAGTATTAATAGTAGTTAACTTATGAGGGGATCAAAGAGTTTGGACTCCCGCCATCCAATACCGTTAAGTATTGAAGGAGGTCCTACTAAATTTGACCCAGGTCCATTGCAGGACCTCTAAACGCTGAACAATGGCAAGACCTTTACCAAACCGTTCCCTTAACCCCCGACCAGGTAGCCAACATACCTCCATATAGACCGTGGAGATATGAATGGTGAAAATCTTTTAATTTATATAGACAGTAAAATAATGCCAAGACACCACGAACAAACGATAAGGAAAGATCACCTTCAACATAAGCAACTAGTTATTAAACTCATTAATACAAAACCAAATAAAAAGTGCGAAAAGATTAGAAATAAAAAGTATTACACTAGACACTTGTCTTCACCAAGTGATGTAAGAGACTTAGGCAAACATGGCCTTGATTGTCAAGAACTCTTACGATCAATCTTGGATCCCGAGACGACTCACACACTCTACGATGGACAATGGATGATGGTGGTGGATGATGGTGTTATGGTGGTGGTGGGTGGTGGGTGAAGTGTGAGAGAGGTGGTGTTCCAAGGGATGGTTTGAGCTTGAGCCAAGCACTCCTATTTATAGGCTGAACAGAAGCTCGGGCATGGCCCCGTGTCCAGTGGGCACGGCCCCGTGTCCACATCCTTCTCTTTCTTCATTTAATGCAGCTTTGTCTTATTAATTGACCACGCCCCCGTGTCCGCTAATCACGACCCCGTGTGCAGAAGAATCTTTGTACTATGAAGATTTGCCTGGATTGTGCGAATCTTATAGTTGACCACGGCCCCGTGTCCACTGAGCACGGCCCCGTGGTGGGCAATAGAAGCTTCTACCACTTTGTCTTTTCTGCTGACACTTGGGCACGCCCCCGTGCTGGCTGAGCACGGGGCGTGTTCAGTCTCCTGTCTTCTTGTATTGCTTGGGAAGATGCTATCGTGGGGTCGGGCATGTCACGTCTTGTTCCTTTTCTTGTATTTATGTTAGATTTTGATGTCTTTTTGCTTGTTTTGGTAATTTGAGCTCATTTAATCCTGAAAATACAAAAGGAAGACAAAAGCACACTTTTTCCAACATTAGTACTAAAAATGGTTAGTTTTATGCCACAGTTGATGAAATTTATATGTTGCATTTTGCACACATCAAATATCCCCACACTTGAATCTTTGCTTGTCCTCAAGCAAAACTCTTTAATAAGTGGCTATTACACTCCCAAATGGAATGGGTAGAGAAGAAGGTTTTTGGGCTTGTCATAGAGTGTCGGGATGTCCAAGATTCTTTATTAAGTTTTATTTTTATTTATTTACAATCCTATTCGTCATGATTTATTTAAAACTTTTCATAAGATAAATTACTTATTAGGGCATAACATGCCTCTTTAAAATTCTATTTATATACAAGTTCACATACCTCACGGGGATCACTCAACACTCGGCCGATAATGTATTTTTGTGGATCACTCGAGAGCGGCATGGAACTTACTCCTACGATAGGCTTGCCAAGCAATCAATCCTCCTCCTTTTTAACTTACATACCTTTGTAAATATCAAGAGGACTTTTTTGGGTGAAGGGTTAGGCTTGGGTTAAAGGTAGGTGGTTGGGTTAGTGGTTAGTAGAAAAAGGGCGAAAAGCGTAACAAGCCTCGGTTTTCGTAAGACTTTTTATTTTTCCACTTTTATTTTTATGAAGCTATTTTTCAAACGAAGTCATTTTTTGATAAACTTGTTTGTTTATTTGCTTTTGCTTCATAATCAACTTTTTCTCTCTTTTTTTTTGTTTTTGAATAGTCATACGAAAAACCGAACGTGTTACTAAAACAAGGGGTTAAAAATGAAAAAGGTTTTGGTGGGAAAAAGGGTGTTTGTTTGGGTTATGAAATGAAAAGGTTTAGGCTCAAAGGGGCTAACTAGGGGGATTTTGGGTAGGTGGTAAAAAAAAAGAAAAATAATGGTGTAGAAATAAAAAGGGTTAGTCCTAATGCCTCCGTCATTTACTTACTCGGGTTTAAGTTGGTAAGGACTGGGAATGTATCGTCATGGCAAGTTCTAGAGTCGTAAGAACCAAGCGGCTATTCACACAAGAAACGAAAAATGAGCATTTATTCTAATGATATGTAATTGTATGCTCAATACAGGCTCAAAACTCACTTTTGTGAGAATGGGTTTTTATGTGGTCAAGTATATATAATCAAATTTTAACTAAGTTTGCCATGCCTTTTCATAATTTTCTTATGTTGGTTCTTTTTATCACGACGCTATCGGTTGTAAATTCGTAAAAATATAACCTTTTTAGAACTTGAAATTCCTGAGTTAAACCTAGACAAGTAATAAAAATGAAAATTTTTTGAAAAAATTTGGGGTGATTAGCGGTTCCAATAGAGTTTTGTGTAAGGCTTGTATTTAGGACTTGCAAGATTCAAGGTTTTAGCATCCCCCACACTTAAATTACACATTGTCCTCAATGTGTCGAAAAATAAGTTTTTAGGTTGATTGAATGTGTAAAAGTTGTGATTTAAGCAAAAATTTTGTGTTACTGGGCGCTGAACACGGCCCCGTGTTCAAGTGCCAGTAACAAAATTAAATCAAGTGAAACAGAAGCCTGGACACGGGGGCGTGTTGGGTGAACACGGCCCGTGTCCAGTTACCTGAACTGGGTCTTTTTCTGCAGACTGTACAGCACGGGGCCGTGTTGGGCGGACACGGCCCGTGCCGAGCTTACTGTAAACGAAGAATTTTGTCGGACGGTCCTGTTTTCTTGCATGGGGTGTTGGTTCAAGTTTCCCTTGTATCCTCTGCCATCTCAAGTGTGTTTTATTCATTTCAACACCACCCAAACACCAAATTAACTAAAACCATCATTCATTAGTCATAGAGAATTACATACTAGTCCTAAAAATTAAAATACTAGATAGTTAGGTCAAAGAAACACAAGAAATCCAAACCAAGAAGTTCTAGCCTTATTCTAATAGCAAAATTTCCGAAAAGGTAAATCTTCCGGTTAAATGTGGCTTGACAAACTTCTTTCTCCGGGTATGGGTTCCTCACACGTCGGCGAGCCACTCTTCGATCTCCCTAGGGAGAAGAAAATCGGGCTCATGAGCATTGGGTTGAGGAGGTGCAACTTCCATCGGGATTTCTTGGAGTTCTTCAAGAGGAGGTTCCGCCGGAATGTCGTCCCAACCGGTAGGATTTTGGATTCCAAGTGCTAGTTCCAATCCTCTTGAGGGAGGATTGGTTCCATGGGAGGTGTCACAAGAATGTTTAACCTCTGGTGCAAGAGGTTTATTTCTTGAAAACTGTTTTCCAACCCCACCGAGAGATAATTTATACGGTCTATGAGGACCTCCTCCACCGAAGTCATCTCGTCAAGGGCTTCACGTAGCGCCATTACGTATCTTACGAGAGTTGCTTCAATCGATGGCCTCCTTTCCCGTCGACTGTTCCTTGAGTGCGCAGAAGAGGTTCCACTGTTTGGGCTAGACATTCTACGAAAACATACCAAAAATAGTGTGTTTTAATGAAATAGTACCACGGACACGGCCCCGTGCTCAATGAGCACGGCCCCGTGTTCAACTTTCTGCAGATTTTTAGAACAAGGAATCTTGGGGTTTCAAATTATTTTCTTAACTTATGAAGCTTTTCTGAGCAGAAATAACTTAAAACAATGTTGTGTAACTTACTTTTAACAAAATTCCTTGAACAAAAACATCAACAATCATCACAATGAAGCTTGAAATCAAGCTTCAATGGAGGTGTTGTTGCAAGAAAGGTGAAGAAGAAGAAGGCAATGGATAAAAGAGGAAAGGACAAGATGTTTGTTGGAACCTTCTTTTAGAACTTACCTAAGATGGTAGGTCAGAAAATCCCTTCAAATCTCTGTCCCTGGATGGTCCAAATGTGCAGGATTCTTGGCTGCATTTATAGAAAACGACAGCGTACTGAACACGGCCCCGTGTCGGCTGGACACGGCCCTGTGTGCAGGCAAGATCCTGACACATTTTGTCCGTATTCTGACAAAAGTCAGAAAGGAATCTTTTGGTGGACACGGGGGCGTGTTGACCTGGGCACGGCCCCGTGTCGGAAGGCTGTTTTATGAAGTTTGTCTATTTTCAAGGAACTTTTCCGGATCGGGTGGTTCCTTACTGGATGGAACAACCCCAAAGTGCCTAAGATACCTTAATTGATCTAAATTAAGACGAGAACGCAAGAGGTTGTCAGTGAGGGTGATTCCTATGCTATATGTAGGTGGACAAGTCCAACCCTTTTCCGGGCTCTCGTTAAAGAAGGTGTATGTCG
This sequence comes from Helianthus tuberosus, assembly GCA_030545235.1. Classification (NCBI taxonomy): domain Eukaryota; kingdom Viridiplantae; phylum Streptophyta; class Magnoliopsida; order Asterales; family Asteraceae; genus Helianthus; species Helianthus tuberosus. The sequence continues at coordinate 3,278,411 of CM060399.1, forward strand.
AATCGCTCAGGTCTATGTATGCATCAAACGAAGTTGATGGGGAGTCCTTCACGGCACAATCGACACAGGGACGACTATCGCTCAAGTCCTCACTAGAGTTAGGAGTATCATCGGAAACAATGAAGTTGTTTGAATGCGTTTCCAACCCTTCTTCTTGGCTATTATCTTGGAAAAGATTATTGAAATCTTTCCTAAGTTCTTTTAACCAATCAATAATTAGATCTTCTAGTTGAAATAATTCATCGAGAAGCATTTCTCCTAGAATATCCGGTTGGGAGCATTCGAGGGAGAGATAGGGATTATTTTTACTTTCGCCCCTCTTAAGGATACTAGGAAACGATGGGTCTATATAGTGGGCTTTATAGGTTAGAAAATAGCATTCTAATTCCTTATGGTTACCACCACATAATTGACACCACATAGTACCATAAGAGTGCCAAAAGTAAAAAGTATCAGTATCACTCATGTTTTTGTCAGAAATTACCAACCGTCGAGATCTTACGGTTCTGTTTTCAGTAACTGAAACTTGGGCACGGGGGCGTGTTGAGTGGGCACGGCCCCGTGTTCAGCTTACTGTCTGACTTAAAACAGGATTGCCAGTTCCAATGATTGGGCATGGGGCGTGTTCAGCGGGCACGGCCCGTGCTGAGTTCTGCAGAAGCTGAAAAATTTTAAAAAAAATCCTAAAAAAATGAAAAATAAGAAAAACGATTAGGCCATTGATTCCTAACTTTCTTAAAATCCTTGTGTCCCCGGCAACGGCGCCAAAAACTTGATGCGTGTGAAGTGTTATGTATATTAGGTGTATATTTTAAGCCCCTTTAACACTTTTTTAGTCAAGTTTTAAATTTTTAAAACACGATATTTACTAACACTAAACACACATATGGGCAAGTGCACCCATCGTGAGCGTAGTATAGTGTTGGTAAGATACCGAGGTCGTCCAAGGACACAAGAGCTTTTAGTACCGGTTTATCCTCAACGTCTAATCAAATCAAAAAGTTTAGAAAAAATGTTTTAAGCTAAGAAAAATAAAAACTAACTAAAATGCTGAAAAATAAAAATAAAAGAAAAAACAGATAGACAAGATGAATCACTTGGTTCCGACTCGTATCTAGTGTAACCTTTGATTATTTCCGCACTTTTGCACTATTTTAAGAGATTATCTTAGTTATTGTAGTAGGCCCCTCTTTTGAAGGTGACGTTACCCTCACCCCAGTAGTTTGAGTCAGCAAGGATACAATCCTAAAAGGGTGGATTATTGAAAGATAATTAATTAAGTTATTAATGCAAATTATGGTAGGCCCCTCTTTTGGAGGTGACGTTACCCTCGACTAAGTAGTCTGAGTCAGCAGGGATACAGTCCTAAATAGCCGGGTTATAGTATTAATAGTAGTTAACTTATGAGGGGATCAAAGAGTTTGGACCCCCGCCATCCAATACCGTTAAGTATTGAAGGAGGTCCATTGCAGGACCTCTAAACGCTGAACAATGGCAAGACCTTTACCAAACCATTCCCTTAACCCCCGACCAGGTAGCCAACATACCTCCATATAGACCGTGGAGATATGAATGGTGAAAATCTTTTATTTTATATAGACAGTAAAATAATGCCAAGACACCACGAACAAACGATAAGGAAAGATCACCTTCAACATAAGCAACTAGTTATTAAAGTCATTAATACAAAACCAAATAAAAAGTGCGAAAAGATTAGAAATAAAAAGTATTACACTAGACACTTGTCTTCACCAAGTGATGTAAGAGACTTAGGCAAACATGGCCTTGATTGTCAAGAACTCTTACGATCAATCTTGGATCCCGAGACGACTCACACACTCTACGATGGACAATAGATGATGGTGGTGGATGATGGTGTTATGGTGGTGGTGGGTGGTGGGTGAAGTGTGAGAGAGGTGGTGTGCCAAGGGATGGTTTGAGCTTGAGCCAAGCACTCCTATTTATAGGCTGAACAGAAGCTCGGGCACGGCCCCGTTTCCAGTGGGCACGGCCCCGTGTCCACATCCTTCTCTTTCTTCATTTAATGCAGCTTTGTCTTATTAGTTGACCACGCCCCCGTGTCCGCTGAGCACGACCCCGTGTGCAGAAGAATCTTTGTACTATGAAGATTTGCCTGGATTGTGCGAATCTTATAGTTGACCACGGCCCCGTGTCCACTGAGCACGGCCCCATGGTGGGCAATAGAAGCTTCTACCACTTTGTCTTTTCTGCTGACACTTGGGCACGCCCCCGTGCTGGCTGAACACGGGGCGTGTTCAGTCTCCTGTCTTCTTTTTTTGCTTGGGAAGATGCTATCGTGGGGTCAGGCATGTCACGTCTTGTTCCTTTTCTTGTATTTATGTTAGATTTTGATGTCTTTTAGCTTCTTTTATTAATTTGAGCTCATTTAATCCTGAAAATACAAAAGGAAGACAAAAGCACACTTTTTCCAACATTAGTACTAAAAAAGGGTTAGTTTTATGCCACAATTGATGAAATTTATATGTTGCATTTTGCACACGTCAGTGTCGCCATCCATTTTCTGCTTTTCATGCACTGTTTTGCAGAAAATATAGTATGTAAATCAGTAATTACCCCCATGATTTACAACCCATTAATTTTCGACATTTTGAAAACCGTTTTTCAATCTTGTGAAAGTAATCATGTTTGTTCAGCCGTGAGGGTTTCGGCATATTCACTCAATAACTTTTTGAAATTTTTAATTTTTGACAAATTTCAAAACAAACATATTTTTGATTTTTCAATTTTTGACAAAATAAAAACATATTTTTGGTTTTTTAAATTTTAAATTTTTAGGGTTTTTGAAATATTGTTCATTTATATACAAAACAAAAAAACTCCCTGATCTCAGACGCAGGGACTAGCAGCCTTCTCCTCTTGTGCCAGGCTGCTCATTAATTCTTTTTCTTGACAATCAAACTTCATGAGCACCTGCACATTTACACAAACTCAATTACTTGAACAATTCAGCCCAGGTCTATTTGACCTTAGGCATTTCATCAAAATAAGTTTCATTCAATTTCGGAAAATCTTTATCAATTTTCACAAACAATTTTTCATCTTTGACTTCGACTTTTTTATCATTCACAGAAGTCACTTGTTTCTTAACCACCCAGTTTTGTCCTTTTAAAGCACTTCTTTTGTAAAATCGTGTATCGTTTTGATTATTTTGATTTTGAACATCAACTTGTGGTTTCCAAAACTGTTTTGATTTTGTCATATCAATCGTTGTTTGCCAACTTTGTGTTGTTTAGATTCTGGGTGTGTGAGAATTCCAGGTTTGTCTTGAATCAAACCTACTCTGGTTTGATTTCCAAGTTTGATTCGAAGCAAACTTGTTTGTATTGTACCTCCAAGTTTGTTTTGAATCAAATCTGGTTGATTTTTGTTTCACATCCCTACATTTCTGTTTTTCAACATCAACAGGCTTTGGATTTGGACATTTGCGTGCAAGATGTCCAGTTTTATCACATTTAAAACAGGTTTTCCTTGAAACATCCTTAGCCTGTTGTTGTTGTTTTTTTCTGAGCATAGAACTCTTCATTAGACTGTCATCTAAATTGGAGTTCTTTCTCTTCTTCCGAACTTTTCCCGTGAACGAAATTCATTTTCTTTTGAAAATTTTGGTTCTCAAACCTTTTATCTTGATTTTGTTTCTTTTTATAACCCAACCCTACTTTCATATTCTTCTTTTTGTAACCAGGTTTGTTATAAAAAGTTTTCTTACTCTTTCCAGCAAATTTTGAAATTTATGACTTTTCGATCTCTATTAGTTTGAACACTTTGTCAATTTTATCTACAATCACATTCTGAATCGGGAACTCATTATCTGAGAATAATTTGTCCACTCCAATCATGGTATAAGCCAATCCTTTTGGATCATCATTCACAATTTTCTCAGATTTTAAATGTTTGAGATAACCATCATGAAAATTTCCCTCATTTTCATCATGTGATTCAGACTTACCTTTGGTAGACTCATCTTTCAAAACGCTTTCAACAACCTTACTTACCACCTCTTAATCATTAGCTTCATCGTATTTGGCGTAAGTCACATCGATACTTTCAGGAAATTGGTCAACTATATTCAGACCTTTTGCCACCTTTTCCTCATCATAAAAAGTATAGTTATTTCTCAATGGTGGTGGTACCTGATGAAATTCTGAACCAATGCCCTTTTTATTCTCATCAGAATCTTTGTCATCTGGTGTGATGTTGAAAATGCGTTCGAGAATGTACGAAGAACTATGATAACTTTGAAGTTTTGTAACAATCTTTTCCTTTTCAACCAGAACTTATTTGAGATTAGCAACTTCATCAACACACTTGTTTAACTCAAATTGCTTTTCTTTAAACTTTTTCTCATAAAGTTCCTTTATTGTTAAAGTTTCAGATAATCTTTCATCAAAATATTTGACTTGTTTCTTCAAAGTATCATAAGCTTCTTGTACCCTCTGACTTGACCATTTCAAATTATCATACTCTTTTTGAAACTCTTGAATCTTATTATCTTTTTCAATACAACCTTTACATTTTGCTGTACACATTTGTCTTAAAATTTCATTTTTCCTTTTCAAAATCTTGACATTTCAGTGTCAGCTTTTCAATCTTTTGTTTCAAAATTTCTTCATTTTCAAGCATTTCCTTGCATTTTGTTTTGAAACCATTTTCAATTTTATTTATTTCAAGATCTTTTGTTTTTATCTTTTCATCTTTCTCAATACAGACTTTGCACATTTCTATGCAATTCCTGCACTTGTTTTCGTTTTTAGTATTTTCAGCATTCAATAATTCAGAAGATTCATTTACCTCAGTTTCATTCTGCACCTGTGTTTCTTCTGTTTTCTCCTTCTGATCTTCTTCCTTCTTCTGTTCTTCCTCATATGCATCCTCTGCCATTCTCTTCACCACCTCTATCAGTTTTTCCAGTTCCTCTTTTTTCCTCTTTTTCATTTCCACCACCTTTGGTAGACTTGCTTCAAAAATTTCTTTCACTTTGTTCATCAGGTCAGCTTCATAACCTTTTTCGGATAACCTTCTTGTATGATAAGTGTCCTGATCTGGAAAGAGATTTGTTACTACATCAAAATCCACCTTAGAAGGATCAACCACTGGATTACCCTGTGGATCCATGTAACTTTCCAATTTAGCATTCCATCTTTTGGCTCTCCGAGCTTCTTTGAATGGATCATTCAATTTTCTAATCTCATATCTCGCACTATCTCTTTGCCACAGTTTATCTTGAACCACTTCGGCTACAAATACAGATCCGACATAATCTTCTTCTGGAAGAACTTGACTCCAGTCATAACCTTCGTCTTCTTGAATAACCGCCATCGCCTTTGAACTTTCCTTTGATGACCCTTCACCGATCTGTTTTTTATTCGCATTTGATGGTCCACTGTTTCGATGATAAATTGCTTTCTGATAATAATCATCTTTGAATGGATTCATGGATTCGTCACTTTGCCTGTTTGTGCATTCTCTTTTAAAGTGCCCTTTCTGTTTACACTTAAAACAGGTAACTTTTGCCTTATCAAATCCCAATTTTGAATCAGCAGATCCCAAACTCGATCTTCCAGTGATCTCCATGAAGCGTTGTTGTTACACCCCGATATTTCCACGTATTACCGGTGGGCCCGGTGGGGAGTATCGTGACGTAGTTGATATCGTTATAGTCAAACAACATAATATTTAATATGCACAGTGGAAGCAAAAGATAGATATATTTCAACCGAATATAATTGTAATATCAAGTATCACAAACAGTTGAAAATAATCCACATGTGGATCAATATAAAATGGAAATATTGTTCAACAGTTTTGACATCCAAGCTTGCGAGACTTATTGTGTACGCTAGGAGAAAGCCAGCCTAGTTCGCGTAGTACCTGCACTTAACCTTTTGGGAAAATACGTCAGTTTACACTGGTAAATACAATCAATTGACTCATTTTTAAAAGTTTAATAAAATTGATTTGAATGCACGTAGCACAAACTTTTTATAACTTGGGATAATTATTTGAATATAATCTTGTAAAAAAATTACATGTTCCTTATGCGTTCAGTAGCCCGATCCGTAGACCGGGTTAAAGATCAATAGACACACCACATTATTTATTTATGCACTGAGGGGTGTACGCCTACACCCCGTGCTTAGGTCGTGGCCATCTCGTAAGATGATGCCAAGGATATCCGGGACATGGTCATTAACCCCCCAAAGGCTTTAAGCAAACAAAACATTTCAAAACGGAGCATATCAATGGTTTAACCTCTATTCGATTAAAGATTCAATGCCCGACCAAGCGGTATTTTATATACCATACCCCAAGCCCGTATAAGGGAAAATAAGTTAAAAGTATTTACCTTTGCAAGTATCAATCACAAATAGCAAGTGCGTGTACCTTTTACCAGGTCTCCTATTCTGGAACGAAGGTTTATAATAACCTATTAGAATCCTAACGGGTCTTTAATTAAGCCTAAACTTAGACCGGTTAGTTTTACGGAAAGGTACGGTTCGAACGCGTGATTAAGCGAAGACCGGAATAAAATGTGATTTAGACCCGACAATTTTGAAGACTTGTATAATATGGGTAATCTAACTACATTCTGGATTTTGAGATAAAAACGATAAGGTTTGACCCGTTTCGGCTAATTTATGCAAACTAGTTACATAAACCGAACCGAACGCGTAAGAAGCGTAACGGGTAACCATAAGAGTCATTTACAGGTTTCCTAAGTTAATATGCCTTAAATATGTTGTGATATCAGTAGGATATCTTCCGTTATGCCCAAAACGAGTTTAATCTTAATTTAAGCCCGGTAGGGGTATTTTGGTCATTTTAAAGGTTATAAAAGAGGTTAAATGACATTCTGAGATTCGGGTCCAAATACATCAGTAAAATAACTTAATTTAATAGGTCATATCAGTTGTGATAAGTCTTATTTGACAAAAATGGTTTTAAACATAAACTACGTGTTTAATACGCTTAAAAAGCCATTTTAAGCGATTTCCGGGTTATACAGGAAATCTGAGTTTTCTGATCAGGTTATAAAGTTCAAAATACTTCATTTATTATATAAAATCAGTAGCAATTGGATTGGTGTCAATATATTATGTAGAACTCATTTTATAACCAAAAAGGGTATAATCGGTATTTACCGAATTAACGCCATAACCTTAGGTTATGAGCAGGTTAAAAATAATTAAAAATCTTCAAAAATCTTAAAATATTATATTACATCAGTGGGCAAAAGGTTTGGTGCCAAAAATTGGGTTTAGATAGGCTTTACGCTAATTGCGCCATTTAATTAACAAAAAGCTTCTTAAGTGCGCTATTGAGCATAACTCCTAATCTAGACCTCTAACTGATATGAAATTTTAGGGACATGTTTATAATTCAGCAACAAAGATTATTTTCCTCTCACATATCCAAAATTCTCGATTTTTGGTAAAAAGGGCATTATGGTTAACATTTAGCAATTAACGGAAACATGTAAACAAATCGGACAATCACCGAACCAACCATAGAGGGTTATACTATCATGTAACCTGGTCCTAAGAAAGCTCTAAGACATTTCCAAATCATATTAAATCGGGTCAGAACTGAAGTCAAAGCAAAAGTCAAAGTTTTGCGACTTTTAGTTCCGAACCGGGTCTAAACAGAAAATTGTCGGGTCGGACATGCTTAGACATGTTCTTACATTTATTAATAAGTTATATGAGTGATAAAAGAGGTTACACACCTTCAGCATTGCTAATTATGCGGTAATCTGGAAATTATGGTTCTGTTGACTTTTTATAAACAACTTTGACCCGACATTTGATCTAGTTAGAGCGGGAATCAGAGGGTGCCCTTTTAAGGGTTTATTGCCCACATAATTACCAACTTATAACAACCTTCAATTCGACTAATCACTGGACCATTAATGATTAATCGCTAATTCAAATGTTAATTACGACGGTTTGACTTTTAAGCTAATAACTAAGCTAAACTCAATTAAGGAAGGTCAAGGATACTTACCAAAGGCCTAATTATGACCAGGGATGCTTGGGGACTGATCTTATGCTCCAGGAAGTTCCACAAATGCAGATGAAAGGTGTGATCAAAATGTTGCAACATGAGGGGCCTTTTATAGTGAATTTGAGGGCTTGTGATCATGACAATTCATGCTACAACTGATCATGGATCATCCACAAGTGTCCCTAAGGTCTAAAAGCATGTAGGGGTCGCCCATGGAGTGGAAAATATCTCCTTAAGTCGGTTATAAGTCTGAACAGGCTGCTGCCAGTATTTTCTGTATCTGGGCCCGCGGCCCGCGTAAGGTTCTAGTAAGCCTTACGCGGCCCGCCTGATGCCTGCTGTCAGGTTAAAAACTTTTCATTTATTGCATCTTTGGCTCTTGGTCTTTCGAAAGGTCATTCTACCTTTATTTCTTGCATTATGAGCCTTTCAAATTGACTTATAAGGGCTTCAAGACTTATACCCACTTTGTTAAGTCCTTTGTCACTTTATGTTTACCCGAAAAGTCATAATTTTCAACGTTGACGCTTTAACCCCTCGTGTGCGAATTTTATCATAACTTTCTCATACGATAACGAAACTTGGTGAAATTTTTATCGTGCATTCTAGTGAGCATAATTAACCATTACAAAGCTTCGGGTTTGCTAAAAGGTCACTCAGAGGTATACCTTAAACATGTTGACACATTTAACCCCTGTAGTTTGTAATCTCTCACTTTCTTTCACAATTAGCTTCGTATGATCCATGATTCATTCGTTTAAGGGTATAAGCATCATGTAGGGTTATTGTGAAGTATATTTATCGATTGTTGACAATTTGAACCCTTATATTCACATACTTTCCATGTTTGTCAACTTTAGTCCCTCTAGAGTATTCTTTCACACATTCAAGCTTATGACACGTGTCAATACATTATAGGACGTGAATTTTCGAGGTGTTACATCCTCACCCCCTTAAAAGAAATCTCGACCTCGAGATTTACTGAAACAAATAAGGGTACTTTTCTTTCATTGTGGACTCTACCTCCCACGTGTACTCGGGACCTCTACGGGCATCCCATTTAACCTTTACTATTGGCACATACCTCCTTCGAAGCTTCTTAACCTGTCAATCCTCGATCGACACAGGTTTTTCAACAAACTTCAAGCTATCTTCTATGTGCACATCTGTATGTGGTATGACTAGTGATTCATCAGCGAAACATTTCTTTAAATTGTAGATGTGGAATACATTGTGAATACCACTGAGCTCTTCGGGTAATTTTAACTTATAAGCAACTGATCCGACACATTCGATGACCTCGAATGGTCCTATGTATCTTGGGCTTAACTTACCTTTCTTACCAAATCGCATCACTCCCTTCCAGGGTGATACTTTAAGCAACACTTTATCACCTACCTCGAATTTCAGAGGTTTACGCTTTAGATCGGCGTAGCTTTTCTGCCTATCCCTGGCAGCTTTCAGGCGGTCACAAATCTAGACAATCTTGTCCGTCGTTTCAAAGACTATTTCCGGTCATGTCAGTTGGACATCTCCAACATCCGCCCAACAAACGGGCGTTCTGCACTTTCGAACGTACAAGGCCTCGAAAGGCACAGCCTTGATGCTCGTATGATAGCTATTGTTGTACGAGAACTCGATTAATGGCAGGTGGTTATCCCAACTACCACCTAAGTCAATCACACATGCACGAAGCATGTCTTCCAAGGTTTGGATTATACGCTCACTCTGGCCGTCCGTCTGAGGATGGTAAGCCGTACTAAAATTTAAGCGCGTGCCCAAAGATTGTTGGAAACTTTTCCAAAAATGTGATGTGTATCTAGTATCTCTGTCAGAGATAATAGACACTGGTACGCCATGCAGAGATACAATCTTATCTACGTACAATTGGGCTAACATGTCGGAGCTATAGGTCTCCTTGATGGGTAGGAAATGTGCTGACTTAGTCAGTCTATCTACTATCACCCATATCGTATCATTTCCTTTCCTTGTCTTTGGCAACTTGGTGATGAAATCCATCGTCACCATTTCCCACTTCCACGTGGGAAGTTCAGGCTGTTGTAGCAAACCTGACGGCTTCTGATGTTCAGCTTTGACTTGCGCACACGTCAAACATTTAGCTACATAGGTAGCTATAGACTTCTTCAAGCCTATCCACCAAAAGTTTGCTTTTAGATCCTGGTACATCTTGTCAGCTCCAGGATGAACGGAGTATTTAGAACTGTGGACTTCCTGGAGGATAACATCCCGAAGTCCTCCATAAACTGGAACCCATATTCGTCCATTTAACCTCAGAATTCCGTCCTTGCCATAGGATAACTGTTCTTCAGTTACTCCTAGCTTTTCATTAGGATAGTTAGCTTCCAGTACAGCTTCCTTCTGCGCAGCTAACAACCTTTCATTCAAACTATTCTTTATTTCAATGGTCTTGGCATTGATTTTTATAGGCTTCACTCTTTCCTTCCGACTTAAGGCATCGGCGACTACATTCGCCTTGCCAGGATGGTATCTTATTTCAATATCATAATCATTCAAAGTTTCCATCCAACGTCGCTGCCTCATGTTCAAGTCCTTCTGATTGAAGAAATGTTGAAGGCTCTTGTGATCAGAATAGATCACACACTTGGTTCCACACAAGTAGTGCCTCCAAAGTTTCAGTGCAAATACAACGACACCCAACTCCAAGTCATGGGTGGTGTAATTCTTCTCATGTACCTTTAACTGTCGTGATGCATAGGCAATAACTTTGCCTTTCTGCATAAGCACACATCCCATCCCGGTGTGAGATGCATCACAATATACCACAAATTCTTCGATTCCTTCAGGCAATGTCAGTACAGGTGCATTGCTTAGCTTCTGCTTAAGGATATCAAAGGATTCTTGTTGCTTCGGTCCCCAGTCGAACTTAATCTTCTTCCTAGTCAAAGAAGTTACGGGTGCAGCAATCCTTGAAAATTTTTCAATAAAGCGCCTGTAGTATCCTGCCAATCCTAAGAAACTGCGAATTTCTGTGGGCGTCTTCGGCTCTTTCCAGTTCATAACTGCTTCCACCTTAGCGGGATCCACTTGGATACCACGCTCACTAACCACATGTCCAAGGAATTGGACTTCTCGTAGCCAAAACTCAGACTTTGAAAATTTGGCGTAGAGTTTCTCATGATGTAGAAGTTTAAGAATACAGCGAAGGTGTTTCTCATGGTCAGCTTGGTTCTTCGAGTAGATGAGAATGTCGTCGATGAAAACGATGACGAATTTATCTAAGTAAGGCTTGCAGACGCGATTCATGAGATCCATGAACGCGGCAGGTGCATTAGTGAGCCCGAAAGGCATCACTAGGAACTCGTAATGACCATAATGAGTCCTAAATGCAGTCTTGTGCACGTCTTCATCTCTAACCTTCAGTTGATGATAGCCTGACCTTAAGTCAATCTTAGAGAAGTAACTTGCCCCTTGCAATTGATCGAACAGATCGTCGATCCTGGGCAAAGGATACCTATTCTTTATAGTGACCTTATTAAGCTCATGGTAATCGATGTACAGACGCATCGATCCATCCTTCTTCTTGACAAACAAGACTGGCGCTCCCGATGGAGACGAACTAGGTCTAATGAAACTTTTGGCTAGCAATTCGTCTAGTTGTGTTCTCAATTCCTTCATCTCTGTTGGTGCCAACCTATAAGGTGCCCTTGCTACTGGTGCTATTCCAGGAATGATGTCAATTCTGAATTCCACTAGTGTATCTGGTGGTAAACCAGGTAGCTCTTCAGGAAAAACTTTAGGGTATTCAGAAATAACGGGGATGTCTTCCATCTTAGGTTTCGGCTCATCTATAGTCACTTGTGCCATGTAGATGACACAACCTTTCTTCAAACACTTAGAGGCCTTGAGCATAGACACTTGCTCAGGCAGCCCATATTGGGTATCTCCCTGAATGGTAAGTGATTCACCAAACGGAGACTTGATCACCACTTGCTCCTTATTGCAGACAATCTGGGCCTGGTTATGAGATAACCAGTCCATGCCTAAAACGATGTCAAAACCGGCCAACTTCAAAGGAAGTAGTGACAAAGGAAAAAAGTGGTTCTTAATGGATATAAAACATCCATCTAATATGGTTGAGGCGGTTTCTAAGGTGCCATCTACTAATTCCACCTCATACTTTACACTTAGGGTTTTAACAGGTAAATTCAGTAACTTACAAAACTTATTATCTACAAATGATTTATCAGCTCTTGAATCAAATAGCACTCTCGCATAAACATCGTTTATGAGGAAGGTACCTGTGATCACATTGTCGTCCTGCACAGCTTCCTTTGCATCCATCCTGAAGACCCTAGCATTGGTCTTCTTTCCATCATCAGCTTTCTTTGCATATTTTTGGCAATTTGTCTTAATGTGCCCTTTTTCATTGCAACTGTAGCACGTTGCGTCCTTCAGTTTCTTGCACTCTAGGGTCTTATGTTCCGAAGATTTGCAAATCCCACAAGGCCTCGGCTGAGATTGGGATTTTGAGTCAAATCTGCACCTCCCAAAGTGGCGCTTCTGACAAAACTTACACTTGGGCTTATCTCCAGATTGATGCCCATCCTTCTTAGAACCAGACCCCTTCTTGTGGTTATTGTTTCCCCTGTGCTTCTTATCTGACCGTCGTGAATTGTCATCTTCACGCTTCCTTTTCTCGGCATCCGTGTTCCTCAGCGATCTCTGTCTGACCGCGTCCAGTGTGAGGGACAAAGATATATCAGCTACAGATCTGAAAGTAGCTGGCCGAGAGGCTTTTACACTTGCCTTGATCTCTGGGGCTAAGCCCCCAATGAAACGAGCTATTCTTTTGGGTTCTGGGGTCACCAGATAAGGAACCAACCTTGACATTGTATTAAAGCTCGTAAGGTAAGTTTGGCAATCCAGATTTTTCATTACCAATGACAGAAAATCCGAATCAATCTTTTCAACCTCATGCTGAGGACAGTAGTTCTCCCTGATCAATGACACAAACTGCTCCCAAGTCATATTGTACAATGGGATTTTCCCTGTAGCTTGGATCAAAGACCTCCACCAGGCTAAGGCCTCAGCTTTGAATGATTGAGACACAAACTTTACTACATCCTTCTCAGCGCATCCGCTGATATCAACCACGGTGTCCATCTCATCCAACCATGTCATGCAGTCTATAGCTCCTTTCTCCCCAGTGAAATCCCTGGGTTTGTAGGAAACAAAATACTTGTAGGAGCAACCCTTATCACGGGGTCCTTGATTCAGTACTATCCTTTGAGATGGGACACTTTGCTGATTAGAAGAGTGACGATCGTCATCGTCTTTCTTTGGTTCTTCCTTCTTGGAGGGTGGCTTGCTGTGAGCCTCAGAATGAGTCTTAGGCTTGGAATGCGGTGCAGATAGGGTCCTACTCCGAGTACCGCTTGCCTCACTATACTGCCTATCCAAGGCTTTTGTAACAGCATTCTCGATTAACGCTTGGAGCTCTGCGCCAGTCACATTGAACCTGGTGGCGTCAGGATTTTCCCTTGGCCGACTGTTGATCTCGTCTGAGTCAGCCATGTATCTTGAACTGTTACACAAGATATTGACAATACTTTAATTGGGAGTTTATTATGGAATTGTCTTTTATGGAAATTCATTAACCATGGTAACACAGGCCATATTTGGTTAATTTGTTAATCATATCATTTAGGATTTTTATTATAATTTATCATAATTATAAAATAAATAACAGTTTTATTAGTGGCACAAAAGGCCTAGTCACAGGGACATCCTAAATTATAAGCCATGATTTCAGAGAATCAAGGCATGTAGGTTTGAATATAGTTCTTTACCTTTTTCTGACAGGGGGTCGTAGACTACTACTGTCTTTTGTCTTATATGACAATGAATATGACACGTAGGCACTACATCACTAATGGATGTTTAATATATGATCATCTTAATTGATGATTTAAACCCATGATTTATAGATCGTTAAGTTGGGTTAGGAAATCTTTTGAAGAATCCTATTATAAGAATGACGTTTGTGATTTTAAAGAATCACGTCTGCCAGGAGCGTTAACATGTTTTCAGATGTTAACAGGGAATTGAATCTTTTTAACAGGTCTTACCATCTTGGCCAGGTCTTATAATGACACGCAGGCTAGGCTATACCTTTAAGACTCTTAGTTAATATTTAAATATGCAGATTATTTTTAAAAGGAATGATTTTTGATTCATTTATTTCATGTATAATATATTCATGCATATAATGACAAAATGCAATTTATAAACTTAACATTCCATTAACATTAAAGAGTACACATTGCCCTAAACGAGACTTTTTAACAGAACAACTTACCCACGCAGGGGCTAAACTGAAATACAAGTCCACGCAGGGACCAATTACAAAGATAGGTGTCCACGCAGGGACTACAGAAAGACAAGTCCACGCAGGGACTAAATGCATAGCTAAATGTCCACGCAGGGACTTGATTGAAATAAGAAATACAACAATATATATAGGGATTCAATGATCCCTCTTCTTCTTTCCTTTCAACAGGCTTGCTAGGCCTTTCAGGAATCCCCGATTGTTCCTACGCTCTTCTTGGAAGTCTCGTTCCACCCTGCTTAGTCTTTGTAGGATTTCCTCCTGTTCCGGTGGGAAAAACCGTGGTGGCTGCGGCTGGTGCTGAGTCGGAGGTCTAGCAGGTATTTGATACCCATCAGTTGGGTATCCCACTCCCCAAGGGGCTCCATACGGTCCTTCAGGATGAAGGGCGTTGTAGTTGGCCGCTACTACGTATGGGTCGGCTTCGGCGTAATTATAGTGGGTGTGAGCCGGCTGCTTAAACGGATTGTACGCCGTTGAACCAGCGTAGGTAGGAATCGGATTGCCAAATCCCATTGGTGGCGGTGGTGGCGCAACTGGTGCAGAATTCACCTCAGAAACTAGAATTGAAGGCCCACCCATATGTGGGTCTTCATGCAGTGGCGGGTAGTGACTGCCACTGGAGTGATGGGGGGTGCTAAAGTGAAAATCCCCTCCTCGCGCCGATATTCGTGTGCCTGTCCTCCTACGTCTTGGTGGCTCTGAAGGTGCTTGATGAACTGGCGGTGGTGGTGGCGGTGGCGTGACTGCCACGAAACGCGAATCCCCAAAGGGATCCTGCTGCTGCTGTTGCTGTGGGTTATGAGAGGGCATGAATTACCACTCATATTGGTTAAACCTTGGTTGATAACTGTCTGGACCACCATAGGGTGATCCGTGACATGATGAACCATCTGAAATCTCGATGGGATGGTTGGGGGTCCTGGTTGTAGGCTCCATAGGGTCGGTGTCCTCATCCATATCCATGGCGTGATCGCCAGAAAAGTGATCCTCCGGTCCCAATGGGTTAAAACTCACTGGTTCTTGAATATAGTTTGCCGGGTTAAACCGGCCCTGAAAGACAGGAGTGGGGTCGCCGAAGGAATGGTGCGAAAGGGATCGCTGGAGAGGTATATATGAAGGTTGTGGGTTATCGGGCTAGTTTTCTGACTGTGGCCCATAGGTGTTACGATAGGGAGGTGTTGAACTATGCGCAGTAGATCGTCTGGCGGGCTCCAGATGGGTCCTCCAGTTTCGTTGCGGATCGGCACTCATAGTAGTGGAAGTAGTTCGCCGGTGTGAAGGCCCGGCCTCGTGATCGTTGGGGGCGGTGATCGGCCCCTTACCTCGTCCTCCTCTTCTAAATCTTGGTGGCATATTTCCTGTCAAAACAATAAAAGATACAACAAGAAATATAAAGGACAAAGTTAAAATTTATAAAAAAAACAAATTTGGATTTGTCTTAAGTTCTTTGTCTAGACTCGAAAATTTAGGAATGTGCAATTGTGTCATTGAGATTAAACACAAAAGGCTAGTGTTTAATTCACTCAATGTTGGCTCTGATACCAACCTGTCACACCCCGATATTTCCACATATTACCGGTGGGCCCGGTGGGGAGTATCGTGACGTAGTTGATATCGTTATAGTCAAACAACACAATATTTAATGTGCACAGCGGAAGCAAAAGATAGATATATTTCAACCGAATATAATTGTAATATCAAGTATCACAAACAGTTGAAAATAATCCACAGGTGGATCAATATAAAATGGAAATATTGTTCAACAGTTTTGACATCCAAGCTTGCGAGACTTATTGTCGACGCTAGTAGAAAGCCAGCCTAGTTCGCGTAGTACCTGCACTTAACCTTTTAGGAAAATACGTCAGTTTACACTGGTAAATACAATCAACTGACTCATTTTTAAAAGTTTAATAAAATTGATTTGAATGTACGTGGCACAAACTTTTTATAACTTGGGATAATTATTTGAATATAATCTTGTAAAAGAATTACATGTTCCTTATGCGTTCAGTAGCCTGATCCGTAGACCGGGTTAAAGATCAATAGACACACCACATTATTTATTTATGCACTGACGAGTGTACGCCTACACCCCGTGCTCAAGTCGTGGCCATCTCGTAAGATGATGCCAAGGATATCTGGGACATGGTCATTAACCCCCCAAAGGCTTTAAGCAAACAAAACATTTCAAAACGGAGCATATCAAAGGTTTAACCTCTATTCGATTAAAGATTCAATGCCCGACCAAGCGGTATTTTATATACCATACCCCAAGCCCGTATAAGGGAAAATAAGTTAAAAGTATTTACCTTTGCAAGTATCAATCACAAATAGCAAGTGCGTGTAGCTTTTACCGGGTCTCCTATTCTGGAACGAAGGTTTATAATAACTTATTAGAATCCTAACGGGTCTTTAATTAAACCTAAACTTAGACCGGTTAGTTTTACGGAAAGATACGGTTCGAACGCGTGATTAAGCGAAGACCGGAATAGAATGTGATTTAGACCCGAAAATTTTGAAGACTTGTATAATATGGGTAATCTAACTACATTCTGGATTTTGAGATAAAAACGATAAGGTTTGACCCGTTTCGGCTAATTTATGCAAACTAATTACATAAACCGAACCGAACGCGTAAGAAGCGTAACGGGTAACCATAAGAGTCATTTACAGGTTTCCTAAGTTAATATGACTTAAATATGTTGTGATATCAGTAGGATATCTTCCGTTATGCCCAAAACGAGTTTAATCTTAATTTAAGCCCCGTAGGGGTATTTTGGTCATTTTAAAGGTTATAAAAGAGGTTAAATGACATTCTGAGATTCGGGTCCGAATACATCGGTAAAATAACTTAATTTAATAGGTCATATCAGTTGTGATAAGTCTTATTTGACAAAAATGGTTTTAAACATAAACTACGTGTTTAATACGCTTAAAAAGCCATTTTAAGCTATTTTCCGGTTATACAGGAAATCTGAGTGTTCTGATCAGGTTATAAAGTTCAAAATACTTCATTTATTATATAAAATCAGTAGCAATTGGATTGGTGTCAATATATTATGTAGAACTCATTTTATAACCAAAAAGGGTATAATCGGTATTTACTGAATTAACGCCATAACCTTAGGTTATGAGCAGGTTAAAAATAATTAAAAATCTTCAAAAATCTCAAAATATTATATTACATCAGTGGGCAAAAGGTTTGGTGCCAAAAATCGGGTTTAGATAGGCTTTATGCTAATTGCGCAGTTTAATTAACAAAAAGCTTCTTAAGTGCGCTATTGAGCATAACTCCTAATCTAGACCTATAACTGATATGAAATTTTAGGGACATGTTTATAATTCAGCAACAAAGATTATTGTCCTCTCAGATATCCAAAATTCTCATTTTTTGGTAAAAAGGGCATTATGGTCAACATTTAGCAATTAACGGAAACATGTAAACAAATCGGACAATCAACGAACCAACCACAGAGGGTTATACTATCATGTAACCTGGTCCTAAGGAAGCTCTAAGGCATTTCCAAATCATACTAAATCGGGTCAGAACTGAAGTCAAAGCAAAAGTCAAAGTTTTGCGACTTTTGGTTCCGAACCGGGTCTAAACAGAAAATTGTCGGGTCGGACATGCTTAAACATGTTCTTACATTTATTACTAAGTTATATGAGTGATAAAATAGGTTACACACCTTCAGCATTGCTAATTATGCGTTAATCCGGAAATTATGGTTCTGTTGACTTTTTATAAACAACTTTGACCCGACATTTGATCTAGTTAGAGCGGGAATCAGAGGGTGCCATTTTAAGGGTTTGTTGCCCATATAATTACCAACTTATAACAACCTTCAATTCGACTAATCACTGTACCATTAATGATTAATCGCTAAGTCAAACGTTAATTACGACGGTTTGGCTTTTAAGCTAATAACTAAGCTAAACTCAATTAAGGAAGGTCAAGGATACTTACCAAAGGCCTAATTACGACCAGGGATGCTTGGGGACTGATCTTATGCTCCAGGAAGTTCCACAAATGCAGATGGAAGGTGTGATCAAAATGTTGCAACATGAGGGGCCTTTTATAGTGAATTTGAGTGTCACACCCCGACCATGTAGAACATACAAAACGTGGCGGAAACGTCGGGGAGTGTTGTAAAAGAATTAATTGTTTCAAATCCATGGCAATTGAAGTTTCGTTTTATTAATCAAACATGAGAGTTTACATTGTTTTAAACAAGAACCAAAGAGCACATAACATAAATTAACTAGTTCTTGACTCGTTTTAAGTCACTAAGGCACAGGTCCGCCTAAGTATGTCTTGATAAGTCCTATGCATCATCTCCTGAAAACACATGTGAAAATAGGTACGTCAGCATAAAAATGCCTATGAGATACATAGGTTTTGTGAAAACAGAATTCATGACTTATGTTTGAGAAAATGTTTAGTCATGAACCTTGTAATTTGCTTTGTCTTGTAAATCATTTGAAAAATGATAAGATCAGATGATATGTATAAATAAGAGAATAATGTATGGTTAAATGAATAACCATATAAAATGAGTTTGTATAAGATAAGTTGTTTGTAAATCAATGTCTTGTGAAAAGTATGTTATTTGTATAAAATGTTATATGTCTCAAATTTAAATGATTCAAATAACGCTACAATATGTGATACCATACAAACACTTATATATAGGAAGTACCAGCGGCGTATCCACCGTGCTTGTATCATATTACATACGCTTCGTTACTTAAATCACTTACTCAAACCAAACCAACAATGTAAGATGTCTATGTTTAAACCAATTGCCAAACGTATTGAATAATATGTCAAAATGTTTATGTCAAGATGTATGTCATGTAATGTATAACCAATGTCAATAATGTTTATGTGTCAAATGTAAATCATGTAATGTGTAACCAAAATGATATGTATGGCTAGTGAAATATATCAACTAAACCATATGCACAAAAACAAAGTATTGAAGTAAAACATGGTTTAAATCAAAGCTATGTTTTGTAGAACAAGTGCATGCTATACTGATATAAACATTTATGCGGTATTGTGAGGATGCATACATCCAAGCCTTGAGACTGTGGCGATAAACCCTTAAACAAATTAAAGGTTTATCTAAGTTATGTATATCGAATTCGGTCATTCCTTCCAATCCAAACAAACCCAGGATTTCAGGAACGGGAGTTGTCAATTCCTATGGTACCACTACCTACTAACGAACGGCGTAGCTAATGTTAATGAATGTATTGTTCCATTTTAAACAACCCAAATGTCATACCAAAATGTAAACATGTGATGAAAACAACTGTACTAAGTATGTAACAAATGGACATACATAGCATGTGACGTGAAACAAATGTACTAAGTATGCACACAATGGGCATATATAGCATGAAATGTAATGTGAAACAATGTACTAAGTATGCACACAATGGACATACATAGCATGAAATGTAATGTAAAGCAATGTACTAAGTACGCACACAATGGGCATACATAGCATGTAACGTAATGAAATCATGTACTATAAATGTACTATTGAACATAGCATGTATATGATGTGAAAACAGGAAAGCATGAAAGTAACAAGTAGGCACATGTGTTTCACCCCAAAACAGTTTGGAAAACAGTAAAGGTTGGGTCTATGTACTCACTTGAGATTGCTCAGTAGTCCTTGAGTGACAACCAAACAATGCTAGAGATCGCGGATATCAAACGACACCTAATATAGGTAACTATGTTAATAAACCGGACCTAAATCGGAGGATCGGATAGAATGAGGGCTCGTAAACCAAATGAGTATGGGAACTCATGTAATATGGTTTAACAAAGCCTACATACTAAATGAAACCTAACCTAAGTGCTTACGACCCATTACGACCCGTTTAGGTAGCTTATGCTACTTTAACGCGTCGTTCGCGTGAAACGCGTTTGGAACGCCTAACTAGTCCTATGATAAGTAAAATATGCCTCTACATGTCTAATATTATTATCAAATCAGTTTATATGTCAAAAGTTATGTTACATATGTTTAAAATGAATTTTGGCATCAAAGGGGTATTTTGGTAATTTACCTATGGCATATAAACTACCTATCATACAACTACTTAAACGATGTGACCATTAGGTATAACCTCGGAAGGTTATTCCCTATATATTATCGTCACCTAATGTGTTTGGTCGGATCCTAATGATCCACCAAACGGGTCGGGTTCGAAGGTATAAGCGATTGATTAGATGGCTTACCCTTACGACCCTATATAAGCACTAAACAAAAAAGCGACGAGCTAAACATGCTAGAACATGTTTAGGAAATAGGTTTTGATATCAAAACAAACGGTTTTGATATCCTAGAGTAGTTTGGTTACAAAATACGCGTAAATGCGCATTTTGACCCAAACTACGGCTCGTCACTGAGCCTTGATAACGTGGTAATCAGTAGGTATAGCCACTAGGGACTATAACCATCGTGATTACAATCACGTTATGAAGTTCAAACGAACTTCGCGTTGACCATTGACTGGTCAACGCCGAAAGTCAAACATAGTTTGACTTTCGGACTCGAAAAGCAATAAAAGAATGAAGGAACACTTACAAAGGGTCCCCGCAAGCAAATCGTGATCGAATAGCTCAGGTATGAAGCAAAAGCCTCAACTTAGAGCATTTAGATCAGATTTGGTGGGTTTTTGGGGTTGAATGGGTTGGGTATTTATAGGATTAGGACCACCGTTAGGATCGTTTCTTGAAAACCGTGGTCGAATCTAATCCGTACACTTGTTGGAAAGTTGTGGTACCTCATTTGGCCTCCCACCATAAGGAATCAACAGCTGGAAAAGGGTTTGGGAGTGCACAACAGCTGGAAACAGGCTGTTAAACATCGAATCTGGTCTGGGAGACTGACGCGGGCCACGTAAGGATCAGCCCAGGTCTTACGCGGGCCGCCTGGAGCTTCTGATCAGAAAACAAGTTTCCAAAATGACAGTTTTGGTCCCTGTTGGTGTTTAAGCTCATTTCCGACACTTCTAAGGCCCGTCAAGCCAACTTTAAGGCCCTAAAATGATGCCTAAACATTGTGGACATGAAACATGCTCAAAAATATGCCGGATGTTGGTTCGTTTGGTCGTACGATCGCGATGATCGCTTAATTACGACGGAATGCGCATAAGCGCGAAAAACGATCCAAATGACGCGAAGAATGGATTTTTCTTATGCCAAACACTAAAATAAAGTATTTTAGTGCTTACATAAATTTTTGGGTGTCCGGATGTATTCAGAACGTAAGATATGCGCGAAAGTGCAAACTTGTGCACTTTTTGACGCTTTTAGTCCCTGAATGACCCAAAAGTTTATTTTAGCACACCGAACCCCTCAAAGCCTATTTATATGCTATGTAAAGGATATTTATGGTATGTTTAACTTATGGTCATGTTTCGGAATGTCTGTTACAGTTCAAATTGGCATACTTTTGCAGTTTGTCAAATTTAGTCCCCGTAAGCGAATTAACTTAATTTCGGCATACCAAACCTTCCAAAACTTATTTCTAAGTTATGTAAAGGTTATTTAAGGTATGTTAAGCTTATGTCGCTATTACAGAGTGTTTGTTGCATTAAACTGGTTATATTTACGCATCGGTGAGCGTATAACCTTCCAGAAAGCGATTTAGAGTTTGGAATAGAACAAAAATTGATATGTGCAAATGATACACATATTTATACAAATACCAAGTATGAAATATAATATTTCATTCGTTTGGTATTTGTT
The DNA here is from genome assembly GCA_030545235.1 of Helianthus tuberosus. Classification (NCBI taxonomy): domain Eukaryota; kingdom Viridiplantae; phylum Streptophyta; class Magnoliopsida; order Asterales; family Asteraceae; genus Helianthus; species Helianthus tuberosus. The sequence goes on from CM060399.1 coordinate 3,300,601, forward strand.
TGATGGTCGCAGTGACCCAGGTGTCACAGTCTCCCCTACTTTAGGAAATTTCGTCCCGAAATTTTATCTAGAGGAAACTTGTGTGAGTTTGAAAACATGAAGTTGAAAAGATCGAGCAACGTTGGTTAGGGTTCTGAACTTCTAGTAACCTTAATAACATTATTCTTGCAATGTAAGAGGGACACTTATATACAAGTATATGAAGCGTCATTGGTGCGTCCACCGTACCTCCATTACATCGTTCTCATTTTGTTATTGTTGTCGCTATCGGTTCTTACACATAATAAATCTTACTGGGTTTCTGTGCACTAAATTTCATAATTATGTACGCGTCCATAATTAGACAATTCCTTGCACAGTTCACACAGTCTATTTTATAATGTGTAGGGTAAAACCAAATGAACAATCCTGTGATGAGTGTGACTATACCGCCATAGAGTCCTTTTAATTAAATCAATAAATGATCTAAATAGACTATCAAGGAGTCTGTTCAGCTACATCACTAGATGTCATTCTTTAACCAAATTGTGAATCAATCTTTTTGACTACACCACTAAAAGGGTCTCTTATGATTCATGGAGCGGTACTATATAATCCAAGGGTCTTAACTATTACATAGAAGCCCATTAAGGATTTAAGGTAGTACCTTTTGAATATCCTGCTACGAATCCCTCATATGAAGATATGAAAGATTCTGCGAGGATTTGGATAACGAATATCCAAAGTATACAAAAACACAAAAATGCATAAAAGAAAATATAATATGAATAAACACATAGTCACATAACCACAAAATTGTTTAACTAGAAGTTTGTTCTGCTAACAGCGCACATGTATTTAAAGCACACTAGGAATCCATTCCTTGGATTTCATTTGGTACTTTAAACATTATCAAGAATCTAACTATAACGATAGAAAGATTTTCAAAAGAAAAATTCGATTTCGATTATAAGGAACCGAAATGTTCGAATTTAGGTACAAAAGGAATCCAATTAAGGATTCTGATTTGAATAATAATCATCCACAAGGATCTAAATGTGAAGATAAAAAGATCCCATATGGATGTTTTTTAGAAGTTGAAGATGTTTAAAACCTTGCACGGGATGTGCTTAAGTCAAAACATGAAGTAAAAATACTTATGAAGTTGAGATGCTTGATATGTCAAGGCGACATATGAAGCAGAATTTGAAGGTTAAGTCAATGTATGAGGAAAATATTTTTGAAAACTATGCATGGGGTTCTTTTAAGAAAAATGTGTTTAACGTTTTTGAAACCTTATATATAATACTTTTGAAATCATGAAGTAGGTGTATTAGGTAGATATATTTACAAAAATGTTTTAAAATCATGCAAGATAAACTTTGAAATTATGTATAAGGTTTTTGAAAACATGAATGATGCTTTTGAAGTCATGCATTTGATATATACTGTATTAATAACATTTTGAAGTCATGAAGGTTATTTTTGAAACATAGACGATGTTTTTGAAATCATGGAGGTTGTTTTGGAAAACTTATGTTATGCATGTTGAAAAAAAAAATCGGAACATAATGGGTATGAGATTGAAAATATCCTTCGTTATCTAACCAAGGATTTAATGGCACAGATGTGCAAAAGCACGATTACTCATAATGTCACTTTATTTCATGTACTTCGTTTCTTAGAATGAAACGAGTACTTAAAATTTTCCAAAGGAATCATGAGCAAACGCAAGAATGGGAATTTCGCAAGAGCAGTTTGTAAGGAACATAGTTCCTTAATGTAGGTATCATAGGAAAAGTCATACACACATGTAACTATACTTGTATATCAGAATTGCGAACAACAACTTTTATTTATGAACAAGACATATTGTTTCACATTACTAGAAAACGAAAGAAACAAAAGCATAAGATAGCAACATCTTCTACTCAGCCAACTGCTCATCCGTGGGTCAGATTTGCATTAGCAAGCTTTGGGCAATCCCTTTGGAAATTGCCCATCTCGCCACAGTTGTAGCAAGACCCTCGTGAGAAACGAGCTTGAGCAGGATTGTCGCCAGCTTGATTTGGTACTGCTGCAGTTGGGCAAACCCTTGCTGTATGACCTATAAGTCCACAAATCTGGCATTTGCGGCACCTCACCCTAGCATGATGATGAAGGTTACATTGGTTGCACAAGGGTGCAGTTCCATTGTATGGCTTCCTAGCAGGGGGTTGAGCTGGTTGGTTGGGGACGGCTTGACCATTGTGAGCGACCACGGCGAAGTTCTGAGAAGCCTTTCGCTTCTTTGACTTCTTAGGGGATCGTTCATCCATGGTCTTTGATTCCTCGATTGGTTTCTTGGCTGGTGGTGCTGTCACCTGACTAGGTCCTGCCTGTCTTGGTGACTCTTGAGTGGCTTCATCCTGGAGACGATACATGGCAATTCCTAATTCCACAGTCTTCAGGGCAACTTCGCCTATTCGCTGAGCGAATTTGGCAGTCTGCTCGGATATTTGACCATTGCTGAGAGGAAGAGACATTCTAGAAGAAAAAGAAAGACATAGGAAGAAACAAGTGAAACGTCATCGGATAAACAATACAGAATGGCAATGCATAAGAATTTGCGATCATTTGTTTGTTACCTAAGGTAAACAAATGAGATGGTGACAAATCAAAGTAAGCGGATCATATTAATGTATCACTGAAGACATGCTCGCCTATAAGTGAACACTCACCCCAAGAGTTCCCAGGTAAGAGTGACTGGTCCGATACTGCGGATTTGTACGAACACTCTAGCCTTAGACAGAAAACTCAGGATACAGGTATTCACTCTTCCAGTTTGCACGTGTTCACATTATAAGACCCAAACTTTGACGAGATTTTGAAAATTCAAAGGGGTTCAAAACCATATAACAGAGGGTTCAAAACCTTATAACTGAGGGTTCAAAACCTAGTAATCAATCATCCTAGAACAGATGATTGCTTTTCAAAGTGGTTTTGAAATTTGTGTTCTTGTTGTGGTTGTCGCCTAAGGATAAGTGACAGTATTGTTTTATGACTAAATGCAAGTAAACTCGCGTTAGGGTCCTAGGAAGGTTATAGACTAGGTCAAAACATTACTAATAACCTAATTCCCTATAACCATGAGCTCTGATACCAACTTTTCTGTCACACCCCGACCACGTAGAACATACAAAACGTGGCGGAAACGTCGGGGAGTGTTGTAATAGAATTAATTGTTTCAAATCCATGGCAATTGAAGTTTCGTTTTATTAATCAAACATGAGAGTTTACATTGTTTTAAACAAGAACCAAAGAGTACATAACATAAATTAACTAGTTCTTGACTCGTTTTAAGTCACTAAGGCACAGGTCCGCCTAAGTATGTCTTGATAAGTCCTATGCATCATCTCCTGAAAACACATGTGAAAATAGGTACGTCAGCATAAAAATGCCTGTGAGATACATAGGTTTTGTGAAAACAGAATTCATGACTTATGTTTGAGAAAATGTTTAGTCATGAACCTTGTAATTTGCTTTGTCTTGTAAATCATTTGAAAAATGATAAGATCAGATGATATGTATAAATAAGAGAATAATGTATGGTTAAATGAATAACCATATAAAATGGGTTTGTATAAGATAAGTTGTTTGTAAATCAATGTCTTGTGAAAAGTATGTTATTTGTATAAAATGTTATATGTCTCAAATTTAAATGATTCAAATAACGCTACAATATGTGATACCATACAAACACTTATATATAGGAAGTACCAGCGGCGTATCCACCGTGCTTGTATCATATTACATACGCTTCGTTACTTAAATCACTTACTCAAACCAAACCAACAATGTAAGATGTCTATGTTTAAACCAATTGCCAAACGTATTGAATAATATGTCAAAATGTTTATGTCAAGATGTATGTCATGTAATGTATAACCAATGTCAATAATGTTTATGTGTCAAATGTAAATCATGTAATGTGTAACCAAAATGATATGTATGGCTAGTGAAATATATCAACTAAACCATATGCACAAAAACAAAGTATTGAAGTAAAACATGGTTTAAATCAAAGCTATGTTTTGTAGAACAAGTGCATGCTATACTGATATAAACATTTATGCGGTATTGTGAGGATGCATACATCCAAGCCTTGAGACTGTGGCGATAAACCCTTAAACAAATTAAAGGTTTATCTAAGTTATGTATATCGAATTCGGTCATTCCTTCCAATCCAAACAAACCCAGGATTTCAGGAACGGGAGTTGTCAATTCCTATGGTACCACTACCTACTAACGAACGGCGTAGCTAATGTTAATGAATGTATTGTTCCATTTTAAACAACCCAAATGTCATACCAAAATGTAAACATGTGATGAAAACAACTGTACTAAGTATGTAACAAATGGACATACATAGCATGTGACGTGAAACAAATGTACTAAGTATGCACACAATGGGCATATATAGCATGAAATGTAATGTGAAACAATGTACTAAGTATGCACACAATGGACATACATAGCATGAAATGTAATGTAAAGCAATGTACTAAGTACGCACACAATGGGCATACATAGCATGTAACGTAATGAAATCATGTACTATAAATGTACTATTGAACATAGCATGTATATGATGTGAAAACAGGAAAGCATGAAAGTAACAAGTAGGCACATGTGTTTCACCCCAAAACAGTTTGGAAAACAGTAAAGGAGGGGTCTATGTACTCACTTGAGATTGCTCAGTAGTCCTTGAGTGACAACCAAACAATGCTAGAGATCGCGAATATCAAACGACACCTAATATAGGTAACTATGTTAATAAACCGGACCTAAATCGGAGGATCGGATAGAATGAGGGCTCGTAAACCAAATGAGTATGGGAACTCATGTAATATGGTTTAACAAAGCCTACATACTAAATGAAACCTAACCTAAGTGCTTACGACCCATTACGACCCGTTTAGGTAGCTTATGCTACTTTAACGCGTCGTTCGCGTGAAACGCGTTTGGAACGCCTAACTAGTCCTATGATAAGTAAAATATGCCTCTACATGTCTAATATTATTATCAAATCAGTTTATATGTCAAAAGTTATGTTACATATGTTTAAAATGAATTTTGGCATCAAAGGGGTATTTTGGTAATTTACCTATGGCATATAAACTACATATCATACAACTACTTAAACGATGTGACCATTAGGTATAACCTCGGAAGGTTATTCCCTATATATTATCGTCACCTAATGTGTTTGGTCGGATCCTAATGATCCACCAAACGGGTCGGGTTCGAAGGTATAAGCGATTGATTAGATCGCTTACCCTTACGACCCTATATAAGCACTAAACAAAAAAGCGACGAGCTAAACATGCTAGAACATGTTTAGGAAATAGGTTTTGATATCAAAACAAACGGTTTTGATATCCTAGAGTAGTTTGGTTACAAAATACGCGTAAATGCGCATTTTGACCCAAACTACGGCTCGTCACTGAGCCTTGATAACGTGGTAATCAGTAGGTATAGCCACTAGGGACTATAACCATCGTGATTACAATCACGTTATGAAGTTCAAACGAACTTCGCGTTGACCATTGACTGGTCAACGCCAAAAGTCAAACATAGTTTGACTTTCGGACTCGAAAAGCAATAAAAGAATGAAGGAACACTTACAAAGGGTCCCCGCAAGCAAATCGTGATCGAATAGCTCATGTATGAAGCAAAAGCCTCAACTTAGAGCATTTAGATCAGATTTGGTGGGTTTTTGGGGTTGAATGGGTTGGGTATTTATAGGATTAGGACCACCGTTAGGATCGTTTCTTGAAAACCGTGGTCGAATCTAATCCGTACACTTGTTGGAAAGTTGTGGTACCTCATTTGGCCTCCCACCATAAGGAATCAACAGCTGGAAAAGGGTTTGGGAGTGCACAACAGCTGGAAACAGGCTGTTAAACATCGAATCTGGTCTGGGAGACTGACGCGGGCCACGTAAGGATCAGCCCAGGTCTTACGCGGGCCGCCTGGAGATTCTGATCAGAAAACAAGTTTCCAAAATGACAGTTTTGGTCCGTGTTGGTGTTTAAGCTCATTTCCGACACTTCTAAGGCCCGTCAAGCCAACTTTAAGGCCCTAAAATGATGCCTAAACATTGTGGACATGAAACATGCTCAAAAATATGCCGGATGTTGGTTCGTTTGGTCGTACGATCGCGATGATCGCTTAATTACGACGGAATGCGCATAAGCGCGAAAAACGATCCAAATGACGCGACGAATGGATTTTTCTTATGCCAAACACTAAAATAAAATATTTTAGTGCTTACATAAATTTTTGGGTGTCTGGATGTATTTAGAACGTAAGATATGCGCGAAAGTGCAAACTTGTGCACTTTTTGACGCTTTTAGTCCCTAAATGACCCAAAAGTTTATTTTAGTACACCGAACCCCTCAAAGCCTATTTCTAAGCTATGTAAAGGATATTTATGGTATGTTTAACTTATGGTCATGTTCCGGAATGTCTGTTACAGTTCAAATTGGCATACTTTTGTAGTTTGTCAAATTTAGTCCCTGTAAGCGAATTAACTTGATTTCGGCATACCAAACCTTCCAAAACTTATTTCTAAGTTATGTAAAGGTTATTTAAGGTATGTTAAGCTTATGTCGCTATTACAGAGTGTTTGTTGCATTAAACTGGTTATATTTACGCATCGGTGCGCGTATAACCTTCCAGAAAGCGATTTAGAGTTTGGAATAGAACAAAAATTGATATGTGCAAATGATACACATATTTATACAAATCCCAAGTATGAAATATAATATTTCATTGGTTTGGTATTTGTTTGATGGTCGCAGTGACCCAGGTGTCACATTGAGGGCTTGTGATCATGACAATTCATGCTACTACTGATCATGGATCATCCACAAGTGTCCCTAAGGTCTAAAAGCATGTAGGGGTCGCCCATGGAGTGGAAAATATCTCCTTAAGTCGGTTATAAGGCTGAACAGGCTGCATCCAGTATTTTCTGTATCTGGGGGTCGCACGCGGCCCACGTAAGGTTCTGGTAAGCCTTACGCGGCCCGCCTGATGCCTGCTGTCAGGTTAAAAACTTTTCATTTATTGCATCTTTGGCTCTTGGTCTTTCGAAAGGTCATTCCACCTTTATTTCTTGCATTATGAGCCTTTCAAATTGACTTATAAGGGCTTCAAGACTTATACCCACTTTGTTAAGTCCTTGGTCACTTTATGTTTACCCGAAAAGTCATAATTTTCAACGTTGACGCTTTAACCCCTCGTGTGCGAATTTTATCATAACTTTCTCATACGATAACGAAACTTGGTGAAATTTTTATCGTGCATTCTAGTGAGCATAATTAACCGTTACAAAGCTTCGGGTTTGCTAAAAGGTCACTCAGAGGTATACCTTAAACATGTTGACACATTTAACCCCTGTAGTTTGTAATCTCTCACTTTCTTTCACAATTAGCTTCGTATGATCCATGATTCATTCGTTTATGGGTATAAGCATCATGTAGGGTTATTGTAAAGTATATTTATCCATTGTTGACAATTTGAACCCTTATATTCACATACTTTCCATGTTTGTCAACTTTAGTCCCTCTAGAGTATTCTTTCACACGTTCAAGCTTATGGCACGTGTCAATACATTATAGGACGTGAATTTTCGAGGTGTTACAGTTGTGCTCTCCTCATTGCGCTAGCCATGCACCATTTGATATCCATTAGTTCCATCTCCTCTGGATCGATCTGGTCATAATCTTCTTTTGTCATTTTTGGGTTTCCAATTTTTCCCGCGATCAGACTTTCGTACGATTCCAGGACAGATGCTAAAAACACCATTTGTTGCTTGGCAGCTTCTGCATTCAGACTTTGATAGTTTTTCAGATCTATGGCGATATTGCAATGAACTATGTTCGGGTTCGATGAATTTGAACCAATTGAATGATAGCCCGAATCTCTTGAAGAACTTTGCTGAGGTAAATCCCTTGAGCTTCCAGCACTAAATGCCGGTTTTGACTTTTGATCAAATATGTTTCCTCTATAGTATAGATCGACATTTTGTTTATATAGCTGGCTTCCTATTTTTTTTTTGTTTCTTGATTTCTAAATCATGCCCCTCAAACTTCTCAATCAGCCAGTCCAGGGTCACCTTGCTCATATCATTGCTGTTTTTGAGAATCATGACATAATGTAACCAGTCATCTTCATTCGGAACAGCTTCTGTCAACCTATCAATGATCTCTTCATTATCTTTTAACACACCAATTCTCTCCATTTCAAGTTTAAGGTGACAAAATCTTTCAATCATTTGTGGTACAGCTTCACCTTTCATACAAGCAAATAGATCAAATTCTTTTTTCAATAATGAACGTTTGTTTTTGATAATCTCCTCACTACCAGTACATTTTCTTTCTAACGCTTCCCAAAAGCCTTTTGACGTTTTCTCATGTTCAAGTAGTGAAATGATATCTTCTCTAACTGATTGATATAACAATGTAATCATTTTATGTTCAGCAACAATATGTTTTATCTCTTTTTCTGTGAGTTCTTTATCAGTTAATAAAACCCCACCTTCTTTCGTTGGTTCTTTATATCCGTATTTTAATTTTAACCAACTTTCATGTGCAAAAGCCTTTACCCAACCCTCAAACCAATTTTTCCACCAGTTATAATCTTCAACACTCATTAATTTCGGTGGTTTCTGTTGGTTTCCGTACAAATTGTCGTACTTCAAACTGTCAGAAATCTCTTTTGAAAGATCTCTTGTTTATGTTCTTCTTTCGGAAGATTCTGAAGTGAATGCATTATAAAACATGTTGTAAAATTCTTCACTGCTTCCCGACATTTTCAATCTTCTTCTTGAAATTCGCACCTTGTAAATCACCTGCAAACGAATCACGTAAACAGTCAGTTCAAAACACTATCAAACAACTGGATCGGACGGGTATCCGATCGAGTGAGTCAATCAACAGTCAACAGTAACAATGATTGGATGACAGTGTTGTCCGATCGGGTGGGCTGTCCGATCGGGTAGGATGTAACTCGATCGGGTGAGACGTTGTGCTTTGACAATCACCTGAATCACAAACAAATGAAACAATTAGGATCGGGTGGTAATCCATTCGGATTGCCACTCGATTCGTTGCACTTTGAACTTTTGGACAAGCAAAATCCTTGAATCGGATTGTGACCCGATTGAGTGGGAGATTTTGAATCGAGTGGTAGTTCGCACGAGTTGCCACTCAATAGAAAAAAAAAACGACAAAAATGATAGTTAACTATCAAGCAAAACACATGTAATCTGATGAAATTGAACTCAATCAATTGGTCACATGCAACTTTGACTAAAATAGCCGACAATATTATTCATTACATGCAAACCTTGAATTTAATCAATTTATATGAATATTAATTGCCCTGACACTATACGTCACAATGAATCACTAATAAAGTTGATCAAGTAAGACTAGAGGGTATGGAGAGCCCCATCCTCAAGGGATGGGCCGTCACGTCACCGCCACGTAGGAGTGGCTTGGAGGGGATGGACCTAGGGGGTGGAGGATGAACCCCTTTATGTATATATATGTATGTATGTATAGGTATATGTGAGAGAAGGAGAGAGGAGAGAGGGCCGGCGAGATCGGCTGGCGGGAGCCGAAGTTGCCGGGCTTGGGGCGGCGACGGGCATGGGGGGTGGGGAGTTTGGGGCGGCAGCGGGAGTTTGGGGCGGCGACGGGCCTCCATACCCACTAGTCTAAGGTCTTTGAATCGGGTGGCACCTCGAACGACACACTGTTCGATTGATGACACTAAACGACAAAATATTATGTGTTGGCCGATCGAGCGGCCTGTTGACCCTTTGACCACAACTATGAACAATAATCTCAAATGCAAAATATTAACATGTGGTCGACATACTTTTAATACTACACATGCAACCTGACAATATATCACATGTAATGTATCAGAAAGTTAACAACTTTTATTGATAGTGCATTGAAATGATCGCCATTTTTATAATCTTGAACAATGGTAATGATTTGAATCACAATATATGAATATATGAAATAAGTGGCCGACTAATTTTTATGACATCTAAATTCTCATTGGGCCGCTAGTATGGACTCACATGGGCTGGCAGACTAAATGAGTTCACGTGATGTAATAAATGGCTCTGAACGATTGACTGAATGTTGACTTTAATAAGTGGAACAAGTAAGGTGTCGTTGAAACGAACTACTGCTCGATCGAGCTGAAGTCCGATCGAGTGACAGTCAAAAAGTCAATCTACTTTAATGAATTGTAAAGTGTGGTGCTTTGGATCGAACTACTGCTCGTTCGGACTGTAGTCCGATCGAGTGACACCAAGATGAACTCCAATAGTAACAGTTAACATTTTCTTAACTTTTTTGGACCAAAAATCTTAGATTTCTCCCAAACGGCTATGAATTAAGATCTGAAAATTTGTAGGCTTGTAGATCAAGTATTTTCGCATATAATATTCAAAAATCAGCATTTTGAACCGTTAAAACTCGTTTAATTTGCGATTTTTAGTCAAAAACGCGAAAAATATGAAAAGGTGAGGAAATAGAGCAAATCTGATCCGATTTTTGATCTGAATCTGATGTTTTTCCGTGCGAAACAGTGTGTTTGATCCGTGCAATCGAGCTCCTGCTTTGATACCACTTGTTAGGACCGGTTTTCGACTCTGTAACGATTGCGAACCGAACGTGTGACATGCGGAATCCGTACACGAACGTGACCGAACACAAGAACATACAATTAACGTGATTATATTGATCAATATGACGAGTACAAGCACCACGAATCACCTTTCTCTCTCTAGACTTTCTCTCTCTAGATCTAGATCTCCAAAGCTCCAAAATGGCAAAAGTCTCTAATGAAAACCCTAAGTCTTTTATTTATAGGCACAAGGTATATGGATTTCTCCTTATTTACAAGATTGCCACCTTGCCCATTTTATCTAATTATTACAATATAAAGTCTAGATTTCTTCTGTTTATTGCTACGAAACGGATTGACGGAGACGATAGACATAATGTACTAACAGGCTCGCTTAGCTGGTTCGGGGTTTTGTGTGAGGGCGAGTTTTTGTTGTTGTTGAGGAGGTGGGTTTTGTGGAGTAACCATGGAAAAATTTCGGTTTGAAGCCTTCACTTCTTACCATTTGAGTTGGTTTTGGGTGGTGGTTTGGATGAAGTGGGTTTGGCGATTGGTTCGGTGGTGGCTTGGTGAACGGTTTTGGTAGAACCCTTGAGTTGTAGGGTTCCATCCATGACCTTGCTGTGGTGAATTTGGCGGCTAAGTGGTAGGTTTCCTTGAGGGTTTTCGGTGATAGGATTCCACGAAGTTGGAAATGGATGGTGGAAAGGCGCGGATGTATTTGGCTATGGCTTTGTCGGTGGTGTTAACTTGGCCAGGGGACAATGCATTAAGTTGCCCGAACCTAGTGGTAAGGGTTGTGTTGTCACCCTCGACTTGTTGGATGTTCCAAAACTTGTTCTTGAGTTGTTGGAGTTCATGGGGAGGGCAACTCATCGGTGATAAGTTGTTTAAGTTCAGCCTAAGACAATGCATATGCGGCATCGTCTCTGCGTGAGTTATGCTCGGCGGTCCACCAATCGAGTGCCCTCGATTGGAATACGTTGGTGGTGCGAATATGCTCGGGGCACCCACTTTGACGAAAGGTGACCTTGATGGAGTCAAACCATTAGAGCATCTTCGTTGCCCTATCTTCGCCCGTAAATGTCATCGGGCTACACGAGTTAAATTGCTTAAAGGTAAAGGTTATATCACTTTGGCCATCTGCCTAGCCATAAATGCCATCATTTTCTTGTTGGAGCTTGTCTTGGAGCTCGACTTGGAGTGAAAGGATCGGTTAGACATCTACAAGAGTGAATAATGATAGAGGATGAGACTTGATCATAATGTGTTTTGAAAATAAAGTTTTCTTTGCATGTATTATCATGGTAGTATATCACGTAGCATGTAAGTTTCACATAGTTCACATAAGCATATCACAAACTATCATGCACATAATCAAATAATCAATGAATAAGTTCATAAATTTAGTTTGTTCTCGAGTACTAATATTGTTTTTGATTGCGAGCAACGTGCGATTCGGGTCTCTGACTTTAAAATGAACACGGTATCAAGTATAAAACACATAAAAATGGATATGACATAAAAGAGATTCAATGTAAAACTTGGAGTGTCTCAGAACGAAACTAAGACTATTCAAAAGTGGTAGAAAATCCTTTTGAGTTCGGGAAACATTCTTGGGCCTAATTTTCACGAACCCGACCCACCCTGGACGGAATCGGGAGTCGCGAACAGCCCAGTGGTACCGGTGATTATTTTGAAAACGTTGCAGCGGAAATTTCATCAGGACCGTGAGTTAGGAAAATATCAGAGTTTAGAAAACACCGGATTTTATTTATTAAATAGATGGAATAAATCCATGTTTTACAAAGGTAGCTTTAATAAAGATAAATTTAATTACATAAAACAATATTTCTTAATTTAATTTAATTAATAAAATAAGCCACTTCTTGATGCCTTTCAGTGCCGTATCCATCTCTTATTCCAATCTACTGTAATTACCTGAAACACGTTTTAAAAAGGTTTTGTCGGCGGGAAATACTGAGTGAATCATTCTATTTAATAAAACATATTTGTTATAATTTACAGCATTAAGAGTTTTTATATTTGCTTCTTAAAGATTGGCAAAGACTTAATCACTGCAAAGTATAACTAGAAAACATTGTTATAAATTACAGTATTAAGAGAGATTACAATGTTTATTTCAACCAACTACCCACAGTATTTGTCACCGACTCGTTTCGGTGACTGTGGTCATATTACTATTGTGTCCGTTCACCCAATAGTAACGAGTATCATTAATTAGGTACGCCCACCTAAAGTGATAAAAACAGTAATGTGCACAATACCCCACATACCGGCTGTAATTTGGTGACTACATATACTTAATCACTGTAATTATAATCTTGAAATTAAACATACTTTTGTAAACAAATTTGATAAAAAGAGAATGACTCACTTTATAATCATGCAGATTCATACGGGCAGAGTTTAGTCTATAGATAAGCCTTGCTATTGCAGATTTATACAGGCAGAACTTAGCCTATTAATTAGCCTTGTAACCTAGTGCACACGAACTAGGTAATTAACTAATACAGCATTTACGATAACTCACGAGATTAAAACCCTCACAACGAATGACAAAGTGCAATCACTTAAACATTCATCGGATTCACAACGAATGACAGAGTATTCCCCGAATTCGGGTGGTACTCAAACATCCGGTCGGAATCACGAAAAAAATGACAAAGGATAGCACTTAAACATCCATCGGATAGTTTCTATCGATCGGACATTGAATCGTAGCAGCGATCGAGTTAATACCCAGCATCGTAGCAGCACCTCGGTATACTAATTAGTGATTTTGAGACTATTTCTGCTATATCTCAACGTATAATTGGAATTTGATCGTCGAACAAACGCACAAAATTAAGTCCCAAATGCCTGCTATTTATACTCGATTTTAACATCGCTTACGGACCGTAAGACTCAACCCTTACAGTCCGTAAGGGTCATAATTTCGCTATAGGGTGGCCACGTGTGGGTGTAGGCCTGCTGCGTCAACGGAACGAGAAAATTCAATTCAGACAACGAGATATATGGATAATCGTCGAGTAGGGAATGCCCCCCCCCCCCTGAGTTTTAGGGGCCCTGATCCTGATTCTGATTGTTCTGAAATTTTTAGGGTTTGTACAGAATTACTTGGGTGTCTCAATTAGGGTTTCCTATTGGATAAAATAATAAAATAAATAGGACTTTTAATGAGGGTTGTTACATTCTCCTCACCTTAATAAAAATCTCGTCCTCGAGATTTGAGTTATGATATTTCTTTTAGACTTATGTCATATTTTAGTCAATAAAAACAATATTAAGGTAGATGACACAAAATTAAAATATCGAATTTTGCGAATACAAGTTGTACCATAAGTAGGATTCAATGGTTCAACTGAATTAGTTCAAGAAATCGATGATAAACGAATGAGATGAAATGATATAATTTCCAAGATGACTAGGTTCAAGCCAAAAGATATATGATCTGTAGATGAATAAAATTCTTTGTCAAAAGAAAGCTTACTTTAATTGGCAACTGAGGAAGACTTAGAATTGACAGGTTCTAAATGAAATAAAAGTATGAAAAATGATTTGTCAAATATTTATGATATGAGAAAATCAAAGTGTTGAGATGAGTGATTTGCAAAGATACACCAAAAGACAATAGAATTAGTGTATCATTGTTTTAGAGTTTCAAGTTGTTTTAATTGTGAAACAATGTGATAGTATATTATTAGTAACCATATTTTTCATATTATATCCTAGAGATCAAAATATAATAAGAACAAGTTGTTTTGGCATGACCAACTATTATATTATATTATATTTGTAAAGCAAATGTAATATATATTATTTTTGTCCCTGTTTGAACCGTATCTTACATATCAAATATAAATACTATGTAATATATATTATTTGTTACATATTTTTACTATATGTAAATAGTCACCACTTTTAAATAAATATTATTTTATTATTTTACTATACTATGTAAAATAACGTATATTTACTATGTAATATATATTAGAAAACACCGCAATGAATTTATTATATTACAAAATATTTTAATATTATTATTTTGTAAAAGAAATCACTATTATTTATAATGTTAAATAAAATTAAAGGTAAAAATATTTATTATAAAAAAATATTTGTAAAATATTTTGTAAATATATAACACTTAATTGGTCGATTTTATGTGATTACTTATTTTCATTTTGAAACCATATAACGTTGTAAATGTATTTACAAATATTGAAAACGGAGACTATTCTTATTTAGTATAATGTTCCCTTAACCCAACTTAGTTGATGACTATCATATTATTCTTATATAGTTATTTTCTTACCAAAACATTACGGTACATAGTTACCACAAAACATGTGATAGACTATTATTTATATAGTTTTATTTGTCCCTCTAATTCTTGTATGAAAATATGTTTTCTCCTTGTAGTACAAATTATGTATATAAAAATATATTTTTATATATAATTAAAATTTACTAAATAAGTATGATGACTTAATTTATATATATTAACTGGTCATTATCATGGTTGGATATTGGTTAGTGCTGCCTTTTTAAGCATAGGTGGCCAGTCCATGCCTAACTAAGGCTAGGCTATTCAATATTTGCCTTTGGCAATAACCCTAGTATTTTAAAATAATACTAACACTATTACTATTAATATTTTATTACTAATAATAAAACTGATATTAGTAATAATTATCTAAACATACACTTAAATGAGAGTATAACTCAAACATAATTTTTTTATACATATATATAAAAATATAAATTCTTCACCTCAATGGTTTAATAAGAATATAGTAATACTATTTTGTAAATTAGGTAATCGCTTATGTAAGTTTTCATATATAATTAATTTTATATAATTTTTTTCGATTGAAGATGTTAATAGCAATAATTATTACGAAAGGCTAGATTGATGTTGTAAGAATTTTTAAGAGATACATTGAAATATGACAAGAATT
The DNA here is from genome assembly GCA_030545235.1 of Helianthus tuberosus. NCBI lineage: Eukaryota > Viridiplantae > Streptophyta > Magnoliopsida > Asterales > Asteraceae > Helianthus > Helianthus tuberosus. The sequence continues at coordinate 3,316,260 of CM060399.1, forward strand.
TGTGTATCATTATCTTAACACATGATTTGTGTTAAGATGGCTTTTATCAATAAAGTAATTTAATATAATTAAATAAATAATTAAATCCGTATATGATATATATAAGCGAGATTAGTGCAGGCTTTAAATTTTTGTGAAAATGTCAGTATAAGGTGATCATGATCAAAGAAATAATTCAATGAAGTCGAAGCTAAAACAAGCCTATTATGGTTCAAAACAAATGAAGTGGTTGTTGGGACTATTTTGAATATGATAGCTTCCATCCATCTTGAAATGAATATGTAATGTGAGCGAGTCAAATAATTTGAACTTGATTTAAACAAAACAAGTTTTAATAAGAAAGTTCGGACATGGTTACTATAGAAATTATGTATGCCAAAGAAAATTAAGTTTTTCAAGAAATTTATTGACTCAATATCAAGGAGTTATTGTTTTGCAATAATGCGGTTCACAGTACAAAAAGCGGAATGATATTTGAGTTTGGATACAATAACAAATCGGAATGAAGCCCTCCAGTGGTCTTTATAAATCAAATGAACCAAATGCATAACAAACAATGCATGTGTAACGTGTGGATTTTCCAGGAAATAAAATAGATCATTATTCGCTACTATGAAAGAAATCCTCATGGTATGATGACTATTAGGGGAAGTAGAACTACGAAAGTCAATTCTTTATATGTAGAAGTCAGAATTTTAACGAAAGAAAATCAAAAACTTTATCTGGAATTTCTTGTGATAACCGTTGTTAAGTGACATTACCAGGGTATGTGAATAAAATGAAATAGGGAATTTGCAAAAGTATGTAACTCCTTTTGCAGTGATAATAATTATGACTCTGATTAGACTGTGCAGCGATGGTTGTGAAATCTTTGTGACAACGTTCCTCAGCGAAATTCATTTTGTTTGTAGGATTACGTGGCAAAGTGCTTCTTTTAATAGTTCTTCTACTGACGGAATTAACATTGATGTCATCGTGCCTAATTTATATTTTCCAAATGTCTTGCCTCGAAAGTTGTGTGTGATATACTTCAACTTATGTGGACTTATAATTAAATTTTCATGTGTTTTCTTGTACATTATCACAACTTTACATGCTTCTTACTTGCGTTAATAGTTTATGGTAACGCGTTAGAAATTCTTTACACTTTTGATGGTATCCCAACTTAATGGGTTTCTATTGTTATTATTGTCGCTCGAGTTACTAGGCAGATAATCAAACGAAATAATGTTTGATATCGGAAAAGAGATTCCTAATAAGGAAATCTAGACACATATGCTTGTGCTTTATTCTAAATTGACTTTTGGAATTTCTTATAGATATGCATATCTATATAATCACATATTTCACATGCTGAAATAAACATACCATCTATCAGGTCAATGTATTTAACAGATTCATATTTCCAAAAACCAGCCAGATATCTGATCATAATACTATTTAGGGAAATCTTGTCACCCGTTTGACATATTATATACCCCGTCTTACCCGGTTCGCGCCGGAGAGGTAACCTCAGTATATCCGGACAAACTGGAGAGTCTGCTACACCATACCCAGTCTTGCCGGAGAAAATTTTCTATTTCCCATAAATAGTATCTTTTTAAAAGTGCCCCCTTTATTAGGCTTTTATCCAGAATTAGGGAAATTTGTATTCCCGTAACATATCTTATTCTAGATCAAGTAATATTAATAAGCAATAATTACTGTTAATTCTTGCTTATTTATTATATCTTGCAATATTCTAATTATCATTCTTATGGTATATCAAAACCCATCATACTTTATTTACACAAGTACTTAGCTTATCTCGAAGCTGATACTAAGGCATCTTTTCTTAAGTTAAAGTCTAAATGCTATCATGTGTGCTACCAGTTAATGGCAATCTCCTAACTCATTTATATGAACTTATGTATTATTGTCACAACACCTAAAGTCTTAAAGCAGTGGCTCTGATACCACCTTCTGTCACGACCCCCAACCCACCCTGGACGGAATCGGGAGTCGCGAACAGCCCAGTGGTACCGGTGATTATTTTGAAAACGTTGCAGCGGAAATTTCATCAGGACCGTGAGTTAGGAAAATATCAGAGTTTAGAAAACACCGGATTTTATTTATTAAATAGATGGAATAAATCCATGTTTTACAAAGGTAGCTTTAATAAAGATAAATTTAATTACATTAAACAATATTTCTTAATTTAATTTAATTAATAAAATAAGACACTTGTTGATGCCTTTCAGTGCCGTAACCATCTCTTATTCCAATCTACTGTAATTACCTGAAACGCGTTTTAAAAAGGTTTTGTCAGCGGGAAATACTGAGTGAATCATTCTATTTAATAAAACATATTTGTTATAATTTACAGCATTAAGAGTTTTTACATTTGCTTCTTAAAGATTGGCAAAGACTTAATCACTGCAAAGTATAACTAGAAAACATTGTTATAAATTACAGTATTAAGAGAGATTACAATGTTTATTTCAACCAACTACCCACAGTATTTGTCACCGACTCGTTTCGGTGACTGTGGTCATATTACTATTGTGTCCGTTCACCCAATAGTAACGAGTATCATTAATTAGGTACGCCCACCTAAAGTGATAAAAACAGTAATGTGCACAATACCCCACATACCGGCTGTAATTTGGTGACTACATATACTTAATCACTGTAATTATAATCTTGAAATTAAACATACTTTTGTAAACAAATTTGATAAAAAGAGAATGACTCACTTTATAATCATGCAGATTCATACGGGCAGAGTTTAGTCTATAGATAAGCCTTGCTATTGCAGATTTATACAGGCAGAACTTAGCCTATTAATTAGCCTTGTAACCTAGTGCACACGAACTAGGTAATTAACTAATACAGCATTTACGATAACTCACGAGATTAAAACCCTCACAACGAATGACAAAGTGCAATCACTTAAACATTCATCGGATTCACAACGAATGACAGAGTATTCCCCGAATTCGGGTGGTACTCAAACATCCGGTCGGAATCACGACAAAAATGACAAAGGATAGCACTTAAACATCCATCGGATAGTTTCTATCGATCGGACATTGAATCGTAGCAGCGATCGAGTTAATACCCGGCATCGTAGCAGCACCTCGCTATACTAATTAGTAATTTTGAGACTATTTCTGCTATATCTCAACGTATAATTGGAATTTGATCGTCGAACAAACGCACAGAATCAAGTCCCAAATGCCTGCTATTTATACTCGATTTTGACATCGCTTACGGACCGTAAGACTCAATCCTTACGGTCCGTAAGGGTCATAATTTCGCTATAGGGTGGCCACGTGTGGGTGTAGGCCTACTGAGTCAACGGAACGAGAAAATTCAATTCAGACAACGAGATATATGGATAATCGTCGAGTAGGGAATGCCCCCCCCCCCCTGAGTTTTAGGGGCCCTGATCCTGATTCTGATTGTTCTGAAATTTTTAGGGTTTGTGCAGAATTACTTGGGTGTCTCAATTAGGGTTTCCTATTGGATAAAATAATAAAATAAATTGGACTTTTAATGAGGGTTATTACACTAATAGGTAGAATACTCTAGCCAAAAATTTTGGTTAACAATATACACCCTTCCGGTAACTACATGTCCCTAGTCAATTGAAAATTCGAGACTTTGGCGGGATTGAAAAGCGAGGAGTGGGATTAGTTATAAAGATGCGGGTTTCACCCCTAACTTTACAACGTCGTACCCTAAGTGTGGTTAGTACTTACCGAACGAGATAAGGAAATAATTTCTAACTCGTTGGTAAGTGTCACGGCCCCCGACCCGGTTTGACTCGTTTCAGGAGCCGCGGGACAGAAAATCCAGTGGTATTATTTAATTGAGTTAACAGCGGAAGTTTTCTTCAGGATCTTTTTAAAGCTGAAATTTCCCGATTATTTTATTTCACAACTCGGGATAAATCCTGGTAATTTACAATCTTATGATTTCACGGAGAAATCTTTATTTTACAAAACATGTTTCTTTATTTTATTATGAGCCACTTCCTTAAGCTTGTAGTGCTTCACGGCACGTTTCCTTGGTTCACAACAGATCACCTGAAACATGTTTGAAAAAGGTTTTGTCAGCGGGAAATACTGGTGAATCATTCTTTTTACAAATATGACACGTTTGTTATAATTTACAGTATTAAGAGAGATTACAATGTTTCAGATATCAACCAACTACCCACAGTATTTGTCACTCGACCGGATCTGTGACTATGGTCATATCACCATTGGCCACCTGTTTGTCCAATGGCAAAGATTATCAAGTAATGTATACAAAACCCCACATACCGGCTGTAATTTGGTGATTACATAAACTTAATCACTGTAATTATAACTTTGAAAATAAACATGATTTTGAAAGTAATTTGATAAAAAGAGAATGACTCACATTGCAGATTTAATTGAGCAGAGCCTAGTCTACTGATTAGCCTTTTGACCTAAATTTAATAACATGCACACGAACTCGGTTAGTAACTAATACAGCATTTACGATAACTCACGAGATTAAACCTTCACTACGAATGACAAAGTGTGATACTTAAACATCCATCGAATTAACGACGAATGACAAAGCATAAACCCTAATGTGGGCAGCACTTAAACATCCATTGGATAGTTTAATCGATCGGACATTGAATCGTAGCAGCGATCGAGTTAATACCCGGTATCGGAGCAGCACCCGACTAATTAAATATGAAATTTCGACTTTAGTGTAGCCTGAGTTCGTTTTTGAAAGTTATAATCGACACCAACAGACTGTGCAAGTGAATGGCTATTTATAGGTGAATTTAAGGTCTGTCGCGGACCGCGTAAAACCTCAGCTCAACCTTACGCGACCCACGTGGCCGCCCAGTCTACGAGTAGCTTTGACCAGTCACCAGTAGGTGTGACACGTAGGCGACACTTGGACCCGGAACACTTATCCGGTCAAACATGAGTTGACGCGGCCCGCGTAAGACATACCTTGTCTCTTACGCGGCCCGCCTGAGATCCAATATTTTGTTTTTCTTGGTTTTTAATATAGTTTAGGGTTTCAGGGGTCTGGGTTTGAACTTACGAGTATTTTTAGGATAATTTTGAGAGTCCTTACATCCTCCCCACCTTATTTAAAATCTCGTCCTCGAGATTTACTGGAATAAGTGAGGATACTTTCGCTTCATTTCTGATTCCAGCTGCCAAGTGTATTCAGGTCCTCTCTTTGAATCCCACTTGATTTTGACAAGTACTAACCGTTTGTGTTTGAGAAACTTCACCTTTCTATCTTCTATCTGAAGAGGTTTTTCAACAAATTTTAACTTTTCATTCACTTCTATATCTTGGAGAGGTACTACCATAGATTCGTCTAATAAGCATTTCTTGAGGTTGGATACATGAAATACGTCATGTACTCCAGCTAATTCTTCTGGTAGTTGTAAACGATAAGCAACTGGTCCTATACGTTGGATCACTGGAAATGGTCCTATGTATCTTGGACTTAGCTTTCCTTTCTTACCGAATCGAACTATTCCTTTCCAAGGAGATACTTTCAATAGTACTTTGTCTCCAATTTGAAATTCCAACGGCTTCCTTCTATTGTCTGCATAACTTTTCTGACGATCTCGAGCCATCTTTAATCTTTCTTTGATCTGAGTGATTTTATCAGTGGTTTCTTGCACAATTTGCGGACCTGATAATTGACTTTCTCCTGTTTCTGCCCAACATACTGGAGTTCTGCACTTTCTTCCATATAGTGCTTCAAATGGGGCAGTTTCAATACTTGAATGATAACTATTGTTATAGGAGAATTCAATTAATGGCAAGTGGTCATCCCAGTTTCCACCAAAATCTATTACACATGCTCGGAGCATGTCTTCCAAAGTTTGTATCGTCCTTTCACTTTGCCCGTCTGTTTGAGGATGATATGCAGTGCTTAAGTTCAGTTTAGTTCCCATGGCTTTTTGGAAACTTGTCCAAAAGTGCGAAGTGAAACGACTATCCCTATCTGATACAATAGAGAGTGGAACTCCATGTAGGGATACGACTTCATCTACATACAACTTTGCCAATCTTTCCATGCTAAAGGTTTCTTTCATGGGTAGAAAATGAGCTGATTTGGTTAATCGATTCACAATTACCCAAATCGCATCATTACCTTTTCTGGTTTTGGGTAACTTAGTAACAAAATCCATTGTTATGAGTTCCCATTTCCATACGGGCATTTCTAATTGTTGTAGTAGACCTGAAGGTTTCTGGTGTTCTGCCTTAACTTGTGAACAAGTAATACACTTAGAAACATATTGAGCTATATCCTTTTTCATGCCTATCCACCAGAAATTATTTCTTAAATCTTGATACATCTTATTGTTTCCTGGATGCATGGTATACCTAGATTTATGAGCTTCTTCTAAGATCTTATTTCTTAATTCTCCTTGCTTAGGTACCCAAATTCTTCTTTGGTGGAATCTCCAAATTCCATCAGATCCTTGTTCTAATTCTTTTATTCGTCCCTTCATTCCTTCAGCATCATCCTTGATTGCTGTTTCCTAAACATTCTTTATTTGTTCCATTAAATCTAACTGTAGATTTAATCTGAGAGCACGGACCCGTCATTGTTTCTCATGGTATTTACGACTTAAGGCATCTGCAACTACATTTGCCTTTCCTTCGTGATATTGAATATCACAATCGTAATCACTTAGGATTTCCATCCATCTTCTTTGCCTCATGTTTAACTCTTTTTGCCTAAATATATATCTTAAACTTTTATGATCTGTATAGACAGTAAATTTACTTCCATACAGATAATGTCTCCAAATCTTAAGGGCAAAAATTACGGCTCCTAATTCTAAATCATGAGTCGTATAGTTTTCTTCGTGCTTTTTCAATTGCCTTGAAGCATATTCAATTACCTTCTTGCGTTGCATTAGCACACATCCTAATCCTAGTTTTGAAGCATCACAATATACTTCAAAATCTTCAGTCCCTTCTGGCAAGGCTAGGATTGGTGCATTTGTTAATTTCTGCTTCAAGATCCTAAAAGCTTCTTCTTGTTTAGGTCCCCACTCAAACTTAACTGCTTTACAGGTTAGCTTAGTTAATGGTACAGCTATTTTAGAAAAATCCTTAATAAACCGTCTATAATATCCAGCTAAACCTATAAAACTTCTAATTTCCACTGCGGTTTTGCGGAACCCTCCATTTGGTAATTGCCTCTATCTTAGCAGGATCTACATGAATACCTTCATGATTCACCACATGTCCTAGGAATTGCACTTCTTGTAGACAAAATTCACACTTCGAGAATTTGGCATAAAGCTTTTCTTTTCTTAATAAAGTTAAGAGTGCATGCAAGTGCTGACTGTGTTCTGTCTGACTTTTGGAATAAATAAGTATATCGTCTATAAAAACAATTACAAATTTATCCAAATACGGTTTACAGATCCTATTCATCATGTCCATGAATGCGGCAGGAGCATTCGTTAGTCCGAAGGGCATGACTGTAAACTCGTAACGACCATACCTAGTCCTGAAAGCAGTTTTAGGTTTGTCTTCCTCTTGTACTTTCAATTGATGATATCCGGAACGTAAGTCAATCTTAGAAAAATATCTAGCTCCTTGAAGTTGATCGAAGAGATCATCAATCCTAGGTAATGGGTATCGATTCTTAATTGTAACCTTATTCAATTCTCTATAATCAATACACATTCTCATTGAACCATCCTTCTTCTTTACAAACAACACTGGTGCTCACCAACGGGATGAACTAGGTTGTATGAAACCTTTACTTAATAATTCATCTAATTGCTTTTTCAGTTCTAACATTTCAGTAGGAGCTAACCGATAAGGTGCCTTGGCTATCGGTGTAGTTCCAGGAATTAGATGAATCCTAAATTCTACTTCTCTATTTGGTGGTAATCCTGGTAATTCTTCTGGGAATATATCTGGGTATTCTGAGACTACAGGAATTTCCTTAAGTTCTTTACCCTTAGTACTAACGATTACTGAAATCATATCTACTATTCCTTGTTTTCGTTCATAACTAGCAACTTTCATTACTGATATGAACTTCATGGGTTTACGCGGTTTATCTCCTGTAATCCTGATTACTTCTCCGTTAGGTGCCTGAATTTCTATAGAATTGTTATCACAAATGATTCGAGCATGGTTAGCTATTAACCAATCCATTCCTAACACAACATCAAATTCAGCTAATTTCATAGGTAACAGGTTTGTAGAGAATTTATGACCTAAAAGTTCTATATTTCCTTCCCGCAAAACCTTATCTATTTTAACTGAATTCCCATATGCCGTTTCGACTGTAAAAATCTGCCTAAGGTTGGTTAAAGGTAAATTAAGAGCTTGGCAGAATGAAGTATTGATAAAACTTTGGTTTGCACCAGAGTCAAATAATACTTTTGCGTAAATGTTGTGAACTAGGAACGTACCAGCTATCACATCTGGAATGAGTTCTGCTTCTTGAGTAGTTAATTGGAATGCACGAACATTCTTCTTGGTAGCTCCGTCGGCTGGTTTGGCTTTGTTGTCTGATGGTTTGACCAATTTAGGACATTCTGTTTTGAAATGCCCATTTTCTCCACAGTTATAGCAGATCCTTGTTTTCCTTCTGCAATCTTCTTCACGATGTCCTATGGTTTTGCAAAAGTTGTAGGTCACATTACATCTTCCATAATGTTTCTTTCTGCAATTTCTGCAGAACGGAGAAGTTGAAGGTTGCCCTGTTCCTCTTCTCTTGACGTTGCTATTATTACCCACCCGAAATCCTTGGGTAATTTTCTGAGCCAGTTCCTTTTTCCTATTTTCATCTCTTGTGCGTACTAGTTCGTCAGTGAGGGTATTAGCTAATTCTACTGCATCGTCAATAGTGCGAGGTCTCGCAGCTTTAACGATATTACGGATTTCACTAATTAATCCCTAAATATAGCGAGAAATGAGTACCGGCTCTGGCGAAGCCAGTGTTGGTACCACTCTAGCATATTCAAAGAATGTCGAAGTATAACCGCGACAATCTACACCCAGCATTCGATGATTTAGGAACTTATTTGCCATTTGATCTTTTTCATATTCGGGACATAATTTTCTTTCTACAAGATTCTTAAATTCTTCCCAATTCATGGCATATGCATCAATCCTTCTTTTAGCTTGTAATACTGTGTTCCACCATTCTAACGCCCCTTCTTTAAAAAGATTTGACGCATACATAACTTGATCTTCCTCAGCACATTTACTTATAGTGATCACTGCCTCAGTTTTCTCTAACCAACGCAGTGCTGCAATAGCCCCTTTGTTACCTGCAAACTCAGCTGGTTTACAGGCAAGAAATTCTTTGTAAGTGCAACCAGGTGTTGTAGCTTTCATTTTCTTGAAAATTGGGTCTTGCAGATCATTATTGTTATTATTAATATGATTGCCTCCTCCGTTTATACTATTACTAAAATTGTCGCCTTGTGTACGTTTACTAGGAATGTTTGATTGAGGTTTAACAGGTTTCTGGATAGCAGCAACGATTGCTGGAATAGCATTGGCTATTCCTTGTGCAACGATATCCTCGATATCTTGTCTATTTAACAATTGCTCTTCCTGATTTTGCTCAGATTGATTTACTTCATTTACTGGTTCATTACCAATGTTTGCCATCTGATAATTAATTTAAATAGTTAATATAGAATACGAAACAATCCAATATAACAATTAATCGCACATAATCACGTAAACAAATATACAACCAAAATTGTAAATTTTCTTTTATTTTATAGATTATATTATGCTTCCATATATATTTTTATCTTACATCCGTTTTATTGTTTATTTTACACAAACTGATTTTTATAAATATTACTGTTATTATACAAACACAGACTCATAATCCATTTTTCCCTCGTCAACCTGCATCTTTAATAACGATGTTCCCTTTCATCATATTTCCATGAAATTTGTCCTCCTATCTCTCGGATCCTATTCCCAACATCCATCAGTTCTTCGCCAAAATGGCGGAGTTCAGCCATATTCTCATTACTCATCGGCGGATTTGGTAGAGGTTCTGGATCGAACTGGGGAAAAAAGGAATAAGGACTGTTGATAAGGTTTTGGAACTGCCAATCATTTGTCCACCATTCATCCATTCCTAGAGGTTGGGTGTGGATTATTGGTTCTGGGATTGCTGGTTCCAGATTTTTAGGGAGTTGATTTTCGATAGGATTAGAGTAAAAATTATTATTATTGACAGGCCTGACTATATCACAGCTTGCCAATGCGCGATCCAATTCATCCTGAAATGGTAACTCCTGAACTTGTCTAGAGCTTTCCCCAACTTCCATCTTAGAACCTTCCCCATACTCCATTTTCATTTGCCTAGAAATTTCTCCGAATTCCATTTCCATTTTCCTAGAATCTTCCCCAACTTAAATCCCCTTTCCTTTGTCTAAAGGATTTTCTATTTTAGGAAGTCTCTTGGCTGGCTTTCTCCTACGTACACGCCTCCCCCATACAAATCTCTTTCTTTTCTTAGGTTTTGGCTTTTCCAGAGGTGGAGCGTTGAATTCCATAGGTTCTTCTATGTCGGGTATATACCTATTGAAATCTCTGGAAACCTCTATTTTTACCGGATAGAGATTTAGATTTTGGAGGGCTTCAGACTGGTCATTCATGCTGTGTCACATATATGCAAAATACACAAAATACTAAATTAAAATTTTGATAAAATTTCGTAAATAACCTTTAAATATTATTGCATACCGTCTAACAATTTTAATACAAAGAACAACGGACAATTAAAACATATTAGGGTTTATTGGAAACTTATTTATTTACTGGATAAAGTTTCTAGTTGGTAGACGATAAAGGTTCTAAAACAAAATAATTAAAGATTTGCATTTACTGCTACAGTGGCTAGCATGTAAAGATCTGTCCATTTTTCATCTAACTTGTCTTCCCATGGTGATTTACTGATAATTTCCTGGGTTTCCTGTTTAATTTTCTTTTCTCGGGCTTTCTTTATTTTCTCCTGACTTTTCCTAAGAATCAAACTTCTTTTATTAGGAGAAAGTGGTTCCTCATATTGTGGCTTACGGACAAATATTCCTTCTTCAGGAATTGCAGAGAGTTTTGAGGATTTTGTTTGGGATGAACTTCCCTTCTCGTTGGAAGACTTATCTAATTTAAGATAGATATTTGAAAGCTTTTGCTTACCCATACTGTAACTACCAAATAGTCAATTATTAAAACACATAATCACCATATAGCAATTAGTAAAATTAAGTATTTTCTAAATACTTAAATAGGCTTAAATCAGTGGCTCTGATACCACCTTTTTCTGTCACGGCCCCCGACCCGGTTTGACCCGTTTCAGGAGCCGCGTGACAGAAAATCCCGTGGTATTATTTAATTGAGTTAACAGCGAAAGTTTTCTTCAGGATCTTTTTAAAGCTGAAATTTCCCGATTATTTTATTTCACAACACGGGATAAATCCCGGTAATTTACAATCATATGATTTCACGGAGAAATCTTTATTTTACAAAACATGTTTCTTTATTTTATTATGAGCCACTTCCTTAAGCTTGTAGTGCTTCACGGCACTTTTTCTTGGTTCACAACAGATCACCTGAAACATGTTTGAAAAAGGTTTTGTCAGCGGGAAATACTGGTGAATCATTCTTTTTACAAATATGACACGTTTGTTATAATTTACAGTATTAAGAGAGATTACAATGTTTCAGATATCAACCAACTACCCACAGTATTTGTCACTCGACCGGATCTGTGACTATGGTCATATCACCATTGGCCACCTGTTTGTCCAATGGCAAAGATTATCAAGTAATGTATACAAAACCCCACATACCGGCTGTAATTTGGTGATTACATAAACTTAATCACTGTAATTATAACTTTGAAAATAAACATGATTTTGAAAGTAATTTGATAAAAAGAGAATGACTCACATTGCAGATTTAATTGAGCAGAGCCTAGTCTACTGATTAGCCTTTTGACCTAAATTTAATAACATGCACACGAACTCGGTTAGTAACTAATACAGCATTTACGATAACTCACGAGATTAAACCTTCACTACGAATGACAAAGTGCGATACTTAAACATCCATCGAATTAACGACGAATGACAAAGCATAAACCCTAATGTGGGCAGCACTTAAACATCCATTGGATAGTTTAATCGATCAGACATTGAATCGTAGCAGCGATCGAGTTAATACCCGGTATCGGAGCAGCACCCGACTAATTAAATATGAAATTTCGACTTTAGTGTAGCCTGACTTCGTTTTTGAAAGTTATAATCGACACCAACAGACTGTGCAAGTGAAGGGCTATTTATTGGTGAATTTAAGGTCTGTCGCGGCCCGCGTAAAACCTCAGCTCAACCTTACGCGACCCACGTGGCCGCCCAGTCTACGAGTAGCTTTGACCAGTCATCAGTAGGTGTGACACGTAGGCGACACTTGGACCCGGAACACTTATCCGGTCAAACATGAGTTGACGCGGCCCGCGTAAGACATACCTTGTCTCTTACGCGGCCTGCCTGAGACCCAATATTTTGTTTTTCTTGGTTTTTAATATAGTTTAGGGTTTCAGGGGTCCGGGTTTGAACTTACGAGTATTTTTAGGATAATTTTGAGAGTCCTTACAGTAAGGGTCCACTAGAGTAAGAATAGGAAATTCTCCATCAAGGTGTGGAAAACACTCCTAACTTGATGGCACAATTTCATGAAAAATCAATAAACGCGGATTGAGGGATTTCACCATAAGGGAGGGTTTTCACGCCTATTTTGGTGAGATCGTCAATTTGTGGTATACGAGTGTCTTCACATCTTTGTGTGTGTATTATTGTTAGTCTTAGGAAAGACATGTATAATTGAGACAAAAGGTAAGAGAGAAGCAAAATAGGAAGAATTCAAGTATTTTAAGCATAAACGCAAGAATGGTCAAGCATGGTTTCTAAACTATAGACTAGGTTAAATCATGACAATTTTTACTAATTCCCTATAGTTATGGCTCTGATATGTAACACCCCGGCCGGAGGCGGAAAAGCCAAAGGTGTCACGAAACTTGATAGAATGCATTTGAGCACATGGAGATTTAATTAAGTTGAAATATGATTAAGGTTCAATTAAATAGATTGCATTCAAATCCAAAAGAATTTCTTGAACATAAACAAAATACAACATAACAAATAAATCACAATTACAATTGATTTCAGATTTAGTCTAAGGCATAAGTGTAACACCTCATAAAATCACGTCCAATGATGTATTAACACGTGTAATAAACCTTAATAAAGTCAAACGTTGACTATAAGGGACTAATTTTGCGAAAGATCAAAAACTTTGATTATGAAAGGACTGGAAGTGTTAGTGATGTGTGCAAAATGCAACATATAAATTACATTAATTATGGGATAAAACTAACCCTTTTTTAGTACTAATGTTGGAAAAAGTATGCTTTTGTCTTCCTTTTGTATTTTCAGGATTAAATGAGCTCAAATTAACAAAAGAAGCAAAATGACAGCAAAATCCAACATAAATACAAGAAAAGTAACAAACGTGATATACCCGACCCCACGACAACATCTTCCCAAGCAAAACAAGAAGACAGAAGACTGAACACGCCCGGTGCTCAGCCAGCACGGGGGCGTGCCCAAGTGTCAGCAGAAAAGACAAAGTGGTAGAAGCTTCTATTGCCCACCACGGGGCCGTGCTCAGCGGACACGGGGCCGTGCTCAACTATAAGATTTGCACAATCCAGGCAAATCTTCATAGTACAAAGATTCTTCTGCACACGGGGTCGTGCTCAGCGGACACGAGGGTGTGGTCAACTAATAAAGACAAGCTGCATTAAATGAAGAAAGAGAGGATGTGGACACGGGGCCATGCCCACTAGACACGGGGCCGTGCCCGAGCTTCTGTTCAGCCTATAAATAGGAGTGCTTGACTCAAGCTCAAAACATCCCTTGGCACACCACCTCTCTCACACTTCACCCACCACCCACCACCACCATAACACCATCATCCACCACCATCATCCATTGTCCATCATACAGTGTGTGAGTCGTCTCGGGATCCAAGATTGATCGTAAGAGTTCTTGACAATCAAGGCCATGTTTGCCTAAGTCTCTTACATCACTTGGTGAAGACAAGTGTCTAGTGTAATACTTTTTATTTCTAATTTTTTCGCACTTTTTACTTGGTTTTGTATTAATGACTTTAATAACTAGTTTCTTATGTTGAAGGTGATTCTTCCTTATCGTTTGTCCGTGGTGTCTTGACATTATTTTACTGTCTATATAAAATAAAAGATTTTCACCATTCATATCTCCACGATCTATATGGAGGTATGTTGGCTACCTGGTCGGGGGTTAAGGGAACGGTTTGGTAAGAGTCTTGCCATTGTTCAGCGTTTAGAGGTCCTGCAATGGACTTGGGTCAAATTTAGTAGGACCTCCTTCAATACTTAACGGTATTGGATGGCGGGGGTCTAAACTCTTTGATCCCCTCATAAGTTAACTACTATTAATACTATAACCCGGCTATTTAGGACTGTATCCCTGCTGACTCAGACTACTTAGCCGAGGGTAACGTCACCTTCAAAAGAGGGGCCTACCATAATTTGCATTAATAACTTAATTAATTATCTTTCAATAATCCGACCCTTTAGGATTGTATCCTTGCTGACTCAAACTACTGGGTTGAGGGTAACGTCACCTCCAAAAGAGGGGCCTACTACAATAACTAAGATAATCTCTTAAACAAGTGCAAAAGTGCGGAAATAATCAAAGGTTACACTATACACGAGTCGGAACCAAGTGATTCATCTTGTCTATCTGTTTTTATTTTTATTTTTATTTTCATCATTTTAGTTAGTTTTTATTTTTCTTAGCTTAAAACCTTTTTCTAAAAACTTTTGATTTGATTAGACGTTGAGGATAAACCGGTACTAAAAGCTCTTATGTCCTTGGACGACCTCGGTATCTTACCAACACTATACTACGCTCACGATGGGTGCACTTGCCCATATGTGTGTTTAGTGTTAGTAAATATCGTGTTTTATAAATTTAAAACTTGACTAAAAAAGTGTTAAAAAGGGCTTAATATATACATTAAAAACTAACGACACTTCACACGCATCAAGTTTTTTGGCGCCGTTGCCGGGGACACAAGGATTTTAAGAAAGTTAGGAATCAACGGCCTAATCATTTTTTCTTATTTTTTATTTTTATTTTTTTTAGGATTTCTCTTAGTTTTTCAGCTTCTGCAGAACTCAGCACGGGTCGTGCCCGCTGAACACGCCTCGTACCCAATCATTGGAACTGGAAATCTTGTTTTAAGTCAGACAGTAAGCTGAACACGGGGCCGTGCCCACTCAACACGCCCCCGTGCCCAAGTTTCAGTTACTGAAAACAGAACCTTAAGATCCTGACGGTTGGTAATTTCTGACACAAACATGAGTAATACTGATGCTTTTTACTTTCGGCACTCTTATGGTATTACGTGGTGTCAATTTTGTGGTGGTAACCATAAGGAATTAGAATGTTATTTTCTAAATTATAAGCCCTACTATATAGACCCATCGTTTCCTAGTATCCTTAAGAGGGGCGAAAGTAAAAATAATCCATATCTCTCCCTCGAATGCTCCCAACCAGATTTTCTAGGAGAAATGCTTCTCGATGAATTATTTCAATTAGAAGATCTAATTCTTAATTGGTTAAAAGAACTTAGGAAAGATTTCAATGATCTTTTCCAGGACAATAGCCAAGAAGAAGTGTTGGAACCGCATTCAAACAACTTCGTTGTTTCCAACGATACTTCTAACTCTAGTGAGGACTTGAGCGATAGTCGTCCCTGTGTCGATTGTGCCGTGAAGGACTCCCCATCGACTTCGTTCGATGCATACCTAGACCTGAGTGATTTGACATACACCTTCTTTAACGAGAGCCCGGAAAAGGGTTGGACTTGTCCACCTACATATAGCATAGGAATCACCCTCACTGACAACCTCTTGCGTTCTCGTCTTAATCTAGAGCAATTAAGGTATCTTAGGCACTTTGGGGTTGTTCCATCCAGTAAGGAACCGCCCGATCCGGAAAAGTTCCTTAAAAATAGACACACTTCATAAACCAGCCTTCCGACACGGGGCCGTGCCCAGGTCAACACGCCCCCGTGTCCACCGAAAGATTCCCTTCGGACTTTTGTCAGAATACGGACAAAACGTGTTAGGATCTTGCCTGCACACGGGGCCGTGTCCAGCATGCTGTCGTTTTCTATAAATGCAGCCAAGAATCCTGCACATTTGGACCATCCAGGGACAGAGATTGGAAAGGATTTTCTAACTTACCATCCTAGGTATGTTCTAAAAGAAGGTTCTAACAAACATCTTGTCATTTCCTCTTTTATCCATTACCTTATTCTTCACCTTTCTTGCAACAACACCTCCATTGAAGCTTGATTTCAAACTTCATTGTGATGTTTGTTGAGTTTTTGCTCAAGGAATCTTGTTAAAAATAAGTTACATAACATTGTTTTAAGTTATTTTTGTTCAAAAATGCTTCATAAGTTGGGAAAATAATTTGAAACTCCAAGATTCCTTGTTCTAAAAAACTGCAGAAAGTTGAACACGGGGCTGTGCTCATTGAGCACGGGGCCGTGTCCGTGGTACTGTATCATTAAAACGAACTATTTTTGGTTTGTTTTCGTAGAATGTCTAGCCAAAACTCCAGAAACAGTCGAAGGGAAAGGAGGCCATCGATTGAAGCAACTCTCGTAAGATACGTGATGGCGCTACGTGAAGCCCTTGACGAGATGACTTCGGTAGAGGTGGTCCTCATAGACCGTATAAATTATCTCTCGGTGGGGTTGGAAAACAGTTTTCAAGAAATAAACCTCTTGCACCAGAGGTTAAACATTCTTGTAACACCTCCCATGGAACCAATCCTCCCTCAAGAGGATTGGAACCTAGCACTTAGAATCCACAATCCTACCGGTTGGGACGACATTCTGGCGGAACCTCCTCTTGAAGAACTCCAAGAAATCCCGGTGGAAGTTGCACCTCCTCAAACCAATGCTAATGAGCCCGCTTTTCTTCTCCCTAGGGAGATCGAAGAATGGCTCGCCGACGTGTGAGGAACCCATACCCGGAGGGAGAAGTTTGTCAAGCCACATTTAACCGAAAGATTTACCTTTTCGGAAATTTTGCTAATAGAATAAGTAGTAGGCTAGAACTTCTTGGTTTAGATTTCTTGTGTTTCTTTGACCTAACTATCTAGTATTTTAATTTTTAGGACTATTATGTAATTCTCTCTATGACTTAATGAATGATGGTTTTAGTTAATTTGGTGTTTGGGTGGTGATGAAAGGAATAAAACACACTTGAGATGGAAAAGGATACAAGGGAAACTTGAACCAGTACCCCATGCAGGAAAACAGGACCATCCGACAAAATTCTTCGTTTACAGTAAGTTCGGCACGGGCTGTGTCCGCCCAACACGGCCCCGTGCTGCACAGTCTGCAGAAATACCCAGTTCAGGTAAACTGGACACGGGCCGTGCTCACCCAACACGCCCCCGTGTCCAGGCTTCTGTTTCTTTGGTTTAATTTTTGTTACTGGCACTTGAACACGGGGCCGTGCCCGGACAGCACGGGGACGTGTTCAGCGCCCAGTAACACAAAATTTTTGCTTTTTACACCTTTTTACACATTCAATCAACCTAAAAACTTATTTTTGGGACACATTGAGGACAATGTGTAATTTAAGTGTGGGGGGGATGCTAAAACCTTGAATCTTGCAAGTCCTAAATACAAGCCTTACACAAAACTCTATTGGAACCGCTAATCACCCCAAATTTTTTTCAAAAAAAAAAAATTCAATTTTTTTTACTTGTCTAGGTTTAACTTGGGAATTTCAAGTTCTAAAAAGGTTATATTTTTACGAATTTACAACCGATAGCGTCGTGATAAAAAGAACCAACATAAGAAAATTATGAAAAGGCATGGCAAACTTAGTTAAAATTTGAGTATATATACTTGATCACATAAAAACCCATTCCCACAAAAGTGAGTTTTGAGCCTTTATTGAGCATACAATTACATATCATTAAACTAAATGCTCATTTTTCGTTTCTTGTGTGAATAGCCGCTTGGTTCTTACGACTCTAGAACTTGCCATGACGATACATTCCCGGTCCTTACCAACTTAAACCCGAGTAAGTAAATGATGGAGGCATTAGGACTAACCCTTTTTATTTCTACACCATTATTTTTCTTTTTTTTACCACCTACCCAAAATCCCCCTAGTTAGCCCCTTTGAGCCTAAACCTTTTCATTATATAACCCAAACCAAACACCCTTTTACCCACCAAAACCTTTTTTCATTTTCAACCCTTTGTTTTAGTAATTAGCTCGGTTTTTCGTATGACTTTTCAAAAAAAAATATGTTGATTATGAAGCAAAAGAAAATAAACAAACAAGTTTATCAAAAATAACTTTGTTTGAATAATAGCTTCATCAAAATAAAAGTTACAAAAAGAGAAAGTCTTATGAAAACTGACGCTTGTTACGCTTTTCGCCCTTTTTCTACTAACCACTAACCCAACCACCTACCTTTAACCCAAGCCTAACCCTTCACCCAAAAGTCCTCTTGATATTTACAAAGGTATATAGTTAAAAAGGAGGATGATTGATTGCTTAGCAAGCCTATGGTAGGAGTAAGTTCCATGCCGCTCTCGAGTGATCCACAAAAATACATTTTCGGCCGAGTGTTGAGTGATCTCCCGTGAGGTATGTGAACTTGTATATATAAATAGAATTTTAAAGAGGCATGTTATGCCCTAATAAGTAATTTATCTTATGAAAAGTTTTAAATAAATCATGAGGAATAGGATTGTAAATAAATAAAAATAAAACTAAATAAAGAATCTTGGAAATCTCGACACTCTATGACAAGCCCAAAAACCTTCTTCTCTACCCATTCCATTTGGAAGTGTAAAGCCACATTATAAAGAGTTTTGCTTGAGGACAAGCAAAGATTCAAGTGTGGGGGTATTTGATGTGTGCAAAATGAAACATATAAATTACATCAATTGTGGCATAAAACTAACCCTTTTTTAGTACTAATGTTGGAAAAAGTATGCTTTTGTCTTCCTTTTGTATTTTCAGGATTAAATGAGCTCAAATTAACAAAAGAAGCAAAAAGACAGCAAAATCCAACATAAATACAAGAAAAGGAACAAACGTGACATGCCCGACCCCACGACAACATCTTCCCAAGCAAAACAAGAAGACAGAAGACTGAACACGCCCCGTGCTCAGCCAGCACGGGGGCGTGCCCAAGTGTCAGCAGAAAAGACAAAGTGGTAGAAGCTTCTATTGCCCACCACGGGGCCGTGCTCAGCGGACACGGGGCCGTGGTCCACTATAAGATTCGCACAATCCAGGCAAATCTTCATAGTACAAAGATTCTTCTGCAAACGGGGTCGTGCTCAGCGGACACGGGGGCGTGGTCAACTAATAAAGACAAGCTGCATTAAATGAAGAAAGAGAGGATGTGGACACGGGGCCGTGCCCGAGCTTCTGTTCAGCCTATAAATAGGAGTGCTTGGCTCAAGCTCAAACCATCCCTTGGCACACCACCTCTCTCACACTTCACCCACCACCCACCACCACCATAACACCATCATCCACCACCATCATCCATTGTCCATCATAGAGTGTGTGAGTCGTCTCAGGATCCAAGATTGATCGTAAGAGTTCTTGACAATCAAGGCCATGTTTGCCTAAGTCTCTTACATCACTTGGTGAAGACAAGTGTCTAGTGTAATACTTTTTATTTCTAATCTTTTCGCACTTTTTACTTGGTTTTGTAATAATGACTTTAATAACTAGTTTCTTATTTTGAAGGTGATTCTTCCTTATCGTTTGTCAGTGGTGTCTTGACATTATTTTACTGTCTATATAAAATAAAAGATTTTCACCATTCATATCTCCACGGTCTATATGGAGGTATGTTGGCTACCTGGTCGGGGGTTAGTGTCACACCCCCAAAATCCACACGCGGAGTATCACCGCTTGGAGGCGTGACGTGACCAGGATCGAGCCACCAATCATATTGAACAACGTATTTTAGTAAATAAAACCAATCACAATACAATTGGTGACCAAAAGGAAGTAACCAAGTTTAATTTAAACAGCGGAAGCATAAGACGTTAAACTAAAACATAAGTTTATAGTTCATAAGTTTAAAGATCCCAAACATAAGTTCCATGAGTTCATAACGTTTATTTAGAAAGTACGGAACATATTAGTTCGTATTCCACAACGACCACCTCCATGTGCAAGCTCCATAGCATCTAACGACCTGCAAGGCATGTAACAACGAGTCAACAACAAAGTTGAGTGAGTTCACGTTTGGTTGTTTAGTTTTAAGTTGTTTCTGAAAAACGTGGTTTGACTTTCGTTGGCTTAATTGCCGTGGGGGTTACCCCGTAGTTGAAAGTATGATTAACCAGTTCCTTTTTTCCGTTACCCAAACCATAACCATAATCAGTGGGGGCTTCCCATTATGTATGTTACTAGACTAGGCGTATCCATAAGTGTCCTTCCCAATCCGAGGACGGTGTTAAGTATGAGTGTACGTAGGTTTTACGTACGTGCCCTTCTCAATCCGAGGACAGTAGTAAGTATGAGTGTACGTAGGTTTTACGTACGTGCCCTTCCCAATCCGAGGACAGTAGTGAGTATGAGTGTACGTAGGTTTTACGTACGTGCCCTTCCCAATCCGAGGACAGTAGTGAGTATGAGTGTACGTAGGTTTTACGTACGTGCCCTTCCCAATCCGAGGACAGTAGTAGGTAGTCTAGTAGTGTTGATAATATAAATAGCTATTCAATCCCATTCCCAGCCACCGGGAATCCCATGCCTTAGTAAGGGTGTGAACTCACCTCGGTTTGCTCGGTTAGATTCTCAAATATAGCTAACAGCCAAGGTCGGTCAATCACGTCCTAATATAATTACCAGTTAGTCATTTAGTGATTTTCAAATAGAACACAAAGTTCCTACACGTATCTATCACACAACATGCATCACTGTAACGGTTTATGCCCATCTAAGTTTCCCGTCCATTCCCCACTCAAAATCAAACATACGATAATGCACATAACATATATAACATGTTAAATCATTCACAGATAGCATACTCGACATTTAGACATGCAAGTCACAACTTATGTCAATTCAGCATTAATACTCAAAACCGGCTGTTTTCGGACATTTAAATAAAATAGTTAGATTATTCCAAAAATTCCCAAATTTTTATAGAATGTCATAAACATTCCATATTTTATTGTGTAAAAATATCGGGGTCCGGTTCATTACCCACATTTTATAAAAAAATTCATATTCGGGACTGAACTCAGATTTATGTATTTCTGACCACAGTCCACGAAACAATTTATTAAAAATTCATCGTAAGTCCGATTTGCGAAATTCCAGTGGGGTAATTACAAATACTTCAGTTGTCATCTACAGTAAAATTTTCATGGTCCGATTGATCACAAAACTCAGGTTATGACTGAAAGTACGACACCCATTTATTGCTGTAAAAATTCAGCTTAAGCTGTTGTTACAAATCAACACTTTAAAAATAGTAAGCGGAGTCCAAAAATTACGATTCCGGTGCCATTAGAACCGTATTTCATAATAACATATTTTAGATTCAAAATATCGGTTTTTCGTTGAATTTAAGACCTGTTTACAGCCAACTGAAGTTGGCTGTAAAAGTTGGACAGATTCTGATTTTAAGTGTTTAACCTTCTAAATCGTGTTCGATCGATTCCGTTAACAAGTTTAGTGACCACAACAACATGACACATTAATATTAATCAGTAAAACATCAGATAATCAACCAATAATCATAATCACACCAGATCTACATGATTTACACTAATATTCATCCATTAACCACCTTGTTCATCACTTTAGTAAACTTTTAGACTTTGATCTTATATGTTCATAATTTTTAACCGACGAAACTCTTATTAACCACTCTAGACAAGATCAAGAAGGCGTTTAGAGTCACTTACTACTAGCTCGAGGCTAGGGAAGAATCTAGTCGAAGAATGAGTGGATAAAAGCAATAGGGTGAGGTCCTTCGCCTTCCGATTGCACCAAGCTTCCTTATTGGTGATCCTTAACACTTGTGTGATCTTGGAATGAGATGATCAAAACCGAAAATGGATGGGTGCTCAAGGGGGTGTTCGGCCGTGAGTTTAGCAAGGAGAAGGAGAGAGAGTTTTGTTGAGTGTTGTGATGAAAGTGTTAGTGTGCTATGGTGTGAACTTATAGACAAATATTCAAGATCATTATCCAAGAGTCCATATGTCTACTAGATATTAGACATATGTGATTTTTATAATCAACAAAGTACAATGGGGGCCACATAGTGACCGAACTCGGTTGGGGGGTGGGGGGTATTTGGTTAGATTGTAACTAAATGGTTAAGATCTAGTTAGTTAATTAGGAGGTTAACTTAGTTACTAGCATGTAGTAAGTTGTAACGGGTGTTAGGGTATTCGGGGACCCTAACTGGCTCAGAAAAAGATAAACAATGTTATTGGCAGTATTTTTATGTTCCTGGTAAAGTCCGGTTGTTCGGTTTGACATTGCTCCGTTAAAGCGCTTAATTAATCCGTAAAGCGTCCTACTTATATATTTTGTAACGTTTTTACTTTCTAACACTTAGGAAATTATAATGGACTATTTAGTGACCTATCTGTACACTATTAGTATATCAACAAATACGTGTAAGCATAACACTGATATCAGAAAGCAGTTAAGTAATTCCGCACAGTCGTCAAGCACATTAATTATTATTAATAAACTGTACGGTTACATGTAAATTCGAGGGTTGTCACATTCTCCCCCTGTTAAGAGAATTTCATCCCGAAATTTAGCGCATGGTTACTGAGGAAGCTAGTTAAGTTGCGTTGTTTTCCTGCTTTTCCCGGGGTGTCACATCATCCCCCCGTTGTTCTGGAATTTCGTCCCGAAATTCTGCAGTAGCTTCAGCCTCAGTAGTGGTTGCGTTTTTCTTAAATAGTTGGGGATACTTGAGTTTCATTTGGTCTTCTCGTTCCCAGGTATACTCTGGGCCACGACGAGCATTCCAACGAACTCGAACGAGAGGTATTCTTGTGTGCTTGAGGATCTTAACATCTCGATCCGTAATCTCTACTGGTTCCTCGACGAATCGCAGCTGGTCGTCGATTGTGAGTTCCTTAAGAGGAACTATGAGGGTCTCATCTGACAGACACTTCTTCAGATTTGACACGTGGAATACGTTGTGAACTCCGCTGAGTTTTTCGGGTAGATTTAACCTGTAGGCTACCGTGCCAATTTTCTCAATGACTTCGAATGGTCCGACATAACGCAGATTGAGTTTGCCTCGTTTGCCAAAGCGGACTACACCTTTCCAAGGTGAGACTTTGAGTAGCACTCGATCCCCAACCTGGAGCTCGAGCGGTTTTCTTCCCTTATCAGCATAGCTTTTCTGACGGTCACGAGCTGCCGCCATTCGCTGTCGTATCTGAGCAATCCTTTCTGTTGTATCTACTACGAGTTCTGGGCCAGTGATTTGGCTGTCACCCACTTCTGCCCAACAGAGAGGTGATCGGCATTTGCGTCCGTACAATGCCTCGAACGGAGCGGCTTGGATGCTGGTGTGGTAGCTGTTGTTGTACGAAAACTCCACTAGCGAGAGGTGCTTTTCCCAGCCATTACCAAAATCGATTACACATGCCCTAAGCATGTCTTCAAGGGTTTGGATGGTGCGTTCAGATTGCCCATCCGTCTGTGGGTGATAAGCGGTGCTCATATCTAAACGTGAGCCAAAGGACTTGTGCATTGCTTGCCACAGTTCAGAAGTAAAATGCGCGTCATGATCAGAAATGATAGAGGTTGGCACTCCGTGCCTTGATACCACTTCCTTTAGGTAAATGTCTGCAAGAGTAGAAAACTTATCCGTCTCTTTGATGGCCAGAAAATGTGCAGACTTGGTCAGTCGATCTACGATCACCCAAATGGTATCGTTTCCGCGTTGAGTTCTGGGCAGACCAGTAACGAAATCCATGGAAATTTGCTCCCATTTCCATTTAGGTATCTCTGGTTGTTGAAGTAGGCCTGATGGTTTCTGATATTCAGACTTGACTCTCGCACAGGTCAAGTACTTACTGACGTAGGCTGCTATGTGGGCTTTCATGCCAGGCCACCAATACATAGTCTTGAGGTTGTGGTACATCTTGTCCGAACCAGGGTGTACCGAATAACGAGACTTGTGCGCTTCATCCATCACAAGTTCGCGTAAGTCTCCATACAGTGGAACCCAGATGCGTCCGTTAACATAGTAGGCGCCGTCTTCCTTTTGTTCCAGTCGCTGCCTTGATCCTCGTAGGGACTCAACCCTGATGTTCTCTGCTTTCAATGCTTCAGCCTGAGCATCACGAATCTGAGCGGGAAGGTTAGATTGGATGGTAAGTTATAAACCACGTACACGCTTAGGTCGGGTATCCTTTCGACTGAGGGCGTCGGCCACAACATTGGCCTTGCCCGGAGGGTATTTGATAGCGCATTCATAATCGTTCAAGAGCTCAACCCATCGGCGTTGACGCATGTTTAACTCCTTTTGCTTGAAGATATGCTTGAGACTCCTGTGATCGGTGTAAATGGTGCACTTGGTACCGTACAGGTAATGTCTCCATATCTTAAGTGCGAAAACAACTGCTCCCAGCTCCAGATCGTGAGTAGTGTAATTTCTTTCGTGAACTTTGAGTTGGCGTGATGCGTAGGCAATGACCTTGTCACGTTGCATCAACACGCAACCAAGTCCTTGGATGGAAGCATCGCAGTAAACCACAAAATCGACTGTGCCCTCAGGCAAGGAGAGGATAGGCGCGCTACAAAGTCTATCCTTTAGGTGTTGAAATGCGGATTCCTGTGCATCACCCCAGCGATAGGTGACACCCTTCCGAGTCAGTGAAGTGAGGGGTTGCGCAATCTTGGAGAAATCCTTTATAAACCTTCTGTCATATCCGGCCAAACCCAAGAATTGGCGGGTTTCTGTTGGTGTGCGGGGTGCAGGCCAGTTCTTGATCGATTCAACCTTAGATGGATCCACATGAATTCCATCCTTGTTTACCACATGGCCTAGAAAGTGGACTTCGCGAAGCCAGAAGTCACATTTCGAAAACTTGGCATACAACTGCTCTTTTCGAAGAAGTTCCAGCATAAGTCGTAGATGCTGCTCGTGTTCCTCCTGACTCTTGGAATAGATCAGGATATCATCGATGAACACAATAACGAACTTATCCAGGTAAGGCTTGCACACTCGGTTCATGAGATCCATGAAGACCGCTGGTGCGTTTGTCAGCCCGAATGGCATAACTAGAAACTCGTAATGGCCGTAACGAGTTCTGAATGCTGTTTTGGAGACGTCTTCATCTCGGACTCTCAGCTGATGGTATCCCGATTCTCAAATCAATCTTAGAGTAATAGCTCGACCCTTGCAGCTGGTCGAATAAGTCGTCAATACGTGGAAGAGGATAGCGATTCTTCACAGTCACCTTATTAAGCTCGCGATAGTCAATACACATTCTGAAAGTACCATCTTTCTTCTTCACGAATAGTACTGGAGCTCCCCAGGGCGAAGAGCTAGGACGAATAAAACCTTTTTCCAGAAGTTCTTGCAATTGCTTGGACAGTTCTTCCAGTTCGGTTGGGGCTAAGCGATAAGGTGCTCGAGCTACGGGCGCTGCTCCAGGGGCTAGCTCGATTTGAAATTCAACTTGGAGATGAGGCGGAAGACCAGGTAATTCCTCAGGAAATACCACGGGAAAGTCACGTACAATAGGGATGTCTTCAATTCTCTTTTCTTCCGTTGATGTGTCAGTAACGAGTGCCAGAATGGCGGTGTGGCCCTTTCGCAAACATTTCTGGGCCTTAAGGAAAGAGATGATGCCTTCGACAGCACCACTCTTGTCACCACGAATCACCAGGGGTTCCTTACCAGAACAAGGAATGCGGACGATTTTCTCCTTACAAACAATCTCCGCTTGATGATGGGATAGCCAATCCATCCCAATAACGACGTCGAAACTACCAAGTGTGATAGGAACAAGATCGATAGGGAAAGTCAGACCAGCTAAGACGAGGTTACAACCTTTAACTTCGTGTGTGGCTTCAAGACTTTTACCATTTGCTAGCTCTACCGCGTGTTTGGTGTTCAAAAGTGTTGGAGTGCGCTTAAGCATTTGGCTAACTTTTAAGGACACATAACTAGTATCGGCACCCGAATCGAATAAAACAGTAACAAAGAAGTCATCCAGAAGAAACTTACCCATCACAACGTTGGGATCGTTCCTTGCATCACCCTGAAGGTTTCAAGGAGTGATCACCGAGGATCGAGAGTCGGGCCTTCCAAACTCTCTATGGTAGAGGGTGTTCATTTCAGTGTCTTTGCATGGTGGAGCGAGAACGAAATGTTACTGTGGTAAGAGAATGACGGTTTGGTCTAAGCAAGTGGTAGAAATTAGATATAACATAAACCAATAATCATGTGTCGGTACAAAAGCTAGTATAAAGATTTCGCGTTTTTAAGAAGACTATCATGGAATAGTACGATTTCTTGTAGTGTAAGGCGGGTCAGGTAAGCGTACAGATTATCGTGTTCACCTGTAGGTTGAGTGATTCCATATTTCCGTCCTTGAGCGTCCTGATGATTATCCTATCAGTAAGGGCATCCATTCGCTAGGTTGGGTTTTCGAAGGAGTAAATCAAGTAGAAGAAGCATTAACCACCCAATAAGGTAATGGGGGTAAACTTGTGATCGGTGGAAATAGTGGTGTGGTTGTTGGCGTTTCATTAAATCAGTTGCCAATCGAAGAAACAGGGAGTTAATGAGGTTCATACG
Source organism: Helianthus tuberosus (assembly GCA_030545235.1). Lineage (NCBI taxonomy): Eukaryota > Viridiplantae > Streptophyta > Magnoliopsida > Asterales > Asteraceae > Helianthus > Helianthus tuberosus. Next base: position 3,343,242 of record CM060399.1, read on the forward strand.
AAGAATCGAGCGAAAACAGGGGTCCACAAATAACAGAAGAATTCAACCAAGTAATATGTCGCTTAGAAGCAATTCTAGTAGTGAGGTGTGGCGGCATGACACAAAAAGGGAAGTTCGTTGCATCACGATTCACGGAAGTATATTACTTGTCCAAAATAGAGTTTGGTTGGTAGAGTTGCGAGTTGCAAAGCGACGAACGCGCATAACTGTGGCTGCTTCATTTCTGGTAACGACGACCAGTGGAGATGATGAGGTCCGTCAACGGGGATGCGTGGGTATAGTTCTCCAAAACCCAAGTTCGTTTGAGCCAGGTCGGGTCTTCGTGAATGTTGACGTACAAGCCGAATGCACGGAGGGTCAGATGGTGACGTCATGTCGAGTTAAGCGTGTAAATAGATAGAATGCATAAACAGTTGTCGTAGAGGGGTGATGAGAAATTAGAATAGAATTTGACCACCATTTTTCAAATTTCAAGTAAACAATTGCATATCATAAAGAATGCAGTAGGGCTAATAAACAACATGCTACTACCCTAAATAAACACACCATAAACACCACACCGGACAAAAGTAATCTAGCAAGTAAGAAATATAAACTTAAATCATACCACCTAGTGTGTTGAGTCTTGCACGTGGAGCGAAGCGTCGTTGTGGATCGTTGAGCACTGTACTGGTTATAGTCTGGTTTTATAAAAAACTTTTCCCTTTTAAAAACCAAGTTCACTATAACCAATGGCTCTGATACCAATCTGTCACACCCCCAAAATCCACACGCGGAGTATCACCGCTTGGAGGCGTGACGTGACCAGGATCGAGCCACCAATCATATTGAACAACGTATTTTAGTAAATAAAACCAATCACAATACAATTGGTGACCAAAAGGAAGTAACCAAGTTTAATTTAAACAGCAGAAGCATAAGACGTTAAACTAAAACATAAGTTCCATGAGTTCATAACGTTTATTTAGTAAGTACGGAACATATTAGTTCGTATTCCACAACGACCACCTCCATGTGCAAGCTCCGTAGCATCTAACGACCTGCAAGGCATGTAACAACGAGTCAACAACAAAGTTGAGTGAGTTCACGTTTGGTTGTTTAGTTTTAAGTTGTTTCTGAAAAACGTGGTTTGACTTTCGTTGGCTTAATTGCCGTGGGGGTTACCCCGTAGTTGAAAGTAAGATTAACCAGTTCCTTTTTTTCGTTACCCAAACCATAACCATAATCAGTGGGGGCTTCCCATTATGTATGTTACTAGACTAGGCGTATCCATAAGTGTCCTTCCCAATCCGAGGACGGTGTTAAGTATGAGTATACGTAGGTTTTCCGTACGTGCCCTTCTCAATCCGAGGACAGTAGTAAGTATGAGTGTACGTAGGTTTTACGTACGTGCCCTTCCCAATCCGAGGACAGTAGTGAGTATGAGTGTACGTAGGTTTTACGTACGTGCCCTTCCCAATCCGAGGACAGTAGTGAGTATGAGTGTACGTAGGTTTTACGTACGTGTCCTTCCCAATCCGAGGACAGTAGTGAGTATGAGTGTACGTAGGTTTTACGTACGTTCCCTTCCCAATCCGAGGACAGTAGTAGGTAGTCTAGTAGTGTTGATAATATAAATAGCTATTCAATCCCATTCCTAGCCACCGGGAATCCCATGCCTTAGTAAGGGTGTGAACTCACCTCGGTTTGCTCGGTTAGATTCTCAAATATAGCTAACAGCCAAGGTCGGTCAATCACGTCCTAATATAATTACCAGTTAGTCATTTAGTGATTTTCAAATAGAACACAAAGTTCCTACACGTATCTATCACACAACATGCATCACTGTAACGGTTTATGCCCATCTAAGTTTCCCGTCCATTCCCCACTCAAAATCAAACATACGATAATGCACATAACATATATAACATGTTAAATCATTAACAGATAGCATACTCGACATTTAGACACGCAAGTCACAACTTATGTCAATTCAGCATTAATACTCAAAACCGGCTGTTTTCGGACATTTAAATAAAATAGTTAGATTATTCCAAAAATTCCCAAATTTTTATAGAATGTCATAAATATTCCATATTTTATTGTGTAAAAATATCGGGGTCCGGTTCATTACCCACATTTTATAAAAATATTCATATTCGGGACTGAACTCAGATTTATGTATTTCTGACCACAGTCCACGAAACAATTTATTAAAAATTCATCGTAAGTCCGATTTGCGAAATTCCAGTGGGGTAATTACAAATACTTCAGTTGTCATCTACAGTAAAATTTTCATGGTCTGATTGATCATAAAACTCAGGTTATGACTGAAAGTACGACACCCATTTATTGCTGTAAAAATTCAGCTTAAGCTGCTGTTACAAATCAACACTTTAAAAATAGTAAGCGGAGTCCAAAAATTACGATTCTGGTGCCATTAGAACCGTATTTCATAATAACATATTTTAGATTCAAAATATCAGTTTTTCGTTGAATTTAAGACCTGTTTACAGCCAACTGAAGTTGGCTGTAAAAGTTGGACAGATTCTGATTTTAAGTGTTTAACCTTCTAAATCGTGTTCGATCGATTCCGTTAACAAGTTTAGTGACCACAACAACATGACACATTAATATTAATCAGTAAAACATCAGATAATCAACCAATAATCATAATCACACCAGATCTACATGATTTACACTAATATTCATCCATTAACCACCTTGTTCATCACTTTAGTAAACTTTTAGACTTTGATCTTATATGTTCATAATTTTTAACCGGCGAAACTCTTATTAACCACTCTAGACAAGATCAAGAAGGCGTTTAGAGTCACTTACTACTAGCTCGAGGCTAGGGAAGAATCTAGTCGAAGAATGAGTGGATAAAAGCAATAGGGTGAGGTCCTTCGCCTTCCGATTGCACCAAGCTTCCTTGTAGGTGATCCTTAACACTTGTGTGATCTTGGAATGAGATGATCAAAACCGAAAATGGATGGGTGCTCAAGGGGGTGTTCGGCCGTGAGTTTAGCAAGGAGAGGGAGAGAGAGTTTTGTTAAGTGTTGTGATGAAAGTGTTAGTGTGCTATGGTGTGAACTTATAGACAAATATTCAAGATCATTATCCAAGAGTCCATATGTCTACTAGATATTAGACATATGTGATTTTTATAATCAACAAAGTACAATGGGGGTCACATAGTGACCGAACTCGGTTGGGGGGGGGGGGGGGTATTTGGTTAGATTGTAACTAAATGGTTAAGATCTAGTTAGTTAATTAGGAGGTTAACTTAGTTACTAGCATGTAGTAAGTTGTAACGGGTGTTAGGGTATTTGGGGACCCTAACTGGCTCAGAAAAATATAAACAATGTTATTGGCAATATTTTTATGTTCCGGGTAAAGTCCGGTTGTTCGGTTTGACATTGCTCCGTTAAAGCGCTTAATTAATCCGTAAATCGTCCTACTTATATATTTTGTAACGTTTTTACTTTCTAACACTTAGGAAAATATAACGGACTATTTAGTGACCTATCTGTACACTATTAGTATATCAACAAATACGTGTAAGCATAACACAGATATCAGAAAGCAGTTAAGTAATTCTGTACAGTCGTCAAGCACATTAATTATTATTAATAAACTGTACGGTTACATGTAAATTCGAGGGTTGTCACATTCTCCCCCTGTTAAGAGAATTTCATCCCGAAATTTAGCGCATGGTTACTGAGGAAGCTAGTTAAGTTGCGTTGTTTTCCTGCTTTTCCTGGGGTGTCACAGTTAGGGAACGGTTTGGTAAGAGTCTTGCCATTGTTCAGCGTTTAGAGGTCCTGCAATGGACCTGGGTCAAATTTAGTAGGACCTCCTTCAATACTTAATGGTATTGGATGGCGGGGGTCCAAACTCTTTGATCCCTTCATAAGTTAACTACTATTAATACTATAACCCGGCTATTTAGGACTGTATCCCTGCTGACTCAGACTACTTAGCCGAGGGTAACGTCACCTTCAAAAGAGGGGCCTACCATAATTTGCATTAATAACTTAATTAATTATCTTTCACTAATCCGACCCTTTAGGATTGTATCCTTGCTAACTCAAACTACTGGGTTGAGGGTAACGTCACCTCCAAAAGAGTGGCCTACTACAATAACTAAGATAATCTCTTAAACAAGTGCAAAAGTGCGGAAATAATCAAAGGTTACACTATAGACGAGTCGGAACCAAGTGATTCATCTTGTCTATCTGTTTTTATTTTTATTTTCAGCATTTTAGTTAGTTTTTATTTTTCTTAGCTTAAAACCTTTTTCTAAAAACTTTTGATTTGATTAGACGTTGAGGATAAACCGGTACTGAAAGCTCTTGTGTCCTTGGACGACCTCGGTATCTTACCAACACTATACTACGCTCACGATGGGTGCACTTGCCCATATGTGTGTTTAGTGTTAGTAAATATCGTGTTTTATAAATTTAAAACTTGACTAAAAAAGTGTTAGAAAGGGCTTAATATATACATTAAAAACTAACGACACTTCACACGCATCAGTTAGCATACCTAAAATAAGTTTCTAAATAACCTCTCACGATATGCATATTCACAAATGAGCCACTTGATAATCGAGTGTAGCCGTTGGAGGAATTGATTGAAAGTTTGCGCAATAAAGGGTTAAAAGTGTCAACATGTTAATTCTTACCTCTGAGGGACCTTTTAACAAACCGGGAGCTTCATGATATTCAATTATACTCTCGGGAATGCCAATTAATGGCCATCTAAGGTTTTTATGCCTATAAGTAAAGTTACGCGCAACTTTGCAAGTTAGAGGGGCTAAAAGTGTCAATATGTTTAATTATACCTCTGAAAGACCTTTTGGCGAACCCGAAGCATTGTGATGTTTAGTAATACCTTTAAGAATGCCTAATATGGATTAGATGAGGCTTCAATGCTATTAGATGATGAGATGCGCAAGTTTACGCAATAGAGGGACCTAAAGCGTCAACTTTTGAATATACGCCCTTCGGTGACCATTTAAGCGAACGGGAGCGTAGTAATATTTAAGTATATGTTTGGGAAGGATTAATATGGGCCATGGAAGGCTTAGATATCATTAAATGGCATTTCGCGCTACTTTGCGCAATTAAATGACGAATTGCGTCAAACTGCAAAAGTATGTCGATTCGTATAGAATCGGACCTTTCGGAATATGACCATTAGTTAAACATACCCTAAATATCCCTCACCTAACTTAGAAATAGGCTTAGAGATGTTTCGTGCGCAAAAATAAACTTTTAAGTCATGCAGGGACTAAAAGTGTCAAAAAGTGCACAAGTTTGCATTTTCGCGCATATCTCACCTTCTGAATATACCCGGACACCCAAAAATTTATGTAAGCACAAAAATATTTTATTTTAGTGATTGTCTTGATAAAATTCCATTCGTCGCGTAATTTGGTTCGTTTTCCGCGTCCGTCCGTGTTTCGTCGTAATTAACCGAACAACGTGACCGTACGACCAAACGAACCGACATCCGGCATATTTTTGAGCATGTATCATGTTCCCCATACTTAGGCATCATTGTAGAGCCTTAAAAATGGTTTAACGGGCCTTAGATGTGTCGGAAATGGCATTTGGAAGTGCAGGGGCTAAATCAGTCAACAAGTGAAAGTTGTTGTTTGCTGACCTGGACCTTATGGTCTGTAAGCATGTGCCAGATACAAATTTTTTCTTGGTCACTACTCTATTCCATTCTCATCCAATCAAAACCGAATCCTTGGGCTCCAAGACAATTATACAGCTGTCCTAACAGGTGTAGTGATCTGATTAACCCTTCAAACACTTGTCTCAATCCTAATCATGTCCAAAAACTATATATAGGATGAAAACCCAACACTTTCATTTGCTCATTTCCCTTGCTATCTTCTCCTCTCTCAATCTGGAGCTCCCTGGACATCAAGCATTGTTTCATGAGCTTCAATTTAATCCTAAAGACCATTTGTAAGTGTCCTTAACCTTCTAATTTCAGTTTTGATTAGTTTAATGACTAAAAGTCAACCTTATCATAGTTAAGGTTTGACTTAGTGATTAAACACTAATGATCCAGTCATTAGTCAAATTAAGAGTAGTTATAAGTTGGTAATTGTGTAGGTAATAAACCCCTAAGAGGGCACCTACTGATTATCACCCTAGCTTATTCAAATGTCGGGTTAAACCTAATAATAAAAAGTCAACAGAAAGCTATTTTGAAAAAAACTTCATAATTAGCAATATAAAAACTATGAGACCTATTTTAACACTTGTATAACTTGGTAATTAGTATAAGAACATGCCTAAGTATGTTCAACCCGACAAATTCAAGTTTAGGATCGGTTCGGAACCGAAAGTCGCAAAAGTAGACTTTTGCTTTGACTTTCAGTTCTGACCCGATTTACCTTAGTTTAGATATGCCTTAGGATTCCTTTAGGATCATGTTATAGGTTAGTGTAACCCTCTGAGGTTATACAACGTAGATCCTTAGTTATCCTATTCATTTACATGTTTCCGTTATATGCTTAAATGTTGACCATTATGCCCTTTTGACCCTAAAACGAGAATTTTGAAAATGTGAGAGGACAATAATCTTTATTACTGATATATAAACTTGTCCCTAAAATTTGACATCAATTTGAGGTCTAGATTAGGAGTTATGCTCATTAGCGTAAATGAAAAGCTTTTTTATTAATTAAACGGCATAATTAGCGTATATCCTATCTAAACCCGATTTTTGATACCAAACTTCTTACCTACTAATATAAAATAATATTTTGGGATTTTTGAAGATTTTTATTTATTTTTAGACTGAGCATAACATAGGGTTCTAAGCTTGATTCGTTAATTGCCGGTTTTACCCTTTTGGCCTATAAAATGAGTTTTACAAATCATTTTGATATCAAACCTTTTTCTACTGATCTAACATGATAAATAAAACATTTTGAGCCTTCTGTAATAATGAAAAATATCAGCTTTCCTTTAAAAACCCAGAAATGGCTCAAAATCGCCTTTTTAAGCGTTTTTAACGCATAGTATGTATTAAAACTATTTTATCATATAAGGTTTGATACCTACTGATGTTTCAAGTAAATTTTCATAATTAAACAGTAGGCAAAAGTTTTAAACTCAGAATTCTAATTTTGACCTTTAAAGCTTAAGTGAAATTACCAAAATGCCCCTTCGGTACATAGTTGGGTTATAATTAATAAATTTCACATATATGTAAAACCCTACTGATATAACTTGTTAAATTAAGTATTTTTACTAATTATATCAGACCTAAACCTCAGATTTATATTTAACCTCTTTTATAACCTTTAAAATGACCAAAATACCCCTATAGGGCATAAATTGGTTTTAAATTCATTTTGGGCATAATGGAAGGTATCTTACTGATATCACAACATATTTAGGGCATATTAACTTAGGAAACCTGTTCATGTCTCATATGGTTGCCCGTTACGCACTTTTCGCGTTCGGATCGGCTTATGTAACTAGTTTGCATAAATTAGCCGAAACGGGTCAAACCTTATCATTTTTATCTCAAAATCCAGAATGTGATTAGTTTACCCTTATTACACAAGTATACAAGCTTGTTGGGTCTAAACCACATTCTAATCCGGTTCTCACTTAATCGTGCGTTTTGAACCGTATCTTCTTTTAAAACTAACCGGACTAAGCATAGGCTTAATTAAGACCCGTTAGGAATCTAATAGGTTATTAAAAACCTTCGTTCCAGATTTAGGAGCACAGTAAAAGCTATCTGTACTTGCTGATTTGATACGGCTGGGATTGAATTTATATTTAGCTCAGGTAAATACTTTTAACTTATTTTCCCTATACGGGCTTGGGGTATGGTATATATGTCACACCCCGACCACGTGGAACAACCAAACGTGGCGGAAACGTCGGGGAGTGTTGTAACAGAATTAATTGTTTCAAATCCATGGCAATTGAAGTTTTGTTTTATTAATTAAACATGAGAGTTTACATTGTTTTAAACAAGAACCAAAGAGTACTTAACATAAATTAACTAGTTCTTGTCTCGTTTTAAGTCACTAAGGCACAGGTCCGCCTAAGTATGTCTTTGATAAGTCCTATGCATCATCTCCTGAAAACACATGTGAAAATAGGTACGTCAGCATAAAAATGCCTGTGAGATACATAGGTTTTGTGAAAACAGAATTCATGACTTATGTTTGAGAAAATGTTTAGTCATGAACCTTGAAATTTGCTTTGTCTTGTAAATCATTTGAAAAACGATAAGATCAGATGATAAGTATAAATAAGAGAATAATGTATGGTTAAATGAATAACCATGTAAAATGAGTTTGTATAAGATAAGTTATTTGTAAAGCAATGTCTTGTGAAAAGTATGTTATTTGTATAAAATGTTATATGTCTCAAATTGAAATGATTCAAATAACGCTACGATATGTAATACCATACAAACACTTATATATAGGAAGTACCAGCGGCGTATCCACCATGCTTGTATCATATTACACACGCCTCGTTACTTAATCACTTACTCAAACCAAACCACCAACGTAAAATGTTTATGTGTAATCAAATGTCAAAATGTTTGTGTGAAAACCATGTCTAATGTCTATGTCTAATGTAAATCATGAATTGTGTATATCAATATCAAAGTGTAATCATGTGATGAATAACAAATGTACTAAGTATGCACACAATGGGTATACATAGCATAAAATGTAATGTAAGAGAATGTACTAAGTACGCACACAATGGGCATACATAGCATAAAATGTAATGTAAGACAATGTACTAAGTACGCACACAATGGGCATACAAAGCATAAAATGTAATGTAAGAGAATGTACTAAGTACGCACACAATGGGCATACATAGCATAAAATGTAATGTAAGACAATGTACTAAGTACGCACACAATGGGTATACATAGCATAAAACCCAATGAAATCATGTACTATAAATGTACTAATGAACATAACAAGTATATGATGTGAAAACATGAAAGCATGAAAGTAACAAGTAGGCACATGTGTTTCACCCCAAAAGGTTTGGAAAACAGTAAAAGAGGGGTCTATGTACTCACTTGAGATTGCTTAGTAGTCCTTGAGTAACAACCAAACAATGCTAGAGATCACGAAAATCAAACGGCACCTAATATAGGTAACTATGTTAATAAACCGGACCTAAATCGGAGGATCGGATAGAATGAGGGTTCGTAAACCAAACGAGTATGGAGACTCGTGTCATATGGTTTAACAAAGCCTACATACTAAATGAAACCTAACATAAGTGCTTACGACCCATTACGACCCGTTTAGGTAGCTTATGCTACTTTAACGCGTCGTTCGCGTGAAACGCGTTCGGACCGCCTAACTAGCCCTATGATAAGTAAAATATGCCTTAACATGTCTAATATTGTTGCCCAATCAGTTTAGATACCAAAAGTTATGTTACATATGCTTAAAATGAATTTTGGCGTCAAAAGGGCATTTTGGTAATTTACTTAAGGCATATAAACTACCTATCATACAACTACTTAAACGAAGCGACCATAAGGTATAACCTCGGAAGGTTATTCCCTATATACTATGGTCACCTAATGTGCTTGGTCGGATCCTAATGATCGACCAAACAGGTCGGGTTCGAAAGTATAAGCGATTGCTTAGATCGCTTACCTTACGACCCTATATAAGCACTAAACTAAAAGTGACGAGCTAAGCTTGTTAAAACATGCTTAACTAAGTTTAGAAAACAGGTTTGGTATCAAAACAAACGGTTTTGATACCTAAGAGTAGTTTGGTTACAAAATACGTAAGAATGCGCATTTTGGCCGAAACTACGACTCGTCACTAAGCCTAGATAACGTGGTAATCAGTAGGTATAGTCACTAAGGACTATGACCATCGTGATTACGCTCACGTTATGAAGTTCAAACGAACTTCGCATTGACCATAAACTGGTCAATGCAGAAAGTCAAACAAAGTTTGACTTTCGGACTCGGAAAGCAATAAAAGAACGAAGGAACCCTTACAAAGGGTCCCCACAAGCAAATCGTGATCGAATAACTCAGGTATGAAGCAAAAGCCTCAACTTAGAGCATTTAGGTCAGATTTGGTGGGTTTTGGGGTTGAAGGGGTTGGGTATTTATAGTATTCTTCGAATCGTTAAGATCGTTTCTTGGATAACGTGATCGAATCTCGTGCGTACACTTGTTGGAATGTTGTGGTGACTAAAAATGGCCTCTAATGAGCTGAAAGGGCAAGTGTGGGTGTGTGGTTGGGAGTTTAACAGCTGTAATCTGCTGAGTAATTGATCTTATCTGATCTGGGAGCCTGACGCGGCCCGCTTCAGGATATACACAAAATTTAGGCGGGCCGCCTGGCCTTGTCTGATTAGAACCAACTTTCAGAAATGACAGTTTTAGTCCCTGTTGTGTTTTAAGGCCATTCCCGACACTTCTAAGGCCCGTAAAGCCAACTTTAAGCCCCTAAAATGATGCCTAAACATTGTGGACATGAAACATGCTCAAAAATATGCCGGATGTTGGTTCATTTGGTCGCACGATCGCGATGTTCGCTTAATTACGACGGAATGCGCATAAGCGCGAAAAACGATCCAAATGACGCGACAAATGGATTTTTCTCATGCCAAACACTAAAATAAAATATTTTAGTGCTTACATAAATTTTTGGATGTCCGGATATATTCAGAACGTAAGTTATGCGCGAAAATGCAAACTTGTGCACTTTTTGACGCTTTTAGTCCCTGAATGACCCAAAAGTTTATTTTGGCACACCGAACCCCTCAAAGCCTATTTCTAAGCTATGTAAAGGATATTTAGGGTGTGTTTAACTTATGGTCATGTTCCGGAATGTTCGTTACAGTTCAAATCGGCATACTTTCGCAGTTTGTTAACTTTAGTCCCTTTAAGCGATTTAACTTGATTTTGCCATACCAAAGCCTTCAAAACTTATTTCTAAGTTATGTAAAGGTTATTTAAGGTATATTAAGCCTATTTCACTATTCCGGAGTGTTCGTTGCATTAAACTGGTTATATTTACGCATCAGTGCGCGTATAACCTTCCAGAAAGCGATTTAGAGCTTTGAAATGGAACAAGAATTGATATATGCAAAAGATACACATATTTATACAGATCCCAAGTATGAAATACAATATTTCATTGGCTTGGTATTTGTTTGATGGTCGCAGTGACCCAGGTGTCACAGTCTCCCCTACTTTAGAAAATTTCATCCCGAAATTTATTCGTAGGAGCCTGTCTGTGACTTTGAGTTAAATAAACATCAAAGATATGTAAGGCATAATCTTGATATTCCTCTTTAATGGACTTTTTCAGAAACGAAAATGAACGGAATGAGTCATTTTCCACCATTTTTTTCAGAAACGAAAATGAACGGAATGAGTCATTTTCCACAATTTCTTCAGAAACGAAAATGAACGGAATGAGTCGTTTTCCACGATTTCTTTAGAAACGAAAATGAACGGAATGAGTCATTTTCCACGATTTCTTTAGAAACGAAAATGAACGGAATGAGTCATTTTCCACGATTTCTTCAGAAACGAGAATGAACGGAATGAGTCATTTTCCACGATTTCTTCAGAAACGAGAATGAACGGAATGAGTCATTTTCCACGATTTCTTCAGAAACGAGAATGAACGGAATGAGTCCTTTTCCACGATTTCTTCAGAAACGAAAATGAACGGAATGAGTCATTTTCCATGATTTCTTCAGAAATGAAAATGAACGGAATGAGTCATTTTCCACAATTTCTTGAGTCATTTTCCACAATTTCTTCAGAAACGAAAATGAACGGAATGAGTCATTTTTCACAATTTCTTCAGAAACAAAAATGAACGAGTCAACTCTAGACACATGACAAAACTCGTTGTGGTTTCTGTGCACTGAATTCCATAATTATGTATGCATCCATAATTACGTAATTCCTTGCATAGTCCGCACAGTTTGTCTTGTAATGTTTAGGGGAGGAAAATCAAACCTGTGATGAGTGTGACTAGACTACCATAGGATCCTTTTAATTAGATCGACAAATGATCCTTTTAATTAGGCCACCAAGGAGTCCTTTCAGCTATTTCATCACCTGATGTTCCTAACCAGATTTTTGGATCAATCTGTTTAACTAGACCACTCGAGGGGTCTAATTATGGAGTAGTACTTTATAATCCGAGGGACTTAACTACAACGTAGAAGTCCATTAAGGATTTTAGATAGTACCTTTGGGTATCCTACTATGAATCCCTTATACGAATGATATGGAAGATTCTACGAGGATTTGGATAACAAAACTTGGATTACACAAAAACATAAAAGGAAACACATAAGCACATAATCACATAGTTGTTTAACTTGGTTATTAATTTGTTATTAACTTGTTAGTGATTGAATATGGATATTCAAGGTACACCAGGAAACCAGTCGCTGGACTTCAATGTCCTCTGGGATCTATCTGAAAAGATAGGATGATCTCCCAAAAATTCAATTTTGTTTTCAAGGAAACGTAATATTCGAATTAAGGAACACAACAATTTTAGGATTTACGGAAATATCCTTAGGTACGCTTATTAAGGATTTATAGTGGTACTTTGGGTATTCGTCCAGTGTTGTAACTTGCGCCTTGTACTTCGTTTCCATAGAAGAAACGGGTACTTAGGAATTTCGTGGAAAACGCAAGAGATCATAAGATGAAAAAAAAATTTGGGGGTAATTTGCTTTTCAAGGAATACGATTCCTTGATTGTCGGTATTGTAAGGGATATGTTGTTTATACATACAACCACATAAATGCATTGCAATGTAAATAAAAGATTTATTTATAAACAATGATAACAACTGTTTCATGGACCTTGACAACAAAAGAAAATAATACATAAGACATGATTATTTCTAAAGGGTGTTGTCTTCTAGTCGGTCAGATGCTCATCCCTATGCTGGATTTGCATTAGCAATCTTTGGGCAATTTCTTCGGAAATGACCCATCTCGCCACAATTGTAGCAAGAACCTGGTGGAAAGCGAGCTTGAGCAGGATTGTTATCAGCTGGATTTGGTGCAACTGCTGCTACGCAAACTTTTGCTGTATGACCTTTACGTCCACAAATTTGACATTCGCGGCACTTCACACTAGCATGATGATGAAGGTTACATTGGTTGCACAAGAGTGAAGTTCCATTGTATGGCTTCCTAGCAGGGGGTTGAGCTGGTTGGTTGGGGATGGCTTGATCATTGTGAGTAACCATGGCGAAGTTCTGAGAAGCCTTTCGCTTCTTTGACTTCTTGGAGGACTCAGTCTGTTCATCCATGGTCTTTGATTCCTCGATTGGGTTTCTTGTCACTTTTTCGAAAAAGTTTACCTTTCCTGATTTGAGATTCAGTCAAGGTTGCAGATAGCTCAATGGCCTGTCTAACTGTAGTGGGTTTACTACCAGTAACAATGTCCTGAACTGAGTCAGGGAGACCGTCAATGTATTTTTCGATTGCCTTATCCAAAGGCGTAACCATGGTAGGACACAACAGGCTCAGCTCCTCATATCGATCAGTGTATGCTCGATGTTCACCGCTGTCTTGCTTAAGATCGTCGAATTCCCTTTCCAAGGCCCTGATCTCGTAACGAGGACAAAATTCCTTCATCATCAGAGCTCGAAGCTCTTGCCACGTTTGAGCCAGTGCCACATCGGCACCCCTATCTCTCATCACACCATTCCACCATGTCAAAGCTCGTTTCTCAAAGAAACTAGATGCGAATTCTACCTTTCGCTCGATTGGACATTGAACATGCCTGAAGGTGCTCTCTAGACTCTCGAACCATTGCAGAAGTGCAGTCGCTCCTTGAGACCCAGAAAACTTTGATGGCTTAGCCGAGTTGAACGTCTTGAAGTTGCAAGGGGCATTATTGTTGTTGAGAGCTTGGTGACATTGAGCAACGATGTTCGGGATTGCAGCAGTCATTTGCTGTGTAATGACAGCTGCCAGCTCTTCAATAGATACCGGATTTTCGCGTCGTGGAGGCATTCTAAAAGGGGAAACAAGAGAGAAAACAAATGAAATGGCATTGGGTAAGAATAGGATGTTACAATTACCGACCAAAATCATGGGTGATGGTCATTTGTTTGAACCACGAAGCAAACCAACAACACTAAGGCTGAATCAAAGCAAATAGATCCTCATAATGTATCGCGAAGACATGCTCGCCTATAAGTGGACACTCGCCCCAAGAGTTCCCAGGTAAGAGTGACTGGTCCGATTATGTGGATTTGTACGAACACTCTAGCCTTAGACAGAAAACCCAGGGTACAGGCATTCACTCTTCCAGTTTGCACGTGTTCACACTATTTAGGACCCAAAACTTTGACGAGAGTTTTGAAAATTCAAAGGGGTTCAAAACCTTGTAACAGAGGGTTCAAAACCTTACAATAGAGGGTTCAAAACCTAGCAATCAATCATCCAAGAACAGATGATTAATTTTCAAAGTGGTTTTGAAATTTATGTTCTTGTTGTGGTCGTCGCCTAAGGATAGGTGACGGTATTGTTTTATGACTAAACGCAAGTAAACTCGCGTTAGGGTCCTAGGAAGGTTATAGACTAGGTCAAAGCATTACTAATAACCTAATTCCCTATAACCATGGGCTCTGATACCAACTTTTCTATCACACCCCGACCACGTGGAACAACCAAACGTGGCGGAAACGTCGGGGAGTGTTGTAACAGAATTAATTGTTTCAAATCCATGGCAATTGAAGTTTCGTTTTATTAATCAAACATGAGAGTTTACATTGTTTTAAACAAGAACCAAAGAGTACTTAACATAAATTAACTAGTTCTTGTCTCGTTTAAAATCACTAAGGCACAGGTCCGCCTAAGCATGTCTTGATAAGTCCTATGCATCATCTCCTGAAAACACATGTGAAAATAGGTACGTCAGCATAAAAATGCCTGTGAGATACATAGGTTTTGTGAAAACAGAATTCATGACTTATGTTTGAGAAAATGTTTAGTCATGAACCTTGTAATTTGCTTTGTCTTGTAAATCATTTGAAAAACGATAAGATCAGATGATATGTATAAATAAGAGAATAATGTATGGTTAAATGAATAACCATGTAAAATGAGTTTGTATAAGATAAGTTATTTGTAAAGCAATGTCTTGTGAAAAGTATGTTATTTGTATAAAATGTTATATGTCTCAAATTGAAATGATTCAAATAACGCTACGATATGTAATACCATACAAACACTTATATATAGGAAGTACCAGCGGCGTATCCACCATGCTTGTATCATATTACACACGCCTCGTTACTTAATCACTTACTCAAACCAAACCACCAACGTAAAATGTTTATGTATAATCAAATGTTAAAATGTTTGTGTGAAAACCATGTCTAATGTCTATGTCTAATGTAAATCATGAATTGTGTATATCAATATCAAAGTGTAATCATGTGATGAATAACAAATGTACTAAGTATGCACACAATGGGTATACATAGCATAAAATGTAATGTAAGAGAATATACTAAGTACGCACACAATGGGCATACATAGCATAAAATGTAATGTAAGACAATGTACTAAGTACGCACACAATGGGCATACATAGCATAAAATGTAATGTAAGAGAATGTACTAAGTACGCACACAATGGGCATACATAGCATAAAATGTAATGTAAGACAATGTACTAAGTACGCACACAATGGCCATACATAGCATAAAACACAATGAAATCATGTACTATAAATGTACTAATGAACATAACAAGTATATGATGTGAAAACATGAAAGCATGAAAGTAACAAGTAGGCACATGTGTTTCACCCCATAAGGTTTGGAAAACAGTAAAAGAGGGGTCTATGTACTCACTTGAGATTGCTTAGTAGTCCTTGAGTAACAACCAAACAATGCTAGAGATCACGAAAATCAAACGGCACCTAATATAGGTAACTATGTTAATAAACCGGACCTAAATCGGAGGATCGGATAGAATGAGGGTTCGTAAACCAAACGAGTATGGAGACTCGTGTCATATGGTTTAACAAAGCCTACATACTAAATGAAACCTAACATAAGTGCTTACGACCCATTACGACCCGTTTAGGTAGCTTATGCTACTTTAACGCGTCGTTCGCGTGAAACGCGTTCAGACCGCCTAACTAGCCCTATGATAAGTAAAATATGCCTTAACATGTCTAATATTGTTGCCCAATCTGTTTAGATACCAAAAGTTATGTTACATATGCTTAAAATGAATTTTGGCGTCAAAAGGGCATTTTGGTAATTTACTTAAGGCATATAAACTACCTATCATACAACTACTTAAACGAAGCGACCATAAGGTATACCCTCGAAAGGTTATTCCCTATATACTATGGTCACCTAATGTGCTTGGTCGGATCCTAATGATCGACCAAACGGGTCGGGTTCGAAAGTATAAGCGATTGCTTAGATCGCTTACCTTACGACCCTATATAAGCACTAAACTAAAAGTGACGAGCTAAGCATGTTAAAACATGCTTAACTAAGTTTAGAAAACAGGTTTGGTATCAAAACAAACAGTTTTGATACATAAGAGTAGTTTGGTTACAAAATACGCAAGAATGCGCATTTTGGCCGAAACTACGACTCGTCACTAAGCCTAGATAACGTGGTAATCAGTAGGTATAGTCACTAAGGACTATGACCATCGTGATTACGCTCACGTTATGAAGTTTAAACGAACTTCGCATTGACCATAAACTGGTCAATGCAGAAAGTCAAACAAAGTTTGACTTTCGGACTCGGAAAGAAATAAAAGAACGAAGGAACACTTACAAAGGGTCCCCGTAAGCAAATCGTAATCGAATAGCCCAGGTATGAAGCAAAAGCCTCAACTTAGAGCATTTAGATCAGATTTGGTGGGTTTTGGGGTTGAAGGGGTTGGGTATTTATAGTATTCTTCGAACCGTTAAGATCGTTTCTTGGATAACATGATCGAATCTCGTGCGTACACTTGTTGGAATGTTGTGGTGACTAAAAATGGCCTCTAATGAGCTGAAAGGGCAAGTGTGAGTGTGTGGTTGGGAGTTTAACAGCTGTAATCTGCTGAGTAATTGATCTTATCTGATCTGGGAGCCTGACGCGGCCCGCGTCAGGATATACACAAAACTTAGGCGGGCCGCCTGGCCTTGTCTGATCAGAACCAACTTTCAAAAATGACAGTTTTAGTCCCTGTTGTGTTTTAAGGCCATTCCCGACACTTCTAAGGCCTGTAAAGCCAACTTTAAGGCCCTAAAATGATGCCTAAACATTGTGGACATGAAACATGCTCAAAAATATGCCGGATGTTGGTTCGTTTGGTCGCACGATCGCGATGTTCGCTTAATTACGACGGAATGCGCATAAGCGCGAAAAACGATCCAAATGACGCGACGAATGGATTTTTCTCATGCCAAACACTAAAATAAAATATTTTAGTGCTTACATAAATTTTTGGATGTCCGGATATATTCAGAACGTAAGTTATGCGCGAAAATGCAAACTTGTGCACTTTTTGACGCTTTTAGTCCCTGAATGACCCAAAAGTTTATTTTGGCACACCGAACCCCTCAAAGCCTATTTCTAAGCTATGTAAAGGATATTTAGTGTGTGTCTAACTTATGGTCATGTTCCGGAATGTTCGTTACAGTTCAAATTGGCATACTTTCGCAGTTTGTCAACTTTAGTCTCTGTAAGCGATTTAACTTGATTTTGCCATACCAAAGCCTTCAAAACTTATTTCTAAGTTATGTAAAGGTTATTTAAGGTATGTTAAGCCTATTTCACTATTCTGGAGTGTTCGTTGCATTAAACTGGTTATATTTACGCATCAGTGCGCGTATAACCTTCCAGAAAGCGATTTAGAGCTTTGAAATGGAACAAGAATTGATATATGCAAAAGATACACATATTTATACAGATCCCAAGTATGAAATACAATATTTCATTGGCTTGGTATTTGTTTGATGGTCGCAGTGACCCAGGTGTCACAATATAAAATACCGCTTGGTCGGTCATTGAATCTTTAATCGGATAGTGGTTAAATCATTGAAATGCTTTGTTTGGAAATGTTTTGTTTGCTTAAAGCCTTTGGGGGTTAATGACCATGTCCCGGATATCCTTGGCATCATTTTACGAAATGGCCACGACCTAAGCACGGGGTGTAGGCGTACACCCGTCAGTGCCTAAATAAATATGGTGGTGTGTCTATTGATCTTTAACCCGGCATAAACCGGGCTACTGAACGCATAAGAAACATGTAATTCTTAAACAAGTATTATATACAAATAATTATCCCAAGTTATAAAATGTTTTGTGCCACGTGCATTCAAATCAATTTTTAAACCTTTTCAAAATGAGTCAGTTAATTGTATTTACCAGTGTAAACAGACGTATTTTCCCAAAAAGGTTAAGTGCAGGTACTAAGCGTAATAGGCTGGCCTCTCCTTAGCATCATTAAGAGTCTCGCAAGCTTGGATGCAATAAGTCTGATGAACTATGTTTCCTTTTTAATTGATCCGCCTGTGGATCCATCTTACATTCCGTTGCAATATTAAATATTACTTTTGAATCGGATTGTAATATATTTATCCTTTGCTTCCGCTGTGCATTTAAATTGTGTTGTTTGACTATGATGATATCAACTACGTCACAATACTCCCCACCGGGCCCACCGGTAATACGTGGAAATATCGGGGTGTGACAGGTTGGTATCAGAGCCAACGTTGAGTGAATTAAACACTAGCCTTTTTGTGTTTAATCTCAATGACACAGTAGCACATTCTTTGACCTTCTGAGTTTAGACTTAACATAGGAATACTCTCGTCTCTATTCGGAGGATTATTGCTTTCAATTCTATATATTTGATAAGTCGCCAAGCAAAGAAGCCGTAATGGAAATTCTCCCCATTTGAAGCCTAGGAAAGGCCGAGCTTCGTACTGCGACTAGGATTAACGTGCAAACAAGGAGAAAACATTCAGAAATAAAATGAGGAAGGAACTCCTTTTGCTGAAGATCGTTTCCTTAGTAGTCCACATACGGACATCTTTATCTTTCAGTCCCTTCAAGGACAACATTATTCCTTTCAAGTCCCGCTCAGGGCAACCCTGTACTTTTAATTTTTATAGTGGGATGGTTAAATTTAAAATTTCATTTTTAGACTTGAAATATGAAATAAATGAAAAATAACATTCCTTGTATAAGATCTACCATTATAATAAAATGGAAAAATC
The DNA here is from genome assembly GCA_030545235.1 of Helianthus tuberosus. Classification (NCBI taxonomy): domain Eukaryota; kingdom Viridiplantae; phylum Streptophyta; class Magnoliopsida; order Asterales; family Asteraceae; genus Helianthus; species Helianthus tuberosus. Next base: position 3,362,518 of record CM060399.1, read on the forward strand.
TAAAAAGGGGCAAGGCCTAGCCCATGTGTCATTTTAAGACAGGGCCAAGATGGTAATTCCTCAATTAGATTCAGATCCTTATTAACATCTCAATTTAAGATTGTTTCGCGTTAAATATCAAAAAGAATCTTAAAAGTAAAACCTAGCCTAGATATCATTTCAGACAAGGCCAAGATGGTAGAACCTATTCAAAAGATTCAAATCCTTGTTAACATCTGTAACATATTAATTTTCCTGGCAAACGTGGTTCGATAAAATCACATAAATCATCCTTATACTGGATTCTCCCCAAAATCCTTTCTTAATTGTGATTTAAGCATCCATTAGGGATATAATACTTACGGGCCATATCCATTTTCATATAAGACAAAAGACAGTCGTAGCCTACAACTCCCTGTCAAGGAAAGGCAATGAACAATGTTCAAGCCTAAATACCGTGATCGTACAAAATCATGGTTTATAATTTAAAGTTGCCCCTGTGACTTGGCTTTTTTGTGCCATAGTTATATTTTAATTAAATTTAGGATAATTATAATGAAAATCCTGAATAAAATAAATATCATTCCTTTCCTGCCAGTATACATATTAAAAGAGAATCTTAAAAGGTATAACCTAGCTTGAACGTCATTAAAGACCTAGCTAAGATGGTAAAACCTGTTTAAAAAGAGATTCAGATCCTTGTTAACATCTGAAAACATGTTAACACTCCCGACAACAGTGGTGCGATAAAATCACACTTGTCATCCTTATATTAGGAATTTTCCAAACCCCTTAATTAGCCTAAATGGTCAATAGGAATCATGGCTAATAAACGTCGAATATGATGCATACATCAAAACATTCATTTGGAATGTATGCCTACGGGGGAAGATGTATACATGAAGAAGATAGTTTTATTTCATAACTTCCTGCCAAAAGGCAATGAACTATGAAATTTTTCCGATCCAAAGGAATCATTGATTATGTTTTAAAATTTCCCTAGTGACAAGGCATTTGTGCCGTCAAGAAGTCCTTTGGAACAAGCCCTTGTGCTATATAAAATGTCGGTACGACATTGACAGTCGTGACTTATGTCCCCTGTATAATAAATATGTAGGATTATATTCCGTTTAAACGCCAAAGATGGTTTATTTAAAACCTAGGCAAAACATAATCAAATAAATTAAATACTATCTATTGGCCTATATGGTTTATTTGCACCATGGCTATTTAATCATCAAATTCGACAATTCACCATATAATTAAACCAATTATTTCTACTTGGTTTGTAGCCTACAAAGCTTCACCATGGCTGACTCATCTGAAGCTCACAATCATCCAGTTGATCAGAATGATAATGCAAGACTGAACTTAACAGGCACCGAGTTACAGGCTATGTTGGATACAGCCGTAAATAAAGCCGTGGACCGTGTATTAAAGTATCATAAGAGAAAGTGCGATAATACCCCAAATAAAGGTTACAAAAAGGGTAAGACCGGTTCAAACTATAACCAGTCCAAGCCAAAGGAGGCAAAACCCAAATGTAAAACCTGCAAGAAGAAGCACTTCGGAAAATGTTTCTATGAGCAGACCGGGGGATGTGACATCTGTAAGGAAATGGATCACAAGACTCATGAATGCAAGGACTTGAAGGACAACCAACAGACCGGTGAAAAGACCAGATGCAAAACCTGTAGGAAATACCACCTCAGGAAATGCAGATTTGAATCTCAGCATTCACCTTGTGGAATCTGCAAGTCCAAGGAGCATAAGACCTTGGATTGCTTGAAGTTGGAAGATGCGACCTGCCATGGTTGTGGCTAAAAAGGGCACATAAAGACCCGCTGCCCAAAGAAGGCGACTAAAGGAAAAGGCACTTTAAACTCACAAGCTAAGCCTTGTGGAATTTGTAATAAGGAAGGGCACAAGACTTTGGAGTGCCAAGACATAAAGGACGCAACCTGCTATGGTTGCAATGAAATAGGGCACATCAAAACTAATTGCCCTAATAAAACCAAGAAGTCTGGCAAGGCTAAGAAGACCAAAGCTGGAAGCTCTCAGATGAATGCTCAAGAGGCTATTCAGGATGACAATGTCACAACAGGTACTTTCTTTATCAATAACGCTCATGCTAGAGTATTATTTAATTCAGGTTCAGATAAGTCTTCCGTAGACAACAGATTTTTGTAAATTAATAAATCTGCCTGTTAAAACTCTAAGCGTCAAGTATAAAGTAGAATTGGTCGATAGTACCTCAGAGACTGCTTCAGCAATGTTAGATGGATGTTTTATATCCATTAGGAATCATTTTTCCGCTGTCCTTGTTTCCATTAAAATAAGAAGGACTCGATATAGTGATAGGAATGAATTGGTCGTCTTAAAAATCAAGCCCTAATTGTGTATAATAAGAAGCAAGTAGTTATTAAGACTCCTTATGGTGAGCCTTTGACAATTCAAGGAGACACTGGGGATGGATTGCCTAAGCACTTATCAAATATGGTATTTAATACCAAAGATTCGAGTATGGAAAACTCAGAAGAGACAAACAACAATCGCGATGCTGGAGATGCGACAAATGTTAATGGTACATCCATTGTGAACCTAAATGTTAATGGAATTAATCTCCAAAAAAACTGAAATTAACGCAGCTGTTAGAAAGGCTATGAGAAAAGTCATGGGAAAGTTTCAAAGCCTGCTTATTATGAATCCATTATGGATCCACCTCAGCTACTCACGTTTTATAGATTAAGAAATAACCAGTCAAGGCTGAGACTGCCCTAAAATTTGTCAAAGACTTTATAGCTAAGTTTAAAAGAATTAAGAATGGAGGCGTTCAACCCTCCTGGTGTATGATTAGAGGCAGTTCACATTAAGAATGACACCAGATAAATCCCTTATTGTGATTTTATTGCTAAGAGTTACGTTGGTTTCAAATACCGCTAAGTCTCTCATAAGACTATAAGCTTAGCAAACTTTTAGAAATTTTTCCCGTAAGAAACCCAGATATTAAGTGTAAGGTAAAACTTACAGGAAAAAATCATAAGAACCATTTCTTCTGTTCCTGTCAGAGACCGTCAGTTGTAGAATTTTAGAAGTATCATCTCTCTAAGAGGAAGCGCGTCAGCATACATAGTTGATATCTCTTTGATCTCTATCGATTGCAAATGCCAGACAGTATGATAAAAGCGCCATATGAGGATTGATGTATCTTAATAAGTTCCATAGATTGCTTCCATGCCTGATCAGTATGGAGGTTTAATGCATGGAACCGCAAGGATATTCTAATAGTCATATGGTACTAAAGTCAACTAATGGTATTCAAAGAAGATATCCAGAATGAAATTGTCCAAATAAATGTTCCCGATTACCCTGTTTACCTCCTGAGAGGCAAATTTTAACATAAATGTGTCACTTATTTGACACAAGCAATGATGGATGAACTGGAGCCTGAGATATGAAAATCTCTGTAACCTCCTTGTGTTTTGATCACCTTCTCCTAAGATTACCCTGTTTACCTCCTGAGAGGCAAATAGAGTTAAGATTTATATCCCATTTAGGGCTGTATTATTATGAAATCTCCAAAACGGCTAGTACCATCATTGGAGGAATCGAACCCCTGATTAACTAAGTTTCGATATAAAGGATTCATATAACCTAACTCAGTATTCTGAGAATTCAGTATAATTAATTAAGGAAGATGGTTCGTCTTGCGTATGCATTGATTACCGCAACCCTATTTAGGCATCAATCAAGAATCGCCATCAGTTGCCCAGGATCGTCGATTTATTCGACTAACGGTAAGGATTAGCTATTTCTTAAGATTAGTTTTAAGCAGTGGTTGGAATAACCATCTCACCTTAAATTAAGCTTTTCTATAATAGTTGTCATATAAGCATCAAGGCTGCTCCTTTGGAGACCTTGTATAGATGGAATGTTAAACATCTATTGTTAGAATAATAGATTGGTAAGTCCAATTATCAGGATCTGAAAGTTTCATTGGAAACAACAAATAAGATAATTCGAATTCATAATCATCTTAAAGTTTCCAGTAATCGGCAGAAAATTGAGGATTGATAAAAGCCGCAACCTTCTTAAGTCCTTAATGAGGAATAAGGTACAATCGAAGGTATCGCCCTAAGAAGGGTGTGCTAAATTTTAAATTCCTCAGGGTAAGTTAAGCCCTAGATATATAGGGACATTCGGGAAATCGAATGCAACAAAGGTCAATAGCCTATAAGCTAAAACCTATATAAGGAGCTTAGTGAAGCTCACAATGTGACCCACATTAGTAATTTAAGAATATGTATCATCGATAAGTTGAGACGCATTATCACATAATGATATGAAGATTAATGAAAATTATGATTTGATGAGAAAACCCATATCAATTAAGAATCGACAGGTTAAGAAGCCCCAAAAAGGATACATGTACCTATTATAGAGGTCAACTTGAGAGCTTGGAGAGGCTCCAGATATACTATAGAAATTAAGTCCATTGTGTGACACAAAGTACTTCCAACATTTTAGCAAATCTCAAGGTCGAGATTTCTTTTAAGGGGGTGAGGATGTAACACCTCGTAAAATCACGTCCAATGATGTATTGACACGTGTAATAAACCCTAATAAAGTCAAACGTTGACTATAAGGGACAAATTTTGCGAAAGATCAAAAACTTTGATTATGAAAGGACTGGAAGTGTTAGCATACCTAAAATAAGTTTCTAAATAACCTCTCATGATATGCATATTCACAAATGAGCCACTTGATAATCGAGTGTAGCCGTTTGAGGAATTGATTGAAAGTTTGCGCAATAAAGGGTTAAAAGTGTCAACATGTTAATTCTAACCTCTGAGTGACCTTTTAACAAACCGGGAGCTTCATGATATTCAATTATACTCTTGAGAATGCCAATTAATGGACATCTAAGGTTTTTATGCCTATAAGTAAAGTTACGCGCAACTTTGCAAGTTAGCGGGGCTAAAAGTGTCAATATGTTTAATTATACCTCTGAAAGACCTTTTGGCGAACCCGAAGCATTGTGATGTTTAGTAATACCTTCAAGAATTCCTAATATGGATTAGATGAGGCTTCAATGCTATTAGATTATGAGATGCGCAAGTTTGCGCAATAGAGGGACCTAAAGCGTCAACTTTTGAATATACGCCCTTCGGTGACCATTTAAGTGAACGGGAGCGTAGTAATACTTAAGTATATGTTTGGGAAGGATTAATATGGGCCATGGAAGGCTTAGATATCATTAAATGGCATTTCGCGCTACTTTGCGCAACTAAATGACTAATTGCGTCAAACTGCAAAAGTATGTCGATTCGTATAGAATATGACCTTCCGGAATATAACCATAAGTTAAACATACCCTAAATATCCCTCACCTAACTTAGAAATAGGCTTAGAGATGTTTCGTGCGCAAAAATAAACTTTTAAGTCATGCAGGGACTAAAAGTGTCAAAAAGTGCACAAGTTTGCATTTTTGCGCATATCTCACATTCTGAATATACCCGGACACCCAAAAATTTATGTAAGCACTAAAATATTTTATTTTAGTGATTGTCTTGATAAAATTCCATTCGTCGCGTAATTTGGTTCGTTTTTCACGTCCGTCCGTGTTTCGTCGTAATTAACCGAACAACGTGACCGTACGACCAAACGAACCAACATCCGGCATATTTTTTAGCATGTATCATGTTCCCCATACTTAGGCATCATTTTAGAGACTTAAAAATGGTTTAATGAGCCTTAGATGTGTCGGAAATGGCATTTGGAAGTGCAGGGGCTAAATCTGTCAACAAGTGAAAGTTGCTGTTTGCTGACCAGGTCCTTACGGACCGTATGCACTGGACCTTACGGTCCGTAAGCATGTGCCAGATACAAATTTTTGCTTGGTCACTACTCTATTCCATTCTCATCCAATCAAAACCGAATCCTTGGGCTCCAAGACAATTATACAGCTGTCCTAACAGGTGTAGTGATCTGATTAACCCTTCAAACACTTGTCTCAATCCTATTCATGTCCAAAAACTATAAATAGGATGAAAACCCAACACTTTGATTTGATCATTTCCCTTGCTATCTTCTCCTCTCTCAATCTAGAGCTCCCTGGATATCAAGCATTGTTTCCTGAGCTTCAATTTAATCCTAAGGACCATTTGTAAGTGTCCTTAACCTTCTAATTTCAGTTTTGATTAGTTTAATGACCAAAAGTCAACCTTATCATAGTTAAGGTTTAACTTAGTGATTAAACACTAATGATCCAGTCATTAGTCAAATTAAGAGTAGTTATAAGTTGGTAATTGTGTAGGTAATAAACCCCTAAGAGGGCACCTACTGATTATCACCCTAGCTTGGTCAAATGTCGGGTTAAACCTAATAATAAAAAGTCAACAGAAAGCTATTTTGAAAATAAATTCATAATTAGCAATATAGAAACTATGAGACCTATTTTAACACTTGTATAACTTGGAAATTAGTATAAGAACATGCCTAAGCATGTTCAACCCGACAAATTCAAGTTTAGGATCGGTTCTGAACCGAAAGTAACAAAAGTAGACTTTTGCTTTGACTTTCAGTTCTGACCCGATTTAGCTTAGTTTATATATGCCTTAGGATTCCTTTAGGATCATGTTATAGGTTAGTGTAACCCTCTGAGGTTATACAACTTAGATCTTTAGTTATCCTATTCATTTACATGTTTCCGTTATATGCTTAAATGTTGGCCATTATGCCCTTTTGACCCTAAAATGAGAATTTTGAAAACATGAGAGGACAATAATCTTTATTACTGATATATAAACTTGTCCCTAAAATTTGACATCAATTTGAGATCAATATTAGGAGTTATGCCCGTTAACGTAAATGAAAAGCTTTTTATTAATTAAATGGCATAATTAGCGTATATCCGATCTAAACCCGATTTTTGATACCAAACTTCTTGCCTACTAATAAAAAATAATATTTTGGGATTTTTGAAGATTTTTATTTATTTTTAGGCAGAGCATAACATAGGGTTCTAAGCTTGATTCGGTAATTGCCGGTTTTGCCCTTTTGGCCTATAAAATGAGTTTTACAAATAATTTTGATATCAAACCTTTTTCTACTGATCTAATATGATAAATAAAATATTTTGAGCCTTCTGAAATAATGAAAAATATCAGCTTTCCTTTAAAAACCCGGAAATGGCTCAAAATCGCCTTTTTAAGCGTTTTTAACGCATAGTATGTATTAAAACTATTTTATCATATAAGGTTTGATACCTACTGATGTTTCAAGTAAATTTTCATAATTAAACAGTAGGCAAAAGTTTTAAACTCAGAATTCTAATTTTGACCTTTAAAGCTTAAGTGAAATTACCAAAATGCCCCTTCGGTGCATAGTTGGGTTATAATTAATAAATTTCACCTATATGTAATACCCTAGTGATATAAATTATTAAATTAAGTATTTTTACTGATTATATCAGACCTAAACCTCATATTTATATTTAACCTCTTTTATAACCTTTAAAATGACCAAAATACCCCTACGGGGCATAAATTGGTTTTAAATTCGTTTTGGGCATAATGGAAGGTATCCTACTGATATCACAACATATTTAGGGCATATTAACTTAGGAAACCTATTCATGACTCATATGGTTACCCGTTACGCACTTTTCGCGTTCGGATCGGCTTATGTAACTAGTTTGCATAAATTAGCCGAAACAGGTCAAACCTTATCATTTTTATCTCAAAATCCAGAATGTGATTAGTTTACCCTTATTACACAAGTATACAAGCTTGTTGGGTCTAAATAGCATTCTAATCCGATTCTCGCTTAATCATGCGTTTTGAACCGTATCTTCTTTTAAAACTAACCGGTCTAAGCATAGGCTTAATTAACACCCGTTAGGAATCTAATAGGTTATTAAAAACCTTCGTTCCAGATTTAGGAGCCCAGTAAAAGCTATCTGTACTTGCTGATTTGATACGGCTGGGATTGAATTTATATTTATCTCAGGTAAATACTTTTAACTTATTTTCCCTATACGGGCTTAGGGTATGGTATATAAAATACCGCTTGGTCGGGCATTGAATCTTTAATCGGATAGTGGTTAAATCATTGAAATGCTCTGTTTGGAAATGTTTTGTTTGCTTAAAGCCTTTGGGGGGTTAATGACCATGTCCCGGATATCCTTGGCATCATTTTATGAAATGGCCACGACCTAAGCACGGGGTGTAGGCGTACACCTGTCAGTGCCTAAATAAATATTGTGGTGTGTCTATTGATCTTTAACCCGGCATAAACCGGGCTACTGAACGCATAAGAAACATGTAATTCTTTTACAAGTATTATATACAAATAATTATCCCAAGTTATAAAATGTTTTGTGCCACGTGCATTCAAATCAATTTTTAAACCTTTTCAAAATGAGTCAGTTAATTGTATTTACCAGTGTAAACTGACGTATTTTCCCAAAAAGGTTAAGTGCAGGTACTAATCGTAATAGGCTGGCCTCTCCTTAGCATCATTAAGACTCTCGCAAGCTTGGATGCAATAAGTCTGATGAACTATGTTTCCTTTTTAATTGATCCGCCTGTGGATCCATCTTACATTCCGTTACGATATTAAATATTACTTTTGAATCGGATTGTAATATATTTATCCTTTGCTTCCGCTGTGCATTTAAATTGTGTTGTTTGACTATGATGATATCAACTACGTCACGATACTCCCCACCGGGCCCACCGGTAATACGTGGAAATATCGGGGTGTGACAATAAGTCTTGATCAATCCTATATGAAATATTCTTGCAAATCATAGCATCATACATCGTCACCTAAAACATATGTTAGGAGTAAAAGGATCAACAAAGGTTGAGTGAATTCATAGGTTTTGTTTTGCAAAAATGTTAATGTGATATAGATAAAGTTTTAACAAAAGTGGTTGTCGATATGTCTTTATAGCAAAAGAGTAATACATGTAGTCACTTAGTGGTACATTCAAACCTATGACGATACTCGGAAATATCATCCATCCTTCATTGTATGTATGTATGTAATGGTTCCAACAACAACAACAAAATTGCAAAGTCGGAAGTTTGGATGGGGTGTCAATCCTATAGCGCTATAATACAACCGATGGGCTTATGCAAGTTGATGAACGTAAACTTCTTAAAGCAACAACAACAAGTATTAAGCAAATGCAAAGGCAATCGGGGGAAACCACAAAATAGCAAAAAGTTTGTATCACATTGTAATATATGTATCATCCAAAAAATAATGTAAAAAGGGACTATGAACTCACCTTGATTTCGAGTAAGTCCAAACAGGTATGCAAAGTGTGAGAGTTCTTGGAAATAAGATTCCACGTCACTCTAATTGATAGAACATGCAACAATATGGAATATGTATCAACAATAATGTTTAATTTCGATAATTGGAAATCCTAATTCTATAGGATTCGGTAGTGTTTAGTTTAAATGGTAATTATGTGGTTTGGATAACCTAAAAAGAGGACTCGGAAAAATGAATATGAGGTAAAGGAATCATTTATGAAAAATATTAATTTAACCTAAATAATAAAATTGCAAAAATATGTAATTGGTTTAATATAAACATTTGTAATAATAAATCAATTATAATTAATTAGTATAATTAAATAACATAATTAAATATAATGATTATTGGAAAAATGTTGTACAAGTGATATAATTAATTTATAAAAATTATAAATTAATTTAGATGTTCAAAAATATATATTTATTTGATAAATGATAAATATTTTGTTTAAAAGAATTAATATGATTATTATATAACTAATTATCGAAATAGTTATACTAAATGTGAATAATTAAAAATAATATTTTTAATTATTGAACTTGAATATCACTTACTTAAAATAGTTATTATGGCCTTGGAAACATTTTAAATAAATAAAATGAATTAAAATGTTTATAATAACAATAAATAAGTTTATGTAAATTTAATTATCTAATTAATTAAATATAATAAAATTTCAGATTCTAAATTTATGTTAACTCAGAATAATGCATATTTTGAAATAAAAATAATTTTGGATAAAATTTATATAGTTATAAAATTTAATTTAATTAAATTCAAACTATATTTATAAGTATAAATACTGATTTATTTATATAATTATCAAAATTATATAAAATATTAGTAACAATATTATTTTTGTAAAGTTTAACACTTAAAAAAATAAATCTGAAAATTTCAGTATTTATTTCTTAAAAATCGATATATTATGATTTATTTAATAATAAACTGTTTTAATATTATAAAAATTAGTTTTATAAATAATTTAACAGATTTTATATTTTTAATAAAAGTAATAATGTTTAACAAAGTTATAAAAATTATTGAAAGGTTAAAAAGGTTAAAAATAAAGGGATTAAAAAGGAATGCAGACCCCTGGGTTCGAACCCGGGTCTGTGATGTAAACAAACACACACACAACCACTAGGCCATCAGTGGTTTTTGTTCAAAGTTTAGATTATTTAAAATGAATATTGAAAACAATTTTGTCATCTTCCCCAAATAGAGCCAAACAGAAAAGTCAACGACTTAAATTTACGACCAAAACTAGTTTATATTCCAATCAACTTTGTGCAAACATTGTACAAGTATAAACGAACGAACTGGAACAAGAAAAACGAACCGGTAACGGCTGGAACGACGTACCGGCTGATTCCGACGATCGTGAAAGTTCCGGCGAGGTTGCAGGTTTCGGTTCTGGCTAATTTTGATGTGTTTGAGCAATGTGAATTGTGTAGAATGATCGTAGGAGTCTGAGGAACTTATGCAATGGTTCAAATTGATCTCAGATTCAACAATATTAGTGGAATCGATCCACTATTAAATTTTTTATATAAAAATCCGAATGGCAGACAAATGGGCACCGAAATGTGTTAATTAAGTGGTTTAATTGATTGGCAATGGGGTCGGGATCTCGTGGGTGAATGATTCGGCGAAGAATAAACAATGGTATAATGGATTGGATCCAATGCGGGTAACCAGTTTCGATCAGATTTGAAATAATATAAATAAATTCTAAAAGGTTTATATAAATAATAGAATCTAATATTTATCACATGTTGCTAGTTAGTCCAGCCGGTTTGTGCGCGTGTTGTTGTGCGGGAATGCCCGGGTTCGAATCCCGGGTGTGGCCTTTTTGATGACATTAAACTCTTTTTGATTTCTGAATTAATTTAATTATAATATTAAAATTCTAATTTGTGTATAAAAGGAATTAAATCTATAATCTTTCAGCTCCTGTACAGGAGGATAAACTGGTTAAGGCGTTACGGTTATAATGGAGAGGTCACGAGTTCGATCCCAGCAAAGGCCGGTTCTCAACACAGGAGACCCCTTTTTAAACAAATTTTTGAATATTTACACTTTGGCCCCTGAAGTTTCATTCTGTACAAAAATGGTCCCTAAACTTTCAAAAAGTTACAAAAATAGTCCCTCAACTTTCATATAAAATACATATTTGGTCCCTGAAGTTTCAGAAAATGGCATAAATGGTCCCTGTACTGTTCAGTTAATTACACTAACTGAGTTAGTGTTTAAAGAAGAAACCTTTATATAAAAGTTAACCAGGTTAGTATATTCAGTTAAAATAAGTTTAGGAAAAATCAGTTTTAGTCCCTTGAGTTTAAGTTTGAGAAAATGACCATTGAACCCTGGACTTTTAAAATCAAATATATATATATTTATTTCTTTTATAAAATAAGTTTCAAAAATTACAAAAAAAAAATCCCTAAACTTGTAGTTTGCAGTAATTGCACTTTTAACCCTTGTATTTATATAGTTTCAAAAATGACGCTTTAGTCCCTGGACTTAAAAGTAATAGATTTCGAGCAGGTTTCAAAGAATGACAAATAGGTCCTTCAAATTGTAGTTTCACAACATGTCATAATAGGCCCTCATAGTTTATGTAGCCCTGTTTAATAGTATAAAACTCAATAAATTTGCAATTGTTTCATGTGTTTGTATTTGTGTAAGCATGTATGAGCACATAGCAAGTATATTCAGATAAGTTTCATTTCAAATACGGTAATTGTTACGATGCAAGTCAAAACAAAACATGTGTGAAAACCAGGGTGGTTACAGTCTCCCCTACTTTAGAAAATTTTGTCCCGAAATTTATTCGAAAGAGACAGTAGAGTGTAATTGTAATGATTAGAAAGATAATCAAATCATTGTTTGGTGCTGATAATTTTAAGGAATTTACGAGGATCATTGTATAGAAATTGTTTTGCATGGCACTATGTTATGCTGGATTTGTAGTGTAAATATTATGCAAATAAATGTGTGTACAAATAAGCAAATAATGGATAATCACATAACCACATAATGTTTTTATATGCCACCTTACTTAACAAGGCTTACTATGATTCTCATACGTCGAACCTCGTAATTAAGTGTGCACCCAAAATTACGTGTTTCGTCACATGGTCCACATAGCACTTCTAGTTAAGTGAGGAAAACAAATAAGATTGAGGTATTGTTTAAATCAAATAAGCATCAATATAACACAACATCAATTGAATCAAAACGTATTTCACATTAGCAATGATAGCATTGTTTGTTTGATAATCTATTATGATGTGAACAATTTACATTTGAAATAAGTCATGTAATGGATCAAATTCAGAACTATAAGGTGGTGGAGGTGGTAGATCCAGTTGCACACGAGCAGCTAATCATCCTAGCATGTCTTCCAACCATTTATTTCTTTCTGCCAGCCCTATTATTTGTTGAGACAAATTTCGGACCTGATTGTTTAACCTAGTCACTTCGGCTCCCAATGAATCCGGGGGTAGATGCATTTGAGGCACCGTACTTGGGCCTGCTATATCAGTTGGTGGCAGTTGTTCTACTTCGTTTAATAATGACTGGAAAGACTATGGCAAAAATGATTCCTGTTGATGCACTACATCTGTTGACTTCGTCTTGTATCGAATCTTAGATTTCATTGTATAGATCAGGGCACTTTGTACGAGAATATGTAAAATTTTATAGGTAGATAGAGATGATTTCGCTCATGTGTACAAGAGGGTATCGCTTATGTGTACATGACACATAAGCGAAATCACTAACATGGGGTATCGCTTATGTGGTCTGTCACATAAGCGAAACCATCACCCTATATATAGGTGATCTCTTGAGCGAAATCATAAGGATACTCTTGACAACTACGCCGAAGTGCTGCCGGTGTGAGATTTGAACTGTAATTGTCATCCAATCAATCAAACAGTGTTTTAAAGCTATTTCTACCTTTGTTTCTTGTAATTCCGCACCTGAAACATAGGAGAACGCCTCTGATAGACTCGTTCGGGTCCGAAACTGGTCCTACAAGTGGTATCAGAGCTCAGGAGGAGGAGTTCTGCTGAAATTAGCTTGTTTTCTTCTGATTTTCATTGGTTTTTCTCACTTCTACACATACTTTTCTTAATTCAGAGGATTTTCACGGTCAAAATTGAATCAAAATTATTCAGCACATAGATAATCTTGCATAGACAAACCCTGGAAAGTTTGAGACTTAGATTCTAAGTAAAATGGCCTAAATTTTGGTTCGAAGGGGTTTCGCTTTTGAGGTCAGGGTATCGTTCTTGTGTCACAGTGATTTCGCTCTTGTGGTAACTTGGGGTTTCGCTCAAACGTACAACTTGGGGTTTCGCTCAAACGTACAACTTGGGGTTTCGCTCAAACGTCACTTTAGGGCTTCGCTTTTGTGGCAACTTACAAACTGATTTCGCTTTTAAGACACAGTGTTGAAAAATTTGATACGTCATCATGAGTACTGAATTCTACAACGCATTTGCAACACCGACGGGTCAATCTTCAATTGCTAAAGCCGTGAACTTAGAAAATGAGACGGGAACTACCCAGAAACCGCCAAAGCTTATGGGTATTGAGGAATATTATGGTTGGAAAGATAGGTTTGAAAACTGGGTTCAAGCAAATCATTTGAGATCATGGGAGTGCATTTTGAAGAAGTACGTATTACCAAGAACTGAGCTACAAACAATTAAACAGATTTCAGATTTCAGCAATGAAGAACGAGAGATGTATCGGGCTGAAAAAATGATGATTAGTTTGTTACAACAGGCGATCAAAGAAGACATATTCATACTTCTTCAACATGATAAAACATCGAAGTCGATTTGGGATGCTTTGAAAGTAAAGGTTGAAGGAAGTGCAAATATGATTAAGAACAAGAAGTCGTTACTTAAAAAAGAATTTGATTTGTTTACAAGTCTGCCTGGGGAAGACACGAAGAAGTTAATTGAAAGGTACTGTCATCTGGTGAGAACGATGTCGATGATGGACATAACAAAGGAAAATGAGGAATGGGTTGATAAGCTAGCTGATGCTTTACCACAGAAAGAGTGGGGAACATATTTGATGATACTGAAAAACACGGGTGTTTATGATGGTTTATCGATATCTCAATTCATTGAAAAAATTGAAAGTCAGGATCTGGAACAGCAAAAGATCGCTAGGATGAATAATCCAAGTGGTCAACAGGATGTGAAGATGTATTATAAAGGCAGTGTTCCTACATCAGAATCTGATATAAGTCCTAAGATTCAGACTGCATATAGTGTTGAGAATGCTACAGAACAAACTGATCAAGGCACAAACAAAAGCAGTAGCAGTTTCTCATCATATCCAAGTTTTAATCCAAAGACTTCATCAGAAAACACAAAGATGGGAAATGGTTGTGTGATTCAGTGCAATATAGCTCTCAATCTGCCAGAAGGTAAAAGTTTTTCAGAAGACATAGCAAAGGATCACATGGCTCTACTTGGTTCAGTGTTGGTATCCTATGAGGGATTGGTAGCTGGTCGAATTGGAAATCCTATGTTGACAAAGGAGGATTATGATCAGATAGATGCTGAAGAAATGGAACTTATGGATATTAAGTGGTGTCTTGCTAGTGTTCTTCGAAGAGCTGAGAAGTTCAAAACAATCACTGGAAGAAATGATTTTCTTGATGCTTGTGTTTCTAATTTAGGATTTGACAAATCTAAAGTTACTTGTTTCAGATGCAGGCAAAAAGGTCATTTCAAACGGGAGTGCAAAAACAGAGAAGTGAGTGGTGCTCAGAATCCGTTCGAAAAAGAAGATTACTACCGGAAAGCCATCTATCAGCAAGTTGGTCAATTACAAGATTCACAAACAGCTCATGGTAGAAAGATTGAAGATTCAAAGAAAGGATGCTTGGTAGATTTTAACTGGAGCAAATATATATCTTCTGAAAACTCAGCATGTTTGGTAGATCAGAATGATGAAGAATTACCTGAAGGGTTTAGCTGGGATATGTTTGTGGATGAGAAAGGTGGTTTTAAAGCTTTCATTGCTAAGATAGTTAAAGAACCAGATCTGTTTGCTACCTGGATGAAATCTATTGGAGAGACTGTGAGGAGTGTGAAAGAAGAATTTGATGCATCTGATGAAAGTTCTGATGAGAGTGTTCAAAATGGTGATAATTCAGAAAAAGAAGTTGTTTTTGATCAAACACCAGTTGATTCTGGTGTTTTAGATACAGAGTCTGAAAAATCTGCACAGTTTGATCAAACTCCGGTTGATAGCAGCAGTGATGATGAAGAAGAAAAACATATTAATGTTGCAAAAAGACATTTATCTCCTGAAAGTTTTCATTTTTATTTTGCAGATAGAATGGAGAAGCTGAAGAAAAAAAGAGCTGAAAAAGAACAACAACAAGATGTGAAGATTGAAAATGTTGTTAAAGAAGAAAAGGTGACTGAAGTTGAAGAGGAAACTTGTGAAGAAAAAATTATTGAAGTGGTGAAGACTGTAGAGGTTGAAAAGATTGTTGAGGTCGAAAAGCCTTGCACAAAGTGTTCGGAAGTTTGCAAGAAGTGTGAAGATAAAGATGTGTTATTGTTTGACAGAGAAAGATTGATAGAGAAGTTGCTGTCTGACATCAATTATGTGAAAGAATCTTACAGTGTCTTAAACAGAACAGTGACTAGTCTTCAAACAACAAATTCAGAAAGAGAAAAGGCGTTAACCATGACTAATTCAACTTTGATGCAAAAGCAAAAGGCAATTAATCATTACATTGAAGAGAATGCAAAACTGAAGCAGGATTTGGAAAATGAAAAGATTGAGAATGAAAGAATCAGAAGGTTACTTCTTAGTTATTCATGTTCTGATTATGTGATTGATAGAGTTTATCCTACTGTTGCAGGTTTTGAAGCATTTGAAGATGAAAAGAAAAAGAAAGAGACTGGTAAGAAATCGACTGTTAAGTATAACAAGTGTCCGCCTCCTATCTGGGAAGGTTATTCTCCTAGGAAACCAAATGAGGAGCAGGTCGAAAAAGCAGTCAATATAAAGTTAAAATCAGAGGAAACTGACGTTTTACCAGAAAATATTGATATCACATTTACCTCGTCTGATACTGATCATGAGTCTGAGTTAATCAAAAAGGTGTTCGATCAGGTGTTGGATACTGAGGAGGTGTCTGAGTCAAAATCTGAGTCTGGGGGTTCAAGTTCGTCAGTTCATAGTTCAAAATCATCGGAAAAACGGTCTTATAGTAAAGAATTTTTGTTATCAAAGGCAAATTTGGATGATGAAACATTTAAAGTTGCATATACTTTAAATGGTTCTGACAAATTATATTCTGATGAAGAGTTTCCGATGGATAGTGTTAGATTTGATAAGATCAAAAAGGTTTTTAAAATCACAGAAATTAATATTTCTGATACTAAAAATTTAAATTTTAATGAAAAACCTAAAAAATATACTTCAAGAGTTCAACAAAGGTTAAACAAGAAAAAAGGGAAAAATGATTACAATTTTAGTTCTGGTTTTCAAAAGAAAACAAACCAAAATTGTAATTACAAAAGAAAAGGTTTAGGTTTTATTCAGCAAGAAAGTTACAGAAAGATAAACAATTTTAAATCAAAAACAAAATTTGTTTCAGGTGGAAGTGTTGAAGATGAACAGAAGAAACCTTTCTGGAAAGAAACAAATCAGGAGTTTCTTGTTGAAAGAAAAAGAACAGGAACTGGAGTTTTTCATTCAAGAGACATTCCAAAAGACACAAGAACTTGTTTTCAATGCCAAGTTGTTGGACACATAGCTCACAATTGTCCAAACAAAATCAACAAAAAACAGGAAGTCTCTGCAAAACTCAAAGAAAAACTGGTTGAAAAGAATGTTTCACCAACTACAAACTTCAAAATTTTTGAAAATTCAAAAAATGAAGTTGGTGAAAGTTCTAAAAGATTTTACAAAAAGAAGGCTCATCTTGACAATAAAAAATGGGTTGTTAAAGAATCTGATGTAAAATCTGACAATGAATCTGATTCCACAAAATCAGAGGAGTCACAAAATGAGATTAATGATTTGTTGAATGATGCTGATATGAAATCAATGAGTGTGAAAGAAATTCAACAAATGGTTGGTAAAATTGAAATCTCAGATTTTGATATTGAAAAAACATTCAATGGTAATGTTAAGAAAATTTTTGGAAAAATGGTTAATGGGAAAGTAAAGGGGGTTAAAGATTTTTATGCAACGAAAAAGGCAACTTACAACCCTACTACCCAGGAATTGGAAGCCACCAAGTCAAATAAGACTTGGGTGGAAGTTTGCTTTCCTTAAAGTCTTAGGACTTGCCGGAGATCCCAAGTTTATATCGTGGATCAGGAATCGGCATTTTTCTAATGTTTTATGAGTTTGTATGAAAGTTGTTAAGATTGTTTAAATGTTTACAGGATAAGTGTGAATTGCCGGAGCTTCCAGGTTGGTAAATGTGAAGCAGGAATCGGCATCTTGATTGGTAAAATGGTTTGTGTAGATGGTTTATTCCTACATATGTTTTAAATGTTGGATATTCTTACTAGTGGTAAGAAGTTGCTTAATTGCAAACAGTGAATCAAGGACATTAAGTTGTACTTGATTTACTGCAGTTGATAAAACTGACAAGATGATGAACCATATCCCCATACTTAACAAGTGGTAAAACTACAAGGGGTAAATACAAATTCATTTTCCGGAAAAATCATTTTGATTAAAACAAACTTAAGTGTTTTGAAATCTAAATGAGAAAATGGTTTGTAATAAGGGGAGTTCTGAGTGTTTATGCATAGTGAATGGCGATTTGATGCGATTCGATGTCAGTTGTCAAGTTTTTGTACAGTTTATTTTCAAATTTCCTAAAATGTGTTTGCATTTTAGGGGGAGTAGAAAATTTCAGAAAATCCAAAAACATTTGAAAAATTTGAAAAAGCCAAAAACATGATAAAATTCAAAAATGAGTTTTTGTTGCATATAGAGGAAATGATAGTACATCAGTGGACTATCACAACATGCTAAAGAAATGTAAAGTAAAATATGTCAGTAGGTTTTTGCACATTTAGTAGATTGTGACGAGATATAAACTTAAATTTCAAACTTGCTTGTTCTGTGGGTTAACACAAACTTGGATATATAGGTAACCCCTGAAATCTCGTTTGAAAGGTCTCTTAATCTGATATACTAGGTCTTTATACTCTATGATATCTGGGGTATTATTCCGGGACTTCTGCTGAACGGTAGTTCTGACCTAGTCCCTGGCTAATACTTGCTGCAATGCTTGAAA
Source organism: Helianthus tuberosus (assembly GCA_030545235.1). Taxonomy (NCBI): domain Eukaryota; kingdom Viridiplantae; phylum Streptophyta; class Magnoliopsida; order Asterales; family Asteraceae; genus Helianthus; species Helianthus tuberosus. The sequence continues at coordinate 3,381,143 of CM060399.1, forward strand.
CACAGCATTAAACCCTCAGCATGCTGAAACAATAAAATTGATATATGCTGCTGTTGTAAGCAAAAAGATCCTCTAAAGGGGACACACCGAAAAGTCGAAGCTGATATCTCTCTGCGTATACGGAAGTATCGATCTGAGATCCCTCGGCCCTCGCATACCTAAATTATATACAGATATCATTGTAGTATTCTCACCTGTAAGACTGATTATTGAGATTCTGGATACGGGAGTATATTCAAGTAGTGGGACACACGAATAAGTTCAAGTGCTTAAAACATTAACTTCATATCTCGGATCAGTTGAACTTTGTGTGAAAATTTAAGTGGATCAATATACTGACAATCTAGGTGAATTGTTTAGAGCTTAAAATGAAATGAAGCTTAACGGTGTTGGTGATTTGTCTCAAAAACTGATATGATCCTCTTGCACGAACTCACAAAAATATTGTTTGTAAATTTTTTTTATTGCATTCCTTTACAATCAAAAATTACAAAAAGATTTTAGTGTGTTTTAGCATAAGTTTTGAAAAATCCAAAAAGATTTTCGACAACTGATATTGAAAAGCTAATTTTCAAAATTTCAAGTGCTAAACATGATGACTTCATTGTAAAGAGGGAGTAAATCTTAAATGAAAAATTTATTTTTAAAATTTTACAATTGGTTCATCAAATGAAAGTGAGATGTGAATTTGAGAGAGAGTTAGTATTGGTGCATATAATTTGTTAAATTTAGAAATTTATTTTTGGGTTAAGATTTTTCCAGATATTGACCTGATGCTGATGAACTTAAGGAATCAAGTGATCTGATCAAGAGAATTAGACTTGATTTTGAAAAGCCAGGTTTTGATATCTGAAGTCTTAGAGAGACAGACAGAGATCCTGAAGATTGTGCTGAAGAACAAAGGAATACCAGCAAATCGAGAGGGGGAGTCTGAAGAGAACATCTGAGGGGGAAAGTTTGGAAAAGCCCATAGATAGATCAAGACTGAAGAACTGAAGATACAGTTGGTGCTGGATGCGACTCGTCAACATCTGAGGGGGAGTTTGTTGATGCACTACATCTGTTGACTTCGTCTTGTATCGAATCTTAGATTTCATTGTATAGATCAGGGCACTTTGTACGAGAATATGTAAAATTTTATAGGTAGATAGAGATGATTTCGCTCATGTGTACAAGAGGGTATCGCTTATGTGTACATGACACATAAGCGAAATCACTAACATGGGGTATCGCTTATGTGATCTGTCACATAAGCGAAACCATCACCCTATATATAGGTGATCTCTTGAGCGAAATCATAAGGATACTCTTGACAACTACGCCGAAGTGCTGCCGGTGTGAGATTTGAACTGTAATTGTCATCCAATCAATCAAACAGTGTTTTAAAGCTATTTCTACCTTTGTTTCTTGTAATTCCGCACCTGAAACATAGGAGAACGCCTCTGATAGACTCGTTCGGGTCCGAAACCGGTCCTACAATTCCGATGCTAACTGTTCTGGGAGCATCATGTTTTCATAAGTTTCTTGCATCGTTGAATCCACCTTGAAAACTAAGGGTGAGAAGCTTTGTGAGACGTTTGGTGTTAGTGGTTGGGATAGGTTAGTTGTAATATGTTCTTGTATGTACGGCAGTGGTGGTTGCAAATCAAATCGATAAAAAGACGGTTGAGGAAGTTGCAACAATGATTGTTGTAAATTTTGTGTGGAGGTACTCTCTAAAATAACTGGAGCTCCCTCCGACTGAAACGGTTGAGTTGGTGCATAATTATGAACAGGGGTTAGCCTAATGGTGTTACAATTTACAATCCCAAGTGCCTTTGGTGGAGATAATCCTTGGATAATCTGGTCACTTAAGACACCTAATGATTTTGCTATTTTTGTAATGTAAGACCCTCCCATAAGACTTCTCAGGGGATTTGTTTGTTGACTAGAAAAATACGCAGCAAGTTCGTGGGCAATATTACAAGGAACTTGCTCAAAAATACTATGCAGATGGAAGAGTTCCGTGGAACTTACCCTTTGTTGATTAATCTGGCGCCCAGTGATAGTGTTGGCTAAAACACGGTGCATATACCGATAACGACGGTCTGTGAAGTTTATAGAATTATTGTTGCCGCACCATTCTTTTGATGCATGGTGTCGCCAATATTCTCTCATTTTCACAGAGGAATAAGAGGTTGATGCCCTAGTAAAAATGGGCTGTTTAACTTCTTCATCGGTATATATACCCAGATGAACTGCGAATTCTGTTAATGACATGTTATAAGGTTGTCCACAAAGCCGAAAATGAATGGATTCATCGGTAAGGCTTCTATTATATTTGTAATAGAAAGTGGACAAGAACTCATATACCAGTTCATCATATGATGGTTCTAGGATGTCGAAGAAACGGGGTCAGGGAGTATTATGTGGTAGTAATCTTGCCAGTGAACCACTGGGGTCAATCATTCCTATTCGATGCCAATAAATGCCGCTAATGGTAAAAACTTCAAGATCCTTGAGTTTTTGATACTTCTCACGAGTGGGTAGCTCAGCAAACCGAAGGAATTGATGAATTTCTGCTGCATGTGAAGATTCAGCATATGCTACTGAGAAATATGCCATTTGAATATTGGGTTTTGCTAAACTAAGAAATGTTTGGGTATGGGTTATTTTGGGTATGTGTTGGGTTATATCAGAGGTTGTAGCTCTTGGGTAGATTAGCTCGAGTAGTGAGTTTCTCCGATGAGCTTGCTTCTCCGATGAGTGTGTGAGTGATACGAAAAGAATGGAGTTTAAGAGGGTGTTGTGGTGATGTGAGAAGGTAGAAGAACGGTTTGGTTTTTATAGCTTTTACAAATCTCGTAAGGAACGGAAATGATTTATGACGAGCTGCATGCGTGCTACCAAAAGTCTATGCTCATCTTGATCGACGAAGTGGAAACGCGGATTCCAATCAATTACCGAGAAATCAGGAGCCGGAAAAAAAAATCGGCGACGATATGTTTGAAAAAGGAAATGGTTGTTGCTGTCATGTTCTTGGCGGCAATTTTAAAAGATTTAACGAATTTGTCGCTTAGTTAAAATTTAAGGTTAAGTAGTTTGAATGATCAGAAGGCTTGGCTGAGTGGTTAATGTGCATGTTTGTGAGAGTAGTGACCTGAGTTCGAATCTGGGCGTTGCCCATTTTTGATCCTTTTTGATACTTAATCAGTCCAATGGTTAATCCTTTTAAGTTTCCATGATACGTTTTAAAAGAGTTTACTGTAGCTAGTTTGAAAATTTGAATTTGAACATGTATAATCCCAAAAATAATTTGAATTTGAAAATAGTTTTGGTAAAACGATCTTATATTATTTATAAGACCTTGTAGACATGCGAGAAAAGTTGGTTTGGTTTCTGCTTGATAGTGGATATCTTTAGTAAAATGATGTAGTGTGTTCGTGTTTTAATGACTATGTTAAATAGGAAATTCATGGGCAAGAGAGTCATTGGACCAATTAAGTATTACAAGCGGTAGGGGAAAACATAAGGTCATAGGAATCGGAATGAAATGTTTTTGGTGGAATAGTTTCATGAAATCAATGACGAGGATAGAAAACACATAATAAGATGGATATCGAATAAACGACATCAATGACAAGTCAAAGTTGTTGGGTTCTTATAACTTAGTGAAGTCATGCTTTAGCCGATAAGTGGACACCCATCTCAAGAGTTCTCAGGTAAGCACAACTGGTCCCTCGAGTTGGGATTTATACGAAGTGCTTGCCTAGACAGAAAACTCGGGATACAGGCGTCCACCCTTCCAGATTGCACGAGTTCGTTATTAGAGCCCAAGACTTTGATGGGAATTTAAAAATCAGGAGAGGTTTTGAAAATAATCACCTAAGGATAGGTGATGAGCATTTGTAAAATCTAAAGATTCTAAAGATGAGATCCTTGGTGACGAGGCATTGGTTACAAAAGATAAGGATAGGGATGAAGACAAGGCAAAGATAACGGAAGAGTTTGCTAATGGAAAGTGTCCTATGTAGTTATAGTCTAGGTTAAAGTATTACTAATAAACTAAATCCCTATAACCATGGCTCTGATACCAATCTGTAACACCCCGGCCGGAGGCGGAAAAGCCAAAGGTGTCACGAAACTTGATAGAATGCATTTGAGCACATGGAGATTTAATTAAGTTGAAATATGATTAAGGTTCAATTAAATAGATTGCATTCAAATCCAAAAGAATTTCTTGAACATAAACAAAATACAACATAACAAATAAATCACAATTACAATTGATTTCAGATTTAGTCTAAGGCATAAGTCTTGATCAATCCTATATGAAATATTCTTGCAAATCATAGCATCATACATCGTCACCTGAAACATATGTTAGGAGTAAAAGGATCAACAAAGGTTGAGTGAATTCATAGGTTTTGTTTTGCAAAAATGTTAATGTGATATAGATAAAGTTTTAACAAAAGTGGTTGTTGATATGTCTTTATAGCAAAAGAGTAATACATGTAGTCACTTAGGGGTACGTTCAAACCTATGACGATACTCGGAAATATCATCCATCCTTGTATGTATGTATGTATGTATGTATGTAATGGTTCCAACAACAACAACAAAATTGCAAAGTCGGAAGTTTGGATGGGGTGTCAATCCTATAGCGCTATAATACAACCGATGGGCTTATGCAAGTTGATGAACGTAAACTTCTTAAAGCAACAACAACAAGTATTAAGCAAATGCAAAGGCAATCGGGGGAAACCACAAAATAGCAAATAGTTTGTATCGCATTGTAACATATGTATCATCAAAAAAATAATGTAAAAAGGGACTATGAACTCACCTTGATTTCGAGTAAGTCCAAACAAGTATGCAAAGTGTGAGAGTTCTTGGAAATAAGATTCCACGTCACTCTAATTGATAGAACATGCAACAATATGGAATATGTATCAACAATAATGTTTAATTTCGATAATTGGAAATCCTAATTCTATAGGATTCGATAGTGTTTAGTTTAAATGGTAATTATGTGGTTTGGATAACCTAACAAGAGGACTCAGAAAAATGAATATGAGGTAAAGGAATCATTTATGAAAAATATTAATTTAACCTAAATAATAAAATTGCAAAAATATGTAATTGGTTTAATATAAACATTTGTAATAATAAATCAATTATAATTAATTAGTATAATTAAATAACATAATTAAATATAATGATTATTGGCAAAATGTTGTACAAGTGATATAATTAATTTATAAAAATTATAAATTAATTTAGATGTTCAAAAATATATATTTATTTGATAAATGATAAATATTTTGTTTAAAAGAATTAATATGATTATTATATAACTAATTATCGAAATAATTATTTTAAATCTGAATAATTAAAAATAACATTTTTAATTATTGAACTTGAATATCACTGACTTAAAATAGTTATTATGGCCATGGAAACGTTTTAAATAAATAAAATGAATTAAAATGTTTATAATAACAATAAATAAGTTTATGTAAATTTAATTATCTAATTAATTAAATATAATAAAATTTCAGATTCTAAATTTATATGAACTCAGAATAATGCATATTTTGAAATAAAAATAATTTTGGATAAAATTTATATAGTTATATAATTTAATTTAATTAAATTCAAACTATATTTATAAGTATAAATACTGCTTTATTTATATAATTATCAAAATTATATAAAATATTAGTAACAATATTATTTTTGTAAAGTTTAACACTTAAAAAAAATAAATCTGAAAATTTCAGTATTTATTTCTTAAAAATCGATTTATTATGATTTATTTAATAATAAACTGTTTTAATATTATAAAAATTAGTTTTATAAATAATTTAACAGATTTTATATTTTTAATAAAAGTAATAATGTTTAACAAAGTTATAAAAATTATTGAAAGGTTAAAAAGGTTAAAAATAAAAGGATTAAAAAGGAATGCAGACCCCTAGGTTCGAACCCGGGTCTGTGATGTAAACAAACACACACACAACCACTGGGCCATCAGTGGTTTTTGTTCAAAGTTTAGATCATTTAAAATGAATATTGAAAACAATTCTGTCATCTTCCCCAAATAGAGCCAAACAGAAAAGTCAACGACTTAAATTTACGACCAAAACCAGTTTATATTCCAATCAACTTTGTGCAAACATTGTACAAGTATAAACGAACGAACTGGAACAAGAAAAACGAACCGGTAACGGCTGGAACGACGTACCGACTGATTCCGGCGACCGTGAAAGTTCCGGCGAGGTTGCAGGTTTCGGTTCAGGCTAATTTTGAGGTGTTTGAGCAATGTGAATGGTGTAGAATGATCGTAGGAGTCTGAGGAACTTATGCAATGGTTCAAATTGATCTCAGATTCGACAATATTAGTGGAATCGATCCACTTTTAAATTTTTTATATAAGGGGCTGTTTGGCTAAGCTTATTGTTTTAACTTATTTACTTATTTACTTATTTGAAAAGCAAATAAGTCATAATGGAATGACTTATTTACTTATTCCCCTCACATAATAAGCTAACCCAAACACCTTTTAACTTTTCAAAAAGCAAATAAGTAAATAAAGCAAAAAAATAAGCTTAGCCAAACAGCCCCTAAATATCCGAATGGCAGACAAATGGGCACCGAAATGTGTCAATTAAGTGGTTTAATTGATTGGCAATGGGGTCGGGATCTCGTGGGTGAATGATTCGGCGAAGAATAAACAATGGTATAATGGATTGGATCCAATGCGGGTAACCAGATTCGATCAGATTTGAAATAATATAAATAAATTCTAAAAGGTTTATATAAATAATACAATCTAATATTTATCACATGTGGCTGGTTAGTCCCGCCGGTTTGTGCGCGTGTTGTTGTGCGGGAATGCCCGGGTTCGAATCCCGGGTGTGCCCGTTTTGATGACATTAAACTCTTTTTGATTTCTGAATTAATTTAATTATAATATTAAAATTCTAATTTGTGTATAAAAGGAATTAAATGTATAATCTTTCAGCTCCTGTACAGGAGGATAAACTGGTTAAGGCGTTACGGTTATAACGGAGAGATCACGAGTTCGATCCCAGCAAAGGCCGGTTCTCAACACAGGAGACCCCTTTTTAAACAAATTTTTGAATATTTACACTTTGGCCCCTGAAGTTTCATTCTGTACAAAAATGGTCCCTGAACTTTCAAAAAGTTACAAAAATAGTCCCTCAACTTTCATATAAAATACATATTTGGTCCCTGAAGTTTCAGAAAATGGCATAAATGGTCCCTGTACTGTTCAGTTAATTACACTAACTGAGTTAGTGTTAAAGAAGAAACCTTTATATAAAAGTAAACCAGGTTAGTATATTCAGTTAAAATAAGTTTAGGAAAAATCAGTTTTAGTCCCTAGAGTTTAAGTTTGAGAAAATGACCAATTGAACCCTGGACTTTTAAAATCAAATATATATATTTATTTCTTTTATAAAATAAGTTTCAAAAATTACAAAAAAAAAATCCCTAAACTTGTAGTTTGCAATAATTGCACTTTTAACCCTTGTATTTATATAGTTTCAAAAATGACACTTTAGTCCCTGGACTTAAAAGTAATAGATTTCGAGCAGGTTTCAAAGAATGACAAATAGGTCCTTCAAATTGTAGTTTCACAACATGTCATAATAGGCCCTCATAGTTTATGTAGCCCTGTTTAATAGTATAAAACTCAACAAATTTGCAATTGTTTCATGTGTTTGTATTTGTGTAAGCATGTATGAGCACATAGCAAGTATATTCAGATAAGTTTCATTTCAAATACGGTAATTGTTACGATGCAAGTCAAAACAAAACATGTGTGAAAACCAGGGTGGTTATATGATACCAATCTATCACACCCCAAACGATGGTGGAAACATCGGAGCGAGACAATAAAGAGATTGTAAGAGACTTCATAACGACTATTAGTGACAAGTATTTAATAAACAAAATTCATTTCATTACTAAAGTGAAGATACAATGTTTGGAAGCGAAATACAACAACTTGTAACATGGAAATCAAAGTACAATACATGAACTAAAATTTAAAGGTTCGTTTCTAGCCATCCTACTAGGTTTCTTTCAACGTAACATTATTGTAACACCTTGTAAAATCACGTCCAATGATGTATTGACACGTGTAATAAACCCTAATAAAGTCAAACCTTGAATTTAAGGGACTAATTTTTTGAAAAAATCAAAAACTTTGATTATGAAAGGACTGGAAGTATTAGCATACCTAAAATAGGTTCTTGAGTAACCTTATACAGTTTTATATTCACAAATGAGCCACTTGTTGATCTAGTGTAGCCGTTTGCGTAATTAATTGAAAGTTTGCGCAATAAAGGGTTAAAAGCGTCAACATGTTAATTCTTACCTCTGAGTGACCTTTTAACAAACCGAGAGCTTCATTGATATTTTATTATACTCTCTGGAATGTCAACCATTGGCCGTCCAAGGCTTTTATGCCTATAAGTGAAGTTACGCGCAACTTTGCAAATTAGAGGGACTAAAAGTGTCAATATGTTTAATTATACCTCTGAATGACCTTTTAGCGAACCCAAAGCATCGTGATGTTTAATAATACTCCCAAGAATGCTTAATATGGATTAAATAAGGCTTCAATGCTATTTAACGATGATATGCGCAAGTTTGCGCATTAGAGGGACTATTTGCGTCAAACTGCAAAAGTCTATCGATTCGTATAGTATCAAACCTTCCGGAATATGATCATAAGTTAAAAATGCCCTAAATATCCTTTACATAGCTTAGAAAAAGGCTTAGAGGTGTTTGGTGCGCAAAAATAAACTTATTTGATCAACAGGGACTAAAAGCATCAAAAAGTGCATAAGTTTGCATTTTCACGCATATCTTACGTTCTGAATATATCCGGACATCCAAAAATTTATGTAAGCATTAAAATATTTTATTTTAGTGTTTGGCTTGATAAAATTCCATTCGTCGCGTAATTTGGTTCGTTTTTCGCGTCTGTCCGTGTTTCTGCGTAATTAGCCAAACAACGTGACCGTACGACCAAACGAACCGACATCCGGCATATTTTTGAGCATCTTTCATGTTCCCTATACTTAGGCATCATTGTAGAGACTTAAAATAGTTTAACGGGCCTTACGTGTGTCGGAAATGGCAATTGGGAGTGCAGGGGCCAATACTGTCAATAATTGAAAGTTCTGGTGAGCTTGCCTGGTCCTTACGGACCGTATGGCTGGACCCTTGCAGTTCGTAAGCCATGCCCAGTACCAAAAACTGAAAACCAGCTTTGGTTTTGCTTCTATGTCTCACATATTTGATTCTAGGGGCTTTGATGGTTTGGGAAAAATGGTATTACACCTGTGATGATCCTAGATGTCCCTCCTAACACTTGTCATGATCCAATTCCTATCCAAAACCTATAAATAGAGGTGATCTCTTCATTCAACATTTGCTCATTTCATTCTCATCTTGCTACCTTCTAAATTCTGGAGGATCCTGAGCATTTGGAACTTCCTTGGAGTTCTTTTCAGTACTAAGGACCATTTGTAAGTGTCCTTAGCCTCCTAATTTCAGTTTTGATTAGTTTAGTGGCCAAAAGTCAAGCTTATCGTAATTAAGGTTTGACTTAGTGATTAATCATTAATGGTCCAGTCATTAGTCAATTTAGAAGTAGCTATAAGTTGGTAAATATGTAGGTGATAAACCCCTAAGAGGGCACCTATTGATTATCACCCTAACTTGGTCAAATGTCGGGTCAAACCTAATAATAAAAAGTTAACAGAAAGCTATTTTTGCAAATAAATTCATAATTAGCAATATAGAAGCTATGAAACCTGTTTTAACACTTGTATAACTTGGTAATTAGTATAAGAACATGTCTAAGCATGTTCAACCCGACAATTTCAAGTTTAGGCTCGGTTCGGAACCGAAAGCCGCAAAAGTTGACTTTTGCTTTGACTTTCAGTTCTGACCCAAATTGGCATAGTTTAATTATGCCTTAGGGTTCCTTTGTGACCATGTTATATGTTAGTATAACCTCCTGAAGTTATACTACTTGGTCCTTTAGAATTAGAGCTCATTACATGTTTCCATAATGCCTAAATGTTGACCATAATGCCCTTTTGATATTAAAACAAGATTTTTGAAAATGTGAAAGGACTAAAACCTTTATTACTGATTTATAAACATGTCCATAAAATTTCACATCAGTTCGTTGTCTAAAATGGGAGTTATGCGCAATAGCGTAAATTGAAAGCTTCTTTATTAATTAAACGGCAATTCCGGCATAAAGCCTATTTAAAACCAAATTTTGTCATCAAACCTTTTTCCTACTGATATAATATAATATTTAGGGTTTTTTGGGAATTTTTATAAAATTTTAATCTGATCATAACATAGAGTTATCGCGTAGACTCGGTAATTGACGATAATGCCCTTTTCATACCAACAAGTTTTACTGATCATAAAATAAGTTTTACACATCCTTTACATACCAAACCTTTTTCTACTAATTTTATATGTTAAATAAGTTAATTTAAACAGTAAAGGCTGATCAAAATCTCAGATTTCATTAATCAACCCGAATATCGTCAAATACCGACTTTTATGCGATTTAGGCGCATAGTATGGTTTAAAACCATATTAGACACCTAAAGCTTGATACCTACTAATGTTATGAATAAATTTTTATACTTTAATAGTAAATAAAAGTTTTGAAATCAGATTCCCAAAATTAACTCTTAAAGCATATGTGAAATGACCAAAATGCCCATACGGTGCATAGTTTGGCCATAAATGATAAATTTCACATATGTGAGATAGCTTACTGATATAACTTATTAAGCTAAGTATTTTTACTGATTATTTTAGACCAGAACCTCAAATAATTATTTAACCTCTTTTATAATCATTAAAATGACCAAAATACCCCTACGGGGCCTATATTGGTTTTAAATTCGTTTTGGGCATAATGGAAGATATCCTACTGATATCACAACATATTAAAGGCATATTAACTTAGGAAACATGTATATGACTCTTATGGTTACCCGTTACGCATATTTCGCGTTCGGATCGGTTTATGTAACTAGTTTGCATAAATTGACCAAAACGGGTCAGACCTTATCATTTTGCCTCCAAATCCAGAATGTGTTTAGTGTACCCATATTATACAAGTCTCCAAACTTGTCGGGTCTAAATCACATTCTATTCTGGTCTTCGCTTAATCATGCGTTTTGAACCGTAAACCTTTCCTTAAAACTAACCGGTCTAAGTTTCAACTTAAATAAGACCCGTTAGGAGTCTAATAGGTTAATAAAACCTTTGTTCCAGATTAAGAGCCCCAGTAGAAGTACTTGTGCTTGCTGATTAGAATATACGGCTGAGTATAAATTGCATTGCTAGCTCAGGTAAATACTTTTAACTTATTTTCCCTTATACGGGCTTGGGATACGGTATTATAAAGATACCGCTTGGTCGGGTGTAGAAACCTTTTAATCGGAGATGATTAAATTGCATAATCCCGTTTTAATCTATATTGATTGATAACAAATAACATTAGGGGTTAATGACCGTGTCCTGGATATCCTTGGCTCATTTAAAAAATGAATGGCCACAACTTAAGCACAAGGTGTAGGCATAACACCTCCTGTTGCGTATGTAAAAGATATACTCACTCGTAAGGGTGTCTTCTTGTGAGATTATATTTGTGGTGTGTCTATTAATCTTGATCGGTTTGTATATTCGCCGGCCCTAAATGTTGGACAAACATGTAAATCGGATACAAGATTTTTATTAATAAAATTGTCCCAAGTTATAAAAAGTTTTGTGCCTTGTCCATTCAAATCAATTTTCTTAAACATTTTCAGAATGAGTCAGTTAATTGTATTTACCAGTGTAAACTGATGTATTTTCCAAAAAGGTTAAGTGGCAGGTACTGTACGTAATTGGCTGGGAGCTCAGGGCGTCAATAGGGAATCTTGCAAGTTCTAGATGCCTAAAGTCTGTTGAACAGTTTTCTTTTATTTGATCCGCCTGTGGATCCTTTACATACCGTTTGTAATACTTTGATATTCTCATTCGGTTGTAATATAATTATCTTTTGCTTCCGCTGTGCATTTAAATTGTGTTGTTTGACTATGACGATATCAACTACGTCACGATACTCCCCACCGGGCCCTCCGGTAATACGTGGAAATATCGGGGTGTGACAGGTTGGTATCAGAGCCAACATTGAGTGAATTAAACACTAGCCTTTTTGTGTTTAATATCAATGACACAGTAGCACATTCTTTGACCTTCAGAGTCTAGACTTAACATAGGAATACTCTCAATCCTAATCTGGAAATTTTACTTCCAATTTTTATATATATTGGATATGTCGCCAAGCGAAGAAGCCGTATTAGGAATTCTCCACATCCGGAGCCTTGGAATGCTGAGCTTCGTACCGCGGCTGGAATGAAACGTGCATCTAGGGAGAAAACATTCAGAAATAAAGTAAAGAAGAAAAATCCTTTTGCTGAAGATCTTTTCCTTAATAGTCCTTATAAGGACATATTTATCTTTCAGTCCCTTCAAGGACAACATTATTCCTTTCAAGTCCCGTTTAGGGCAAACCTGAACTTTTTAATTTTGTAGCGGAATGATTAAATTTAAATTTTCATTCTAAACATGAAATATGAAATAAATGAAAATAACATTCCTTTTATAAGATCTACCATTATAATAAAATAGCAAAATCTAAAAAGGACAAGACCTAGCCACGTGTCACTTTAAGACAGGGCCAAGATGGTAGTTCCTCAATTAGATTCAGATCCTTATTAACATCTCAATTTAGGATTGTTCTGCGCTTAATATTAAAAAGAATCTTAAAGGTGAAACCTAGCCTACATGTCATTTCAGACATGGCCAAGATGGTGAAACCTATTCAAGAGATTCAGATCCTTGTTAACACCTAAGAACGTGTTAGCACTCTTGACAAATGTGATTCGAGAAAATCACAACAGTCATGCTTATATTGGATTCTTTCAATTTTCTTATCTAGCCTAGTGATTTAGAAATCATGGCTTAAATCATTAAATAAAGATGATCATATTGTTAACACCTAAGAACGTGTCAGCATTCTTGACAAAAGTGATTCGAGAAAATCACAATAGTCATCCCTATATTGGAATTTTTTTTCAAATTTCCTAATTTAGCCTAATGATCCAGAAATTATGGCTTATATCATCCTATAAGATGATCATATTATAAACATCTGTTAGTGATGAAGTGCCTACGGGCTAAACTTGTTGTCCGATAAGACAACGACAGTGGTGGTCTTTGACCCCTGTCTAAAGATGTTGGACTACATCCAAGCATAATAGTCGGTAGGATCCATACGATCTCGACTAATAGCATCTGAAAAGATGATCATACCATAAACGTCCCTTAGAAGGGAAATGCCTACGGGCTATATCTATTGTCCTAAAAGACAAAAGACAGTTGCAGTCTTCGACTCTCTGTCAAGAAAAGTAACCAACTATGCTCAAACCTTAAATGCCTCGATCCCATACGATCATGGCTTATAAATTCAAAACTGTCCTCGTGACAAGGCCTGTTGTGCCATTTTAAATATCCTTAATGATTTATATACTAGGATAGACGATAATGAAAATACTAATATAATTAACAAATTAACCCATATGGTTTATATTACCAGGGTTAATGAATCATCAAAAATGATAATTCCATAATACCCTTTGAATAAATCATTGTCAATATTTATGTAGCAATCAAGCTACATGGCTGGATCAGATGAGGTTAACAGCCACCTGAAGGAGAACAATGATACTACCAGAATTAATATAACTGGTGCAGAATTACAGGCATTAATAGATGATGCTGTTACTCGAGCTCTTGACAGACAATATAATGAATCAAGTGATACACACTCTAAGACTCTATCTGTGGCTCGTAGTAAGCCCCCTTCTAAATCACATGAGTCAAAGGAAGACGATGTTCATAACTCGTCAAATCAGAGGAGTGTCCCGTCTAGACAGATTGTGCATCATGAAGAGGCACCAGTTAAGAGCTGCTTATATAAATATTTTGTCTCCTGCAAGCCCAGAGACTTTACAGGAGAGAAAGGAGCCATCGATTGCATGAAATGGCTCGATGAGATGGACACTGTTGTTGACATCAGCGGTTGTGCAGAACAAGATGTTGTGAAATTTGTTTCACAATAATTCAAAGGAGAAGCGTTGGCATGGTGGAGATCATTGCTCCAAGCCACGGGAAAGGTCCTACTCTACAACTTATCTTGGGATCAATTCGTTGCATTAATCAAGGAAAATTGTTGCCCTCAGCATGAGGTAGAAAAGATAGAATCAGACTTCTTGACTCTGGTCATGAAGAATTTGGATTGTCAGGCATATGTGACAAGTTTCAACACTATGTCCCGCCTAGTTCCTTATTTAGTCACCCCTGAACCTAAACGCATAGTGCGTTTCATTGGAGGCCTAGCACCAGAGATAAAGGGAAATGTTAAAGCATCTAGGCCTACCACATATAGGTCCATGGCGGACTTATCCTTATCTCTCACTTTAGATGCTATCATGAATAAGTCGGTTAAAACTTCCGGCGAGGGAAAAAGGAAAGAAGAAGAGGAAAACTCTCATCAATCTAACAAGAAGAAGAAGGGAAGCTCTGAGCACGGGAAAGATTTCGAGTTTAGGAAAAACTCGAGTCAGTTCAATAACAAGCCCAAATGCAATAACTGCAGGAAGCAACATTCTGGAAAATGCATAATCGACCCACGTGCTAAATTATGTGGAATTTGCAAGACCAAGGGTCACAAGACTTTAGATAGTAAGGAGTTGAAGAACGCAGCCTATTACAACTGTAACGAGGATGGGCACATCAAGACTAACTGCCCAAAGCTTATAAAGAAGCCTGGAGAGGCCAGGAAAACAAACGCATGAGCCTTCTAGAGGAACGCCCAGGAGATGGTGCAGAATGATAACTATATAGCAGGTACCTTTCCTTATCAAGAAGTTTATGCATAAATTTATTTGATGCTGGCACATATGATTCTATAATGAACGATAAATGTTGAGAACTGTTGTCTCCACCTGATTAGGACTCCGGTCATTTAACGCGAGATAGAAATTGGCCGATGATACTTTAGAGAATGCTCCAACAAACCTTAGATCGATATTTTATATCTATTAGGAATCACTCTTTTCTGATATCCTTATGGCAAGCTTTCAAGCTATCCAAATTCATCAATATAATAAAGACAGATGTGACATTTTGATCCCCTGTCAAAAGGTGATGGACTAGGTCCAAACCTTAAATTCCATTGATGGTCTTTTGTGACCTAGGCTAAGTAATATTGATATATTTTTAAAATAACGTTCATTAAGAATGTTAGTGCTATATTGGCCTGCATGGTTTAATGATACCATGGTTAGTATATGATAAGGCCATCAGGGTGATGAATAGCAGTTGTTGGATTGCAACTAAGAAATTGATTCTTTTGGTGATAAGAACCAAATCTTGAGTATGACAAACTCGGATAAGACAACAGTCAATCGCGCCATTGATAATGTGACGCATGCTAATGATGCTACAATTGTAAACCTTAGAATTTCCTAAGATGTTCTTCAAACTATGATAGACGCAGCTGTTGGAAAAGCTGTGAAAAAGGCCGTGAAAAAAGTTCAAGGAGCCCAATGCTACTTGCTCCAAATCTTATCCAAGACTACCCTTCCTTACTCACGAGAAGGATCTCGTTCATGCCCTTAATGCAAAGGATGAACTAAAAAGGAAAAAGGGAGGAAGATAACTCATAGAGTTCTAAGAAAAAGAACAAACAAAGGTTCAACCAGAAATCTGTATGCAAGTGTGACAATTGTCAAATTTGCAGGTATCCGTACAGTTAATTAATATTGATTTATGCTTAATGACTGTGCTTAATTACAACTGTTGATTAAACTGCTTTCTGATACATACATACACATGCATCACATTCATACTGTCACTCCATTTATTACACACAAACTTTAGTGACAAACTTGATGCATAAAGCACAGTTAGCACAGTGAGCGGATAACCCAGTAAACATGCTGACAATGCCAGCACAAAGACAGACAATGTTTGTGAGGCCAGTATGAGCCAGAGACAGGACACTACACTAGTAGGGAGTGTAGGGAAGTGAGGACCATAAAACTGCGTCACTAGGTGATAGTTATAGTGCCGAGAAGTGCCTAAAACATACTTTAACTGCAAAATTCTGCACTTAATAACAAAATTCAGCATTTAATTGTGCTAGTAATGTGCAAAAACTTGACCAAATGGTCCTGTATGCTTTCCTAAGTGCCGGGAATTAATGGTGACACAAAAAGCATTATAAAGGACACTTTACGGAACAATTAAGCACTTTAACGGAACGATACCCAACCGAACAACCGGACATTACCCGGAACATAAAAATATTGTCAAACACATTGTTTTTATTTTTCTAAGCTAGTTAGGGTCCCCGAACACCCTAACACACTACATATTTCATAACACGCTTAAATCTTTAACTAAACTACTTAACCTTCTAACTAACTAAACTAATTACCATTACATTTCAACTAAACCAACCCCCCCTCCCCAAACCGGTTCTAGAAGTGGGATCCCCACTATGATTTTCTTTAATTGTTTATTGGATGTGCCATGTACTTAAGGAGCATATGGACCAAGGGATTAAGGATTGTTGGAAGACTTGTTTATAAAACCCTTGGATCATTCTCCTTACCATCATTCACTAAACACTCAAACTCCTCTCTCTTCTCTTCTCTTTGGTTTCGGCCTAACCCAAGCAACACCACCATCATCATCATTCTAACATCTTCATCCAATCTACAAGTGTACAAAGGTGCTAAGGGTCATACAATGAAGCTCGGTGTTCTCGAAAGTGGAAGGACCTTCTCTATTTGCTATTAACCACCTCATTTCTACTCTTGATCTTCCCTAACTTGAAAGCTAGTAGTAAGTCTCTTGAATCCTTATTTATTGCTTGTTCATGGTGGTTAATAAATGTATTAAGATGATATCTCAAGAACTCTAAAAAGATCATAAACATAAGACATGAACATCAAGCTTTACATAAAGATCATGAGATGAAATATGATAATACATGATAAATCTGAGTTATATGAACAATAACCTGCTGTAAATGACTCACGTTATGATATAAATCGTTATTAGAAGGAATGGTAATCGTATGTGTACATTCTAGTGGCGTTTAGACTAGAAAAAGCGTGCTGATTAGCAAGACTAGAAAAACTAGTGGCGTTTAGACTAGAAAAAGCATGCTGATTAGCATTTTCAGCCACCTTCAACTGGCTGTAAACAGGTCAATATGTAATGAAAAACTGATTTTCTTGAGTCTATAACGTGTTATTATGAAATACGGTTCTAATGGCACTGGAATCATAATTTTTGGATTTCGTTTACTATTTTTAAAGTGTCATTTTGTAACAGCAGCTCAAGCTGCATTTTTCTGCTGAAAATATGTGTTGTATTTTTCGTCATAACTTGAGTTATGTGAAGAATTAGCTCATGAAATTTGTACTGTAGATGACCACCGATGTATTTGTAATTCTCTCACTGGAATTTCGTAAATCAAACGTACGAGGAATTTTAAATAAATTATTCCGTGGACCGCAGTCAGAAAAAGATGAATCTGAATGCAGTCCGGAAAATGATTTTCTATAAAATATTGGTGATGATTTGGACCCCGATATTTTTACACAATAATATTTGGATCGTATAAGACATTCTGTAAAAGTTTGGGAATTTTTGGAATAAGATAACTATTTTAATAAAATACCCGAAAACAGCCCAGTTTCGTATATTAAAACTGAAAGGATATAAGTAGTATTTTGCATGTCTAAATGTCGGGTTGGTTATTGAGAACGATCTAACGTGTTATATGTTAAATAAAATGATATGCTATTTAGCATGGGCGCCTCCATTTACAAAGGAAACTCTGGCGAATTTTTCTAAAATTCCAATACTTAGAAAATATTTTTCTAAACAAGTGTTACTAGTATATTTTATAACTTGTGTTTCAAATATAAACTTCGCCATAAATTTTGTTACGAAATACAAAGTATCAGAGGTTGGTTTTCGCAAATAAAAATGGGTAAATATATATTTAGAATATATATTTTATATACTGAGACACTTGTGTGATTAATTGTATATTTTGTGAACTAGTTATATTATTTTAGGGTAAAATAATATAACTTACAAAATACCATGGAAATTACAACTCCAAAATAATACCAAAAATTGCAAGGAATAAAATATTTAAGTTAAACACGTAATATTGTCGAACCGAACAAGAAAACATAACTTATGAAATATTCCGGGATATACCATTACACTATATTTTTGGTAAATATTATTTTGGGAACGAAAGAGGTGAAAATATGATTTCGTAAATATTATCAAGTATATCATATTTTTTACAACGAGAAAATATATTATTTTTGAGAGATAAAAATATATTTTCCTAGTATATTTAGAAGATATATAATTTTTGAGAAAATACATATTTTCTGGGACAATACATGATTGAACAAAATAAGTTTATGTCAATTTGAGTGAGAACTTGAAATATATGGTTTTGGAAA
Organism: Helianthus tuberosus; assembly: GCA_030545235.1. Classification (NCBI taxonomy): domain Eukaryota; kingdom Viridiplantae; phylum Streptophyta; class Magnoliopsida; order Asterales; family Asteraceae; genus Helianthus; species Helianthus tuberosus. The sequence goes on from CM060399.1 coordinate 3,399,811, forward strand.
TATATATTGGGAATATATTAACATATTTTTATTTGGAACAATACACCGAAATACGACGCCATTACTTGGCTAGATATACAAATACAAATACGAAAATACATGTGTGAGATACCCCCATCCTTGGGAAGGAAAATACGAAGCTAAAATACTTGGGAAGTAGGAATATGAAATATTGTTTAGCAAATATTCCAAATGTTAACTAGTGATTATAACTTGGAATAATGTCAAGAAATCGTAACTCAAAAACATAAATACTAAGACAAGGCGTGACCCGTTCGTCTAATAGACGTTAGACCATTGTAGGTAGTCGTGTTTGCCGCGGAGATTTGGGTTACAAGTACGAAGACGCGATACAGTGAGTTCATGCCCCCTTTTCTCTTAACTGTTTTCAGTTTTTATACTTTGGGGGTGAAATACATGTTACAATTATTACAGACTTTTATATACGTGGTATGGTTAGCTTAAGGAGGGTTTACTACTTAGATCATGTGAGTGGGTAGGTGGAACTTGAGGCCATTAATCCTCGTTGTAGGACCGAGGGACATGAGTGATAGATCTATTTGGGTGTAGCGAGCCCCACTCCTGAGTCCGCTGAGTGGACCAGGCGGTGACTATGTGCCCGACGCACAAATTTGCTAGGTTTGAGTCTTCCTGCATCACTTCACACATATCATTGGCTTTACAACCCAATGGTGATCTCTTTTTCCTTAATTGCTAGATACCAGGGATTTTCATACATACAGACACATTACAAAGGTTTATACATACTCACTTACACATGAACTCGCTCAATTTTATGTTGATTTTTCAAACTACATGTATTTCAGGGAATTAGTAAATGGATCTGGCGGGCGTTGGAGTTTTTAAGCTGCGTTGTGAATAAAGATGTCATCCAAGTCATTAGGGCTTAGGAGACGTATCTTAATCCTGGACGAGATACGTGGTCCTAAACTCGGGTTTGTTTTAAAATCTTTTGTTGAGTCTTTTTGAACTCCTTAAAAAAATATTATGGTTTGTAACTTGAATTTGGTATCGATATTTCAGACAATTATGTTGTACTACTTTTAAACTTAAATTAATGGATGTACATCTACTGGTTTTATCATATAGTGTTGTTATGATCGTATGCAATGGTATTAAGAAGTCACACCAATAACCACGCTTCTACAAAAGTCAGGGTGTGACAGCAAGACCTGCAAGAAGCGCCATTTTGGGAAGTGCATGTTCGAACCAAAATCCCGATCTCAACCTCTACCTTGTGGGATCTGCAAGTCTAAAGGACATAAAACGTTGGACTGCAAGGATATGAAGAATGCAGTCTGCTTCGGCTGTAATGAGAAAGGCTACATCAAGACTACATGCCATAAGTCTGTCAAAGGAAACACGGCTAAGAATAGAAAGCCTAAGAGTAAAAGTGCCTAAAATGCCTGAGCTAATTCATAGATAATGGCATCAGGTACATTCCTTAACATTTATCAGTGATATAAATGCTAAGAGTTTTGTTTTGGTTCGGGTACCAATAAATCCTTCATAAACTATAAGTATAGCAAGCTTTTAGAATCTTCCATAAGAACCCTAGATATTAAGCGTAAGGTAAAACTTACAGACAAAATCATAGGAACTATTTCTTCTGTTCCTGTCAGAGATCTTCAGTCGTAAATTCTAGTGTACTCTCTCTCCAGATGAAGTGCGTCAACATATGTAGTTGATATCTCTTGATCTCTATCGATTAAGAATACCAAATGGTATGACAAAAAGTGCCATATGAGGGCTGGTGTATCTTAATACATTCCATAGATTGCTTCCATGCCTGATCAGTATGGAAGTTTAATGCATGGAACCACAAAGATATTCCAATAATCATATGGTACTAAAGTCAACTAATGGTATTCAAAGAAGATATCCAGAATGGAATTGTCCAAGTAAGTGTCTCTGATTAAGAAATCTGTGGACTCGTAACATAAATTTGCCACTTACCTGACACAGGCAAAGATAAATGAACTGGAGCCTGAGATTTGAAAAATCTCTGTAATCTCCGTGTGTCTTGATTATCTTCTCCAAAGATTACCCTGTTTACCCCCTATGAGGCGAGTAGAGTTAAGATTAACATTCTGCTTATGGCTGCTTTATTGTGAAATCTCCATGATAACTAGTATCATCATTGGAAGAATTGGAACCCTGATTAGGTGAGTTTTAAGATAAAGGTTCATATGGCCTAACTCAATATTCTGAGAGCTGATTTTGTTAAATAAGAAAGACGGTTCATTTTGCTTATGCGTTGATTACCGCAACCCTATTTAGGCAACAATTAAGAATCACCATCAGCTGCCCAGGATCGTCGATTTATTCGACTAGCTGTAAGGATTAGCTATTCCTTAAGATTAATTTTAAGCAGTGGTTGGAATAACCATCTATCCATAAAATAAGCTTTTCTATAACAGTTGTTATGTAAGTATCAAGGTTGCTCCTTTGGGGGACCTTGTATAGATGAAATGTTAAACATCTATTGTTAGAAAATAGATTGGTAAGTCCAAATTATCAGGATCTGAAAGTTGTATTGGAAACAACAAATAAAATCATTCGAATTCGTAATCATCTAAAAGTTGCCAGTAATCGGCAGAAAAATTGAGGATTGATAAAAGTCGCAACCTTCTTAAGTCCTTAATAAGGAAAAGGGTTCAATGGAAGGTATCGCCCTAAGAAGGGTGTGCAAAATTTTAAATTCCTCAGGGTAAGTTAAGCCCTAGATATATAGGAACATTCGGGAAATTGAATGCAACAAAGGTCAATAGCCTATAAGCTAAAACCTATATAAGGAGCTTAGTGAAGCTCGCAATGTGACCCACATTAGTAATTTAAGAATATGTATCATCAATAAGTTGAGACGCATTATCACATAACGATATGCAGATTAATGAAAATTATGATTTGTTGAGAAAACCCGTATCGATTGAGGATCAACAGGTTAAAGAGCACCAAAAAGGATACATGTACCTATAGAGGTCAAAATTGGGTGCTTGGAGAGACCCTAGATATGCTATAGAAGTTAAGTCCACTATGCGACAAAAAGTACTTCATCATTTTAGCAAATCTCGAGGTCGAGATTTCTTTTAAGGGGGTGAGGATGTAACACCTCGTAAAATCACGTCCAATGATGTATTGACACGTGTAATAAACCCTAATAAAGTCAAACCTTGAATTTAAGGGACTAATTTTTCAAAAAATCAAAAACTTTGATTATGAAAGGACTGGAAGTATTAGCATACCTAAAATAAGTTCCTGAGTAACCTTATACGGTTTTATATTCACAAATGAGCCACTTGTTGATCGAATGTAGCCGTTTGATTAATTAATTGAAAGTTTGCGCAATAAAGGGTTAAAAGCGTCAACATGTTAATTCTTACCTCTGAGTGACCTTTTAACAAACCGAGAGCTTCATGATATTTGATTATACTCTCTGGATTGCCAACCATTGGCCGTCCAAGGCTTTTATGCCTATAAGTGAAGTTATGTGCAACTTTGCAAATTAGAGGGACTAAAAGTGTCAATATGTTTAATTATACCTCTGAATGACCTTTTAGCGAACCTGAAGCATCGTGATGTTTAATAATACTCCCAAGAATGCTTAATATGGATTAAATAAGGCTTCAATGCTATTTAACGATGATATGCGCAAGTTTGCGCATTAGAGGGACTATTTGCGTCAAACTGCAAAAGTCTATCGATTCGTATAGTATCGAACCTTCCGTAATATGATCATAAGTTAAACATGCCCTAAATATCCTTTACATAGCTTAGAAATAGGCTTAGAGGTGTTTGGTGCGCAAAAATAAACTTATTTGATCAACAGGGACTAAAAGCGTCAAAAAGTGCATAAGTTTACATTTTCGCGCATATCTTACGTTCTGAATATATCCGGACATCCAAAAATTTATGTAAGCATTAAAATATTTTATTTTAGTGTTTGGCTTGATAAAATTCCATTCGTCATGTAATTTGGTTCGTTTTTCGCGTCCGTCCGTGTTTCGGCGTAATTAGCCGAACAACGTGACCGTACGACCAAACGAACCGACATCCGGCATATTTTTGAGAATGTTTCATGTTCCCTATACTTAGGCATCATTGTAGAGCCTTAAAAATGGTTTAACAGGCCTTACATGTATCGGAAATGGCAATTGGGAGTGCAGGGGCCAATACTGTCAACAATTGAAAGTTCTGGTGAGCTGGCCTGGTCCATACGGACCGTATGGCTGGACCCTTGCGGTCCGTAAGCCATGCCCAGTACCAAAAACTAAAAACCAGCTTTGGTTTTGCTTCTATGTCTCACATATTTGATTCTAGGGGCTTTGATGGTTTGGGAAAAATGGTATTACACCTGTGATGATCCTAGATGTCCCTCCTAACACTTGTCATGATCCAATTCCTATCCAAAACCTATAAATAGAGGTGATCCCTTCATTCAACATTTGCTCATTTCATTCTCATCTTGCTACCTTCTCAATTCTGGAGGATCCTGAGCATTTGGAACTTCCTTGGAGTTCTTTTCAGTACTAAGGACCATTTGTAAGTGTCCTTAGCCTCCTAATTTCAGTTTTGATTAGTTTAGTGGCCAAAAGTCAAGCTTATCGTAATTAAGGTTTGACTTAGTGATTAATCTTTAATGGTCCAGTCATTAGTCAATTTAGAAGTAGCTATAAGTTGGTAATTATGTAGGTGATAAACCCCTAAGAGGGCACCTACTGATTATCACCCTAACTTGGTCAACTGTCGGGTCAAACCTAATAATAAAGAGTCAAAAGAAAGCTATTTTTGCAAATAAATTCATAATTAGCAATATAGAAGCTATGAAACCTGTTTTAACACTTGTATAACTTGGTAATTAGTATAAGAACATGTCTAAGCATGTTCAACCCGACAATTTCAAGTTTAGGCTCGGTTCGGAACCGAAAGTCGCAAAAGTTGACTTTTGCTTTGACTTTCAGTTCTGATCCGAATTAGCTTAGTTTAATTATGCCTTAGGGTTCCTTTGTGACCATGTTATATGTTAGTATAACCTCCTGAAGTTATACTACTTGGTCCTTTAGAATTCGAGCTCATTACATGTTTCCATAATGCCTAAATGTTGACCATAATGCCCTTTTGATATTAAAACAAGATTTTTGAAAATGTGAAAGGACTAAAAACTTTATTACTGATTTATAAACATATCCATAAAATTTCACATCAGTTCGTGGTCTAAAATGGGAGTTATGCGCAATAGCGTAAATTTAAAGCTTCTTTATTAATTAAACGGCAATTCCGACATAAAGCCTATTTAAAACCAAATTTTGTCATTAAACCTTTTTCCTACTGATATAATATAATATTTAGGGATTTTTAGGAATTTTTATAAAATTTTAATCTGATCATAACATAGAGTTATTGCGTAGACTCGGTAATTGACGATAATGCCATTTTCGCTAATAAAATGAGTTTTACATATCCTTTACATACCAAACCTTTTTCTACTGATTTTATATGTTAAATAAGTTATTTTAAACAGTAAAGGCTGATCAAAACTCAGATTTCATTAATCAACCCGAATATCGTCAAATACCGACTTTTATGCGATTTAGGCGCATAGTATGGTTTAAAACCATATTAGAAACTTAAAGCTTGATACCTACTGATGTTATGAATAAATTTTTATACTTTAACAGTAAAAAAAAGTTTTGAACTCAGATTCCCAAAATTAACTCTTAAAGCATATGTGAAATGACCAAAATGCCCCTACGGTGCATAGTTTGGCCATAAATGATAAATTTCACTGATATAACTTATTAAACTAAGTATTTTTACTGATCATTTTAGACCAGAACCTCAAATAATTATTTAACCTCTTTATAATCATTAAAATGACCAAAATACCCCTACGGGGCATATATTGGTTTTAAATTCGTTTTGGGCATAATGCAAGATATCCTACTAATATCACAACATATTAAAGGCATATTAACTTAGGAAACATGTATATGACTCTTATGGTTACCCGTTACACATATTTCGCGTTCGGATCGGTTTATGTAACTAGTTTGCATAAATTGACCAAAACGGGTCAGACCTTATCATTTTGCCTCCAAATCCAGAATGTGTTTAGTGTACCCATATTATACAAGTCTCCAAACTTGTCGGGTCTAAATCACATTCTATTCCGGTCTTCGCTTAATCATGCATTTTGAACCGTAAACCTTTCCTTAAAACTAACCGGTCTAAGTTTCAACTTAAATAAGACCCGTTAGGAATCTAATAGGTTAATAAAACCTTCGTTCTAGATTAAGAGCCCCACTAGAAGTACTTGTGCTTGCTGATTAGAATATACGGCTGAGTATAAATTGCATTGCTAGCTCAGGTAAATACTTTTAACTTATTTTCCCTTATACGGGCTTGGGATACGGTATTATAAAGATACCGCTTGGTCGGGTGTAGAAACCTTTTAATCGGAGATGATTAAATTGCATAATCCCGTTTTAATCTGTATTGATTGATAACAAATAACATTAGGGGTTAATGACCGTGTTCTGGATATCCTTGGCTCATTTAAAAAGTGAATGGCCACAACTTAAGCACAAGGTGTAGGCATAACACCTCCTGTTGCGTATGTAAAAGATATACTCACTCGTAAGGGTGTCTTCTTGTGAGATTATATTTGTGGTGTGTCTATTAATCTTGATCGGTTTGTATATTCACCGGCCCTAAATGTTGAACAAACATGTAAATCGGATACAAGATTTTTATTAATAAAATTGTCCCAAGTTATAAAAAGTTTTGTGCCTTGTGCATTCAAATCAATTTTCTTAAACATTTTCAGAATGAGTCAGTTAATTGTATTTACCAGTGTAAACTGACGTATTTTCCAAAAAGGTTAAGTGGCAGGTACTGTACGTAATTGGCTGGGAGCTCAGGGCATCAATAGGGAATCTTGCAAGTTCTAGATGCCTAAAGTCTGTTGAACAGTTTTCTTTTATTTGATCCGCATGTGGATCCTTTACATACCGTTTGTAATACTTTGATATTCTCATTCGGTTGTAATATAGTTATCTTTTGCTTCCGTTGTGCATTTAAATTGTGTTGTTTGACTATGACGATATCAACTACGTCACGATACTCCCCACCGGGCCCACCGGTAATACGTGGAAATATCGGGGTGTGACAATTATCAAGATCCTGGAATACATATTAAAGTACATATCAAAACAAAAGAGCATTGGCAAGCATACAAGTTTGAATTACTAGCATAAGTATGAAAAGTTTAAACATATCCACATGGCATAATCGTATACTAATGCATATCATCACAACACTAGCATGCATCATACAATTGTTAACCTAAAGATTCCAATAGCGTAATCTTGTCGTCGCAACGACAAGTTTGTTTTTGTATAACTTAACATGACCTAAAGAATACGGGCGGTGTGCTACTCCTATAGCGCTATACATGTTAAGGTAGGCTCGTACGAAGTTAATGACAAGAATAGCTCAAGTAAGGCTTCTAGCATGTATAAATTTCAAAGCATCACGTATTAAGCATGTATAATGGATTGTTTGTTTGTGTCAAGCATGTTTGTATGTGATTGTGTGAATTTAATAAGTCATATGTATTGCACCTAGAAGTGTCTAAAATTAAAAAGGGGGTCATCTACACTCACAGTTTGTGTAGAGATTCCCACGAAAGTGAGTCGGAAGATGTCACACCCTCAAAATACCACATGCAAAAACTCCCGCGAGGCGTGTGACATACCAGGATCCAAGCCACCAATCACATTGAACTCATAATTATAATTAAATAAAACTTTCATTTATTAACACAAAGCGTAACAATCGTTACATATCATTCATTGTATATAGCGGAAGCATAAATCATTTGTTAAGTGTTTAGTAAACCAAGAGTACATAAACCATTGAGCTTGTATTGAGATTCCATGTATCTCGTCCCATGACCACTCCAGCCTCCCAGATAGCAAGTTCCAAATAATATAAGCATATAGTCCTGCAAGGCATGTAACAACGAGTTAACAACAAAGTTGAGCGAGTTCACAGTGGGATGTCTGTTTTAAGTTGTTTCAAAAACATAGTTTTCCTTTAGCTGGTTTATTTGCCGTGGGGGTTACCCCATAGTTGAAAATATAATTAACCAATTCCTTCTTCCCAAACCATAACCAGTGGGGGCTTCCCCATGTGAACCACTAGACCGTTACCATATCGACTACTGACGAAAGTAAGTTGTGCCCTAAGTCAATGTCTATCATCATTGACTGTTTGCCATGATCCATTAGTACACGCCCGTCCGACCGGCACGGTGTGAGGTTTGTCAAACCTAATAGCGTTATTAACTAATGACCCGCTCGCCATCGGCCTCGGCGATTAAGTCGATATAAAATGAGGGACTTAGGTGATAGAGTTTTGGCTAGTAGTTTAAGGTTGTTGTCCTACCCAATGAGGACGAACGTATGTATTCTACCCAAGGAGAATACGCAGGATTAATATTGGCATCCTACCCATGGAGGATGAAGGTACATATCCTACCCAAGGAGGATATGTAGGTTCCGTTTTAATTCTTTAACCCATTCCCAACCACCGGGAATCCCATGCCTTAGAAAGTATGAACTCACCTTGGTTTGCTCGGTTAGATCGGTTACTCTAATAATCAGGAATTAAGCACGTCCTAACATGGTACAGATAGCAATCAGTTTCACGTGCATGCATAATACGTATCCTACGTACGGTTTATCTACTCATTACTTCTATCACGTACCACACAATTCTAATACACGAATAACACCCTTATGTTTCAAGTCGTAGCAATTATCATACCGGCCTAACATCATTGAGTAATTTTCTAACATGTATCAGTTTGTAATTTAATTTACTCAAGAAGTTTATAAACGCAAAACACCTAATAGTAAAATCCTTAACTACCCATGCATGTGAATCAGCCCAATCTTTGGCCTCCCTAGGCTAGTGCGGCCCAAACAACAAATCTGTGATCACAACGATGTGGGCTGAGCTGGTGACCCATGGTCATGTAGCCCAACAGTGAATATGCGGCCCTTCAAAAACACCCCCCCCCCCCTCGGCCCAGTATGTATTACCATTGAATTGCCATAATTTGAACACCCAACTTAATGATTTGCTAGTATCATTCATACATATAATCAAACAATCCTATTTCATTATTATTAACCAGGTCCACATTACATAATTCCCAAATCAACACATAACAATTATAACATGCAGGTCGACCCGGACACGGTTGGGCTTGGGCCCAAATCAGAAGATCATAATTTGTTGTGCGGCCCAAGGGTGTGGTTTAGTCCAGCACCTTTGTGGTCCGTTCCGGTGATTGTGGCCCAATGTAAAACGGACCAGAAAAGTGTGTGCAATTTATCGGTGAGTCTATTTAAGTTATCGGGCCCAAACATAATTATATCAAAACGAATAGCACATAACAATCCCACTCAGACTCGCAACCAAACATGCAATTCATCCAGCGATTATTCATAAATCATCAATAGGCTAGCATAACTATAATCAAAACTAATAATAATGGCCGATCACTTGTTATTGCTATCATGCTATTATTGGACCAAATCTTTGTAGTGGGCTGCAAGTCAATATCATTGGACCAATTTTTAGCATATCTAATCTATATGCACATAAGGATCACATGCCCACTGACAACCACATGTAAATTCTAAACACAATAGCCGACAATTAAGAAGTGGTCCTTATCTAATTGACTACAATTTCAAAACATCACACATACACCTTCATAATATGACCATCATCAGGAGCACACTAGATATTTCATGACACAATCATTATCATACTAACACTTATTACACGCTTCAACCTTGATCAACCTATGCAAGTAAACAAGTAATCATCCCTCCTAATCAACATAAAGCTATAAACACATACCTGTTATGAATGTTTCGCAGGGGAGGGGGTTTCGTCGACTTCAAGAAAAGCGCTAGGGTTTGTTGAGCTTTTGTGTTAATCATTCATTAAGTTACGTATAAATAATATTTAATAGTAGCAGTCCTGGGGTCGGTTAATCTAGTAGGCCGAAGTGGGCTCAAGCCCAAATAATTAATTGTTATCATAACCTATGTGTGCATCAGCCCAATGTATAACGAGAGTGTGTTTTATGTGTGTATTGGAGCTAAAAACACTTGTGTTTTTATTAGTTAAAGGCCAACTGAAACTCAATATACAATTTAGAAACCCTAATTATAATTTATATTTATTAACTTTAAGTAGTAAATTAAAACCTGTAAAAACATATTCGGCCCCAAATACAAAGTGTACGAATCTAATATTAACAAGTTTTATACTAGCACAAAACATTTAGCATAAGAAGAGGAATGAAGAACGAGGGATTTGGATCACAAGATTACACGACACTGACCTCGAAGGTTCAGGTTGTCACAAAAGAGTTCATGTGTTTGGAGCACCGAAGTTACCCTAAAGGGAAACGGAGGTGTGTGAGTTTCGGATTTGATTAATGGATTGGATTTAGATGTAAAGTTAACGTATAACATGAAAAGTAAAGTACCATGAGAATGGTCATACAAGGATGTAGGATGAATTCCATCAATTTAGCCTCATTATATGATTCACCAAAGCACAAAATCATTAACTTAGATGATGATTTCGGTTGGTTATGAATATGAACTAAAAATGAAAATCCAAAATCTACCAAACTTAAAAAAACCAAGTGAGCAAGCTAGATGCGTGCATCCCAAACATGAAGAGTGTTTGGGAATGTGATGTAGCCTTGTCCCTTTGTTGGACATTGTTTTGAGATTTAGTGTATGAATCTAAACTAAAGTTTAAATGAGTGAGGTAGTGGAAGAAGGTTGGTGTCACAACCGGTAATTTTCAGTTTATAATTACGCGTATACCAGACATTAAAACAATTATAAGTATTGTTTTAAGAAACAAATTAACTTAATTAGGCCTTTGGAATGCCTAGGAACGTCTATTCGACTTTAAAGTACGCGGATGGTGATTTACGGGAAACCAGACGAATGTTAAAAGGTAATAAACTTACACCGAACGATATACTGAAAATGCTGAAAAATACGAGTTTCATACATGTATTTTAAACACATGAATTTGTTTTGCTAAATTATCCTACTTCCAAATGCAACAGAACGTATACGTGAACGAAAAACGCAATTGTAGGAATGCATCGACAACAAAATGGAAGCATCTGACTCGTCCATTTCCATAAAAACTAAAACATTATGATATATTTACCTTCGTAATCGAATTTTAGTAATAGCAATCGAAATAGGATCTAAAACGGATTAGAAATGACAACCAAAGCATTTTACGCAATTTTAACGCAACCGACAAACGAAGGCGTCATACATCTACTTCCGACACTATTTTATGTATTTTGACCTTTAAGTAATATTTTACGACATTACAGAAAGTTCGGGTGTGGAAACGTGCCTTGAAAATGCAATTGGGCCGCACAAAACACAAGAAACGAGCTAATGGGCCTTGGGCCCAACCCACCCAAAACCCTAGTATAAAAGCATCTCTAACTCAATCTTCCCTCATTTTCTGCCTCAACCCTACCCGTCACCCTCTTTCCCTCTCTCATATCCGGCAACGAAACCGGCCGGCCACCGGCGGAGCAATGGCGGCAACACGGCGGCGCCACCGCCGGCGGCGGTGGTCCAGCGCCGTTTTCGGGATCTGAGCGCGCGTAACCCCCCCCCCCCCCAAATCGAGCCTTCTCAACACGAATTTGGCCTCCATTTTTCCGATCGAGATACGGTGATGGCATTTTTGAACCACGGCATCCATGATTCACAAGTTACACTCCGGTAAGCCCTTAGTCTCTTTTATTTTCTTTCTCAGATCCTTTTAGATCCACATTTCTCTGGCTAGTTTTGTTCTTTCATGAAGGAGTGAGATACGACGTTGGTGGTTCGATCAAAGGTGGTGTCGGGTGGTTGGGTTCGAGCGAAAGAGAAAGGAAACGGTGAGAGGGAGAGAGAGAATGAGAGAGTTCAGGAAGGAAAAGCAGCGCCAGCCAACTCCCTACAGTGGTGCCGCGGCGAACGGCGTTAGGCCGTTTTACCGGCGACCGGAAAACCGACGGCAGTGGCGCTGGTCCTTTTATCCTTCTTTCTTTTCTTTCCTTCTCAGTTCGGGTTCCGACATTGCTTCGGGTTCGGGCCATATTTGATTTGGTTCGGTTCAATGGGTAAATGGTTTAGATTCAACTCGGATCTCTATTCGGTTCGGTTCGGTTCAAGATCGGCTGGGTTCAAGAAGTTAAACTACGGTCAAGGGTCAGATTCGGTTTGGGTCAAACCCTGGTCAACGTGGTCAAACTCAGTCAAATCCGGATCAACATTGGGTCAAACATGGTCAAACTCGGTCAACGGGTCGACACGAGGCTTGGTAAAAATTTAACAACGCGATTTATATTACAGGGTGGAGATACAATAGGAAGTTTTTTTGGCTAGGAAGGCTAGGAAGTGATCTTGACCATCCATTTAATTAATCAAGGGCTAAGATTAAATAAATGAAATTGAAGCAAAAAAAAAAAAATAGGCGCGTGAGTTTGTTAGGGACATTCTAGTCAATCCAGCACAATAGTTTCTCTCTCCTCCAATTCCCCCCCATTTTTTAAACGTTAATAACTTTTTCATACGACATTATTTTTTATAAAAATTGCACCTAAAAAACCAGCGTTTTTTTATCTTTAAAACGAGTATACTATTGCTATATTTTCGAAATTTTTTTTTGAAAACCCAGTTGCGTAAAACGCAATGGAGAAAACCCAGTTGCGTAAAACGCAATGAAAAAAAACGTAAAAAATGACTTTTTCTAAAACGCAACGTACCAAAAACACAAAGAAATGTCTTATTTCTAAAACGCAATGACCAGAAAACACAAATAAATGTCTTATTTCTAAAACGCAATAGCCTAAAAACACAAAAGAAAGTGTATTTTATAAAACGCAATGCACCCAAAACACTTAAAAATGTATTATTTCTAAAACGCAATGCACCCAAAACACTTAAAACTGTCTTATTTCTAAAACGCAATGGCCAGAAAACACTTAAAAATGTCTTATTTCTAAAACGCAATGCCTAGAAAACACATAAAAATGTCTTATTTCTAAAACGCAATAGCCTAAAAACACAAAAGAAACTGTTCTCTCTAAAACGCAATGAACTGAATACACATAAAAATGTGTTTACCTAAAACGCAATGAGTAAAAACACTTCAAAAATGTTTTATTTCTAAAATGCAATGACCAGAAACTGTTGTTCACAGAACCAGTAACTGTCTAAAACGCAATGACCAGACACTGTTGTTCATAGAACCAGAAACTGTCTAAAACGCAATGACCAGAAACTGTTGTTCACAGAACCAGAAACTGTTGTTCACATAACCAGAATCTAACTAAAACGCAATGACCAGAACCTGTTGTTTATAGAACCAGAAACACTGTCTACGAATGCAGTTTTCCAGAGGCAATTTACAGAAAATTAATTTTTCTGATGCATTTTTATTACAGCAATTTAATAGGAAAAAAAAATTCCGAGCTGACCTGGGGCTTTGCCCCTTAGACCCCGCCAGGGGCTGCCGCCCCTGGAACCCCGCTACCAGGGGCGCTGCCCCCGGACCCCGCCAAGATCGTAAAACGCAATGACTAAATCAAAAACCCAGATCGTAAAAATGAAATTAAAGAATTTCTTACATGAATCTAAATGATTTCTTCAACAATTGACGAAGTTTGAATGATTGAAACACTTATCAGCGCTCGAATCGAACGAATCGAGTGATTATCTCCAAAATCATCGGAAAAACGAGATTTTTTATGAAATTAAACTGGGTTTTCTTCAAAAAAGCTGAAGAACACGTTGATCGGGTGTTTGAATCATTGATTTGTGATGAAAATTGCACTATAATGTAGTGATTATTGAGATAGAAAGTGAAGAAATGGTTGAAGATGGTGGGTTTTGAAAATGGTGGGTTTTGAAGTTACTGGGTTTTGAAAAGGAAGAAGAAAGGGTTGGATTGACTAAAATACCCTTTTTCTTTATTTTAAATGTCGCCACATGTCCTAATCCTATTGCTTCCTACACTTCCTAGCCAAAATAAACTTCCTATTTGATCTTTTCCCTTATATTACATTGTTATATATATATATATTTTTTTAAACCAAACCGAGCTCTAAAGTCTAAACCAACAAATATTATACGGGTAAACTAGTAAATTTATTATACTTGTTCATTTCGTACTCATATAAATTGCGAATACTAATTAAAAACCAAACTGCACATCGTTACACAATATATATATATATATATATATACACACACACTAAACTTATACGCGGCGAAATACAACGTTTTGATTACATAATAGAAATTATATATATTGTTACATTTAAATTGTTGTGTTTGGGAAAATTATCGACAACTTATATTGTCAGGCTTTGTAACAAAAACAAAGGAAATTCTGCCCAATTTTCATTAAAATATATATAGGTAATTGGTTCTGATTCAACTCGGATCTCTGTTCGGTTCGGTTCAAGCTCGGCTCGGTTCAACAAGTCAAACTACGGTCAAGGGCCATATTCGGTTTGGGTCAAACCCCGGTCAACGTGGTCAAACTTAGTCAAACGCCGATCAACATCGGGTTAAACTGGTCAACGCGGTCAAATCCGGTCAACGGGTCGACACAAGGCTTGGTAAAAATTTAACAACGTGATTTATATTACATTGTTTTATATAAACATTTTTTTACCTGAAACCGAGCTCTAAACCGACAAATATTATACGGGTAAACTAGTAAATTTTATATACTTGTGCATTTCGTACTCATATAAATTGGGAATACTAATTAAAAACCGAACAGAACATCGTTACACAATATGTGTGTGTGTGTGTATATATATATATATATAGAAAGGTTAACATACAAAAAGCCTTATCGTACATTAACATACGCGACGCCCGTAACCATCAGATCAGGGATGTAATCACGCATGGAACAGTTTTTTGTGATAATCACGCATGGGAGTCCCAAAATCACGCATGGAACCCTAATAAATCACGCATGGGAGCCTTTGTTATACAAATCACGCACGTTATATGTTAATCACGCACGTTGTATTCTTGTCGTGTACGTTAACGTACGTTAAGGCTTTTTGTACATTATACTTTCTCTCTCTCTATATATATAGGGTAAGGGGTTAATGCGAGAACCAATGTGAACACAACCTAAAAAACCCCTAAGCCACAACCCCCGCCCCCCCCCCCAAAAAAAAAAAAAACTAACCCCCCAAGCTAAATGCTAAAAAAAACCTAACCCCCCCCCCCCACCCCTCAAAAAAAAAAAAAACCTAAACCCCCCCCCCCCCCCCCCCCTCAAGCTAAAATGTTAAAAACTAAACCCCCAAAAAACCTAAAAAATCAAAAAAACAAACAATTTTTTTTAATATTTTTTACATTAAAATCGCTACTTTTAGTAGCCAAATTTTTTTTTAAATTAAAATTTTTTTTTAGCTACTAAAAGTAGCAATTTTCTTATAAAAATATTAAAAAAAACTTATACGCGACGAAATACAATGTTTTGATTACATAATAGAAATTATATATATATTGTGACATTTAAATTGTTGTGTTTTGGAAAATTAACGATAACTTGTATTGTTAGGCTTTGTAACAAAAACGGTGGAAACTCTGCCCAATTTTCATTAAAATATATATAGGTAAATGGTTCAGATTCAACTCGGATCTCCGTTCGGTTCGGTTCAAGCTCGACTCGGTTCAACAAGTCAAACTACGGTTAAGGGTCATATTCAGTTTGGGTCAAACCCCGGTCAACGTGGTCAAACTCAGTCAATCCCCGATCAACATCGGGTCAAACATGGTCAAACTGGTCAACGCGGTCTAACCCGGTCAACGGGTCGACATGAGGCTTGGTAAAAATTTAACAACGCGATTTATATTACATTGTTTTGTATAAACATTTTTTTACCCGAAACCGAGCTCTAAACCGACAAATATTATACAGGTAAACTAGTAAATTTCATATACTTGTGCATTTCGTACTCATATAAATTGCGAATACTAATTAAAAACCAAACGGCACATCGTTACACAATATGTGTGTATATATATACATATTATATATATATATACACACAAAACTTATACGCGACAAAATACAATGTTTTGATTACATTATAGAAATTATATATATTGTTACATTTAAATTGTTGTGTTTGGGAAAATTATCGACAACTTATATTGTCAGGCTTTGTAACAAACACAAAGGAAATTCTGCCCAATTTTCATTAAAATATATATAGGTAATTGGTTCTGATTCAACTCGGATCTCTGTTTGGTTCGGTTCAAGCTCGGCTCGGTTCAACAAGTCAAACTACGGTCAAGGGCCATATTCGGTTTGGGGCAAACCCCGGTCAACGTGGTCAAACTTAGTTAAACCCCGATCAACATCGGGTTAAACTGGTCAACGTGGTCAAATCCGGTCAACGGGTCGACACGAGGCTTGGTAAAAATTTAACAACGCGATTTATGTTACATTGTTTTATATAAACATTTTTTTACCTGAAACCGAGCTCTAAAACAAGAAATATTATACGGGTAAACTAGTAAATTTTATATACTTGTGCATTTCGTACTCATATAAATTGGGAATACTAATTAAAAACCTAACCGCACATCGTTACACAATATGTGTGTGTGTATATATATATATAGGGTAAGGTTCATGCGAGAACCAATGTGAACACAACCTAAAAAAAACCCTAACCCCCAACCCCCCCCCCCCAAAAAAAAAAAACCTAAACCCCCCTCCCGCACCCCCAAAAACCTAACCCCCCCCCCCCCCTCAAGCTAAAATGTTAAAAACTAAACCCCTAAAAAACCAAAAAAATAAATAAAAAACAAACAAATTTTTTTTAATATTTTTTACATTAAAATCGCTACTTTTAGTAGCCAAAATATACATATTTTTTTTTTAATTAAAATTTTTTTTAGCAACTAAAAGTAGCAATTTTCTTATAGAAAATATTAAAAAAACTTATACGCGACGAAATACAATGTTTTGATTACATAAGAGAAATTATATATATTGTGACATTTAAATTGTTGTGTTTTGGAAAATTAACGATAACTTGTATTGTTAGGCTTTGTAACAAAAACAATGGAAACTCTGCCCAATTTTCATTAAAATATATATAGGTAAATGGTTCAGATTCAACTCGGATCTCCGTTCGGTTCGGTTCAAGCTCGACTCGGTTCAACAAGTCAAACTACGGTTAAGGGTCATATTCAGTTTGGGTCAAACCCCGGTCAACGTGGTCAAACTCAGTCAAACCCCGATCAACATCGGGTCAAACATGGTCAAACAGGTCAACGTGGTCAAACCCAGTCAACGGTTCGACAAGAGGCTTGGTAAAAATTTAACAACGCGATTTATATTAGATTGTTTTGTATAAACATTTTTTTACCCGAAACCGAGCTCTAAACCGACAAATATTATACAGGTAAACTAGTAAATTTCATATACTTGTGCATTTCGTATTCATATAAATTGCGAATACTAATTAAAAACCGAACGGCACATCGTTACACAATATGTGTATATATATACATATATATAAATATATATTATATATATATACACACAAAACTTATACGCGACAAAATACAATGTTCTGATTACATAATAGAAATTATATATATTGTTACATTTAAATTGTTGTGTTTGGGAAAATTATCGACAACTTATATTGTCAGGCTTTGTAACAAAAACAAAGGAATTTCTGCCTGATTTTCATTAAAATATATATAGGTAATTGGTTCTGATTCAACTCGGATCTCTGTTCGGTTCGGTTCAAGCTCGGCTCGGTTCAACAAGTCAAACTACGGTCAAGGGCCATATTCGGTTTGGGCCAAACCCCGGTCAACGTGGTCAAACTTAGTCAAACCCCGATCAACATCGGGTTAAACTGGTCAACGCGGTAAAATCCGGTCAACGGGCCGACACGACGCTTGGTAAAAATTTAACAACGCGATTTATATTACATTGTTTTATATAAACAATTTTTTACCTGAAACCGAGCTCTAAACCGACAAATATTATACGGGTAAACTAGTAATTTTATATACTTGTGCATTTCGTACTCATATAAATTGGGAATACTAATTAAAAACCGAACCGCACATCGTTACACAATATGTGTGTGTGTATATATATATATATATAGGATAAGGTTCATGCGAGAACCACATTTACTGCGAGAACCGCGAGAACCAATGTGAATACAACCTAAAAAAATCCTTAACCCGCAAACCCCCCCCGCCCCAAAAAAAAAAAAAAAAAAAACTAACCCCCCAAGCTAAATGCTAAAAAAAACCCTAACCCCCCCCCCCCCCCCAAAAAAAAAAAAAAACCTAAACCCCCCTCCCCCACCCTCAAAAACCTAACCCCCCCTCAAGCTAAAATGTTAAAAACTAAACCCCTAAAAAACCTAAAAAATCAAAAAAACAAACAATTTTTTTTTAATATTTTTTACATTAAAATCGCTACTTTTAGTAGCCAATTTTTTTTTTTTAAATTAAAATTTTTTTTAGCTACTAAAAGTAGCAATTTTCTTATAAAAAATATTAAAAAAACTTATACGCGACGAAATACAATGTTTTGATTACATAATAGAAATTATATATATTGTGACATTTAAATTGTTGTGTTTTGGAAAATTAACGATAACTTGTATTGTTAGGCTTTGTAACAAAAACAATGGAAACTCTGCCCAATTTTCATTAAAATATATATAGGTAAAGGGTTCAGATTCAACTCGGATCTCCGTTCGGTTCGGTTCAAGCTCGACTCGGTTCAACAAGTCAAACTACGGTTAAGGGTCATATTCAGTTTGGGTCAAACCCCGGTCAACGTGGTAAAACTCAGTCAAACCCCGATCAACATCGGGTCAAACATGGTCAAACTGGTCAACGCGGTCAAACCCGGTCAACGGGTCGGCACGAGGCTTGGTAAAAATTTAACAACGCGATTTATATTACATTTTTTTGTATAAACATTTTTTTACCCGAAACCGAGCTCTAAACCGACAAATATTATACAGGTAAACTAGTAAATTTCATATACTTATGCATTTCGTACTCGTATAAATTGGGAATACTAATTAAAAACCGAACGGCACATCGTTACACAATATGTGTGTATATATATACATATATATATATATATATATTATATATATATACACACAAAACTTATACGCGACAAAATACAATGTTTTGATTACATAATAGAAATTATATATATTGTTACATTTAAATTGTTGTGTTTGGGAAAATTATCGACAACTTATATTGTCAGGCTTTGTAACAAAAACAAAGGAAATTCTGCCCGATTTTCATTAAAATATATATAGGTAATTGGTTCTGATTCAACTCGGATCTCTGTTCGGTTCGGTTCAAGCTCGGCTCGGTTCAACAAGTCAAACTACGGTCAAGGGCCATATTCGGTTTGGGTCAAACCCCGGTCAACGTGGTCAAACTTAGTCAAACCCCGATCAACATCGGGTTAAACTGGTCAACGCGGTAAAATCCGGTCAACGGGTCGACACGAGGCTTGGTAAAAATTTAACAACGCGATTTAGATTACATTGTTTTATATAAACATTTTTTTACCTAAAACCGAGCTCTAAACCGACAAATATTATACGGGTAAACTAGTAATTTTATATACTTGTGCATTTCGTACTCATATAAATTGGGAATACTAATTAAAAACCGAACCGCACATCGTTACACAATATGTGTGTGTGTATATATATATATATATATATATATAGGGTAAGGTTCATGCGAGAACCACGTTTATTGCGAGAACCGCGAGAACCAATGTGAACACAACCTAAAAAAAACCCTAACCCCCAACTCCCCCCCCCCCCAAAAAAAAAAAAAAAAAACTAACCCCCAAGCTAAATGCTAAAAAAAAAGCTAACCCCCCCCCCTCCCCCCCCTCAAGCTAAAATGTTAAAAACTAAACCCCTAATAAACCTAAAAAATCAAAAAAAACAAACAAATTTTTTTTAATATTTTTTACATTAAAATCGCTACTTTTAGTAGTCAATTTTTTTTAAAATAAAATTTTTTTTAGCTGCTAAAAGTAGCAATTTTCTTATAAAAAATATAAAAAAAATTTATACGCGACGAAATACAATGTTTTGATTACATAATAGAAATTATATATATTGTGACATTTAAATTGTTGTGTTTTGGAAAATTAACGATAACTTGTATTGTTAGGCTTTGTAACAAAAACAATGGAAACTCTACCCAATTTTCATTAAAATATATATAGGTAAATGGTTCAGATTCAACTCGGATCTCCGTTCGGTTCGGTTCAAGCTCGACTCGGTTCAAAAAGTCAAACTACGGTTAAGGGTCATATTCAGTTTGGGTCAAACCCCGGTCAACGTGGTCAAACTCAGTCAAACCCCGATCAACATCGGGTCAAACATGGTCAAACTGGTCAACGCGGTCAAACCCGGTCAACGGGTCGACACGAGGCTTGGTAAAAATTTAACAACGCGATTTATATTACATTGTTTTGTATAAACATTTCTTTACCCGAAACCGAGCTCTAAACCGACAAATATTATACAGGTAAACTAGTAAATTTCATATACTTGTGCATTTCGTACTCATATAAATTGCGAATACTAATTAAAAACCGAACGGCACATCGTTACACAATATGTGTGTATATATATACATATATATATATATATACACACAAAACTTATACGCGACAAAATACAATGTTTTGATTACATAATATAAATTATATATATTGTTACATTTAAATTATTGTGTTTTGGAAAATTATCGACAACTCGTATTGTTAGGCTTTGTAACAAAAACAAAGGAAACTCTGCCCAATTTTCATTAAAATATATATGGGTAAATGGTTTAGATTCCACTCGGATCTCCGTTCGGTTCGGTTCAAGCTCGGCTCAGTTCAACAAGTCAAACTACGGTGAAGGGTCATATTCAGTTTGGGTCAAACCCCGGTCAACGTGGTCAGACTCAGTCAAACCTCGATCGACATCGGGTCAAACATGGTCAAATTGGTCAACGCGGTCAAACCTGGTCAACGGGTCAACATAAGGCTTGGTAAAAATTTAACAACGCGATTTATATCACATTGTTTTATATAAACATTTTTTTACCCGAAACCGAGCTGTAAACCGACAAATATTATACGGGTAAACTAGTAAATTTCATATACTTGTGCATTTCGTACTCATATAAATTGCGAATACTAATTAAAAACCGAACTGCACATATATATATATATAAACGGGATCAGGAGAAAATGACCAAAGGTGTGAGAACGGACTCTGGCGTAACACGTGTCACGCGACATATTAAAGGGCGGAGGGGCTTTCTTGTCCTTTTATATTCTTATTTTAAACGCGTGTCACATCTCCTTTCCATTTTTTGGCGTTTAACAAATACGCGGCGTTTTATTATTTTTTTAGATCAGGAGCAGAGTAAATATTTTGGCGTTTTAACTAAGTATGACTTTGATTGTTGTGCGAAGTAGGATGCAGACCTATAATGTAAAAAAACATCAGTAATGTTCTTGATGTTTATTTTTTTTCTATCAATTGTTGTGCAATGTAGGAATCAGGTCTATAATGTGACAAGCAATTATGGCGTTTTGAAAAGATAAACAAATTCAATTTTCCATGTAGTGGCTTTTAATATAATAAATGTTTGGCAATAATCTTACCGTCTCTTCAAACTTAGTCAAACCCTGATCAACATCGGGTCATACATGGTCAAACTGGTCAACGCGGTCAAACCCGGTCAACGGGTCGACACGAGGCTTGGTAAAAATTTAACAACGCGATTTATATTGCATTGTTTTATATAAACATTTTTTACACGAAACCGAGCTCTAAACCGACAAATATTATACGGGTAAACTAGTAAATTTCATATACTTGTGCATTTCGTACTCATATAAATTGCGAATACTAATTAAAAACCGAACCGCACATCGTTACACAATATGTGTGTGTGTGTGTGTATATATACACACACACACACAAAACTTATACGTGACGAAATACAATGTTTTGATTACATAATAGAAATTATATATATTGTTACATTTAAATTGTTGTGTTTTGAAAAATTATCGACAACTTGTATTGTTACGCTTTGTAACAAAAACAAAGGAAACTCTGCCCAATTTCAATTAAAATATATATAGGTAAATGGTTCCGATTCAACTCGGATCTCCGTTCGGTTCGGTTCAAGCTCAGCTCGGTTCAACAAGTAAAACTACGGTCAAGGGTCATATTCAGTTTGGGTCAAACCCTGGTCAACATGGTCAAACTCCGTCAAACCCTGATCAACATCGGGTCAAACATGGTCAAACTGGTCAACGCGGTCAAACCCGGTCAATGGGTCGACACGAGGCCGGGTAAAAATTTAACAACGCGATTTATATTCCATTGTTTTATATAAACATTTTTTTACACGAAACCGAGCTCTAAACCGACAAATATGACACAGGTAAACTAGTAAATTTCATATACTTGTTCATTTCGTACTCATATAAATTGCGAATACTAATTAAAAACCGAACCACACATTGTTACACAATATGTGTGTGTATATATATATATATATATATATATACTAAACTTATACGCGACGAAATACAACGTTTTGATTACATAATAGAAATTATATATATTGTTACATTTAAATTGTTGTGTTTTTTTAAATTATCGACAACTTGTATTTGTCACACCCCGACCACGTAAAACAACAAATCGTGGCGGAAACGTCGGAGAGTGTTGTAACAGAATCATTGTTTCACAACCATGGATTAAATTGTTTCATTTTATTGAATTATTAAACTCATTGTTTTATTACAACTCAGATAAATACAAATATTGTCTTTCAAATTTTAAAGTCACTAAGGCACGAGTCCATCCTATGTATAGCATGCATCAACAATCATCACATAGCAGCACCTGAAACATGTGTGAAAATAGGTATGTCAGCATAAAAATGTCTGTGAGCAACATAGGTTTTGTTGATTTAGATTCATGGCTTTAGTTAACATAAGAAAAAGGTTTTTTGTTTTACAAAAATAGCCATGAATCCACGTAAAAGTTTTGTTTCTAAAAATGTATTATTTTGATAAAATCTATGTAATATATGCAAAAATATACTTTGGTTTGGAAATAGTTAAACGTATAGTATATCAAAATATACTTTTGTTACTGAAATAATAGATTTGATAGTATATCACAAATATACATTGGTTTTGAAAGATAGCATATCAATTATGCTTTGGTTTTAAGAATAACACATCAATTATATTTTGGTTTTGGAAATAACATATCAACTATGTTTTGGTTTTGATAATAACATATCAACTATATTTTGGTTTTGATAATAGCATATCAACTATGCTTTGGTTAATAACAAAGTAGTATATTAAAACATATGTTGGATTTTGTACATAGTATATCAAAATATACTTTGGTAAATAATATCACATCTGAGAGCACATCAAACTGTACTTTGGTAGTATATCAAAATATACAAAAGAAACTATGATTTAGTATTCATTCAAACCTTAGTGTATCAAACTACACTTTGGAGACTATAGAAATACCACAAAGGCAATTTCTATTTGGTTAAAATTTGGTTTCTGACATTCCATACAACAGGAATGGGGTGTCAAGTCCTATAGCGCTATATCATACTACCAATAGGCTTGGTGAATGTATAAAGAGAGTACAATCCAACAATTAGTTTTGAAATCTTTGAAAATTAGTGTTTAAACCATATATAATTGTTCAATTTGTCAAAATATAAGTACTAGCATGTATAAACATACAGTTGAAATCATGAAAATAACAAAATAGGCACATATGTTTCACCCCAAAACATTTAAAAGCAGTAAAAGAGGGGAACTATGTACTCACTTGAGATTGCAAGTATTCTTGATTCCGAAAGCTAAAATACGCACTAAATAGCACCCGAAACGCACTTTAAGTGCATAATTTTATTAAATTAAGCTATAAATCAGCTTTTAACACATAAATATCATGCAGAATTCATGAATTATCATCCATAGTACTTCCCTGAGTGTCGGGAATTAAAAGTGTCACAAAAGAATACTTAAAAGACACTAAACGGTGCAATTTAGCACTCTAACGAACCGGTATTTAACCGAACAACCGGACATTACCCGGAACATAAAAATATTGCTAGGAACATTGTTTTTATTTTTCTGAGCTAGTATTGGTTCCCGAACACTTAAACATATTATATAATACATGAAACACTAAAACACTATACTTTTACCACTTTACCATCCACTAAATCACCTACTTACCATCTAATTTACAATTAACACCCCCCCACTCCTAATTTTCGCCTCACATGTGTGGCAGCACCTAAGATTTGTTTAAATCTTTCAAAATCTTCCTAAATCTCTTCCTTTGATCACCTTGGGATTTGGTGGATTATGCTAGTACTTTTAAGAACATATTACCCATGGGACAAAGATGTTGAATGGTTATAAGACCTAGAGATCATTAGTTCACCAACACACCAAAATTTCTCCTTCTCTCCCTCTAACAAGCTACGGCCAAACACCCTTCCAACACACCACCATTTTTCGATTTTCATTCAATCATTCCAAGTGCACTATAAGGTGTAAGAAGGTCGCTAACGAAGTGTGGAACTCTCGGATCTTCAAGGACCTTCTTCGTTTGCTTTTATCCGACCATTTTGTCATCTTCAAGTTCTAGTATTCTTCCCTAGCTTGAAGCTAGTGGTAAGGCTCTCTTGATCTTGTTTACTTCATATTTTTAGTGGTTAAAAGACTTATTATGTTGAAAATCTTATGAACACTAAAGAACATGAACTTGAAACTTGAACATAAACTTTGCATATGATGAAATGATGTTGTTTAGTAGATATATAATGTTTGCTTGTTGATTACTAGAAATATTGATGTTGAGCATTACATGAAGCTTGCTAGATTGTGATTAAACACATGATCTAGCAAGATAGAGGATGATTATGTGTTAACACAAGAAGATCATCCTCATGAATAAACATGAACTTGATGAACAAAATGATTTCTTGGAAAAGTCATATACAAAATGAGCTAGTAAACTTATAAATCCAAGATCTATGAATGATTTTCCAAGAAAACCAAGTTCAAAATATGATTTTTGAAAGATCATGGTTTTTACTAAACGTACACTATTTTTGGTGATGAAACAAGTGTAAAAACACTAGAGAAACGAGAAGATGTTATAAATAACTATTTTTGTAAAATAGGTTTACAAGTTGTAAACACTCAAATCTTTCAAAAAAGGGATTTTTGATGAAATAAACACACTTTAAAGAGTAACTAAGTCTACTAGAGACATTTCCAAGTTACTACGAGTTTTGTGAAAGAACAAGTTCATGTTGTCATGTAACTTACTTGATTTTAACACTTGATGGATGAGGAATGAGTTGTTGATTGTTGATGATGTTTTAAACGAAAATAAACACATGTTTTGAAAACATGGGAAACCTCCATTTTTAGGGGAAACTCTGTCAAAATTTCTATAAATTTTGACACTTAGAAAAATATAAGTTTTGTGAAACTTATTCCCTAAAAATGTACCTAAAAATATTTACCAAGGTTTCCCAATTTTTATGAAAACTTCAAGATAAGAAATGATGATTTCTTCAAGATAAAATTGAATATTAAGTATGTATTTTTTTGAGGAAAATATATGTATTTACTGATCACTAAATTTTGTGCTAAGTGTATGTAGTATGTATTATACGTGATAGTGTATTAGGATTTGAAAATACACTAAGTACTCCCAAGGAGTAGAAAATACAAAAATACACATACAATATGCTTAGGCAAATACAAGAAAATATATTTACGAAAATATATTACTTGATAGAATAAATAACTTGGATAAGTTATGAACATGAAATGAAGTTTTTGGACAAAATACATAATTCGGGTGAAAAAATACAAGATACTTATATCTATTTTTGAGAAAATAATATAAGTAAGACACATAGTTAAAAATATAAATTATTTTTAACACAAGAACAAATACATAAAAGATGGTGACTTGTACTTGTGCGTTACAAGTCTAGTGACTAACGTTAATAAAACACGTTTAGGTCACGACGCTAGATAGGCAAAACCCGGTGAAGTTTACGGCGCAAGGAACGCAAAGTTGTGAGTTCATGCTCCCCCTTTTTCTTTTAACTGTTTTCAGTTTTTAACTTCGGGGGTGAAATACATGTTACAAATAATACAATGTTTATAATTGGTATGATGGATACAAAAACAAGAAGCACTCTTGGTGATAACTAGTACCAAGTATGATGCGTTTTGAGGAATGATATGAGAAATCGTGTCACGAATAGGGTACCATAAGCACCATTAATCGGGTACATACTTAGACCGCAGAACAAAAGATTAGATCTAATGGGTTTTCGGGCAGCCACACTCTTGGTGAAAACTAGTACCGAGTAGTGCTTTTGTGTCTCCGTCGTGAATCGACGACTAGAAAAATGCCTATGGTTTGGATGCTTCCTATGTCGTGTCACATGTTAATGGTCTTGCAACCCATTAACAACTTGATATATACAGAATACTTGATTTATACAAGAATACCTGATTTATACAAGAATACTTGATTTATACAAGAACACTTGATTTATACGAGAATACGTGATTTATACAAGAATACTTGATTTATACAAGATATATACCATGTTTTTCGTACAAAGTATACAAATGTTCCATACAAGAACTGCATGAATTCACACCAACATTATGTTGACGTTTTTCCAAAACTCACATGTATTTCAGGTAACTAAAGTGGATGTGCGTGCGGTCTTACTCATGCTCCTGGATGTCGTTTATGTTATCTATGAATAATGTTGTAAACTTTTCAGACAACGTTTTGTGAAGTGATGTAAACACTTAAACTATGTTTTCAGTTATGTTATGTTAATGGTGTTTGAAGCTATTTTTATGAGCATGTAGTATGTTTACCAATCGTATGCAATGAAAACCTTTCATGATCACACCTCGTGCTTCCGCCTTAGAAAGGGGTGTGACATCATTATCCTCCTGGATCTTGCTACAATTATGGGGACCTGACCCACTACAGAAACCAATGATCCGAGGTTGGCAAATGCAAACCAGGCTCAGGCTCGTGGACGAGTCTTTAACATGAATGCAAACGGACGTACAAACAAGGAGGTGGTGAACGTTACGTTCTTCGTTAACAACCAACCTGCTTCTGTTCTTTTTGATTCGGGTGCCGATAAAAGTTTTGTATCCTTAGCTTTTGAGCCATTACTTTCCATGACTAGAACAAAACTAGGGAAGCCCTTGACAGTAGAAGTAGCTAGTGGTGAACCCGTTGTACTTGATTCTGTCGTTCGAATTGCCAGTTGAACCTTAATAACCATCTTTTTCCTATTGACCTCACGCCTATTCAACTTGGAAGCTTTGATGTTATAGTAGGGATGGATTGGTTAGCCAAATACCATGCAGAGGTGGTTTGTTTTGAGAAAATTGTTCATGTGCCGCTTTTGACTGGTGAGATCTTAGAGGTTCATGGTGAGAAACCTACTAGTAGTCTTAAACTTATGACGTGTACTCAAGCTCAAAAATACCTACGAAAGAATTATGTGGCCTTCTTGGCAGATGTCATAGAGGAGAAAGGCAAAGGTAAGACTATTCAAGACATCCCTGTTATTCGGGATTATCCTGAGATATTTCCTGAAGAATTACCTGGTTTACCCCCAACACGCCACGTTGAGTTTCGTATTGATCATGTACCTGGTGCAAATCCTGTTGCTAAATCTCCATATCGTCTTGCACTGTCTGAGATGCAAGAATTATCTAAATAGCTTCAAGAACTTTCTGACAAAGGATTTATCCATCCAAGCTTTTCACCATGGGGTGCTCCTGTCCTATTTGTGAAGAAGAAAGATGGATCTTTTCGTATGTGTATCGATTATCGTGAGCTCAACAAACTCACCATCAAAAATCGATATCCCCTGCCACGCATTGATGATCTCTTTGATCAGCTACAGGGTGCTACTTGCTTTTCAAAGATTGATCTACGTTCTGGGTATCATCAGCTTCGTGTACTCGAAGAAGATATTCCCAACACCGTATTTTGCATAAGATATGGTCATTAAGAGTTCACTGTTATGCCCTTCGGTTTAACTAATGCTCCTGCTGTTTTCATGGACTTGATGAATAGGGTTTGTAAACCTTATTTGGACAAGTTCATCATTGTTTTCATTGATGATATTTTGATATATTTAAAGACACGAGCCGACCATGAACAACATCTCCGTCTTACAATGGAACTCCTAAAGAAAGAACAGCTCTTCACCAAATTATCCAAGTGTGAATTTTGGCTTAAGGAAGTTCAATTTTTGGGACACATTGTCAACGAACAAGGTATTCATGTAGATCCCACCAAAATCAGTGTGATTAAGGATTGGGATACACCTACTACTCCTACCGAGGTTCATTCATTTCCTGGTCTCGCAGGTTATTACCGCCATTTTATTGCAAAATTTTCCAAGATTGCGGTTCCTCTCACTGCTTTAACTCAATAGAATAAACCTTTTGAGTGGGGACCCAAACAGGAAGAAGCTTTTCAGACCTTGAAACAGAAACTCTGTGATGCACCTATCTTATCTTTACCTGAAGGCAACGACGACTTTGTCGTATATTGTGATGCATCAAACTTAGGCCTTGGCTGTATTCTCATGCAAAGAAACAAAGTCATAGCCTATGCATCAAGAAAACTGAAGGTACACGAGAAAAACTACAAGACTCATGATCTTGAGTTAAGCGCTGTAGTTTTTGCTCTCAAAATCTGGAGACACTACCTATACAGTACAAAATGTGTAGTGTTCACTGACCACAAAAGTCTCCAACATATATTCAATTAGAAGGAACTAAATATGAGGCAACGACATTGGGTTGAACTCCTAAATGACTATGAGTGCGAAATTTGCTACCATCCTGGTAAGATGAATGTTGTGGCCGATGTATTGAGTCGTTAGGAACGCGTCAAGCTTCATTGTGTATAAGTTCGATCTGATATTCAAACCTGCATTTCTCAGGCTCAACATACTTGTGTTACACAAGACTTGATGGGTAAAGAATTACCATATCATATTAAGCCTGATCTTGAACTAAAAGACAATGGGTTATATTATTTCATGGACCGTTTGTGGGTCCCAAGTTAGGACAATCTACGCACCTTGTTAATGGATGAAGCTCACAAGTCTTGTTATTCGATTCATCCTGGTGCAGACAAAATGTATAAGGACTGTCGAACCCAGTACTGGTGGCCAGGTATGAAGAAAGATATTGCCTTATATGTATCCAAATGCCTTACTTGTCTCAAGGTTAAGGCAGAACATCAACATCCCTCTAGATTATTGGAGCAACCAGAGATACCGGTTTGGAAATGGGAAAACATTGCTATGGGTCTCATTACCAAATTGCCACGCACTAAAAGAGGTCATGACGCCATTTGGGTAGTCGTTAATCGTCTTACAAAGTCAACACACTTCTTGCCTATCCGTGAGGATCTATCTGCTAACAAACTTGCCAAGATATATGTAGATGAGATTGTATCTCGACATAGCATTCCTTTGAACATCATATCTTACAGAGATGCTCGATTTTCGTCTCACTTTTGGAGAACCGTGCAATCTGCCATGGGAACCCAACTTAATTTGAGCACAACTTATCATCCGCAAACGGATGGTCAATCTGAAAGAACAATACAGACACTGGAGGATATGCTTAGAGCTTGTGTGATCGATTTTGGTGGTAGTTGGGATTCGTATCTACCATTGATCGAATTCTCCTACAACAATAGTTATCACTCCAGCATCAACATGGTTCCTTTCGAGGCTTTATACGGTCAAAAATGGCATTCACCGGTCTGTTAGAATGAGATAGGTGAAGCTCAGCTTACTGGACCTGAACTCATTCAAGAGACTACAGACAAAGTCAAGAAAATTCACGATAATCTTCAGACAGCTTGAAGTCGTCAAAAGAGTTACGCGGATAGAAGATGCTAGCCCTTGGAATTTCAAGTTGGTGATCACGTCCTACTCAAGGTATCCCCTTGGAAAGGTGTGATTAGATTTGGAAATAAAGGAAAACTTGCACCACGATATGTTGGACCATTTAAAATTGTTGAAAGAATCGGAAAAGTGGCCTACAAACTTGAGCTACCTCCTGAACTTGGAAATATTCATCCAACCTTCCACGTGTCCAATCTTAAAAAGTGTTTGGCTGATGAAAACCTCCACATACCACTTGATGAAATTCGTGTTGATGACACGATGCACTTTGTTGAGAAGACTGTGGAAATATTGGACCGTGAAGTCAAGAAGCTCAAACGAAAGTGCATACCAATTGTTAAAGTTTTCTGGGAATCTAAACGTGGTACAAAATTTACTTGGGAATGTGAAGATCAAGTGAAGGCGAAATATCCTCATCTATTCTCACAAGTTTCGTCTAAATAAATTTCGGGACGAAATTTCCTAAAGTAAGGGAGACTGTGACATTTGTGCTTGTGTAATCATTGTATAAATCTGAATAATTCAATTATTAATAAAACAATGTGTTTTGATCCCAATATTTGTTTATTTATGTTTGACATTTTGCACGTTATGATTTTGTTCGATTTCAAACTCTTAAACGCTTTCTAGAAAGTTATACGCAAACTGATGCGTAAACGTAATCCGTTTAATGCGAAATACACTCCAGAATAGTAACATAAGCTTAACATACCTTAAATAACCTTTACATAACTTAGAAATAAGTTTTGAAGGGTTTGGTATGGCAAAAACAAGTTTATTCGATCACAGGGACTATTTGCGACAAACTGCAAAAGTCTGCCAATTCGTTTAGCAACATAGACTCTGGAACAAGATCATAAGCTAAACATACCCTAAATACCCTTTACATGGCTTAGAAATAAGTTTTGAGGGGTTCGTTATGCGAATATACGCTTATTTGATCACATGGACTAAAAGCGTCAAAACTGTGAAAGTATGAAAGTTCATGCATATCTTGCGTTCTGACCATATCTGGACATCCAAAAATTTTTGTAATCATTGAAATATTTTATTTTAGTTATAGGAATGAAAAATACCATTCGTTTCGCAATTTGGATCGTTTTCGCGTCCGTTACGATTTCCGTAGTAATTAACCGAAAAGCGCAACCGTACAGCCAAACGAACCGACATCCATGACATTTTTGAGCATAATTCAAGTTAAATATACTTTAACTTAATCATGGAGCTTGAAAATGGGCTTAACGAGTGTTAGAAGTGCCAAAACGGGACAAAACAAGTTCAGGGACCAAAGCTGTCAATTTTCAAACTTTGGCCCCTGCTGACTGGCTTACGGACCGTATGCAGAGGACCCTTGCGGTCCGTAAATGGTCCCCAGCACAGCAGAACCTTCCTTTTCACTTCCCAGCTGTTGCACCTTGGTTTCCTTTGATAGTTTTTGGATATTGTGGGCTGGTTTATGTGATCAACAAGGCTTAAATTACTAGCCTAAAAAGTGTATGGTCTTGATCATTCCTTGATCAACACACAAGACACTTGGCAAGATCATATTCATCCTTAATTCCTATAAATACCCAAGAACTTCATCATTCCAACTTGCTTATTTCCTTTTTCTTTCACTCTTGCTCTGAATTGAGGCTACCACACTTGGTTGGAGGCTTCACACCTGAGTTTTCTTAGTCATCTTCTTCATCCTAGAGCACTTGTAAGTGTTCTTTCATGTCTTGTTTATTTATTTCAAGCTAAAAAGTCAAACAGTGTTTTACTTTCAGCTTTGAACATGAAATTGGTCAAGACAAAGTTCGTTTGAACTTTACAACGTGATCGTAATCACGATGGTTATAGTCCCTTGCGACTATACCTACTGATTACCACGTTGACTAGTCGAAGTGACGAGTCAACGTTTCGGTTAAAATGCACGTTTGTGTGTATTTTGCGACGGAACTATTTTCGGGTATCAAAACACTATGTTTTTATACCAAATCGGTTTTCTAACTTAGTTACACATGTTTTAACATGTTTAACTCGTCACTTCTAGTTTAGTGCCTGTATAGGGTCGTAAGTCAAGCGGTTTAAACAACCACTTAGACTTTCGAACCCGACCCGTTTGGTCTATCATTAGGATCCGACCAAACACATTATGTAACCATAGTTGTATAGGGAATAACCTTCCGAGGTTATACCTTATGGTCACTTCGTTTAATTAGTTGTATGATAGGTAATTTATATGCCTTAGGAAAATGACCAAAATGTCCTTTTTGCGCATAATTTCATTTTAAGCCTATGTAACCTAAATTTTGACACTTAAACTGATTATGCAACAATATTAAACATGTGAGGGCATATAATACTTGTCATAGGGCTAGTTAGACCATCCGAATGCGCTTTTGCGCAAATGACGCGTTAAAGTAGCGTAAACTACCTTAACGAGTTATAACGGGTCATAAGCACTTAGGATAGGTTCCAATTTAGAATGTAGGCTTTGTTAAACCATATCATATGAGTTCCAACATTCATTTGGTTTACAAGACCTCATTCTATCCTATCTCCCGATTTAGGTCCCGATTATTAACATAGTGATCCGATACTAGGTGCCACTTAATTACTTGATTGCCCAAGCTTTGCTAGTTCACCTAATCGAGGATACCTTGCAATCTTAAGTGAGTACACCGACCCCTCTTTTTATATGTTTTAAGGTGATTATGTGAGTACATAGTCCCCTCTTTTACTTTTCGCAAACATTTTGGGGTGATACACATGTGCCTATTTGTTACTTTCATGCTTTCATGCTTTTATGACATATACTTGCTATGTTCTTCTAGTACACATATAATACATGATTTCAATTATGTTTAGCTATGTATGTTGACTGAGCATGCTACTACATTGATTTCAAAGATACTTTTGCGGCATATGTTTACTCAGCATATGAACACATTGATTTACATTGCATTTTTGCTATGTATGTTGACTGAGCATGCTAGCACATTGATTTCATGGACATTTCTACTTCGTATGTTTACTTAGCATACTTAGCACATGGTTTTTACATGACATGCTTACATTGGTTATGACATTTGGTATGTTTAACGGGACAAAAATACATTCATTAACATTGATCACGCCGCTCGGTAGTATGTAATGGTACCATAGGACTTGACAACCCAGCTTCCTAGGTTTGTTTGGAAGAAGGGAATGACAGAATCCGAAATATTTTTGATAAACCTTTGACTTGTTAAGGATTTATCCGACAGTCTCAAGGCTTGAATGTATGCGATAAACACAAACACATAAATGTTCGTAACAATAAAGCATTGGTTTTGCAAAACATAACTTTTGAATTAAACTTAGGTTTATTCAAAGACATTGTTTTGTACATAACATTTGGTTACACATGACATTTGATTATACATGACATTATACATATGGTTTGAGTAAATACTTTGTATTCACCATACAAGACATTGGTTGTTATTTGACTTTTGATTATACAAGACATGGTTTATACCTAACATTGTGACATTATACATTGTTTTGACATGACATTTGACACTGGCTTAAACAAGACATTTTTGGTGGTTATTTATAAGTGATTTAAATAACGAGGCGTGTGTAATATGATAAAAGCATGGTGGATACGCCGCTGGTACTTCCTATATATAAGTGCTTTTATGATATTACATATTGTAGCGTTATCTAAACCATTTCGACAAAGACAAAGACATGATACATTTTATACAAATGACATATTTTTCACACGACATTGTTTTACAAATGACATATTTTTGTACAAAGCATTTTCTCTTGGTTATTTATTTAACCATATATCATTCTTTTATATCATCTGATTTTCGTATCGATTTTCACATGATTTTATAAAAGAAAACATTTTACAAGATTCATGACTACTTTTCTGTTAAACACTTCTTTTAACTTACAAGTCTTGAATCCTTCATCAACAAACCTATGTATCTCACAGGAATTTTTATGCTAACGTACCTATTTTCACATGTGTTTCAGGAGCTAACGTTTGATGATGATCGTGATACACTTAGGCGGACTTGGGCCTTAGTGACTTAAAATCAAGCAAGACAAATTTAAATTATGTTTCATTTTCTGTTTAAACTAAGACAATGTAAACATTTTAAATTAATAAAACCAAAATTTAAATTCCATGTGTTATGAAACAATGATTCTGTTACGAAACTCACAGACGTTTCCGCCGTGGTTTGTTGTTTTATGCGGTCGGGGTGTGACACTGCAAACATTGTTCTGGCAACTTCAATCAAAGTTCTATTTTCCTTTCAACCACCCCATTTTTGTTCTGTTGTTCTTGGGATGTTTTACTACCTTACAATCCCTTTTGCCACACAGAACTCATCCAACTCCTTGTTTCTAAACTATGTTCCATTGTCACTTCTAGAGATTTCTACTGGCAAGTCAAATTGCTTTTCATCCTTTTTGACAAAGTCTTGCAAGATACCTACAGTCTCATCCTTAGAGTCTAAAAAGTAAGTCCATGTAAACCTAGAAAAATCATCTACAATGACCAAGTAATATCTTTTCTTTTTCAAACTCATGATTTTTACTGGGCTAAACAAATCCATGTGCAGCATTTGCAAACACTTGGTTGTTTTGGACCTTCAATGGACTTGTAAGAGCTTTTATGTTGTTTACCTTTTAGACTGGAAACACAATGCTCTGAACAAGTAAAAAGTTTTTGTGTGAGGCCTCTTACAAGGCCTTGTTTTGAGAGTGTGGTGATAGTCTTAAGATTTGTGTGCCCAAGTCTTCTGTGCCACAGTTCTGTCTCTTTGGTAGATCTAGCTGAGAACAGACAAGCATCAGTCATTGGACTTTCTTTTGACAAATCAACCATATACACATTGTTACTCCTTTAAGCAACAAGCTGTGTTTTACCCTCGGCTATGATTTCTTCAATCTTTTTCACCATTTCTGGCCCAACAATCTTATAGTTATCCTTAGTGAAGAATGGCCCATAGCCTTTGTCACTCATTTGTGAAACACTAAGGAGGTTAAACTTCAGATTGTCAATAAGATTGACATTCTCAAACTTGAGCTTCCCAGCCTGAACAGTCCTTGACCCCAACACCTTTCCTTTTGAATTGTTACCAAAGGATATATCACCCCCTCCATGGTTTTTGAAATCCTTGAGTAGGGCTCTACATCCTGTCATGTGCCTGGAGCCTCCACTATCATCATACCATAAACTATCTAAGCATGTAAAAGCTCCCTGAACATCAAGTAAACAATTAGCTCAGGTGGGTCTCCAAAGCCAATAAGGCTTTGGATGTGGTCACAGATAGGTCAGCCTCAAGTCCAGGAGCATGAATAGTGGTTAGGTCAGGGTTTTGAACAGAGTTTTAATCATTTTTCTGTAACCACTATTTTGGACCATCTCCTGTCAGATGTTGAAAACCAAAAGGATGCCTATTCACTTTGGGCTTAGAGGGCCTTTTGTAGGCTTCATAAGTATGTGGGACCCTTTGGTATGGTGGTTGACCATATCCTCTTGGGAACTGGTTTGATGGTGGTGCATCTGTCACTTGTACCTCTCTGGGAGCAGAGGTTTTGTTCAACTATTTTGTAACAGTTGTTTGGATAGGCACAAAAGTCTGTTTGTTCTTGGTGGAAGGTTTTTGTGGACTCTCTAGTGTTTTTGATGTGTACTCTTTTCTTTTAACCTCAAAAGTTTTGAGGTACACACACTCTTGAGTAAGATGGTTGGTTTTTCCACAAATTGTGCACTTAGGTGCAGGCTCAATGACACTTGTTTTGTTGATATCATATGCTTTTAAAAGAAAACAGTCTTTTGTAGCATGGTTTCTTTTCTCACAAAAATCACAAAATAGGTTTTTAATCTTTTCTCTTCTCTTCCTCTTTTCAACTTCCTTTTCAACAGAGTTTTTAACCTCTGCTCGGATGTCTTTTAGAGGAATGACCTTAGCCTTGGGTACTTAGACACCCTCAATTGTGGAAAAATCCATTGGCTTGAAGTTTTCAAGGATGTCACATTCATCAGACCAAGTGGGTTTGAATTGATATTTTTCTTTCTCTTCAAAGGTTGATGACCCCTCTGGTTTTTCTAAAATGATTTTGTTTCAATTTTTATCATTGACTTTTATCTCTTGACCAACCATGTTTGTGGGGATTACTTCAACTAAGCCATAATCAATTTCAGCAGTGTTTTCAGTTTGGTTATGTTTTCTAAAGCCAATGCCAAACTTTACATTGCTCTTGATCTGCTTTTCCAACATTAGTTCATAACCTTTACAAGACTCCACCCATTTTTCACAAGTGATTTGGGTGGATTCAAGCTCCTTTTTGCAAACTTGGTATTTTTCTACCACAGTTTGGAGTTGGTCTTTGGTTATGTTGTGTTCATGTTTCAGACTGCTGATTTCATTTTCCTTTTCAAACAATTTGTTTTTCAACTCTTTAAAAGTTTTTGTAAGGCCCTAGAATTGGGTAAGTTTACGCTTATCTTTATCAAACACAATTATAGGCTATTGGTCTTAGCCTTGTAGTGAGTTAGATAATATTAGAATAAGCCATGTGGGCTAAATTAGTGATTTGGGCTTATTTAGTTAAGAATGTGCATGTGGGCCTGGCCTAGTCTGTAACTAGGTCACCATATGTAACTATAAATAGGGTGAGCCTAGGTCATTATTAGGTTGGCTGTTCTGTTTTTGTTCTTTCTAGTTATTTTTTATTTCATTGGTGGGTGTACCAGACGGTTCTCTAGAAACCGTGTGCACTTTGATATTCAATCAATACAAATCGTTCTTGTTCTTATCACTTTCATCAGTATTCTGCAGTCTTGATTGTGATTTTGATATCCGATTGATAGTTTTGGGACTTACAATTGGTATCAGAGCCTAAAAAGTCTTTCGAAGGCTCGGTTGTGTTGGATATCATTCGAAGAACAAGAATTTTTTTCAGATTCGAAGAACGCGAAGAACACACTTGAAGATATAAAGAACAGTCAAAAATTGGTGGTTTGATCTTGTTTTGGGAAGAATTAAAGTGTTTTGCATGTTTTTCGAAGGTTATTGGTGGAAATAAATCAAAGAGATTGATTTTCAAATCAACTCCTTGATTCTCGGGGGTTTTGATTAGTTGAATTATCTATAAAGATTGCAACCATCATCATTCAAATAAAGTCAAAGTGTGCAAATTTTTACTTGTGCGACCAAAAAATTTTAAACTTGTGCGATCAGTCTTGAACAGCTCCTCCTTGTGCGACCAAACAAAGTTTACTTGTGCGATCAGAATCATCCTCCTTGTGCGATACATATCTACTGTGCAACGTTTTTATTTTGTGCGATCAATATTTACGTGTTGTGCGACTGGACTATTCAACTTAATAATCTTGTGCGACTGTTCAAATCAAGTGTGTGACCAATTACTCATCATCATCCTCACATTCGTAACAGAATCACCATCATCATCTTTCTCGGCCGACCACCGTCATCACCGTCGTTAACCACGTCGATCATCAACTCCGTGCATCATCGTCATCTCCATCACCTACGGTCGCCGTTGACGATCAACACCAATCTCCGTCTCCGTCACCGTTCACCTCGGTCATCAATCATCACCGCATCGGACCATCACAGTTCATCACCGTTAACCATCAACCACAATCCACCTCTGTCGTCTTATCCGGTCATCTGAAAATTCCACGTTCATCACCTCCGTTTCGGTATCGAGTTCGGGTTTCCGATATCACTAACATCATCAATAATCACCATACATCTTCTCCGTCAAACACCACCACCGTCGTTCACCATCTGGTATCATCGTTCATCACTGTCTGATTTCATCATCTCCGGCGGCTGAGCAATCGTTCATCATCATCTTAACCTCCGAACTACACCACGTTAAATCTGGTGTTACCTGTTGAACGAAGAAGAAGGTAAAACATTTGGGTGTTGCAGGTTCTGATAACGGAGAAGAAGATTGTTATGGCAGCTGATTTTTCGGGTTTTGATGTTTTCTCTTTCAAAACGAAGAAGAAGAACAGACATTCTGATATAATTGTTTAGGATTTTCAAATTCTATTTTATGTTATAATAATAATAATAATAATAATAATAATCATAAGATAATCATTACTTAATTATTATAATAATAATTATAATATTAAATTAGGTTTTCTTTTATTATATATAAAATATAATAAAAAAATTAATCAATTATAATAATTGTTTTATTTTAACATTAAAATTATAAAAAAGGTTTATAAATAAAAAAAGGGGTTTATTATTTTCTTTTAAAATAAAAAAAAGGGTTTGTTTGTTGGTAATAAGTTTTGACAGGCTTGGAGGCACGGTACAAAAAGCTGGTTCGTGCGTGTTGCAAAACGCTTAAGTTCGCGAGTACACGGGTTCTCGCTTTGGGCTTTTGTTGAGGAAATAATTAAAAACACACATATTCGGGGGATCACACTTTTGGGGGATCACATCTTTGGGGGATCATATTTTCGGGGGATCAAAGTATAGCGACTTAGAAATGTCTTCTCAGGATGATGTGATTAATCGACATCTTGAAGGTTTTAGATACTGTCCTGGTGAATCTGTAGAAGCATTGATTGACAGATTTGCTGAACTGCTCACTGATATGAAGAAGGCAGAAATTATGGTGCCAAGTCATATGAGCAACAAAAGGCTTCTAGATGTTCTGAAAAGGATTCCAGATCAGGCAAACTGTAGTTGGTTTAGCAATGTTAATCAGATAATACTGACAACTGACTGCTACTGTTTCAAAATGAAGTCGGATGAGCTGATCTCACTAATCAAATCATATGACAATGCTGACAAGCAGTCTACTCAAGGCAACACATCTGATGCAGTTTGCTCACCCACTCCTACTCCTACTGCTCCATTGCCTGCTGCAGTTTGCTCATCCACTTCTGCCGATATCTGCTGTACTTCTAATTGTAGGGAAAAAGTTAAGGGTCCAAAGAGCAGGCAGACTCGCTCGTTATGCAACTTCAATATACAAGATCTAATAATTATGAAATTAAAAAGAAATTAAACGGATACAAGGATATGGTGGTGTGACACCCTGC
The DNA here is from genome assembly GCA_030545235.1 of Helianthus tuberosus. Taxonomy (NCBI): domain Eukaryota; kingdom Viridiplantae; phylum Streptophyta; class Magnoliopsida; order Asterales; family Asteraceae; genus Helianthus; species Helianthus tuberosus. The sequence goes on from CM060399.1 coordinate 3,439,186, forward strand.
TTTTCAGGCCGTACCGTACAATTATAGCATGTATTGTGAATAGGTAACATGACTATATTTGACTGATTATGGTGTTTATATGTGAAATTTAGTGTATTGGTAAAACTAAACTTTGATAAAAATTATGTTGGCAACTGTAAGATAAATGCTTATCGCGTAAAGATTAAAATGCAAAACGAACGTCGGTGACCATCCGGACAGTGTTAAAATCCTAAAAATAGTCTGTTATGATTAAAGTAATAATTTTAATCCTATTCATGACGAAAAATAAACCAAAACGCTAAGAAACCCTATTTTTCGAGTTTAAGCGCGTACCGCGCAATACAGCACGTATACCGACGAAATACTGTCAATGCGGCCCGTCAAGACAACTGAAAATCATTTTAGAAATAATTTGATAAGTTTATTCTTATAGAATGTCAAAAATAAATAAAAACGCTTAAATTCCTATTTTTGCGATTTTTAACGTATACCGCGCAGCACAGCGCGCATACTGCCAAATACCGACAACATCGCCAGTTCAGACAAACAAAATATTGTTCAGTAATATTTTGGTGAGTTCATTTTTAAAGAGCGCTAAAAATAATTTAGAACGCACTAAAACGGGATTAAAACGCTAGATAAAATACCCGGTATCCAGTAAAATACCTGTTATTATCACTAATCTACATATATATATGTATGTATATGTAATTTATGTGTATATAAGAGAGAGAAGGAGAGTTGGCGGCCAAGGGTGGTGCCACCACTACTTGGAATTGTGAAAACATGACATGTGGACCTTGTGTCTTGCACAAAATCATTAGAACTCTTACACACACTCCACCTTCTTCAAAACAAGATCAAACAACTCTCTCTCTTCCCCTCTTGAAACCTCACGGCCGAACACCCCTCTATCACATACATTCAAAAATTTCAAACTATTTTCATGAAGATTCAAGGTTCTTTCAAGATGATTTCAAGCTAAAAAGAGTGTTTGGAAGTGATTTCAAGCAAGAACAACCTCCATCTCATCAACTATTCTAAAAAACTCATAAAAAATCTTGAAGGTATAAAGTTCATGTCACAAATCTTGTTTTGATTCTTGATGATTTAAAATAATGATGGAAGTTTCACTTGTTCTTGAATCTAAACATAAACTTGAAACTAAAACAAATGGGTTTTTAAACAAAAATAAAATGGATGAACTTGTATGTATATATGTGTGGCCGTATGTATGTATGTATATGTATATGAGTTCAAGTTTGACTTTTGATTGATTCTTGATTGTCATTGTTGGTGCATGCATCTGTCGAATTCGTCATGTATCGAGTCTTGTATGTATATAGATAAATCAGGGCACGTAATACGAGAAATCTGTCAAAAATAGGTTAACAGGCAAGTTTAAACAAAATTACAGGATGTAATTCCGCTTGAAATGGATCAGAGATCTTACACGAAATCACCTTGTTGATTCCGTTTGAAACTGTATTTCCGTATGAACTGATTTCGCTTGAACATGCTCAAAAGGAATTAGATGCCTATATATAGATGAGTACTGATTTCATTTGGAGAAGTTCTGTGATTCTGGTTTAGAGAGCCGAAACTCTGCCGAAGTGTCTACTCGCTGTAAATCTTTGTCAAATCAATCTAAAGACAGTTTAAAGTGATATTCTTGCTGAATTGAGCTCGATACGTCTGTTTCCGCCTTTCGTATTGAGAAAAACTCTTCTGATCGACTCGTTCAGGTCTGAAAACGATCCTACAAGTGGTATCAGAGCTCAGGAGGAAGAGTTCTTACCAATTCAGCTGCAAATTCTGATTTCTACACTTTCTTTTTCAAAATTAACAATTTTCACGGTTAAAATCGGCTAATTTTCACACATCATGTGCGCAATTGTGTTTTAATGAATCCTTGAAAGTTTTGGACCTTAATTCGACAAAAACAGGTAAAATTTGTAATTTCGCTTGAAAAACAGCTCGAGTATGATGACATCAGCATAATTTCGCTTGAGATTGCACTTGATTTCGCTTGAAAACGGTATTCCGCTTGAGTGATTCCGTTTGAAATTGGCTAATTCCGCTCCAGAGTGTAATTCCGTTTGAGTTGTTTCATACGGAATTAGTTATTCCGTTTCAAGTTGGTATTCCGTTTGAACATTTGACACGAAATTAGGTATTCTGTTTGAAAAGGTATTCCGCTTCAAAGGGATCTCGTTTGATAGTGTTGATTCCGCTTGAAAGGAGTTATTTCATTTGAACAGGGTAATTCCGTGTGAAGTGGGATTTCGTTTGAAAAGGTTAATTTCGTTTGAAAGTGTCTGAATTGTGAATTTTTTGAAAACCGAATTATGGAAGAGGAATTTTATAACGCATTTTCTACTACCCCGACTACTCCGGCTAGTGTCACTCAGAACTTGAACATGGAAAATGAAACGGGCACTATGCAAAAACCGCCAAAGCTTATGAACATTGAGGAGTATAAAGTTTGGGAGGAACGATTTGAAAATTGGGTGCAAGCAAATTATTTGGATGCTTGGGAATGTATTGAGACGAAATATGTTAGACCAACGAATGATGACGAAGAAGAGATTGCTATCAAAGATATGAGTGTGGATGAGAAAAAGAAATACAAAAACGAAAAGATGATGATCAGTTTATTGCAACAAGCTATTAAAGAAGATATTTTGGTCTAATTGCAACACACTGGAAGTGCATATTCAATATGGAAGGCATTAAGATCCAAGTTTGTTGGAAGTCAAGAAATGATAAAGAACAAAAAATCGCTTTTGAAGAAAGAGTTTGATCTATTTCGTGGTTTGAAAAATGAGAGCACAAAGCAGATCATTGAAAGATACTGCAACTTGTTAGTTGTTAGTAAACATGAAGAGAGTAAGCATTACAAAAGACAATGAGGAATTGATTGAAAAATTAGCTGATGCTTTGCCACATGAGACTTAGGGAACATACCTTATGATGCTAAGAAACAAGAAAGGGTTCAACAACCTAACGTTGAGTAAGTTCATTGAAAAAATTGAAGCACAGGAGATGGAACAAAGAAAGATTTCAAGAATGAAAGATTTTGATGGTGAACAAGATATCGGTCTTTATTACAAAGCTGGTATTAATGACAAGACCAACATGTCACCAAAGGTTGAAACAACTTTCAATGCTAAGAGTTCATCAGGAGGTTCTTCTAAAGGATCAAACAGCAAAACGAGTTTTTCGTCATATCCTTCATTTGATCCAAACGTGTCAGCAACCAAAAATGGCAAAAAGTTACAATGCAACATTGTATTGAATCTTGAGAATGATCAAGATTATTCTGAAGAAGTTACAAAAAGTCACATGTCTTTGTTGGGGACTGTTTTAGAGTCATATGGTAGTTTAGTTGCAGGTCGGATCGGGAATCCAATGCTTACAAAAGAGGATTACGATCAGATTGATGCTGAAGAAATGGAATTGATGGACATTAAGTGGTGTTTGGAAAGTGTGTTGAGGAGAGCTGAGAAGTTCAAACAAATCACAGGAAGAGATGATTTCCGTGATGCATGTGTTTCTAATTTGGGTTTTGATAAATCTAAAGTTACTTGTTTTCGTTGTAGGGAAAAAGGACACTTCAAGAGGGAGTGCACTAATCGCGAAGCAAGTGGAGCTCAAAATCCGTTCAACAACAATGATTACTACCGGAAGGCCATCTATCATCAAGTTGCTCAACAACAACAAGAACCACAAGTGGCACATGGTAGAAAAACAATAGAGGAGTCTTCAAAGAGAGCATGTTTGGTGAATCAAAATGATAAAGAATCGTCTAACGATTTCAGTTGGGATAAATATATTTCAGCTGATAGTAAAGCATGTCTGATAAATCAAGATGATGAAAAATTACCAGAAGGATTTAGCTGGGCAAATTTTAGTTGGGATGATTATGATCCAAACAAAACTCCAAATCACAAAGCTTTTGTTGCTCGTATTGAAGAAGATATGATGATAATTAGTATTATGCAAAACGAATGCAGAAACACTTGAAAATGATGGAGGAAAGTGACAGTGAAGATGAAAAAGCTAAAAAGAAAAAGAAAAAGATCAAAACACCTGCCAGCAGTGATGATGAGGAAGTTTCAGTGATAAAGAGAAAGGTAAAGGAAGTTCCAAAGTTCAAAGTTGATAAAGAAGTTGATGCAAAAAAGATTTCTGTGAATTGTGAAACCTGTGAGATCATGAAAAAGAAAAACAGTGAATTGATTAACAACATGAACATGTTGAAGGAATCTTACGATGTTCTAAACAAGGCCATGAATCAGTACAATGAGTCAAGTAGCGAACAAGTAACAGCCATGAAAACACTTCAAGGAGCTTTCATGACAAAGCAAAAAGTTGTTAACAATTATATTGAAAAGTGTGCTATTCTGGAACAAAAACTGGAAACTCAAAGAATTGAAACAGAAAGAGTAAATAGGTTGTTAAAAAGTTACTCATGTACTTCTTATGTCATTGACATGATTTATCCAACTGTTGAAGGCATGAAGGCATTTGAGGATGATGAAGTAACTGAAGAACATATAGTATCTGAAGAAAAGACTTGTAAAAAGAAAAAGGAAAAGAAGAAAGATACTGAAGTTAAGACATCTGGTAAGAAACAAGGTGTCAGTTACAACAAGTGTCCACCCCCGCTTGAAAATGGATATTCTCCAAAAAAATCCAAATTCAGAAAGAGTCAAAAAAGCAACAAATTTACAGTGGGAGTCAGAATCTTCAGTTAATCTGCCAGAAAAAATTGATGTCACTTTTACATCGTCTGACACTGATCAACAATCTCAATTGATGAAGAAAGTGGTGGATCATGTGTTAGATAACGATGAAATGGAGGAGTCAAAGTCGGAGTCTAAATCAGAGTCAAAGTCTAAGTCCGACATGTCAAGTCCTTCAGTCAAAAGGGAGAAACGGGTTTACAATAAAGAATTTCTTCTATCAAAATCTAATTTGAATGACGAAACATTCAAAGTTGCATATACATTGAATGATTCCGACAAATTATATTCTGATGAAGAATTTCCAATAAGAGGTGTCAAAACTGAATTGATAAAAAAGGTTTTCAAACTAACAGAAATTAATATTTCTGAAATAAAAGATGTAAATCTTTCTGAAAAACCTAAACCTTACACCTCAAGAGTTCAACAACGTTTAAATAAGAAAAATGGTTACAGTTCTGGTTATGGTTTTCAAAAGAAACCAAACCATAACGGTAATTTCAAAAAGAAAGGACTTGGTTTTATTCCACCAGAAAATTATAAAAATGAAAAATATGTTTGAGATTTTAAATCAAAAATGATATTTGTTTCAGGTACATCTTCTGAAGAGGAAAAAGAAAATTTGTTCAGAAAGCAGTCGAAAAAAGAATTCCTTGCGAGGAAGCAAGAAGAAATGGAGAAGATGGTTGATCAAAAGAAGAAGGAGACTCGAACCTGTTTTAAATGTGGTAAAATTGGACATCTAGCTGTGAAATGTTCACAAGCAATTCAAACCAAACAGGGAGTTTCTAAACTGAAAGAAAAAATGGTTGAGTTTGAACCACCAATTTAAAGAACTAAACTTTTAAAAATTCAAAATTTGAAATTGGTGAATGTTCAAAGAAGTTTTACAAGAGAAAAGCAAATCTTGACAACCAAAAATGGGTTGTTAAGAAATCTGATGATGGGTCTAGCAATGATTCTGATTCATCAAAATCAGAGGAGCTATTTTTAGGTGATGAATCTGATTCCACAAAGTCAGAGGAGCCACAAGTTGAATTAAAATTGGAAACATCAGTACCTCCAATGGATGATGTCAATTTTCCACCATTGACGGCTGAGAATTTTAAACAAACGGTTGGCAAAATTGAGATTTCAAATCAATTTTTCTTTGAAAAGAAAGAATTCGATATTGAAAAAGTTTTTAACCCCAAAGTGCAACATATTTTTGGTAAAATGGTTGATGGGAAGGTCAAAGGGGTGAAAGAATTTTATGAGAAAAAATTGAATAAACCAGGTAAAACTGTGACATCTCAGGTTTGTGACTGGGATGGAACATATTATGAAGAGTGAAAAATATGACTTGCCGGAGCTCCCAGGTTGGTGAGTGTGGAGCAGGTATCGGCATCTTTCTTGAGAAATTCACATCTGTGATATTTCGTCTTACAAGTGGTTATTGGTTGGTTACTTACAAGTAGTAAATCAGGGACATTAAGTTGTACTTGATTTTCTACAAGTGGTGTTTGTGGTTTGAACTTAAAATTGTTAAAAAAAATTTCAAGAGGTTGAAAGAACAAGGTGATGAATTGATCCGCTAACCTACAAGTGGTTTTATGAAATCAACAAAACTAATTTTCCAGAAAAATCATTTGATTAAAACAAACTTAAGTGTTTTGAAATCAATGGGAAAATAGTTTGTTGTGAGGGGGAGTTCTGATTGTTTATGCCAAGTGGATGGCGAATTGAAGTGATTCGATATCAGTTGTCATTTTACTTGTACAGTTTGTTTTCAAATTTCCTTTAAATGATTTTGAATTTTAGGGGGAGTAAGAATTTTCAGAAAATCCAAAAACATTTGAAAAAGCCAAAAACATGATAAAAATAAAAATGAGTTTTGTTGTAAAAAGAGGAAATGATAGTACATCAGTGGACGATCACAGCATGCTAAAGAAATGAAAAGTTAAAAAGTGATAAACGGTCTCACTGATGATGTGTCAGTAGATTTTTACACATCTAGTAGATTGTGACGAGATATAAACCTAAATTTCAAACTTGCTTATATTGTGGGGAACATCTCTCGGATATATGGGTAACCCCCGAAATCTTGTTTGAAAGGTCCCTCTTTCTGAGATACTAGGTCTTTATGCTCAGTGATATCTGGGGTATTATCCCGGGACTTCTGATTTTGCGGAAGCAATGGCCTAGTCCCCGTATAATACTTTCTGCTTGCTTGAAATATAGCACCGCCCTCAGTACAAAAAATGATGAAACATTGAAAAATGCTAATCATGTGCTGTTGAAACAAAAGATCCTCTAAAGGGGACACACCAAAAGTCAAAGTCATCATCTCTCTGCTGAACGGAAGTTCTGACCTGAGCTCTCACGGTCTTCGCATTTAACTCTTTACAGATATCATCTGTGGTATACTCACCTGTAAGACTGAATATTGGGATCTGGATACGGGAGTATATTCTGAGGTGGAACACGCGAATAAGTTTAAGTATCTAAAACACTAATCTCGTATCTCGAAACGGTTGAACTTTGTATGAAAATTTAAATGGATCAGTATACTGACAATCTAAGTGAATCGTTTAGAACTTAAAATGATTAAAGCTTAACGGTGTTGGTGATTTGTCTCAAAAACTGATATGATCCTCTTACACAAACTCACAAAAATATTGTTTGTGAATATTTCTTTACTGCATTTCATTTCATTTTATTCAAAAATCCAAAAAGATTTTAAATGTGTTTTAGCATAAAATTTTGAAAAATTCAAAAAGATTTTCGACAACTGATGTTGAAGAGCTGATTTTCAAAATTCTAAGTGCTAAACATGAAGAACAGGTTTGGGAGAGTGTGTTTGAAAAAGTTATTCTTACAAGTGGTTCATCAGAGATTAACATTGTAAAATATTTATTTTGGATGATTATCTGCAAGTGGTCTTCAGAAACTTTTAAATGTTAAATCATTATATGTTTGCAAATGATATTGTTTGTGTCTACAAGTGATTAGCAGCGAATAAATTTGTAAAATGTTAAATTTATGAAATTTATTTCTGGGTTAAGAATGTGCAGGAATGAAGATTGGCTAAGAGCTAGGTTACGATATCTGAGGATTCTGTAGTTACAACAAGCCAGGTCACGATCTTGAATCTGTGAAAGCCAGACTGCGATCCCAAGCACAATTTGAGGGGGAGTCTGAAGTTGTAAGAGCCAGCCAAAGATTTTGAGAGAGAAGATTGAGAGCCAGATGGTGATAAGTTGATAAAGAAGAGGTCGAGAAGATTGAGGATACTTTACATTGTTAGATACTTCAGAAGAGGTCGAGAAGACTGATAAAGACTGAAGATGTGAAGACTCGACACTGAAGACTCGTCAACATTCGAGGGGGAGTCTGTTGGTGCATGCGTCTGTTGACTTCGTCTTGTATCGAGTCTTGTATGTATATAGATAAATCAGGGCACATAATACGAGAAATCTGTCAAAAATAGGTTAACAGGCAAGTTCAAACGAAATTACAGGATGTAATTCCGCTTGAAATGGATCAGAGATTTCACACGAAATCACCTTGTTGATTCCGTTTGAAACTGTAATTCCGTATAAACTGATTTCGCTTGAACATGTTCAAACGGAATTAGATGCCTATATATAGATGAGTCCTGATTTCGTTTGGAGAAGTTCTGTGATTCTGGTTTAGAGAGCCGAAACTCTACCGAAGTGTCTACTCGCTGTAAATCTTTGTCAAATCAATCTAAAGACAGTTTAAAGTGATATTCTTGCTGAATTGAACTCGATACGTCTGTTTCCGTCTTTCGTATTGAGAAAAACTCTTCTGATCGACTCGTTCAGGTCTGAAAACGATCCAGCAGTCATGATTCTGTAAAGTGAAATGCATGTGTGATCTTGGAATGTTCTAAAAAGTTGATTGATGATTGAAATGAATTTATGAAAAGTATAAATTTGGAAGCACATGAATGTGTATATATATGTGTGAGCCGTATATATATATATATATATATATATGTATATGTATATGCATGCACTCAAAATTGTTGTTAGTTCATAAATGAGAAGGAATGTGTCTTGCATTTATGTTGAATGATTAGATGATGATGATGATGATATGAAGATGATATAAATTTTGAAGATATGAACATAAGTTAAAGGCATGTCTAGATGCATTTAGTCCATACATGATGATGATATGATATATGTGCATTAAGTGCTTGTACATAGTCATGCATGTGGATGTATGTACCTAAAATGGTGGATAAATGATGTTATGATAAAAATAGTTTTAGATCAGATTATAAGCTTTAAAATAATGTTATTTTGAAGTGTTTAATGATATGTAACTTTGTCATAATGTTTGATAGCTTTGCGTGTTGTACTTGGTGCATTAGAAGTTGTAAAATACGTGAAATCGCATGATTTATGTGACTTAAATATAAACTGCACTAATCTGAATATAATCACTATTTTAATCAGTAAATAACATGTATTTTGTTAAAATATCAAGTCATTTCGAGTTGGGATGGTTACGGTAACGTTTAACGCAAAACTATGCGTTAAAACGGTCAAAAATCGGCTTTACGGATGACTTTTTATAAAACTGATTTAGATCAGTAAATAAACTAATATTTTTAGTTTAAAAATAAGTATTTTAACTAATTTCAAGCTTACTTAGTGTTTGGTTGGTCATACTGGACTTTCGACGCTCAAAAACGTTACCGAATCGCTAAAATACACATTTTTTTCAGTGAACATTATTATGGGTGAATCTTGGGTGAATCTTTTGTGATAAAATGTGTTAAGTGATTTTGACAAATAAATGTGATAATATGTTAAGTGTTAATCTAATAATAGGAAATTTAGATTTTTGCATGTATGCATGTACATATTGTGCGGTAAAAACAGTAAAAGTGCGTTAAATGTGTAACTTGTTTGTCGAGCATAAAATTTGATATATATAGGATATTTCGTGTGTATTTGCTTTGAAAATGACAAAATAGATAAATTAACAAGATTTCGTGAGTTTCGGTGTTAAATTATGTGAACTTTTGCATATAAATACTATGACGCGTAAATCGTAGGTATATCACGTATACACGGGAGAGTAAAGGGAATTACACAATAATGGTCACCAATAAAAATCGTTCAAAACGCAAAATCATAATAAATATATAAATATATATATGGACTCATATATATATATATATGTGTATATATATATATATATATATATATATATATATATATATATATATATATTTTAACGTGCCAACATAATAAAAAATGACAACTTCTCGAGAAAATCTCAAAATTATGTGATAATTCTAAGAAACTGAGAAAATAGGATTTTTGTGATTAAATGTTATTTTGATTTAGAATTGTTCCCATATTAGGACGTATATAGTCAATTTCTGGGATTGCGGTATTAAAATACGCACCCAAAGGTGAGTGTCAGTAAACCCCTTTTTTTACTGCTTTATATATATTTTGGGGGTAGAACACGCCAATAAAAAGGGTTTAATAATGTTTTTGGATTAAAACATACCTTTTAATATAAAATATATATTTTCGTTGAAAATATATGAGGTTTGATAAATCATACGTTTCGAGATAAAATGTTTTTTATTAATGAATGTTTGGAAGGAATTTGGATGGTACGGTGTTTCCGAGGAGAAACAAACCGTAAAGTTGGAACGGATGCCGGCCTGGTCTCAAGGGAGGGGATCAGGGGATTCGTACAACATCGTGTATTAAATTGTCATATTAGTAGGATATATATTGTACGTGAGGCAGACATCATATGGTTCATTGAGATAGGACCCTGCGCCCATGATGTCGTTTAATCATTTAAGTAATGTACGCGAGGAATTGTTGGTAGATCTATCGAGGAATTATGTTTATTGTCTAGCTTTGATTATCCCTGCATGGTTAATATATAGTTCGTATCGTCTAGCTAACATACGAGTCTGAAAATAGACGCTAGAATTTAATATACAAAACCTGGGCAGTACTGCAATCGTCGGAGTAATGAACCGATGGATGCCTATGGATTTTATTAAGGAAGTAAAATGGACTTTCTAAAAATTTCCTGAATTGTTTTTAAATAAACACCTAATTAGAAAGTTTTCCTTGAAATAAAATCTGTTAGTAAACGAATAAGTGAACTCACCTTCCTTTGTGTTGACACTTGATTTTAACGTGTTCTACAGGTACTTGAAATCGGCTTCGGGAAATCATGGCTTATCTTGTGTTTGATAATGCATGTCATTTCTTTTAAATATGTTGGACATCTTTTAAAATATCTGGGACTTTTTGTAATAAGATCCGCGAGGATCGAAGAAAATTTAACTATGTAGATGTGTCATGACTTAAAACGTAATGTTTAATAACTTATGTTTAAAATAAACCAATATGTCCAACAATAAAGTGCATCGCTTGACAAGATATAAATGGGCACCAACTTCCGTCTCCACTACGTTTAAATATTCCGCTGCGACGTATTTTGGGGTGTGACAGAAGTTGGTATCAGAGCCATTGGTTGTTATCGAACTAGATGTTTTCGTGAAAAACACTAGACTTCAACCGAAGAATTTTGAGATATAAAGTCCAAAATTCTCGAAGCCAAGATTTCTAAATAGATATAGAAGATATTTTATCTTATGTGGAAACCATTATGTGTTTTATGTACATACGTGATTTTCTGCTTATTTGAGGTTTATGTGTTATTATTTATGTTGATCACACACTTACTTGTACGATTATATATGTGTCACAGATGTCGCACGAGCACAAGGTCATCGAGATCAACGACTCTAGTAGCGAGCCAGATTTCGAGACTTCGCCCAGATCTATTTTACCAGAGGCACCTATCACGAACCCACAGATGGTTGGTATGGCTGAGTTTGCTTCATCATTCCGTGTCGACCCTGCTTTCGCTAGTCAGGTAGACCCCCGATATGCTTTCACGAGCAACGGGTGGATTGATGACGACGATGACGCTCCTCTCTCGATCCATGAGATAGGACAATCATCTTGCACAGTACCAGTTATCGACGATGTGATCAGAGATATCCCTGTGTTTGGAGGACCTTTCAGCATTGCACCAGCAGTGGATGCCACTATTGTTACTGCTCTACCATTAGAGCCGTCTGTTGCTCCACCTGCTACTGTGATCGAGTTTGTTCCTGAGGTCCCTCCACCTGTTTTGTCAGAGTCACCCTTACCTGTTATTGAGATACGCACATCTCCTATGCCTCTATTAGTTTATTATCGCCGCAGAAAGAGAGTTAGGCCAGCTAGAGAGGTAGCTTCTATGTCACAAGCTGAGACTGCATCTGCTTCTAAGAAGCAGAAAGGAGTTTGGGTAGACCGATGTTGCCACTGTGACCGACAGTTCGCTGCCATGCGTGAAGAGCTGGAAACGACCAAGGGAAAGCTGAAGGACCTCGAGGGACAAATCGACTGGTTTGATGAGTTGAAGGAGTTAGATGATAGCGCGATGAGTCAGATGCATTGGAGGATAGTAGATCTAGAGGAGTTGGTTAGGAAGATGCTAGAGTTCATATGGATGAAGCGTTAGATGTTGATTATGTTTTTGGATGGTTGTTTGTTTTTGGATGTTATGTCTGGATACTCTTTTGATATTTTTCTTTTCTTTTAGGGGCCTGCGTGCCGATTATATTTTGTGATATTAGGTAGAAATTTTTTGAAAAACTTGTGATGGATGTTGATGTAGACATACCGATGATTAGACATGATGTACTGGGAAACAAGTTGTTAAATTTCTATGATAATATCAGATAGTTAACTTTTGGTTTAGAAATTGTTCTCATTAATAGTGGATATTATACATGCGCTATGTTTGGTCCACTAATATTTAATGATTGAATTATTTAATTTTGGTTATCGTCTCATGTGCTTATTATTGTTGTAAATAATAGAAATGACGAAAATGCCGCCAAAAGCAAAACCGGATATTGGACTACCTGCCACCCCAGAGGAGTTGGCACGACTCATAACTCAACACGTTAATACTGCCTTGGAACAACATGATGCTAATCAAAATGATGGCCAGAAACGTGATTGTGATACCCCTGGGCAGGATCTTGGTGGGACACGGTTTGTGAACCCTCCAGGTAAAATAATGATCGGAAAGTTTTGGTTGTTCATTTGTCATGATCTCATTGGAACGTATTCCTGATTTCTAATAACCTATGAACAGTGCACCGGAGCGTACACAAAACAATCCAGGGTTGTAGCCCAAGATCATTTTCTGGTGTTCTATGCAATGACGTGACCTCGATATGTGTGATATCAGGCTGTCAGAATGAGTTAGTTATCCGAGTATTTCAGCGGTCAGAACCTGAAATTGGAAATTCGAAGAAGCGCAAACCCGAGAGCTCCAAAAAGACTCCTGAAGTTGGAAGTAGGAAGAAACAGAAGTTGGAGAAAGCAAGTGCAGCTAACCCTCAAGAGTCAGGAAAGGGAAAGGACGGCGATGGACAAGGGAAGTGCGCCAGATGTAGCCAAACCGGACATGTGACTTCCCAGTGTTACACTAAGAGTACATTGGACGGAGCTGTGCTTGAAGGATGCTTTACATGCGGTGGACAAGGACACTACAAAAGAGAATGTCCGAATTTGAAAGGACAGGATGTTAAGAGTAATACCGTTGGGACAAGTGTCAGGAAGGCAAGCGAGAGCCCTGCTACTGTTACCGGTATGTTACGAATCAAAAGCCAATTTATGTTCATACTTATGATACTAAAGCTGACTGAGTTTCGTTCTAGAAACTATGAACCATTGTTGTGTTCACCTATAAGTAAGCCAAGTATAAAGTGTCTGATAGAATTAATAATTGGTAAATTGATAGAATTCGTGGTTATAGCGTTTAGTAAGGTGATTGTAGTTTTATAGATTGGATTCATATTGGTGGAATTAAGAAACTTTGATGAAAATGCAAGGATGAATTTACTTTCAGAGGAAGAAATGAGGACTGTTGCTCGGAGAAGCTAGTTGAAATCCTTCGTCCTGATGATAATGGAAAGGCGAAAGCTGTGCGCGAGAAGTGATAGAGTCAAATTTTGAGTGTTGATAGTCGGGAGCGGTCAGTATTGTGAGGATGCTAAATTGTAGAGAAAGGGGTTATCCAGCGTTTGTAGTGAACGCGATGGATACGAAAACCGAATGTAGGAACGTTGGAGAGATTTCTATCAAAACGCAACTATCCGGAGGTCTTCCTAAAAAGACTTACCTAGATCTTCCCTACGAGACGGATCGAACTTCGTATTGATCTAACTCACGGTGCTACGCCTGATTGCATAATCTTCATACAGAGCAAGCACTGCCTGAAGTGATAGAAATGACGAGAAAGTTTTCAGAGTCTATGAACAAGCAATTCATTCGATCAAGGTTATCACCACGAGATGCATCTGCCTTGATGAAACCTTGATTTGAATTTCCTTGATGTAAGGTTACGAATGTCAGACCCTAGAAAGGGTGGAGAGTGTTGAGATGAGGGTATAGGAATCGAGAACGTGTGTAATATAGATCTACAAGGATTCTTTGGAAGAATCCAAGTTTCTCGCAGAAACTATAAGACTATATTCAATATATTCGTTTTGTTATTTTATTTAGTGTGAAAACAAAACCTGTAAAGTAAAAATTTCGGGGACGAAATTTCTTAAACAAGGGGAGACTGTGACACCCGGCTTTTCAGGCCGTACCGTACAATTATAGCACGTATTCTGAATAGGTAACATGACTAAATTTGACTGATTATGGTGTTTATATGTGAAATTTAGTGTATTGGTAACACTAAACTTTGATAAAAATTATGTTGGCGACTGTAAGATAAACGCTTATCGCGTAAAGATTAAAATGCAAAACGAACGGCGGTGACCATCCGGACAGTGTTAAAATCTTAAAAATAGTTTGTTATGATTAAAGTAATAATTTTAATCCTATTCATGAGGAAAAATAAACCAAAACGCTAAGAAACCCTATTTTTCGAGTTTAAGCGCGTACCGTGCAATACAGCGCGTACCACGCAATACAGCGCGTATACCGACGAAATACTGTCAACTCGGCCCGTCAAGACAACTGAAAATCATTTTAGCAATAATTTGATAAGTTTATTCTTATAGAATGTCAAAAATAAATAAAAACTCTTAAATTCCTATTTTTGCGATTTTTAACGTATACCGCGCAGCACAGCGCGCATACTGCAAAATACCGACAACGTCGCCAGTCCAGACAAACAAAACATTGTTCAGTAATATTTTGGTGAGTTTATTTTTATAGAGCGCTAAAAATAATTTAGAACGCAACTAAACGGGATTAAAACGCTAGATAAAATACCCGGTATCCAGTAAAATACCTGTTATTATCACTAATCTACATATATATATGTATATATATGTATGTGTATATGTAATTTATGTGTATATAAGAGAGAGAAGGAGAGTTGGCGGCCAAGGGTGGTGCCACCACTTATTGGAATTGTGAAAACATGACATGTGGACCTTGTGTCTTGCACAAAATCATTAGAACTCTTACACACACTCCACCTTCTTCAAAACAAGATCAAACAACTCTCTCTCTTCCCCTCTTGAAACCTCACGGCCGAACACCCCTCTATCACATACATTCAAAAATTTCAAACTATTTTCATGAATATTCAAGGTTCTTTCAAGATGATTTCAAGCTAAAAAGAGCGTTTGGAAGTGATTTCAAGCAAGAACAACCTCCATCTCATCAACTGTTCTCAAAAACTCATCAAAAATCTTGAAGGTATAAAGTTCATGTCACAAATCTTGTTTTGATTCTTGATGATTTAAAATAATGATGGAAGTTTCTCTTATTCTTGAATCTAAACATAAACTTGAAACTAAAACAAATGGGTTTTTAAAGAAAAATAAAATGGATGAACTTGTATGTATATATGTGTGGCCATATGTATGTATGTATATGTATATGAGATCAAGTTTGACTTTTGATTGATTCTTAATTGTCATGATTTTTGTAAAGTGAAATGCATGTGTGATCTTGGAATGTTCTAAAAAGTTGTTTGATGATTGAAGTGAATATATGAAAAGTATAAATTTGGAAGCACATGAATGTGTATATATATGTGTGAGCCGTATATATATATATATATATATATATATATATATATATATATATATATATATATATATATATATATATATATATATATATATATATATATATATATATGTATATGTATACGCATGCACTCAAAATTGTTGTTAGTTTATAAATGTGAAGGAATGTGTCTTGCATTTATGTTGAATGATTAGATGATGATGATGATGATATGAAGATGATATAAATTTTGAAGATATGAACATAAGTTAAAGGCATGTCTAGATGCATTTAGTCCATACATGATGATGATGATATGATATATGTGCATTAAGTGCTTGTACATAGTCATGCATGTGGATGTATGTACCTAAAATGGTGGATAAATGATGTTATGATAAAAATAGTTTTAGATCAGATTATAAACATTAAAATAAAGTTATTTTGAAGTGTTTAATGATATGTAACTTTGTCATAATGTTTGATAGCTTTGCGTGTTGTACTTGGTGCATTAGAAGTTGTAAAATACGTGAAATCGCATGATTTATGTGACTTAAATAAAAACTGCACTAATCTGAATATAATCACTATTTTAATCAGTAAATAACATGTATTGTGTTAAAATATCAAGTCATTTCGAGTTGGGATGGTTACGGTAACGTTTAATGCAAAACTATGCGTTAAAACGGTCAAAAATCGGCTTTACGGATGACTTTTTATAAAACTGATTTAGATCAGTAAATAAACTAATATTTTTAGTTTAAAAATAAGTATTTTAACTAATTTCAAGCTTACTTATTGTTTGGTTGGTCATACGTGACTTCCGACGCTCAAAAACGTTACCGAATCGCTAAAATACGCATTTTTTTTCAGTGAACATTAGTATGGGTGAATCTTTTGTGATAAAATGTGTTAAGTGATTTTGACATATAAATGTGATAATATGTTAAGTGTTAATCTAATAATAGGAAATTTAGATTTTTGCATGTACGCATGTACGTATTGTGCGGTAAAAACAGTAAAAGTGCGTTAAATGTGTAACTTGTTTGTCGAGCATGAAATTTGATATATATAGGATATTTCGTGTGTATTTTCTTTGAAAATGACAAAATAGATAAATTAACAAGATTTTGTGAGTTTCGGTGTTAAATTATATGAACGTTTGCGTATAAATACTATGACGCGTAAACCGTAGGTATATCACGTATACACGGGAGAGTTAAGGGAATTACACAATAATGGTCACCAATAAAAATCGTTCAAAATGCAAAATGATAATAAGTATATAAATATATATATATGGACTCATATATATATATATATTAACGTGCCAACATAATAAAATATGACAACTTCTCGAGAAAATCTCAAAATTATGTGATAATTCTAAGAAACCGAGAAACTTTGGATTTTTGTGATTAAATGTTATTTTGATTTAGAATTGTTCCCATATTAGGACGTATATAATCAATTTCTGGGATTGTGGTATTAAAATACGCACCTAAAGGTGAGTGTCACTAAACCCCTCTTTTACTGCTTTATATATATTTTGGGGGTAGAACACGCCAATAAAAAGGGTTTAATAATGTTTTTGGATTAAAACATACCTTTTAATATAAAATATATATTTTCGTTGAAAATATATGAGGTTTGATAAATCATACGTTTCGAGACAAAACATTTTTTATGAATGAATGTTTGGAAGGAATTTGGATGGTACGGTGTTTTCGAGGAGAAACAAACCGTAAAGTTGGGACGGATGCCGGCCTGGTCTCAAGGGAGGGGATCAGGGGATTTGTACAACATCGTGTATTAAATTGTCATATTAGTAGGATATATATATTGTACATGAGGCAGACATCATATGGTTCATTGAGATAGGACCCTGCGCCCATGATGTCGTTTAATCATTTAAGTAATGTACGCGAGGAATTGTTGGTAGATCTATCAGGTTGACAACCCCGTCGTGACCGGTCGCCCCGAGTCAATGTCAAACAACGAATTAAAATTCTATTTATTGTCTAGCTTTGATTATCCCTGCTTGGTTAATATATAGTTCGTATCGTCTAGCTAACATACGAGTCTGAAAATAGACGCTATAATTTATTATACAAAACCTAGGCAGTACTGCAATCGTCGGAGTAATGAACCGATGGATGCCCATGGATTTTATTAAGGAAGTAAAATGGACTTTCTAAAAATTTCCTAAATTGTTTTTAAATAAACACCTAATTAGAAAGTTTTCCTTGAAATAAAATCTATTAGTAAACAAATAAGTGAACTCACCTTCCTTTGTGTTGACACTTGATTTTAACGTGTTCTACAGGTACTTGAAATCGGCTTTGGGAAATCATGGCGTATCTTGTGTTTGATGATGCATGTCGTTTCTTTTAAATATGTTGGACATCTTTTAAATTATTTGGGACTTTTTGTAATAAGATCCGCGAGGATCGAAGACAATTTAACTATGTAGATGTGTCGTGACTTAAAACATGATGCCAATAACTTATGTTTAAAATAAACCAATATGTCCAACAATAAAGTGCATCGCTTGACAAGATATAAATGGGCACCAACTTCCGTCTCCACTACGTTTAAATATTCCGCTGCGACGTATTTTGGGGTGGGACAGGTGGAGGCACAGAAACTTGATATCCGTAAGTTGCATAGCGATCTGAGTGAGGCAAATTGTAGATATCTCCACTTCAAAGAACTGTCTGAAAAATTAACTATTGAACTTGATAATTTAAAATCAACTTTTGAAAACACTGAGTTTAATTTTAAAAAGTTTGATGTATCAAGTGAAAAAGTTGAAAATATGATTAATCAACAGTTAAAATACAGTAAGAAGGAGGTGAGGAATAAGGGATTGGGATTCGTAAGTATACCTCCACCATACAATCACAATTACACCTCACTTCCCATGACTGAAGAGGAGATAGATAATCTGCCTAGAATGGAGTATGGGAAACCCAATGACATTAAGGTTGAGCCGGTAAAATCAACAAAGGTTAAAATCTCAAAACCTAAAAGAAATGAAACAAAGACAACTAAACCAGCATCTGCACCTGTCTTTGTAAGATCAAATGATGTCTCTAATCAAACAGAGACATTGAGTTTTGAGAAAAATGAAGAATCGGTGAATACACCAACTGAGCAAGTTGAATCACCTGAAGCAACTAATTCTGAGAAATTGGAATCAGATGAATCTTGTGAATCTAACTGTGAATCGTTTGGAGCAGCTAACTCAGCAGTAAAGGATTCAGCAGAGACACTACAAAAGGAATGTAACTTAGGTGGTTTAGCTGAATCAAGTAGTGAAACAGTGACTGAGCCCATAACATCTGAAATTGAAACAACAAGGCCAGTCCCTGATTTTAAGTGTGTGAACGTTACTGATGCTTCTACCTCATGTGCAGATGAGGTAATAGTTGAGGATTGGATTGAGGGGGATGATATTGTTTGCCAAAAGGTTGACGATGTTTGTTCAAAAACATCAAATTTGTCTGCTGATGCTACTCCTTATATGAGAAAGGCTGTTTCTGAGCCAGCTTTGGGAGGCCCTTCAAACAAATATGTGCCTCCAAATCCAACAGTTAGAAATGAAAATGTTAAATCAAATGAATGTGCTAACTGTTGCAAACAGGGACATAAGAAGCGGGGGAGAAAGAATGAACAGTTTGCAAACAAATCATCAAACAAGTGTTATAACTCATATCCATCATCAGTTGGATCGAATGGATCGGGATATGCTCCTTACGTAAAGAAGCAAACATGCTACATCTGCAGCATACCCGGTCACATTGCAAGGAATTGCACATATCGTCCCTATATGCCATACTATACACAACATCAGAAGGTTACACCAAGGGACATATCTTATTCTAAGCCGATGAGGGTTGAAAAACCTAAGGCAATGATGAATAAGCATCCCCAGGTTAAACCATCTGATGGGGATTGGAATGCTGCAAAAGCAAAAAGGAAACAAGCTTTGAAACCAAAACAAGTTTTGAAAAACAAAAAGGTTGAAAAGCAGACTGTCTTGCCCAAGGCACCTAAGAAATTAGAAAAGCCTAAACAAATTTGGAAGGCAAAACATAAAGCAGCAACATCACCAGTCCTTGAATCAAAAGGGGGCATGTGTTTTCGAGAACTGTCTTATATTGATGCTTCAGGAATACCCAGGACCACGATGGCCTGGGTACCAATGTCCTACTAATCTCCTTACTTTTCAGGGACAACCAAGGAGGAGTTGTTGACAATCCTTGGAAGTTGATGGCGGTTGTTCCAGAGATATAACAGGTAACATTTCACTATTGCTAAAGGCATATTTCTTTACAGTTGATATGTTTTGTTTGAAGGAGATAAGAAAAGTAAGACAAGATCAGCGAAAAGGTACAAATTTAAATTTCAAATTCTAATTTCAATATTGATTAGTCTTAAATCTTATGATGGAACGGTTAGGCAAAAACAACAAAAATATTTTCATTTTCCTTTGTGTTTCTCTTTGTATATACGTTTTCATTGTTAGGTAAATTTGCGCATAAGATTTATGCACAAATTTAGGGGGATATCCATTTCTGTAAATAGAGAAAATGAGAAAATACAAAAACATTCGAAAAACAGAAAAAAAAATAAAAAAAATATTTTGTTGCATATATGGGAAGTGAAATAACTTCACTATGTGGATTAAGGCTGACTCATGTAAGACCAATATTGAAATGGTCTGACTCTAGAGCGATATGTTGGTAGGCTTTATCCTGATGGCTGGATTCTATGACTGGTTCTATGCAGAACACTAATATTATTCTATGACCTCAGGAAAGAACGTCACTTGGAATTAGAGCATGGCTATTTGAATGCGTGTGTGATGTCCCGATACACACAATTTCGTTCTAGTTCTGAAATCTTTTCTGTCCAACTCGTGTATCTCCATTGTTTTGCGTGAGCAATGACCTGGAGGTGCTAGGCAACGTCAACTTTTATTTAGCGTGAGCAAAGACCTAGTTGTACGTTGTCGCGCTATAGATCAATTACACCCGAAAGAGGCCCTCTAGTGCCCAAAAGGAACCCGAAAAACCTATAACAAATTGAAAGAAAAACTCATTTGATCTGTATATTATATCCATCTTTAAAAATGATCTATTCTGTTCTCTTCTCAATCCAGTCCCAGTCAAGGTTTCAGAATCCTAGAACGGGCTTGTGAAATATGTGGTAGGGAAACTGCATGTATGATAGTGTGTTCTGATTTAAAATTCCAGGATTTGATTGTGATTGAATTAAGTGCTCATATAAATTAAATTGAAAAACATGATAAATCAGTTGCAGACCGTCACTTAAAAAAGGCCTAGGGAGATAAGTTTAAGTGGACAAATATACTGGCAATCGCTCGGTTCACCCAAAGTAAATTAGTGTTGATAAGTGTAGTCTAGCCTGAAACACTGTGATTTGATCCCATTGCAAATTGTAATTGTATATTAGTTTCTTTGCTTATTTGTGTTTGAAATTTAAAAATCAAAAATCCAAAAATAGAGTGTTTATTTGTTTTATTAAAAATTTTAACCGTTCTTGAAGATTTAATTGATCATCATAAGTTGAAGAAATTTGATTGTGAAATCTGAGTACAAATACTTGGATGTACCGAGTGTTCATGTGGTATTTTCCTCTGTTGCACATAAATGTTTGCTTATGAATTTCTGAGCATGTGCAGAATTTCATTTAAATCAAGAAGCAGGGGTTGTTGAAGGTTGATATGCTGTTGGTTGCTGACAAAGCATGAAGCATCACAATAGCAAGGTGTGCCTGAGTCAGAAGAACCAGATAAGAGTGATCATCTGACAGTGATAGTACATTTGAAGAGGTACCTGTGAACCTGCTTGAAAGAGAAGACATTGACAAAGAAAAGATTTGATAAGAATCCTCCGCTTGCATTCTTTTCAGCAAGTTTTTCAAGCAAAGCTGATCGTTATTAAAAAGAACAACGAGCCCAAGTTTGAAGATTAAGAGATGAAGTATCTTCCCACAAAGACATGAGATAGACAACAGTTTGATAAAGACAACATAAACCTAGGGGGATATTGTAAGGCACTATAATTGGGTAAGTTTACGCTTATCTTTATCAAACACAATTATAGGCTATTGGGCTTAGCCTTGTAGTGGGTTAGATAATATTAGAATAAGCCATGTGGGCTAAATTAGTGATTTGGGCTTATTTAGTTAAGAATGTGCATGTGGGCCTGGCCCAGTCTGTAACTTCGTCACCCTATGTAACTATAAATAGGGTGAGCCTAGGTCATTATTAGGTTGGCTGTTCTGTTTTTGTTCTTTCTAGTTATTTTCGATTTCATTGGTGGGTGTACCAGACGGTTCTCTAGAAACCGTGTGCACTTTGATATTCAATCAATACAAATCGTTCTTGTTCTTATCACTTTCATCAGTATTCCGCACTCTTGATTGTGATTTTGATATCCGATTGATAGTACTTCATCTTTTAAGATCTTGTCTCTAAGTTTTTCATTCACCTCTTTTATGTTAGCAAAAGCAATAATGCATTTATCTGAACACAAATCTTTTAAGATCTGAGCAGCAGCCATCATGGCACAGTCACATTCATTCTCACACACATTAGCATCCCATGGATCAGCAAGAGGTTCCAACAGAGATTTAGTTTCCTTCTATTCTAACATCTGTTCACCAACAACAGCTCTAACCATTGTCTCAGCAGTTTCATCCACCTCATCAGATCTGGACTCCACTTCCTCAGATTCCTGCACTTCTTGTATTGACTCTAATGCCATGAAACAAAATTCATCAGGAGAAGCATTACGATTAGCAATTAGAGAAAAATTTTCATCAGTTAAGTCCTCAGGCATACTTCCGCATTGAACAAAGCCTTGTGTGAAGAAATTCTGTTGACTGGCATCTCCTAGAGTAGATGTTTGTGCAGTTTGTTATGGTGTAGGTTTCACTTGAACCTGAGACACAGGGGCTTGAATATATTAAATCTATGGAACAGTGGTTTGGACATACTGCACTGGAACAGTGTTTACAGGATGTGCAAAATAGGCAGTGTTTTGTATATGAGGAGCAGGGGTATATTGGGAATAATGCACAATGCTTTGAGTGTTTTGAGGTCTTGGACTAGGGTGAGTGATAATGGTCCATTGTTTTGACTCCTACATTCCCTAGCAAAATGACCAAGCCTATTACACTTGATTTTGACTTATCCAACCCCACCTTCAAATTCCCATGCAATCTTGGAAACTTTCTACCAGTCCTTTTGTAAAGCTTGCTGGTTCTTACACTCAACAAGGCCAATTGATGCAAAATGTCCATTTCTTCCAGATCAGTGGGATCAAAATGTTGAAGGTCATTTAGTTCAAAGGATAAGTTATCAGAGATCTGGTTTTCTCCATTAGTTGTGAAAGCATAATTGGATGAGTAAGGCTCAGAGTTGAAGGCTCCACCTGCAGTTATGTCAATATAATGATCATAACTCTGGTCCTTACTACCACCAGATGACTCTTCTTGACCCAAAAGTGTTGTGTTACCAAAAGAGTAAATATCAGCCACATTTCCAGTTCCTGCAACTTCTTTTTCTGGTTCAGATCTCTTTCATATGTGAGAAGCCTACCATGAAGTTGGGTCGAACTTAACTATTTGAACCCTACAGAATTTCTAGTCACAAAGGCTATAGTGTCCCAGTTTTCTTGTAATGATCTAAGAAACCTACTATTTAAAGTAGATTTAGCATATTCAACATTAACCAGTTTTAGCTCACTAATCAGACAGCTAAACCTTTCAAACTATTGGGTCAATGACTCTCCCATAACATGACATATTATTTTGTATTGTTAGTTTAAGACCTCTCTGTTGTTTTCAATAGCCTCTTTTGTCCCACCAAATTGTTCTTTGAGTGCATCCCATAGCTCTTTAGCACTGTTACAGTGTAACAGGCCAGCATATATGTCATTGGGTAGTGTTGTGGCCACTATACTAAATGCCTTAGTATCTAACTCAATATTTTGAAAATCCAGCTTAGAGTAATTTTCAAGACTTTTAGGTACTTGGACCTTGGGATCTTCTGCACTTGCCACCATCGGAACATGAGGTCCAAAGATGACAGACTTCCAGCAAACGGTGTTTTGTTATGCTAACACATGGCCCATCCTACGTTGCCAGATATTGTATTCAGATCTGACAAGCATGGGTGGCTTGTAGAGTGTGACGGTTTTGTGAGGGTCCTGTGATTGTGAAGACATCTTGGTTGTTTTATAGAAGTTTTTAAATAATCAACTTTGAACGTGATTACACTTGTACTCTGTTTTTCAACAAATACGAACAACACAGTATCAATGAAATTGAGCAGATCTTTTATGTCAAATTGATGGTTAAATCGAATTTGACAGACCTATGCTCTGATACCAATTGTTAGGATCTGAGTTTACTTGATTGTGTTGTTTTAATAAGATGGAAATGGAAGAAGATAAAACAGAGGAATAATTTGCAGCGGAATGAAGTAAAACTTTATAACACAATCAAGGAATGAACAGTTTTCATCATACAAGCTTTCATAATCAAAAGATTGAACACACAATGTTTCGACTGTGACACCCCAGGAAAAACCAGGACAACTACGCAACCTAACTAGCTTCCTCAGTAGCTATGTGCTAAATTTCGGGACGAAATTTCTTTCAAGTTGGGGATGATGTGACAACCCGAAATTTCGATCCGTTAACATAACTCACCCGACAAGTTTAATTGTTTCATGCAAGTTTATTTAATGTGTGTTGATTATTAAAAAAAAGTGTTGCATGATATAAGTTGCATGATTTAATTGAAAATTCATGTGATTGTCAAAGATAGTGTATCAGTCCAATTCATCGGTTGTCAACCCACTTCTAAAACGGTCCAATTAAATTTGTTTTTAGTTTTGTGTTGTCAGGATTGAGAGGCTCAAGTTTATTATATCACGTGATATTAACAGATCATGATATAAAAGGTCCAATAGGATTTTAGGAGATTTCATATTAATCTGCAACCATGTTGCTCAGATCAAATCTCGGCCCACATCCCTTGAAGCCCACATGCGCCGCCCTTATGTTATACGTAATTTTTGTGATGTCTCCCCATAATTTTACAAAACACGCATTAGAATTATCAACCCTAGTTATTCTCCTCTCTCTCTTGGCGACGACAGCAAGAGGAAAACCTTCCTTCTCACCTGATTTGCGACGCAGACCCCCCCCCCCTCGTGAAGCTTTACTTTGGATTTATCAAATACTTTGACTCTTTCGGTTAGTATAACCTCTTTATGTTTTGAATCAAATCCCTTCGTCACGCATGCCTAGTTGTGTCGGTTCATGATTTTGATTATTGATTATATTGTATTTGATGATTAGTATGTTATTTGTTTGCATGATTATTGGTGTGATGTTAAGATCGAACAACATGGCTATATTAAATGATGTTTTGATGTTTTATTCATTGGGATCATTAATTTGGATGTTAACAGGATGTATGTTGATTATTGATCTAGATTTGATAAGGCTAGGGTCATAACGAAAGTTGTGTGATATGGTTAGTATTGTTGTTGTTAATTTTAAGTGATAGCATGTTACCGATATGTGTTGTTACATACGATAAAGCATGATTATGATTGATATTGTTGATGTAATGGGGGTTAACCTTTGTTAAATAATAAACCATGTTACAATCACATAGTGGTTACATGGATTGTTTTAATTAGGATCTGTATGAATAATCATAGGAAACTGGTTGTTGGATGAAATTGTCAAAGCATGCGTAATTGATGTGTGATTGATAATGCATGATAATGATGTTCAAGATAATTTATGATAAAAAGTGATGTAACAGTGGGCTATCGGCTGGACTTGAGTTAGATAGATGGGCCGATGTATTACTATCAAATGGGTTGAGTAATTGTACATGACCATACACTAAGTTGGGCCGACAGGATTGGTATTGGTATTAGATTAAACAATGTGTTACATGATGGATGTTATTGGGTGTTAATTTGTAATGGGAGTGCGTGTCGGTATGAATACTTGCTACGATTTGTGTACGGACTATAGTGATTATGACTTGTACATTGTGCACATAAGTTTGTGACTTACGTGATTGCGAAACTGATTGTCACTGGTGATCCTAATAGGATTTGATTGACCAACTGTAAACGAATATCTAGTCTTACCGAGCAAACCAAGGTGAGTTCACACTTTCCACAAGGCATGGGATTCCCAAGGGTTGGGAATGGGTAAAGGATTTAAACTGAAACTGTGTGATCTCCTAGTTTGGGACACGTACACACCCTCTTTATTGAAGGGTGACAACACGTGATGAGAATATAATCGGAACCTGCGTAATCTCCTGTTTTGGGGATTACGTACACACCCTCTTATTTGAAGGGTGACAACACGGATACTAGACCAAAACTCTCTATCATGAAGTCCCTCATTTTTATATCGACTTAATCGCCGGGCCAATGGCGAGCGGGTCATTAGTTAGATAGCGCTATTTAGGTTTGACAAGCCTCACACCGTGCCGCAGAGGACGGGCGTGAACTAATGGATCTGGGCACGTCAATGATGATAGACATTGACATTAGGGCACCAACTTACTTCAGTCAGTGGTCGATATGGTAAACAGGTCTAGTGGTTAACATGGGGAAGCCCCCACCAACTATGGATATGTTTGGGAAACAGGGTAAACTGATTAACTTACAACTTACAAATGAATTCCTGGTTTTTGAAACAACTTAACAATGAGCACCAACTGTGAACTCGCTCAACTTTGTTGTTGATTCGTTGCTACATGCCTTGCAGGACATTAGGTACTCAAGGAGCTTGCACAGGGAGGAACGGTCGTTGTGGGACATGGCAGTGTGTGCATGCTATGAACATTACTTTATTTCGTATTTAATACTTCCAATGGGTTTTACAATTATGCTTCCGCTAAACACTTAACTATGCTTTGGTTTTGAACACCTTTCATATTGTTTGGTTGAATTATGTTTACTTACATGCTTGTTCAATATGATTGGTGGCTTGATCCTGGTCAGTCACGCCTCCAAGCGGTGATACTCCGCGTGTGGATTTTGGGGTGTGACAGATTGGTATCAGAGCCATTGGTTATAGTGAACTTGGTTTTAATAAGGGAAAAAGTTTTTTGTTAAAACCAGACTATAACCTGTACAGTGCTCAACGATCCACAACGACGCTTCACTCCACGTGCAAGGCTCGACATTCTAGGTGATATGGTTTATGTTTTATTGCCTACTTGCTAGTTACATAGAACTTTGCTCGTGATATGCTTAGATAAACGTAACAACTATTGTTTGAAAACACTTGTGTGCTTACTCTCTTCTGTCATCGCACTTTCGCGAACCTCTCTCACCCATGTTTCCTTTGATGTGACAGTACACATTTGTTTATGACGAAACACACGAACACACACTCGTCACTATAGCAAGATGGCATGGATTGCTTGCTCACCTTATGATGCGTTGATAGTATGCCATAGTCCTTAGGTTTTTGTGATCTTATTACATTGACGACCTTCGTTTGACATCTGAGTTTGAGGAACCATTTGACATGAGTTAGGAGGAACTGAGATGAGCATGCAAATCGCAATATTATTGTGGGTGCACACATAATAATAATGTGGGGTGCATGCGAGTCCCAGTGAGCCTTAATAAGTGGAAAAGGGGTTCCGTTCCGTTTTTTGATCAATGTGAAACATAATAAACCTATAGAGGTCATAGCAGTGATTGTCTCCTACTTGAACGTGATCTTCTCACTCCTCTCTGAATTCTTACGAATCTCGATGCTATCGAGTATTACCTGTACACCTATCTAAACGCCTAGCGGACTACGTAGAATGTTAGGTGCTGGTACGAACATCCCCGAGTTGGATGTTGCAACGAAAATGGTTGGTCCATGTCTTTCTCACATTTCTTCGTTTGCTGGAACTTAACGTATTGACGCCTTGGATCCCGAAGTGCGATCACTTCTGCAACACTCTCGTAACACACCATGTATTACTCAAACAACATCGATGGACCGGAGGATGAGCGTAGTACTTTACCGACCTCAGTACTTTGACGACCCTGATTACCGGCAACGAGCACCAGCGAATTGGCTTCAATCGAATCCTTACCCTTGTCAGCGACTCATGGGAGTCAACTCTTACGAATCAATCGGGACATAAGCAATGACAATCGACTAAACGTGGAGTGGGTAACTGCCAGTACAGTGAGTAACACCTTAGAACGTGGCACGGAATATGAAAAGATGGACCCTGTTGACGAAAGATCATAGAGATCCGTTTCAAACAACAGCATCGGAGGCAACAGTCACGGCAACATCAAGGTACTTGAAATGGCAACCAACAATATAGAAATGAAGGTGCCTATGACATGGAGTGGCTGTTGCTAAATTAAAACGACAACAACCAAGGAAATGACGGTTGTACTAGAAATCCTCGCAACGAGTACAACCACACGGGAAATGATGCTCATAGAGGGAACTTTAGGATGATTACGACTATGAAACTTGAACATGCACGAGCTTTGCAGCTCACTATCGACTCTAACTTACCTAACCAGACTCGCTCTGTTCAAACTGGAGAATTGAAGGAAGAGGATTTTCAAGTTGAACCCATGCGAGGCATGGAGAAGCAACCTTTGACAGGTCGAACGATACTCGTTACCTCATGGAACGAAGGTGGGTCTCATTATATGGCAACTGTAGGGAACTTGTGTTGAGCAACGCACACCGGCTTCGATATTCTAGTCGTCTAGGTTTTGATGAGAGGCATTAGGATTTATAAACCTTGTACTGGTAATCGGGCATGAAGGCCCACCTAGCAAGGTATGGGAATGATATTTGACTTGTGGGGAAAGTCAAGGTGAAGTGTTAGCAACCAGAAACACCTATATGGAAACGAGAACTGACTGCCATAGATTTTGTCACTGGGCTACCTAGAACTCGAAACAGAAACAATATCACATGGATGATCGTTGATTGTCTCACGTAACCAGCACACTTTCTAGCCATTAAGGAAACGGATAAGTTTTCTACACTCGCAATCATCTACCTGAAAGAAGTGGTTGCTAGAAACGGGGTGCCGACCTCCATTATCTCTGATCGCGACCCACGATTTGCATCTGATTCGTAGCAAGCGATGCACAAATCCGTTGGCACACGTCTAGGCATGAGCACAGCATACCATCTGCAGACGGATGGGCAGACTGAACGCACCATCCAAACTCTTGAAGACATGCTTCGAGCATGTGTAATTGACTTTGGTAATGGCTGGGAGCGGCATCTACCTTTAGTGGAGTTTTTCGTATAACAACAGTTACCACACCAGCATCTAGGCTGCTCCGTTCGAGGCATTGCATGGACGGAAGTGCCGATCACCTCTTTGTTGGGCAGGGGTTGGCGACAGCCAAATCACTGGCTAAGAACTCGTCGTAGATACAACAGAGAAGATTGCTCTGACACGACAACGAATGGCGGCAGCTCGTGACCGTCAGAAAAGCTATGCTGATAAGCGCAGGAAAACACTCGAGTTTGGGGATCGAGTACTACTTAACGCCTCACCTTGGAAAGCTATAGTTCGTTTTGGTAAACGAGGCAAACTCAACCAACGTTATGTTGGACCTTTCGAAACCACGGAGAGAATTAGCAAGGTGGCCGAAGAACTCAGTGGAATTCACAACGTATTCCATGTGTCGAATCTGAAGAAGTGTCTGTCAGATGAAACCCTCATAATTCCTTTCAGGGAGCTCACCATCGACGATCAGTTGTGATTTGTCGAAGAACCAGTGGAAATCTTGGACCGGGAGGTCAAGATTCTCAAACGCACCAGGATACCTATTGTTCGAGTTCGTTGGAACGCCCGTTGTGGCCCAGATGTTTACATGGGAACGAGAAAACCAAATGAAACACAAATATCCCCAGTTGTTCCAGAACAGTGAAACCATTACTGAGCCTGAAGCTACTGCGGAATTTCGGGACGAAATTCCAAACCAACGGGGGAATGATGTGACACCCCAGGAAAAACCAGGACAACTACGCAACCTAACTAGCTTCCTCAGTAGCTATGTGCTAAATTTCGGGACGAAATTTCTTTCAAGTTGGGGATGATGTGACAACCCGAAATTTCGATCCGTTAACATAACTCACCCGACAAGTTTAATTGTTTCATGCAAGTTTATTTAATGTGTGTTGATTATTAAAAAAAAGTGTTGCATGATATAAGTTGCATGATTTAATTGAAAATTCATGTGATTGTCAAAGATAGTGTATCAGTCCAATTCATCGGTTGTCAACCCACTTCTAAAACGGTCCAATTAAATTTGTTTTTAGTTTTGTGTTGTCAGGATTGAGAGGCTCAAGTTTATTATATCACGTGATATTAACAGATCATGATATAAAAGGTCCAATAGGATTTTAGGAGACTTCATATTAATCTGCAACCATGTTGCTCAGATCAAATCTCGGCCCACATCCCTTGAAGCCCACATGCGCCGCCCTTATGTTATACGTAATTTTTGTGATGTCTCCCCATAATTTTACAAAACACGCATTAGAATTATCAACCCTAGTTATTCTCCTCTCTCTCTTGGCGACGACAGCAAGAGGAAAACCTTCCTTCTCACCTGATTTGAGACGCAGACCCCCCCCCTCGTGAAGCTTTACTTCGGATTTATCAAATGCTTTGACTCTTTCGGTTAGTATAACCTCTTTATGTTTTGAATCAAATCCCTTCGTCACGCATGCCTAGTTGTGTCGGTTCATGATTTTGATTATTGATTATATTGTATTTGATGATTAGTATGTTATTTGTTTGCATGATTATTGGTGTGATGTTAAGATCGAACAACATGGCTATATTAAATGATGTTTTGATGTTTTATTCATTGGGATCATTAATTTGGATGTTAACTGGATGTATGTTGATTATTGATCTAGATTTGATAAGGCTAGGGTCATAACGAAAGTTGTGTGATATGGTTAGTATTGTTGTTGTTAATTTTAAGTGATAGCATGTTACCGATATGTGTTGTTACATACGATAAAGCATGATTATGATTGATATTGTTGATGTAATGGGGGTTAACTTTTGTTAAATAATAAACCATGTTACAATCACATAGTGGTTACATGGATTGTTTTAATTAGGATCTGTATGAATAATCATAGGAAACTGGTTGTTGGATGAAATTGTCAAAGCATGCGTAATTGATGTGTGATTGATAATGCATGATAATGATGTTCAAGATAATTTATGATAAAAAGTGATGTAACAGTGGGCTATCGGCTGGACTTGAGTTAGATAGATGGGCCGATGTATTACTATCAAATGGGTTGAGTAATTGTACATGACCATACACTAAGTTGGGCCGACAGGATTGGTATTGGTATTAGATTAAACAATGTGTTACATGATGGATGTTATTGGGTGTTAATTTGTAATGGGAGTGCGTGTCGGTATGAATACTTGCTACGATTTGTGTACGGACTATAGTGATTATGACTTGTACATTGTGCACATAAGTTTGTGACTTACGTGATTGCGAAACTGATTGTCACTGGTGATCCTAATAGGATTTGATTGACCAACTGTAAACGAATATCTAGTCTTACCGAGCAAACCAAGGTGAGTTCACACTTTCCACAAGGCATGGGATTCCCAAGGGTTGGGAATGGGTAAAGGATTTAAACTGAAACTGTGTGATCTCCTAGTTTGGGACACGTACACACCCTCTTTATTGAAGGGTGACAACACGTGATGAGAATATAATCGGAACCTGCGTAATCTCCTGTTTTGGGGATTACGTACACACCCTCTTATTTGAAGGGTGACAACACGGATACTAGACCAAAACTCTCTATCATGAAGTCCCTCATTTTTATATCGACTTAATCGCCGGGCCAATGGCGAGCGGGTCATTAGTTAGATAGCGCTATTTAGGTTTGACAAGCCTCACACCGTGCCGCAGAGGACGGGCGTGAACTAATGGATCTGGGCACGTCAATGATGATAGACATTGACATTAGGGCACCAACTTACTTCAGTCAGTGGTCGATATGGTAAACAGGTCTAGTGGTTAACATGGGGAAGCCCCCACCAACTATGGATATGTTTGGGAAACAGGGTAAACTGATTAACTTACAACTTACAAATGAATTCCTGGTTTTTGAAACAACTTGACAATGAGCACCAACTGTGAACTCGCTCAACTTTGTTGTTGATTCGTTGCTACATGCCTTGCAGGACATTAGGTACTCAAGGAGCTTGCACAGGGAGGAACGGTCGTTGTGGGACATGGCAGTGTGTGCATGCTATGAACATTACTTTATTTCGTATTTAATACTTCCAATGGGTTTTACAATTATGCTTCCGCTAAACACTTAACTATGCTTTGGTTTTGAACACCTTTCATATTGTTTGGTTGAATTATGTTTACTTAGATGCTTGTTCAATATGATTGGTGGCTTGATCCTGGTCAGTCACGCCTCCAAGCGGTGATACTCCGCGTGTGGATTTTGGGGTGTGACATCGACTATGCATGCATGAACACTATCTCCCCCTCAGCCTGAGCTCACAATGTTAGTTAGTACAAGATGCAAGTATGTGAAAAGAGCTGATAGAATAATACCGGCACTGTCTATTTATAGTACAATCCTAAACACTGTGGCATCTTTGCTGACGTCACCTAGACAGTGACATCTAACCATCTTAACAACCTCTAAACACGGATGAAATACAGATACTGTTACATTAATACAATGATTAACTAAGCTCTGATGAGGCTATCCGCAGATGACACTCAACCACTGATGAGACTGAGCAGTGCTTTCCATTAAGGTTGATCAGGCCTTTGACTTCAACATACTTTGACTTTAGCAGATGATTGGTCTTCAATAGTCTTTGCATTCAACAGAGCTTTGCTTAACAATCTTTATAAAACAATCAGACTTTAGAGATCATCAGTTGTTGAGTGCCACTGCCATTGGAGGGAAATAAGGTTCAAACACTGTTTTTAGGGATCATCTGTTGTAGAACCAGTTTTGGCTTTGTATCATCTGTTTATCAAGGAAGGATTACATAAGCCAACACTGATAAAGAGATCAAAGCCTAGCTACTTGAAAAGCTATATGCTGTGATAGAAGACAAGCTTGGATTGAATGTTGACGCAGAGTATGATTAGATTGGAATCCGAAGAGCTGAGGCTCGGAGGATTGAGTGTGAGAAGAAAGCTGCTGAAGATGCTGCTGAATCCTCAAAAGACAAAGACAAAGGCAAGAGAAAAGTCGACGACAATGTTCTTGACATTTCATTATTCAACTTAGCTGGTACGCCAGTGAATTTTCCATATAGTAAAGAAGAAACCACAAGGCGTATTGAAGTTTAACGTCACCGTTTTAAAGCAAAGAAAGACAATAAAGACGATGATGAGGATGATGAGGATAAAGATGACAATTTTCAAGATATAGATGATTATCATGGCAGTGACGATAAAGGTGATGATGACGATGATGATCAGGGAGGTGATAACGGGATGTCGATAGTGAAGCATTCTGGTGGTCATCAAGTACATGATTTTCTTGATGATACACTAAACAAAGAACATGAGGATGTTCATCCTCAGGGGGAGTCTACATCTGGTGCTGGTAATGATGAGCCAACTGAAATTTTCACTGAAGTTGTGCCTACAAGTTCAGTTTCAGTTGGTCCGCGCAAAGTTATCTATCTTGGTCATGACATAGAAAAAGGATAGATTGTTGAGAATTGGACACGTGAAAGCATGATGGAGATGTTGGGCATTAATAATGAAAATTTCAACTTCGATTTTGATAAGGATATTGGAACGTCTACTCCCGATGGCGAGTATGTGTTCAAGATGGTGGATGATGCTCATAACTTTGACAATGTTGTCGTAGAAGATAACTCATAATCTGATCAAGAAGAGCCTTTCCACTACTCAAGTAAAGATTCTAAAGATTTTCCAACATTTGCAGAGTTTTTCAGAACTCACAGTGAAGATGAACTGAAAAGAAGAGTTGTAGAAAAGGTTAGTGAAAAAGGTATTCCAAGAACCTTGTCTAAAGAAGAACTCCTGGAAGAACGGAAAAAGTGGTTTAAGCCTATGCTAGAGGAAGTAAAGTTCAAAAGTCCATTGAAGTTCTTTACACGACATCCAGATCAATCACTGGGAGATATTATATGTTGGGGTTACCTAGAAGATATGAAAGTTTATGCAATAAAGAGAGAGTATGGGTTTCAATACTTCAAATTCATCATAGATCAGAAAACATTGCCCTGGTGGGATGTAGAAGAGTTAGTGAAAACCAAGAAAATTCAATAGTGTTTATGGGGTCCTTAGGTGATATTTCATGAGCAAAAGCTTTGGGCATACATTCATGAATAGGCTGAAGCAAACTTTCCAGTGTGGAAGCCACATTATCCCAAGCGAGTTGTGAAGGTTGACCTAGTGACTTGTGAAAGAGATATTACACTTCATGTCAAGAGGCCGATATGTATGAAAAATATGCCCTTAAAAGAGATGGAACAGGATTTTTACAAAGATTTCAAAGGGTGGGTTTTATGATCCTCGTACATGTGAAGCTGTGATTACTTTACAAGATGAGAAGACGTGGTTTTGGAGATACATACGCGTGCTCGACCTAATGTGGCTCGTCAACTACTCGAAGAAAGATATAGAATGTTTGGTTTTCAACAAAATCATGTATTATCCAGCACACAAAGAGCAGGCGATGCAGTTTCAAAAATTGGTCTTTAGTGTATCCTTTGATTATTTTCGCACTTTCGGACTTTTTAAGAGATTATCTTAGTTATAGTAGTAGGCCCCTCTTTTGAAGGTGACGTTACCCTCAACCCAGTGGTTTGAGTCAGCAGGGATACAATCCCAAAGGGTCGGAATATTGAAAGACAATTAAGTTAGTTATTAATGCGAAAAGTGGTAGGCCCCTCTTTTGAAGGTGACGTTACCCTCGGCTATGTGGTTTGAGTCAGCAAGGA
This sequence comes from Helianthus tuberosus, assembly GCA_030545235.1. NCBI lineage: Eukaryota > Viridiplantae > Streptophyta > Magnoliopsida > Asterales > Asteraceae > Helianthus > Helianthus tuberosus. The sequence continues at coordinate 3,474,086 of CM060399.1, forward strand.
TACAATCCCAAGAAGCCGGTTTAAAGTATTAATAGTAGGTTACATATGAGGGGTTCAAGCTGTTCGCACCCTCGCCATCCAATACCAGTGGGTATTAAAGGAGGTCCTAGTAAACTTGAACCAGGTCCCTGCTGGATCTATACACTGAACAAGGCAAGAACCTTACGAAACCATTCCCCTAACCCCCGACCAGGTAGTCAACATGCCTTTATATAGACCGTAAAGACATGAATGACGCAATCTTTTACTTTATATAGACAGTAAAGTAACCTCAAGACACCACGGAAAAATGATAAAGAAAATTCACCTTCAACATAAGAAACTAGTTATTAAAGTCATTAATATAAACCCAAATAAAAAGTGCCGAAAGATTACAAATAAAAAGTAATACAATAAAGACTTGTTTTAACCAAGTAATGTAAGAGGCTTAACCAAACATGGCCTTTGATTGGCAAGAACCCCTACAATCAATCTTGGATCCCGAGACTACTACACACTCTAAAGATGGATGATGGATGGTGGTGGTGGGTGTTGGTGTTGTAGTGGTGTTGGAGTGCTGGCAAAGTGGGAGAGTAGTGGTTTGCCAAGGGATGCCTTTTAAGAGAACCAAGCACCCCTATTTGATGTGTGCAAAATGCAACATATAAATTACATTAAATGAGGCATAAAACTAACCCTTTTTTAGTACTAATGTTGGAAAAAAGTGTGTTTCTTTCTTCCTTTTGAATTTACAGGACCAAACAAGCTTAAACGAGAAAAATGAGCAAATAAGCAGCCAAAACCAACATAAATACAAAAAGAAGGAATAAAGGTGACATGCCCGACCCTTCGGCAGCATCCCCAAAAGCAAAACAAGGAAACAAAAGACTGACCACGGGGCCATGCCCAGGTGAACACAGGGCGTGGTCAGCCACCTTCACAAAAGACAGACCTGTAGAAGCTTCGACGCCCACCACGGGGGCGTGCACAGCTCAGCACGGGGCGTGATACGTAGACTCTTGATAGTACAGATAAGAGTTGACCACGGGGCCGTGGCCAGGAGACACGGGGCCGTGTGGGGCCCCCTGCTGACACCTGCAATTAATGAATCAAAAGGGGGCATATGTTTTTGAGAAGTGTTTTATATTTATGCTTCAGGAATACCCAGGACCACGATGGCCTGGGTACCAATGTCTTACTAATCTCCTTACTTTTCAGGGACAACCAAGGAGGAGCTGTTAACAATCCTTGGATGTTGATGGAGGTTGTTCCAGAGACATAACGGGTAACATTTCACTGTTGCTAAAGGCATATTTCTTTACAGTTGATATGTTTCGTTTGAAGGAGATAAGAAAAGTAAAACAAGATCAACGAAAAGGTACAAATTTAAATTTCGTAGTCTAATTTCAAAATTGATTACTCTTAAATCTTATGATGGAACGGTTAGGCAAAAACAACAAAAATATTTTCATTTTCCTTTATGTTTCTCTTTGTATATACATTTTCATTGTTAGGTAAATTTACGCATAAGATTTATGCACAAATTTAGGGGGATATCCATTTCTGTAAATAGTGAAAATGAGAAAATACAAAAACATTCGAAAAATAGAAAAAAATTAAAAAATATTTTGTTGCAAATATGGGAAGTGAAATAACTTCACTATGTGCATTAAGGCTGACTCATGTAAGACCAATATTGAAATGGTCTGACTCTAGAGCGATATGTTGGTAGGCTTTATCCTGATGGCTGGATTCTTTGACTGGTTTTGTGCAGAACACTAATATTATTCTATGACCTCAGGAAAGAACGTCACTTGGAATTAGAGCATGGCTATTTGAATGCGTGTGTGATGTCTCGATACACACAATTTCGTTCTAGTTCTGAAATCTTTTATGTCCAACTCGTGTATCTCCTTTGTTTTGCGTGCGCAAAGACCTGGAGGTGCTAGGCAACGTCGGCTTCTCTTTTGCGTGAGCAAAGACCTAGCTGTACGTTGTCGCGCTATAGATCAATTACACCCGAAAGAGGCCCTCTAGTGCCCAAAAGAAACCCAAAAAACCTATATCAAATTGAAAGAAAAACTCATTTGATCTCTATATTATATCCATCTTTGCAAATGATCTATTCTGTTCTCTTCTTAATCCATTCCCAGTCAAGGTTTCAGAATCCTAGAACGGGCTTGTGAAATATGTGGTAGGGAAACTGCATGTATGATAGTGTGTTCTGATTTAAAATTCCAGGATTTGATTGTGATTGAATTGAGTGCTCATATAAATTAAATTGAAAAACATGATAAATCAGTTGCAGACCGTCACTTGAAAAAGGCCAAGGGATATAAGTTGAAGTGGATAAATATACTGGCAATCGCTCGGTTCACCCAAAGTAAATTAGTGTTGATAAGTGTAGTCTAGCCTGAAACACTGTTATTTGATCCCATTTCAAATTGTAATTGTATATTAGTTTCTTTGCTTATTTGTGTTTGAAATTTAAAAATCAAAAATCCAAAAATAGAGTGCTTATTTGTTTTATTAAAAATTTTAACCGTTCTTGAAGATTTAATTGATCGTCATAAGTTGAAGAAATTTGAATTGTGAAATCTGAGTACAAATACTTGGATGTACCGAGTGTTCATGTGGTACTTTCCTCTGTTGCACATAAATGTTTGCTTATGAATTTCTGAGCATGTGCATAATTTCAATTAAATCAAGAAGCAGGGGTTGTTGAAGGTTGATATGCTGTTGGTTGCTGACAAAGCATGAAGCATCACAATAGCAAGATGTGCCCAAGTCAGAAGAACCAGATAAGAGTCATCATCTGACAGTGATAGTACATTTGAAGAGGTACCTGTGAACCTGCTTGAAGGAGATGACATTGACAAAGAAAAGAGTTGATAAGAATCCTCCACTTACATTCTTTTCAGCAAGTTTTTCAAGCAAAGCTGATCGTGATTAAAAAGAATGATCCCAAGTTTGAAGATTAAGAGATGAAGTATCTTCCCACAGAGACATGAGATAGACAACAGTTTGATAAAGACAGCATAAACCTAGGGGGATATTGTAAGGCCCTATAATTGGGTAAGTTTACGCTTTTCTTTATCAAACACAATTATAGGCTATTGGGCTTAGCCTTGTAGTGGGTTAGATAATATTAAAATAAGCCAAGTGGGCTAAATTAGTGATTTGGGCTTATTTAGTTAAGAATGTGTATGTGGGCCTGGCCTAGTCTGTAACTAGGTCACCCTATGAAACTATAAATAGGGTGAGCCTAGGTCATTATTAGGTTGGTTGTTCTGTTTTTGTTCTTTCTAGTTATTTTCGATTTCATTGGTGGGTGTTCCAGACAGTTCTCTAGAAACCGTGTGCACTTTGATATTCAATCAATACAAATCGTTCTTGTTCTTATCACTTTCATCAGTATTCCGCACTCTTGATTGTGATTTTGATATCCGATTGATAGTTTTGGGACTTACAGTTTTCTCAAATTATACTTCATCTTTTAAGATCCTGTCTCTAAGGTTTTCATTCACCTCTTTTATGTTAGCAAAAGCAATAATGCATTTTTCTGAACATAAATCTTTTAAGATCTGAGCAGCAGCCATCATGGCACAGTCACATTCATTCTCACACACACTAGCATCCCAAGGATCAGAAAGAGGTTCCAACAGAGGTTTAGTTTCCTTCTCCTCTAACATCTGTTCACCAACAACAGCTCTAACCACTGTCTCAGCATTTTCATCCACCTCATCAGATCTTGACTCCACTTCCTCAGATTCCTGCACTTCTTGTATTGACTCTAATGCCATGAAACAAAATTCATCAGGAGAAGCATTACGATTAGCAATTATAGAAAAATTTTCATCAGTTAAGTCCTCAGGCATACTGCCCCAATCAACAAAGCCTTGTGTGAAGAAATTTTGTTGACTGGCATCTCCTAGAGCAGATGTTTGTGCAGTTTGTTATGGTGCAGGTTTCACTTGAACCTGAGACACAGGGGCTTGAATATATTGAATCTATGGAACAGTGGTTTGGACATACTGCACTGGAACGGTGTTTACAGGATGTGCAAAATGGGCAGTGTTTTGTATATGAGGAGCATGGGTATATTGGGAATAGTGCACAATGCTTCGAGTGTTTTGAGGTCTTGGACAAGGGTGAGTGATAATGGGTCCACTGTTTTGACTCCTACATTCCCTAGCAAAATGACCAAGCCTATTACACTTGATTTTTGACTTATCCAACCCCACCTTCGAATTCCCATGCAATCCTGGAAACTTTCTACCAGTCCTTTTGTAAAGCTTGCTGTTTCTTACACTCAACAAGGCCAATTGATGCAAAATGTCCATTTCTTCCAGATCAGTGGGATCAAAATGTTGAAGGTCATTTAGTTCAAAGGATAAGTTATCAGAGATCTGGTTTTCTCCATTAGTTGTGAAAGCATAATTGGATGAGTAAGGCTCAGAGTTGAAGGCTCCACCTGCAGTTATGTCAATATAATGATCATAACTCTGGTCCTTACTACCACCAGATGACTCTTCTTGACCCAAAAGTGCTGTGTTACCAAAAGAGTAATCATCAACCACATTTCCAAATTCATGCAACTTCTTTTTCTGGTTCAGCTCTCTTTCATATGTGAGAAGCCTACCATGAAGTTGGGTCGAACTTAACTATTTGAACCCCATAGAATTTCTAGTCACAAAGGCTATAGTGTCCCAGTTTTCTTGTAATGATCTAAGAAACCTACTATTTAAAGTAGATTTAGCATATTCAACATTAACCAGTTTTAGCTCACTAATCAGACAGCTAAACTTTTCAAACTATTGGGTTAATGACTCTCCCATAACATGACAGACTGTTTTATATTGTTAGTTTAAGACCTCTCTGTTGTTTTCAATAACCTCTTCTGTCCCACCAAATTGCTCTTTGAGTGCATCCCATAGCTCTTTAGCACTGTTACAGTGTAACAGGCCAGCATATATGTCATTGGGTAGTGTTGTGGCCACTATACTAACTGCCTTAGCATCTAACTCAATATTTTTAAAATCCTGCTTAGAGTAATTTTCAAGCTTTTAGGTACTTGGACCTTGGGATCTTCTGCACTTGGCACCATTGGAACATGAGATCCAAAGATGACAGACTTCCAGCAACCGGTGTATTGTTATGCTAACACATGGCCCATCCTACGTTTCCAGATATTATATTCAGATCTGACAAGCATAGGTGGCTTGTAGAGTGTACCGGTGTTGTGAGGGTCCTGTGATTGTGAAGACATCTTGGTTGTTTTATAGAAGTTTTTAAATAATCAACTTTGAACGTGATTACACTTGTACTCTGTTTTTCAACAAATACGAACAACACAGTATCAATGAAATTGAGCCGATCTTTTATGTCAAATTGATGGTTAAATCGAATTTGACTGACCTATGCTCTAATACCAATTGTTAGGATCTGAGTTTACTTGATTGTGTTGTTTTAATAAGATGGAAATGGAAGAAGATAAAACAGAGGAATAATTTGCAGCGGAATGAAGTAAAACTTTATAACACAATCAAGGAATGAACAGTTTTCATCATACAAGCTTTCATAATCAAAAGATTGAACACACAATGTTTCGACTATGCATGCATGAACACTATCTCCCCCTCAGCCTGAGCTCACAATGTTAGTTAGTACAAGATGCAAGTGTGTGAAAAGAGCTGATAGAATAGTACCGGCACTGTCTATTTATAGTACAATCCTAAACACTGTGGCATCTTTGCTGACGTCACCTAGACAGTGACATCTAACCATCTTAACAACCTCTAAACACGGATGAAATACAGATACTGTTACATTAATACAATGATTAACTAAGCTCTGATGAGGCTATCCGTAGATGACACTCAACCACTGATGAGACTGAGCTGTGCTTTCCATTAAGGTTGATCAGGCCTTTGACTTCAACATACTTTGACTTCAGCAGATGATTGGTCTTCAATAGTCTTTGCATCCAACAGAGCTTTGCTTAACAGTCTTTATAAAACAATAAGACTTTAGAGATCATCAGTTGTTGAGTTCCACTACCATTGGAGGGAAATAAGGTTCAAACACTGTTATTGGGGATCATCTGTTGTAGAACCAATTTTGGCTTTGTATCATCTGTTTATCAAGGAAGGATTACATGAGCCAACACTGATAAAGAGATCAAAGCCTAGTAACTTTAAAAGCTATATGTTGTGATAGAAGACAAGCTTGGATTGAACGTTGACGCAGAGTACGATCAGATCGGGATCCGAAGAGCTGAGGCTCGGAGGATTGAGCGTGAGAAGAAAGCTGCTGAAGATGCTGTTGAATCCTCAAAAGACAAAGACAAAGGCAAGAGAAAAGTCGACGACAATGTTCTTGACATTCCATTATTCAACTTAGTTGGTACGCCAGTGAATTTTCCGTATAGTAAAGAAGAAACCACAAGGCGTATTGAAGTTTAACGTCACCGTTTGAAAGCAAAGAAAGACAATAAAGACGACGATGAGGATGATGAGGATGAAGATGATGATTTTCAAGATATAGATGATTATCATGGCAGTGACGATAAAGGTGATGATGACGATGATGATTAGGGAGGTGATAACGGGATGTCGATAGTGAAGCATTCTGGTGGTCATCAAGTTCATGATTTTCTTGATGATACACTAAACGAAGAACATGAGGATGTTCATCCTCTGGGGGAGTCTCCATCCGGTGCTGGTAATGATGAGCCATCTGAAATTTTAACTGAAGTTGTGCCTACAAGTTCAGTTTCAGTTGGTCCCCCCCCCCCCCCCCCAAAGTTATCTATCTTGGTTATGACGTAGAAGAAGGATAGATTGTTGAGAATTGGACACGTGAAAGCATGATGGAGATGTTGGGCATTAATAATGAAAATTTCAACTTCGATTTTGATAAGGATATTGGAACGTCTACTCCTGATGGCGAGTATGTGTTCAAGATGGTGGATGATGCTGATAACTTTGACAATGTTGTCGTAGAAGATAACTCAGAATCTGATCAAGAAGAGCCTTTCCACTACTCAAGTAAAGATTCTAAATATTTTCCAACATTTGCAGAGTTTTTTAGAACTCACAGTGAAGATGAACTAAAAAGAAGAGTTGCAGAAAAGGTTAGTGAAGAAGGTATTCCAAGAACCTTGTCTAAAGAAGAACTCCTGGAAGAACGGAAAAAGTGGTTAAAGCCTATGCTAGAGGAAGTAAAGTTCAAAAGGCCATTGAAGTTCTTTACACGACATCCAGATCAATCACCAGGAGATATTCTATCTTGGGGTTACCTAGAAGATATGAAAGTTTATGCAATAAAGAGAGAGTATGGGTTTTAATACTTCAAATTCATCATAGATCTGAAAACATTTCCTTGGTGGGATGTAGAAGAGTTAGTGAAAACCAAGAAAATTCAACAGTGTTTATGGGGTCCTTAGGTGAGATTTCATGAGCAAAAGCTTTGGGCATACATTCGTGAACAGGCTGAAGAAAACTTTCCAGTGTGGAAGCCACATTATCCCAAGCGAGTTGTGAAGGTTGACCTAGTGACTTGTGAAATAGATATCACACTTCATGTCAAGAGGCCGATATGTATAAAAAATATGCCCTTAAAAGAGATGGAACAGGATTTTTACAAAGATTTCAAAGGGTGGGTTTTATGATCCTCGTACATGTGAAGCTGTGATTACTTTACAAGATGAGAAGACGTGGTTTTGGAGATACATACGCGTGCTCGACCCAATGTGGCTCGTCAACTGCTCGAAGAAAGATATTGAATGTTTGTTTTTCAACAAAATTATGTATTATCCAGCAGACAAAGAGCAGGCGATGCAGTTTAAGAAATTGGTCAATGTATGCTTCGAGAAAGATATAAACTCTGGTCACTACTGGACGACGAACTTGAGAGATCTTGAACGAGTAGAATTCTTGAAAGATGAACGCCAGAAGGAGCTGTTCAACGAAAGAATCAAGAAAGCAACATTCTTGGCTAGTTTAAAGTTTCCCAACAAGCCTGTTGCTACCGATCAAACTCCAATCGAGAAAGAAGAGAAGAAAAAGTTCAGACTCACTAAGTTCTTTGATTTCACTGATACACACAAAGAGTGGTGGTTGACCAAGGGTAGATTTGAGCATCGAGCACAGCATGAAAAGCAAGAGTATCAGAGGCGAAGGAAAAGAAAGTATGGCAGGAGCTGATTAAAGACTATACATGAAGACTACAGTTACATCCAAGGGGGAGTCTTTGAATGCATATGTCTGTAGCTTACGTCATGTATCGAGTCTTAGTTTGTTTAGTAGTTTATTGTATGTGTTGGATTGTACTTTGTACTGAACTGAGTGGTTTTTAGTGTAAATGATCCATTCATAAGGATGAGTCAATCCGTGCGAATGGACCATAATAGTTAATTCACACGAATCAAGTCGATCCGCCCCTATAGGTTCGCACGGATCTAGTAGGTCTATAAATAGGGGTGCAGGGGTCTTCATTTGTATCTTTTTGGCTAGAGTAGCGAAGCTCTATCAAATTCTTTTCTTGGCTCTATAAAGCAATTTTATCAATGAAAAGAATGTTCAACGGTATCATTGTGTCTATGTTCACTTCCTACTCAGATTTCGCACGAGATACGAAGATCAACTAAGCTGATCGGTGCATTCGGAGCACCGAAACGGTCCTCACAGTTGCTCGAATTCCTCTTTTGTTGGACCCTTGTAAACTTAATCACATTGGTGATTAGTGTGCGTTAGGTGTGATATGATTTTATTGATTTTTTGAGCCTGTTTTACGCATTAGTCAAGTTTTAAATTTACAAAACACGATATTGTACTAACACTAAACACACACTTGGGCAAGTGCACCCATCGTGAGCATAGTATAGTGTTGATAAGATACTGAGGTCGTCCAAGGACACAAGAGCTTTTAGTACCAGTTTATCCTCAACGTCTAATCAATCTAATTTTTTTAAGAAAATTTTGAAACATGAAAAATAAAAACTAAAAATGCAAAGATAAAATAAAATAAAAATAGATAGACAATATAGAATCACTTGGATCTGACTCGTCTTTAGTGTATCCTTTGATGATTTTCGCACTTTCGGACTTTTTAAGAGATTATGTTAGTTATAGTAGTAGGCCCCTCTTTTGAAGGTGACGTTACCCTCAACCCAGTGGTTTGAGTCAGCAGGGATACAATCCCAAAGGGTCGGAATATTGAAAGACAATTAAGTTAGTTATTAATGCGAAAAGTGGTAGGACCCTCTTTTGAAGGTGACGTTACCCTCAGCTAAGTGGTTTGAGTCAGCAAGGATACAATCCCAAGAAGCTGGTTTAAAGTATTAATAGTAGTTTACATATGAGGGGTTCAAGCTATTCGCACCCTCGCCATCCAATACCAGTGGGTATTGAAGGAGGTCCTAGTAAACCTGAACCAGGTCCTTGCAAGATCTATACACTGAACAAGGCAAGAACCTTACGAAACCATTCCCCTAACCCCCGACCAGGTAGTCAACATGCCTTTATATAGACCGTAAAGACATGAATGACGAAATCTTTTACTTTATATAGACAGTAAAGTAACCTCAAGACACCACGGAAAAATGATAAAGAAAATTCACCTTTAACATAAGAAACTAGTTATTAAAGTCATTAATACAAACACAAATAAAAAGTGCCGAAAGATTAAAAAATCAAAAGTCATACAATAAAGACTTGTCTTCACCAAGTAATGTAAGAGGCTTAACCAAACATGGCCTTTGATTGGCAAGAACCCTTACAATCAATCTTAGATCCTGAGACTACTACACACTCTAAAAATGGATGATGGATGATGGTGGTGGGTGTTGGTGTTGTAGTGGTGGTAGAGTGCTGGCAAAGTGGGAGAGTAGTGGTTTGCCAAGGGATGCCTTTCAAGAGAACCAAGCACCCCTATTTATAGCTTGCATAGAACTCTGGCCACGGCCCTGTGTCCGCAGGGCACGCCCTGTGGCCAGCCTTTCTCTTCCTTCATTAATTGCAGGTATCAGCAGGGGGCCCCACACGGCCACGTGTCTCTTGGCCACGGCCCCGTGGTCACCTCTTATCTGTACTATCAAGACAAACCTGTAGAAGCTTCCACGCCCACCACGAGTTAGTTTTATGCCTCATTTGATGTAATTTTTATGTTGCATTTTGCACACATCAAATACCCCCACACTTGAATCTTTGCTTGTCCTCAAGCAAAACTCTTTAATATGTGGCTTTACACACCCAAATGGAAGAGGTAGAGGAGAAGTTTTTAGGCTCATCTTGAGTGTCAGGAATCCAAGATCTTTATTGGGTTTTATTTTTATTTTATTTACAATCCTATTTATCATGATTTATTTAGAACGATTTATAAGAATAATTACTTATTTGGGCATAACATGCCTCTTTAAAATTTCATTTATATACAAGTTCACATACCTCACGAGAGATCACTCAACACTCCGCCGAAGATGTATTTTTGTGAAACACTCGAAACCGGCATGGAACTTACTTCTACCATATGCTTACCAAGCGATCAAACCTCCTCCTTTTTAACTATAAACCTTCAAAAATATCAAGAGGACTTGGGGAAGGGTTAGGCTTGGGCTAAGGGTAGGTGGTTTTGGTTAGTGGTTAGTAAAAATGGCGAAAAGCGTAAAAAGCGTCTGTCGTCATACAACTTTTTGTTTTTGTGACTTTTATTCAAACTAAGCATATTCAAACAAGATTTCTTTGAGGAACTTGTTTGTTTATTGCAAGACTTTCATTTTTTTTTTCATGTAACAAGATAACCGAGCTTTTTACTAAAACAAAGGGGTTTGAAAAGAAAAAGGTTTTGGTGGGTAAAGGGTGTTTGTTTGTGGGTTTTGAAACGAAAAGATTTAGGCTCAAAGGGGTTAACTAGGGGGATTTTGGGTAGGTGATAAAAAAGATGAAAAATAATGGTGTTGAAAGGAAAATGGGTTAGTCCTAATGCCTCCATCATTTACTTACTTGGGTTCAAGTTGGTAAGGACCAGAAATGTATAGTCGTGGCAAGTTCTAGAGTCGTAAGAACCAACCAGCTATTCTCACAAGAAACGAAAAATGAGTATTTAGCTTAAAGATATATGTATGTATACTCAATAAAGGCTCAAAACTCACTTGTTGTGGGAATGGGTTTATAATGTGATCAAGTATATATAATCAAATTTTAATTAGATTCGTCATGCCTTTTCATAATTTTCTTATTTGGTTCTTTTTATCACGACGCTATCGGTTGTAAATTTGTAGAAATATAACCTTTTTAGAAATTGTTATTCCTGAATTAAACCAAGACAAGTAAAAAAAAATGAAAATTTTTGAAAACTTTTGGGGTGATTAGCGGTTCCAATAGATTTTTGTGTAAGGCTTGTTATTAGGACTTGTAAGATTCAAGGTTTTAGCATCCCCCCACACTTAAATTATACATTGTTCTCAATGTGTCCCAAAAATAAGTTTTTAGGTTGATTGAATGTGTAAAAGCGGTTGAAAAACAAAATTTTGTGTTACTTGACACCTGGCCACGGCCTCGTGCTGGTTGAGCACGGCCCCGTGGTCAGAGTGCCAGTAACAAAAACTTACAGAAGCTTGGCCACGGGGCATGCCTGGTGGCCACGACCCGTGGTGGGCAGGCTTCAGACAAAACATCAGGTCAGGGGTGTGGGCACGGGGGCGTGGTCGCTGACCACGGCCCCGTGGTGGCAATCTACAATTGATAAATAATAGGGTTTTGGCTTTTGGTTCGGGTTTCCGGGCTTATGTAGCACTAATGCTTAGTGCATCCAAGCTTCCTGTGTACCTGTTTTGCAAAACACTACACCATACATAACATAACAAACATACTAATTTACCAAAGTTCAACATCCATCATCACAAACATAAAAAGAAAATAAAATGCAGAAAATAAAAATTGTCTAGGAAAGTAAATTGTTCAAACCATGGCATGCAGGCCATAAATTGTTCGTGAGATAGAAAGGGTTAACCTGGAATACCGCATCCATCACCACACCATATAACCTCCATCGCCTCCGCTCAGTCCATATCCTCGTCGTCATCTCCCTCCTCATCCCGATACACCATATGGTCCCAGATGTATGTGATGTCATCCTGCATAGTGGAGACGGTGCACTCCACTAATCCAATCCGGGTGAAGGTGTTGCTAGCCATATTTTATGTGTTCCGGGTGCATAGTAAGTTTTCCTGCAAAAGATCATGTAAACTTTGAAAATTAGGAAAACTACCTCCTTGAGAGGAGGAACCCGTTTGGTAGCCTTGATAATGAGGAAGAGGACAAGTTGGGTCGGCATGTAGGATGAGGGCTTCTTCCGGGTTCCATACGTGTCCTTGTGTGTTTTGGAAGCGGATCGTCCGGTCACTCATCTCGTGGATGATTCCCATTGACGGCATTGGGTGAGATCCACCTTCCCCGACCATGGACCCTTTTAGAATGACTTTGGCATGCGTTGGACATAGGTCTTGAAGAGGCGGTAGATCCATCCTGAAGAAGATTGGTGTTGGGGAGGAAGCCAACTGGTTCAGATACATGTTCCTTAGGAGTAGGTGGGTGACATCGAGAGGAATGCGGTTGTGGATGCAATACAGGACAGTAAGATCACGTAAGTTGACAACACCCGTGCTTTCACGCCTTTGACTTAGGGAGTTGCTAAGGACCCGGTGACTGTAGCGGTAGAGGGGGTCCCACAACTGAGAGCTCTTTGTGACGCTAGGATCATACGGCCCTTCTCCGATTCTAGCCCATGACGTTTGGCGCATGTTGTTTGGGAGCTCACGGAGACCACCCGTGTTCTCTTCTTCAACGGATGCTTCTTCAATGAATAGACCCACATTCACCCCAAACTGTGCTATGGAGATCGAAAGCACCTCCCCCGCACATCTGAATTGAACTCCTTCTTCGTCAAACAACTCGGCTTTTGCTTTGAACGCGAAAGAACTGTAAAACACCATGCTATATTCATGAACTGGGCCGAGGGCCACCCGTAGTGGTCCCGTGACTAGCGTGTTGTAGCGGTCCAGTTGCCCCATGGCTTCCAAGGTTTCGAGACATGCTTGTTTTGGTGTTTTTTCAGGCCTAGTTTGAAGTATGTCATAGCAAGCTTGGTAATCCCATTCTGACAGTTTGAACCTGGTGAACTTGCTGGCCATCCCTGCAAAAGAAAACCATAAAACAATCAGCACGCTACGATAAAATTTCGAAGAAAACTGAAAACAGGAGGCTGGACACGGCCCCGTGGCCACTGGCCACGTGCCTTGTTCAGCTTATCTCTCTGGCCACGCCCCGTGGTCAGGCTTCTGTTCACTCAAATTTCCATTTTTCGTCCCGGTTTCGAAAACTTGAAAATTTTTTGTTGAGTACGGGCGGTTTTCCCCGAAAATGAAACCCCAAGTACCATTTTTACAAAAACAAACCATTTACCCTATTAATTTTATCTTTTTCGGTTCGAAAACAAGGGTTTGTGGTTTATGCTTGAAATCGGGCAAATCTGCGAACAATAACGGTTGATTTACTTCCTATAACATGCATCTACACTAATACTACTATATCTAAGCAAAAAAATTGAGGTTTGGTTCAGTTCAAGTTCAAGAACCTAAGATTTTTCCCCAAATTTTTGATGTTAATCTACATGCAAATCATTAAACCAACAATAGAAGATGATAGAGTCATACCTTGTTGATGTTGAACGAAAGAAAAACGTGAAAATCTGCAGAGAATCGCGGAGGAACCAGAGAATTTTTGGGGAAACGGGTCGTGGTAAAATGAGAAAATGAGAAGAAAAGGGGTTTTATCCCTGACAGAGTGCCAAACACGCCCCCGTGGCCGCTGGACACGGCCCGGTGGACAGCCAAATTTTTTTTAGTGCACGTGTGAGTGACCTATTTCCCGAAAGTTGGTTTAGATACCTTACCGATTTTTGAAGCTTTCCTGAAGTTCATTACCTACAAGATATGATATTAGTGCTCAAACCTTTGTTTAATCATTCTTCGACCGCTTGTAGCAAGATCTCTTCCTCATCATCCTCAATGAATCCTTAATAAAGCTTAAGCCTTTGTCCGTTGACTTTGAATGGAATCCCATTTCGAGATTTAATTTCAATTGCACCATGTGGAAGAATATGCGTGATATAAAAAAGGTCCAGACCACCTAGACTTTAATTTTCCGGGAAATAATCGAAGTCGTGAATTAAACAATAGAACTTGATCTCCTACTCGAAATTCATTAGGTTTAATATGTTTATCATGCAAGTTTTTCATCCGTTCCTTATAAATTTCGGAGTTAGAGTATGCTTGATTCCTTAATTCGTCTAATTCGTCTAATTCGTCTAATTGATAAAATCGACTATTTTTGGCGGTTTCAGTGTCTAAGTTTACGTATTTTAATGCCCAGTAGGCCTTTTGTGCTATTTCTACTGGCAAATGACAACCTTTTTCCGTAGAGAAGCTTATATGGGGTGGTACCTATTGTTGTTTCATATGCGGTTTGAAAAGCCCATAAAGCGTCGTCTAATTTATCGGCCCATTCTTTTTTATTTAATCCAACGGTTTTTTCAAGTATTATTTTTAAACCTCGATTAGTTACTTCGGCTTGTCCATTTGTTTGAGGGTGATATGCAGTTGAGATCCGGTGATAGACCCCATATTTTGTTAAAAAAATTTCAAGTTGATGATTACAAAAATGGGTACCTCTATCACATATTAATGCTTTTGGAGTTCCGAAACAAGAAAATAGTCGTTTCAAGAATCTTACCACAACCCTTCCATCATTTGTTGGAAGAGTTTCGGCTTCGGCCCATTTTGACAAGTAATCCACTACCACAAGTATATATTTGTTTCCTTTTGACCGTGGGAAAGGTCACATAAAGTCTAGTCCCCATACATAAAAAATTTCACAAACAAGAATGCCATTTTGTGGCATTTCATTTTTGGAAGAAATATTACCTAATCGTTGGCATAGATCATGTCTTGATAAGACTTTGGGAGTCTTTATAAATGGTTGGCCAATAGAATCCTGAATCAAATACCTTTCGTGCGGTACTAGCGGCTCCATGATGTCCTCCGTATGGTCCTTCATGACAATGGCGGAGAATCTTTCTTGCTTCACTACCATGCACGCATCGTCGGATAAGTTGGTCGGCACACATTTTGAAAAGATAAGGATCTTCCCAAAAATAATGCTTTACATCGGCAAAGAATTTTTTTCTTTGATGATGTAACCATCCTTTTGCGACTATCCCACTAGCTAAGTAGTTGGCGTAGTCGGCGTACCATGGTTCTTCTCGGTATTCCACCATTTCTATGATTCCGTTGGGAATTTTTCATTGATGAGCTCATCCCTAGTTGCCTCCAAAGCTGGATCTTCCAAGCGGGATAGATAATCTGCAGCGGTGTTTTCTACTCCTCTTTTATCTTTTATTTCAATGTCAAATTCTTGGAGGAGTAGAATCGATCTGATTAAACGCAGCTTGGCATCCTGTTTTTTAAAGAGATAACGAATGGTTGCATAGTCTATATAAACTATCGTTATAGAAAGAACAAGATAAGAACGAAATTATCAAAAGCAAATACTACAGCTAGTAATTCTTTTTCAGTTGTTGTGTAATTTTCTTGTGCAACGTTAAGTGTTTTACTAGCGTAGTATATTGGGTGAAAATGCTTATCTTTTCTTTGTCCCAAGATAGCTCCAACTGCAAAGTCACTTGCATCGCACATGATTTCGAAAGGTAATTTCCAATCAGGCGCTATCATGATTGGTGCATTGACTAGCATTTCTTTTAGTGTTAAAAATGCTTAGTTGCAATCCTTGTCAAAGATGAATGGTGCATCTTTTTTAAGTAATTTTGTTAAAGGTCTTGAAATTTTAGAAAAGTCTTTGATAAATCGTCTATAGAATCCGACATGCCCTAGGAAATTTCTAATAGCTTTAACGGAGCATGGGGGTGGTAATCGAGAGATGGTGTCTATTTTAGCCCGATCAACCTTCATTCCTTCGCTTGAGATTTTGTGACCGAGTACTATTCCCTCCGTTACCATGGAATGCCATTTTTCCCAATTAAGGGCGAGGTTAGTTTCCTCACATCGGGATAGCATTCATTCAAGGTTATCGAAGCATTGGTCGTATGAATCTCCAAAGATAGAAAAGCCGTCCATGAAAACTTCCATGGTTTTTTCTATCATATCATGGAATATGGCCACCATGCAACGTTGGAAAGTTGTGGGGGCATTGCATAGACCAAAAGGCATGCGTCGATTGGCAAAAGTTTCGTAGGGGCATGTAAATGTTGTTTTTTCTTGGTCTTCAGGAGCTATCGGTATTTGAAAGTAACCTGAAAAACCATCAAAAATAAAATAAAATTTATGACCGGATAATCTTTCTAACATTTGATCAATAAAAGGTAAGGGAAAATGGTCTTTCCTTGTTGCCTCATTTAATCGACGATAATCTATACAAACTCTCCATCCGGTGACGGTTCTTGTTGGTATTAATTCATTTTTTTCATTAGCGACCATTGTCATACCTCCATTCTTGGGAACTACTTGAACGGGACTTACCCAAGGGCTATCGGAAATTGGGTAGATAAGCTCGGCGTCAAGTAATTTGATGACTTCGTTTTTAACTACTTCTTGAACATTTGGATTTACTCTACGTTGTGGTTGTATTACCGATTTATAGTCATCATTCATTAAAATTTTGTGCGTACACATGGAAGGGCTTATTCCTTTAATATCGACAACCTTCTATGCGATCGCGTTTTTGTGTTTTTTCAAAAGTGTAATTAATTTTTCTTTTTCTAAACTAGTTAATTTTGAAGAAATAATTACAGGTAACTTACCATCCTTGTCGAGAAAAGCATATTCCAAACCTTTTGGGAGTTCTTTGAGCTCAAGTGGTAGGTCTTTAGGAGACTCCTTATTCGGTTGCTCATTTTAGTCGAGGACCAAAAAGGTTTGTTCAATGGCGACCTCTTCTTCGACAAAGTGGTCGATTTCGTCTTCTGTATCTGGTGGTTCATCTTCATCTTCAATTAGGGGGTCGTCATTACCGATTGGATATTTCATTTATTGGTCAAGATAGATATACCTTTTGTCGGCCCCTAATCGAATGGGTAGGTTATTTTGCTTCTGATTGATCAAAGCTTGATGGGTTTTCACAAAAGGTTGTCCCAACACAAGTGGAGCGTCATCAATAATGACGAAGTCGGTTGGGTCTACCGTTTGATTTGTTTGCACTAACACATCCTCAACTTATTATTTTCCGAATAGAAAGAAAAATGGGTATTTGAAGTGGAGAAAAATCACTAATACTTAATTTTTTGAAAATGTAGTTTGGCATTGTATTAACACAAAGATCTTTATCAATTGTAATATTACTAACAAAGGTATTTTTGAAAGAAACATGGAACCGATGTAATGTTAATATCAAATGGATCATCTTTTATTAACGTAGTTTGATCGTTTGTTAACTTAATGCTTACCATTTTGTCAATTTTAGTGTTAGTGTTTAACTTTTTTAATTAGCATGAGTAGGTACCAAACATTGGTTTTCGAAAGAAGGTGTTAAGAGATTAATTTCTTGAAAATTAGACTCTTTTTGAAAATTATCGTTTTCGGACTTACCTTTTTCGCTGTTTGGTTCATGCGTCGGTTTTTCACTTACTTGTTCTTCCATTTTTACTTCTTCTATTATTACCTCTTTAGTACAAATTGCATCTTCCCTCGCGCGGGATTCTTTTATATAGTGTTCGATATCTTTGAGGTGTTGTATTATTCTTTCGGCTTCGGGGAGAATAGTTGGTGGTTCGTGAAATTGGGCTTGAGTGTGGAACTTTAAACCTTGGTCCTTCATAATACTCATATGAGGTAGATGGTTCACACCATTGTTTCTCATAGTAAGTGTATGATGGAGATGATTCATACCTTAGCTCCTCACGGTATGAGTATGCTGTAGATGGCTCATACCTTGGTTCCTCATGGTATGTGTATGAGGTGGATGACTCGAAAAGGTCACAGTATTGTACCAAGTGAGGATTACTGCAAATGGTACAATAATCTTCTTCGTAATCATCCAATTCATAGTAGTAATTGTAACCTCCTGAGTATTGATCCATGAGAATCACTCAGCAGATCACAAAAGTCTCGGGACCAGAAAATAAAATTAAAAACTGAAACAGAGGCTCACCACGGTCCCGTGGTCAGTGAGCACGGCCCGTGGTCAGAGTCTGTATGTGGCGTTTTGAAAATTGTTTGATGTTTTATGCAGCTCGGGGCGTGTTCAGACTACTGTTCTGCAAAAATTCCTAAAAATAAAAAAATGTGCACGCAGTTTTGAAAAATGATATGGCCGTCGATTTTAAGCTTTCTTAAAATCCTTGTGTCCCCAGCAATGGAACTAAAAACTTGGTGTGCGTTAGGTGTGATATGATTTTATTGATATTTTGAGCTCATTTTACGCATTAGTCAAGTTTTAAATTTATAAAACACGATATTGTACTAACTCTAAACACACACTTGGGCAAGTACACCCATCGTGAGCGTAGTATAGTGTTGGTAAGATACCGAGGTCGTCCAATTACACAAGAGCTTTTAGTACCGGTTTATCCTCAACGTCTAATCAATCTAATTTTTTTTAAGAAAAGTTTAAAACATGAAAAATAAATACTAAAAATGCAAAGATAAAAACAGATAGACAAGATAGAATCACTTGGATCCGCCTCGTCTTTAACGTATACTTTGATATTTTCGCACTTTCGGACTTTTTAAGAGATTATCTTAGTTATAGTAGTAGGCCCCTCTTTTAAAGGTGACGTTACCCTTAACCCAGTGGTTTGAGTCAGTAGGGATACAATCCCAAAGGGTCAGAATATTGAAAGATATTTAAGTTAGTTATTAATGCGAAAAGTGGTAGGCCCCTCTTTTGAAGGTGACATTACCCTCGGCTAAGTGGTTTGAGTCAGCAATGATACAATCCCAAGAAGCCTGTTTAAAGTATTAATTGTAGTTTACATATGAGGGGTTCAAGCTATTCGCACCCCCGCCATCCAATACCAGTGGGCATTGAAGGAGGTCCTAGTAAGCTTGAACTAGGTCCTTGCAGAATCTATACACTGAACAAGGCAAGAACCTTATGAAACCATTCCCCTAACCCCCGAACAGGTAGTCAACATGCCTTTATATAGACCGTAAAGACATGAATGACGCAATCTTTTACTTTATATAGACAGTAGAGTAACCTCAAGACACCACGGAAAAATGATAAAGAAAATTCACCTTCAACATAAGAAACTAGTTATTAAAGTCATTAATACAAACCCAAATAAAAAGTGCCAAAAGATTAAAAATCAAAAGTAATACAATAAATACTTGTCTTCACCAAGTAATGTAAGAGGCTTAACCAAACATGGCCTTTGATTGGCAAGAACCCTTACAATCAATCATGGATCACGAGACTACTACACACTTTAAAGGCGGATGATGGATGGTGGTGATGGGTGTTGGTGTTGTAGTGATGGTGGAGTGGTGGCAAAGTGGGAGAGTAGTGGTTTGCCAAGGGATGCCATTCAACAGAACAAGCACCCCTATTTATAGCCTGCATAAAACTCTAGCCACGGCCCTGTGCCCGCTGGGCACGCCCCGTGGCCAGCCTTTTCTCTTCCTTCATTAATTGCATGTGTCAGTAGGGGGCCCCTCATAGCCCCATGGTCAACTCTTATCTGTACTATCAAGATTCTGCGTATCTTTGCATTGACCACGCCCCATGCTGAGCTGGGCACGCCCCCGTGGTGGGCTTGGAAGCTTCTACAGGTTTGTCTTTTGTGCAGGTGGCTGAGCACGCCCGTGTTCACCTGGGCACGGCCCCGTGGTCAGTCTTCTCTTTCCTTGTTTTGCTTTGCTTTGCTTTTAGGGATGCTGCAGAGGGGTCGGGCATGTCACGTTTATTCCTTCTTTTTGTATTTATGTTGGTTTTGGCTGCTTATTTGCTCCTTTTGCTCGTTTAAGCTCTTTGGTCCTGTAAATTCAAAAGGAAGAAAGAAACAGGCTTTTTCCAACATTAGTACTAAAAAGGGTTAGTTTTATGCCTCATTTGATGTAATTTATATGTTGCATTTTGCACACATCAGTGATTGTATCACTACGCGTCGTTCACTTGGTATCGATTTCTAAAACAAATTCAGTTAAACCGTTGGTTTCTTATTGTTGTAGTATGTCCTTGTATTCACATAATTCGAACAAGTCTTGATTCAATTATGCGGTCATTCACTTTGGTATTATTTGTACCTACCTACGGATGACATAACTCTAAGGAGATAACATAGTCTAAATTTCGAGGACGAAATTTCTTTAACAGGGGGAGAATGTGACACTGGTAATTTACAGTTTACAATTACGCATATACCAAACATTAAGACAATTATAAGTATTTTTTTAAGACACAAATTAACTTAATTAGGCCTTGGAATGCCTAGGTGTCACACCCCGGCTGCATAAAACAACAAACCGTGGCGGAAACGTCGGGTAGTGTAGTAACATAATCTTTGTATCATAACACATGGAATTTAAAGTTTGGTTTTATTAATTAATTTGTTTACATTGTCTTTGTTTAAATGAAAATAGAACAGTAATTAAATTATCTTTCATAGTTAAGTCACTAAGGCCCGAGTCCGCCTAAGTGTAGCAAGACCATCATCAAACATTAGCTCCTGAAACACATGTGAAAATAGGTACGTCAGCAAAAAAATTCCTGTGAGATACATAGGTTTAGTTGATGAGAATTCATGACTTGTAAGTTAAAAGAAGTGTTTAACAAAAAGTAGTCATGAATCTTGTAAAACGTTTTCTTTTATAAAATCATGTGAAAATCAATATGAAAATCAGATGATATAAAAGAATGATGTATGGTTAAATAAATAACCAAGTGTAAATGAATTTGTATAAAATATGTCATTTGTAAAAAAATGTCACTTGAAATATACGTCATTTGTATAAAATGTGTCATGTCTTTTGTCTTTGTGGAAGTGGTTTAGATAACGCTACGATATGTAATATCATAAAAGCACTTATATATAGGAAGTACCAGCGGCGTATCCACCATGCTTTTATCATATTACACACGTCTCATTATTTAAATCACTTATCAATAAACCATCAAATAATGTCTTGTCAAAACCAATGTTAAATGTCATGTGTAAACAGTGTCAAATGTCACAATGTTAGGTATAAACCATGTCTTGTATAAACAATGTCTTGTATGGCAAGTAAAAATTATTTACTCAAACCATATGTATAATGTCATGTGTAACCAAATGTCATGTACAAAACAATGTCTTTGAATAAACCAAAGTTTAAATCAAAAGTTATGTTTTGCAAAACCAATGCTTTATTGATACGAACATTTATGTGGTTATGTTTATCGCATACATTCAAGCCTTGAGACTGTCGGATAAACCCTTAACAAGTCAAAGGTTTATCAAAAATGTATTCAGATTATGTCATTCATGACTGTCGGATAAACCTATGAAGGAATTAGGTATTTATAGAGAATTCTATGAGCCTATCTCAAATGTGATTGGTTGATAGGAAATTGGTATGTGTGCCCATCTATTATTGAACCAACTTGCTTCCTTTTCTGGTGAATAATATTCACATATTGAGATATTGATATTCCTTTTTCTGATGAAATGCTTTTAAAAAAGGAAAGATTCATTTTCTATTTCTGATGATTGTTTTTTTTTTTCAAAAGAAAAGATTCCTTTTCTTTTTTCTTATGGAGGCATTTTCATAGAAAAAGTATTTAATGTGTCTTATTAACACAATTCTTTGACTTCGTATCTTGTAAACTCCATAATGTCCCGCTAACATTTTGAAGTCTTGTAACCTTGTCGTGATCTTTTCATCAAAGAATTAGAAGCTTGATTTTTTTTTCTTTCTCGGTCTTCATATTTAGTGCTTCTAGGACGGTTCGTCGGTCGGTTCATGTTGACCGAATTATTTCTAAGTAACTTAAACTATTTTTAACAACAAATCCAATAAAGTTGCCTAATAGTCACCCCCATTTGTTGTTGAAAATACAAACAATGCTTTTATACTTAGAAATAAGAAATAAACTTGTTGAAGATGTTTCTTCCTTTTCTTCTTGTCACGTTATCATGTAGGCACCTTTTACTAATATTCGTTGACTGTATCTTCAGATTGGCATGAAAGTTTATTTGGTAAACGTCTGACTTTTTATAGATGATCATCTGATTATATTTCATTTCTTGTTATAATTCTTCACCTCGATTTATAATTCCACCTAAATGTAAGCATTATATCTTGTATTCCCACCACATAGGATATAAGTATCTTCTATCCAATATAGGATAAGTGTTTAGGTTATCGATTGATGAGGCTTCAAAAAAATAACGAATCATGCAAGGCTATAAAAATGATCTTGAACCGTCGAGTTTTTTTTTTGGATCAGAATATCTGATGAATCTGATGAAAATCTGATAAAATATCAAAAAATCTGATGAAATATTAGAAATTCGGTTGAAATATCAGGAAATCTGATAAAATATCATAAAATCTGATGAAATATCAGAAAAACCGAATTTTTTTTAACAAAATTTCTGATGGAATTTGGTAGATTCTGATGAAATTCTGATGAAATAATCAGAAAATCTGTAAGAAGATTTTTTTTTTAACAGAAATTCTGATGACATCATCATGAATTCTGATGAACTCGTCAGAAATATAATGATATCATCAGAAATGCTGATGACCTCATTAGAAATCCCTTTTTTTTAACCAGAAATTCTAATAAATTCATCAGAATTCACTAGAAAATCTTAGTAAACTTATATTTTTTTTTAAGATGAGAGGGAATATATAGAAACCAGTGATATGACTTACACATATTTTTCTGTTAGAAATCTAAGTACATGTTCTTTTCTTCAAGAAATATTTTATGAAAACTTTTTAAATAATAATAGTCATTTGTATATTTTTTAAAGTATCACATAATTTTTATCTCTCCTTTTTTTTGTCATTATCATTCCTTTTTGAAGATTAACTAACCAGAATTTGGAGTTATTTCATCAGATAAGATACAAATAAACTTTATTTTATCAGAAACTTTCTTTTTAGATGTCAAAATTTTTCTTTCTAATAAACTAAAGTTCATTTATCTTTGTTTAACTCCTTTTTTTGTGTTTTTATTTCCTTTTTCTACACCTCTTTTTTTTATATACTATAAAAAAATACTAATAGAGATAATAATAATAATAATAATAATAATAATAATAATAATAATAATAGTAATAAAAGCAATAATAAAAGTAATGAAAATAACAGAAAAAGAATAACTCTTCTACATACTTTTTTTTTTGGATCTGAAAAAAAAAAAAAAAAAAAAGAAGATATTTCTTTTTACCTTTAGCAGATCATGAATATATGTCTCTCTTACAGGAGTAAAGGATCTTGGAAATAATTTATCCAATCTGCTCTGATACCAATTGTTGGTCCCAGTTTTGCGACCCTGTTCAAATGATGTAACTTTCTTCGATCGTAGAGACGGGTGTTAGTGAAGTGTATAAACATTCAAAGAATAAAAATAGCGACAATGAGAGTGATGTTACTTCAATGATTAAATCTTATAAAATAAATGTATCGTTCTATGAACATATGAATTAATCTTCGTTTGGCGGAATCAAACAAAGATGAAGGGGTTGAACCGAGAATAAACTCAGATCTTGAATGTCACCCCCTGGGCCAAACCAGGGGGTAAACTCTCACAAAAACTCTATATGAAAATTTACTTTACAAAGACACACACATAATTCCTATGAAGGAATTATGTATTTATAGAGAATTCTATGAGTCTATCTCAAATGTGATTGGTTGATAGGAAATTGGTATGTGTGCCCATCCATTATTGAACAAACTTGCTTCCTTTTCTGGTGAATAATATTCACATATTGAGATATTAAGATTCTTTTTTCTGATGAAATGCTTTTAGAAAAGGAAAGATTCCTTTTCTATTTCTGATGATTGTTTTTTTTTCGAAGGAAAAGATTCTTTTTCTTTTTCTTATAGAGGCATTTTCATAGAAAAAGAATTTAATGTGTCTTATTAACACAATTCTTTGACTTCGTATCTTGTAAACTCCATAATGTCCCGCTAACATTTTGAAGTCTTGTAACCTTGTCGTGATCTTTTCATCAAAGAATTAGAAGCTTGATTTTTTTTCTTTCTCGGTCTTCATATTTAGTGCTTCTAGGACGGTTCGTCGGTCGGTTCGTGTTGACGGAATTATTTCTAAGTAACTTAAACTATTTTTAACAACAAGTACAATAAAGTTGCCTAACAAAATCATTCGGTTAACAATTCAGTAGAGCTCGGTGACACGTGGTTTAGTTACATTTTTAGTAGTATCTTATGAGCTTATTCCTTGATAGGAATGCTATAGATTGCATGCTAGCGAGTTTACATTTTGGAAAAGATAATATGGATAATGTTATGCTATCTTTGCACAAGGATATCGAGGTGAGTTCATAACCACTACTTTTTATAGTTTTACATTTTTATAAATGTTTTCGGGGGTGGAAAGACATGGAAGTTTTGCAAAAGCACACAAAATTTCAATGAACGAAAATTACATCTTCCTAAAACATGTTACAAACGAATTCCAACTAACTCAAATGTTTTATGAAAGGTTTATGCTAAACATACCGGTTTTTACAAAACATACGCGTATTTTTGAAACATGCATGAGTTTCACGGCTAGTGACAGGATTGTCCTTGTTACAATTATGGACTCGGTTGTCCTACATATGAAATAACGGGACTAGGTTGTCCTGCATACAAACAACGGGGCTGGGTTGTCCTGTATATAAACAATGGAACTAGGTTGTCCTACTTACGAACATCGGGGCTGGGTTGTCCTACATACAGACACAGGGAGTGGATGGTCCTACATACGTACATAAGCAATGGATTATCCTCTACTCAACCGTAAGGGTCGTATGGTCCTTAAAATGTACAGTGAAGTCCTCGCTACATATTGGAACTATAACCGCCTGCTAGTCTACCGTCTTGAGTAAACGTTTTGGCGAGGCACTCTCTAACTCGAGGTTGGTAATAGGCTCATTCAGGCGTGTTGTCTTTGTTGTACGCGGACACTAACGGTTAAACGAGTTTACAAGTACAAAGTTTTCAAATGACATGCCGAGGAAAATGGTTTTATTACGTTATCTCAACACTATTAAAACCGGTTATCAAAAAGATTTATTCCAAATCTTTTTCAAATAAACTATGAACTCACCAAATTTATGTTGAATTTTTCGCATGTTCTTTCTCAGGTGACACATTCAAACTACGGCACGGTTGGAATAGGAGAACCCATTCTGGTTCGAGTACTTAGTGGGCGTTCAACTTTCTAGAAATCTTAGCATTATATTTCTGATGTGCAATGAAGATACCAATCGTCACACCCAACTATGATCTTGCGGGTGTGATAGTTGGAGAGCCAAAGCTTCCATGGTTCACACATTCACCAAAACATAAGTCTTTCAACGTTGAAGGTTGAAAGCTTGGATGGTTCCAACACTTTTGAAGTCACTTGGGACTTTTATAGCAGAATTTTAGGGAGGTTTTGAGCCTCATTTCTTGTGAAAAACAACCAAAACAAAAACCCATAACTATGAGCTTAGTTAAGAGCAAGGTTGTGTAAGTTTCCATCAAGTTTTAAACAAGTTACATAAGAATGAAGAAGATAAGTTAAAACATAATTTTTATGCTACATTGGACCTCAAATGTGGTTTGATTCCACCTTATTTTTCCATGGCAAGCTTTGTGGAAACCTTCCTAGAGGTTGTCCATGTAGTTCGGAAGAAGAAATGAAGAACAAATGTGAAGAAAAGTGAGTGAAAACTCACTTAGAACAGTTAGAGTTTTCTGCCCAAAATCAAGAAATTCTTGATGATTTTGGATGCTTGGAGTGATTTGTAGGGTGTGTAAAGGTGTTAGGAAGGTGTGGGAGGCATATATTTATAGTAAGGGATTAGGGTTTGGGTTTAAAGAAGGTTGGAAGGTGATTGGGGGTGAAAAGAGGTAGAAAAATGGACCAACCCGTAGCTTGAAAATAGCTGGTTGCGGATCGAGCTCCCCCGTGCCACGCGCGAGGAACATGTGTGTCTGGTGCATGGCATGAGGGAGTAGGTTTTCAAAGAGTGTTTTTTTTTTTAATTTTGGTCCCTACACTTGGTTTTTAGGTTATTTCAGGCCATAAACTTGTATTTGAACTTGTTTTAGGTATTTAAAGCGTATTAAGGTATGGTATGAATGTGATGCATGTACGATTACTATTTCCAATTATTTCGAGTCTCGTTTTTGCGTATAAACATGTATTCAACGATTTATTGTGTATAACTTAAGTATGTAGCACGTATATGTATAAAATAAATTTCCATTATGATCAAAGCCTCGGATTACAAGATTGGAAATGAAATACAATATGACAAGGTTACAAGTTTCTAAAATAGAATACAATTGCAACTTTCTAAATAAGGAAAGTATGAAAATGCGAAGCGTTACAATACGGTGCTAAGCCTCCCCTTGTTGATGAAACATATTATCTGGCACAACAACAGCATCCGGATCACGAATACGGGTGTGAATTTTCTTACATGCAACAAGACAATTCTGATGGATACGGGTGTGAATCTTCTTACATGCAATGTAAGCTTTCATTGTCGAATAATATTTTTATTTTAGAGAAAAATGTCATTTTCGTTCTTGAGTTTAGGCCAGTTTTGCGACTTTCATCCAAAGGTTTTTTCCGCACCTGGATTCAAAAGGTTTGAAATCGAGTCCTTTTCATCCAGCTCGTTAACTCCATCCATTTTTAACGTTAAGTCAGAGGTATTTTTGTCTTTTTAGTTAATTCAAAGGGAAACTCGGTCTTTTTCAAAGGTATTCAGTCTTTTTACATAAAGTGACAAAGACCGTATTGCCCTTTAAGTTAACATAAAAGACAAAAATACCCCTAACTAAATGGAGAAAAATGGATGGAGTTAACGAGCCGGATTAAAATGGCAAGATTTCAAACCTTTTGGATCTAGATGCAGAAAAACAAACATTTGGACGAAAGTCACAAAACTGGCCAATCCTCAAGGACAAAAATGGCATTTTACTCTAATTTAAAAAAAAAATTCTCAACAATAAAAGCTTACATTTTCTTTACGAGTCACTGGTATACCTGAAGCTCTAGCTTTTCAAGGACAAGATAAACACCTAATCTCAAATATCTAAATGAAAAATGTTTAGCTTTTTAGAAGAAAACAAGGAACTGCGAACATGTACAAGAACTAGAGGTGATAAAATAGACAGGTTGAGTCCACATAACAAAACGGGTCATTAGCTATGGGTCTAGATGGGTCGGGTAAGAGTTTAGACCAATCCACCCCGAACCTTTTATCCTTTTAGAAAATTCATAAATGATTAACATACTATAAAATGGTAATTATATATGCTATACATATGCTATTTTTTTCCATCCCCTTAACTTTGACATTAACCAACTTTATCCTCTCAAATTTAATACTGGCATGTTTAGCCGCTCAACTTTGGTAATGACATCTTTAGCTCCTTAACTAAAATAAACAACTTTTGTCCCCCAGCCTTAATAATAAACAACTTTAGCCCCTCAACTTTAATGATGACATGTTTAGCCCCTCAAGAAAACACCAAGCTTTGATCAGTCCACTTCTATAGAATACCTACATAACACGTACCCCTCACAATTGATCACTCCTCTTAGCTAATTTCTGAAAAGCTAGCACACGATGTGTTGGATAAACTACTAAACTCAACACCTAGATATAACTATCACTATAATTAGCTTATACATAAATCAACTACATCTCAGCTAATTTCTACGCTTATAAGTTTGTTTTGACGTTTGGTTTTAGTAAGCACAAAGTATATGTTATTAAAGTTGTATTACATTTTTTTAGTAATGTTAAATATAACGTTTTAGAAAGTTCTGAATATACTGTTGCGGCGGGCGGGCATAGTTTTATCCACGATTCGATTTGAATGAGTCAAATATAGTTGACATTTTTTGTTCTTTAACGTGATGAACCAAACCGATATGGTTCGAATAACATCAATATTGCTCTCGTATAACGTTAGTTTATTTTGTTTTCTAATTTATTATTTTCGTTTTTAGTAATAATATAATATAACGTTATATAAAATTCCGAATATACCGTTAATTTGATAAAAATTCAAGATATTTTTGTTGTTTATCTGCACGAATTGAACAGGTCCCGACCAAGCAACATTGGTAATGGGACCGTACTCGTTTTAATGGTTTTCTCTACGTGCTGGTATAAAAATTGTAGAATACAAAGTTTTATTCACAATAGAATACTCTTATCAAGTGGGTCTGTATCGTATGTACTGATACAATAATAAAACAAACAGATACCGACCGAAAGCCCGCCAAGAAATGCAGGAATACCACTTTTGGGCAACATATATTTCTTGGTCATAATTTTTTGTTTTAGGCAACATATATTTCTTGGTCATAATTTTAAGTGATAATATTTGGTTGACCAAAACTTTCCCAACAAGCTTTTGATTATGTTGAATATGTAAATCGGGTCCAACCTTCTGGTTGTGTTTTATATTTGGTTTTGGCCCACCTTTTGGCTGAAAGTTGTAATAGACTAGTTTATGGTTTTGGCCCATTTTGTGGTTTAAAGCTGTAATAGATAGGGTTTTGTCTTTGTTGTATTTACTTGTTAAATATCATTGACCAAAGACCCGAAGCAAACTCGAAGCAAAACCAAATGCCAAAGGGAGTCTTGGACTTAGTGGGAGTGGCTCAAGACAACAACTTGCACTCAAGTCCATCCTTGTGGTTATTTTTTTTATGACCCGTGACCCCTTTGATCTTGCTACTTGGCTCTAGCAAGATCAAAACATATGCCCGTATGATTTACATATTCATTTTTTCTGTTATTGTTGCTTTTAATAAATGTTATTACACATCAACCTAATACTAAATCGCATTTTTAAAAGTGGATTTGAAAATGCATCGAGAAAAGCAAGTTCTAGCAACTTGTAAATTTTATAACCACTAGAGTTTTGAAACATGTTTTTTTTTTCACATCTTTAAAAACTCATAAACTTAATAGTCTTCACTATTAACTTTAAATTGGTTATTCGAAGTCACGACAAACATAGTTTTATAGGTTATCTAAAACTAATTGTCCTGAGAGGTGAAAGGGTCCTATTGGTAATATTAAGAGTTTAATATCTAAATTAAAACTGACCATAATGACCCTATTTGGTAAAGAATTAAAATCAATGGTCTATGCCATCCTACTACTAGTAACACTTGGGGCATAATGCGAACCATCAGTGTTGGAGCCACAACACGACACTTGGTGTCTATCTTATCCATCCAAGGTGCAAGGGATTCGTCGACACATTTGACCATTCCACATGTGACCGTATGAGGATGACTATTACTTTTCTTCTCGTGTTACGTGCTACAGCTGTCTCGAAAACAAAAGTGGCATAGATGAGGCCAAACATATCAATGCAAGAATAAAAGGTTATCCTCGCAGCCTCATAATTTCTCACAATTGACAATCGTTGTTAGTCCGCTTGAACCTCTTGTTAATGTTGCGTGCTACAACTTCCTTTAGAAAGAGTTTCCAATAGGATTCTCATTCCTTATCGTCTCACCTCATAAATAAGGAAAATACATTGAAAATACTAATTAAATAATTTTGCTTAAACATATGTCTTCTGAAAATAACTCCTCTTTTGCTTTCAAGTCCATACTTGAGAAAGATAAACTAAATGACACCAACTTTCTTGAGTGGCACCACAACTTGAGAATCGTTCTCAAAATGGCAAAGAAGCTTTATGTTTTGGAAACCCTGATCCCAACCGCTCCAGAAAATGGTATTGTTGTTACAAAGAAGGCTTTCGATAAACAAAAAGAAGATGCCATGGAAGTCGCTTTCCTCATGCAAGACACCATGTCCCTAGATCTCCAGAAGAATATAGAAGACATGAGTGCCTTTGACATGATTGAGCAACTCAAAGGCATGTTCCAGAAACAAGCCCGTCAAGAACGCTATGACACCATGAAACAACTCATAAGCTGTAGAATGCAAGAGGGTTCCTCAATTAGTGCTCATGTCCTCAAGACGAAAGGCTACATCGACCAATTAAATAAACTTGGTTATCCTCTCCATGATGAGATGGCTGTTGACTTCATTCTCAACTCTCTTTCAAATCACTATGATCAATTTGTTATGAACTTTAACATGAATGACTGGGTAAAGACGGTGCCAGAGCTACATGGAATACTCAAAATGGCAGAAATGAACATTTCCAACAAAACAAACCAAGTGTTAATGGTTTGATCTGGTGGTGTTAGGAAGCCCAAAACAAAGAAGAAAAGTTATAACAATAAAAGCAAAGGAAAGGCTCCCATTGCTGTGTAGGTCCCTTATATAGATCTTTTACATAATCGTCTATCTAACCTAGAGTGTGGAATCCTCCAGATCGGACTATCACAGAAAAATAGTAGAAACATAATTATATCCAAACAGTCTTCTATTGATTATCCAAACTTGTAGTTTTACAATCAACTCAAGACTCACACAACCTCACAGCCTATCTCTGTGATCTTGCCTCTCACACACCCACGAATTCTCTCTCTATCCACTGTGTTTTCTCTCTCTAGAATTCTCTTGTTGTTCCAAACCCTAATCACAAAAAATGTTTATATACCACATGTCTTTGAACTAGGCCTCTAACTGAGCTAGGCCATTCTCCAAGCCCATTACAATAATTAACTCACTAACCAATAATGGTAAGCCCAATACAAAATATCCAAAGACTAAATAATCAAACTATTAAGCTGTTATCACAGAATATGCACCAACAAACTCCCCCTTGACAATAGCTTCATAGTGTAACTTTGTCTTCAAACATCTTGTGGTCTTTTGGTCTTTAGATAGCTTCAGCTACACACAGTTTCTGACATCAACAGACTCCCCCTTAGCTGATGCTTCCAATCTCCAAAACTTTCATTCGTTGTAGATCAGTGAACTAGCATTCTTTGATTAAGCAAGTAAGCTCCAACTCTTCCATTATCTCTCTGCAATGTAGTAGAATGATCCTACCGTGCATCTTCACACGTTCTTCACTTCAGTCTCAGTCTGTACTTTACTTGAATTCTGCACTTCATTTTGATAACTGCATAAATCTGTTTAGAAACATGCAAGTATCTCGAAAAAACATTAGTCTTTTTCACATTCAAGATAAACCGATATTTTATCTTGATATGCGAAAACAACAAACTGTCAATTCAATATGGAAGTTTTAAAAAAACTTTTTGGGTTTTCTTTTTTATAAATATAACAGCTAAATAAAACTCAGATAAATTTACACTACATCTTTTTATGAGAATCATGTGTAAGAAGATCATATCAGGCAAATCAAACTGTTTCACACTTTCAGTTCATTCTTTCTTTATTTTTCTGTGAATAGCAGTTCAAGACGATTACTAGTATTGTTTATCCACTTAAACAAAACACATGAACATTTCAAGGAAATTACCTTGTGATATGATTAAGGTAATATTATCCTGATGTACTAGTGTGTCCCACTTCAAGACATACCCCCATGATCAAGGTATGCACAAAGATTCCTCGTAGTAGGTGAGTATACTGTGACAACCTGCGGAAACGTTTAACTACAACTAGCTTGTTAGTGGCTACGCATTAAATTGTTGGACGAAATTTATTTTTAACTTGGGGATAATGTGACAATTCAGGTTTCTCTTTTCACATTTCACTTTACGTTGTAGATATGAGGATCTGATGAACGAGTTTTATTTTAAATACGTTGATTAAATTAATGTAAGTTACTGAATTTAATCATTATGCATATAAACATCAGATGAAATATGAGAATGCTATTTATAGGTTATCATTATAATCCATATGTGTCGCACACTAGACACAAGCGTGCATAGCCGCACACTCATGTCTAGGTCTCACATCCTCTTATTCGTATACACCTTCTCTGGACCGAACATACGTTAATTTAGGCCCAGTTACTAGCCCACAAAGTCCACAATTAACCCTAGAAATGTCACACACTCTGTCGCAACCCTCGATCCCTTATCTGTCCCTGGAACGCGCGGACGCGAACTCAGAGTTAGGTGGTATCAGGTATTTAATCTTGCAGCGGAATTTACATCAGGACCGTAGTTAGGAAATGTTTATCAGAGTAAAACCACCATAATTGATATTAATAATCACATGGGTAAAACCCAAGTTTCTTATTACAATACATTTATAGGGACAAACCCTATTTTATTGAATTTAAAACATCGTTTATTTGGTAACTTTTATAGCCACTTATTTTCCAAGCCGTCATTGCTCTCGAGCTGGCTTTTTCCCACTTGGCTTTCACATTGTGTTACCTGAAACATGTTTTAAAAATATTTTGTCAGCGGGAAATACTGGTGAGTGAATCCCAGTTTAATCAAGAAACATTTTATCAATTAACACAGTATTGAGAGCGATCACATTGTTTATTTCTACACAATTACTCATTCAGTACTATCAATCCTTGACTTGTGGGTCATATTACACATTGGCTCACTCGTCGTCCAATGGTAACGTACTGTCATTCCGACTTACTACTCGCAAGCAATAAATTTTGTATACAAAACCCCATAATACCGGCAGTAATTGAAGAACTACAAAGACTCAATCACCGCTTAATCACATTGTAAAACAATTAAGGTTTTGTAAAACATTCCAAAAAGGTTAACAAAAAGAGGATAAACTCACATTGCTATCTTAGGCTTCTCGTAAGGGTTTCCTGGATATAATCTATAATTTATACAAATGTACATTGGTTAGTATCATAACCCTTGGAAAATATTAATGATACCCTCCCCGACACGGCATTCCAACAACTACGTCGGGTAGAACCACGACAGTTGTTACGGAACCCTAAATCAATCGGGCAGCGTAACTGTTACAAAACTAGGGTTATAATACTTACAACGGAGCAGAACCTTGCTAATTAGGGGTATAATACCCGACTATAATATCTCTTCTACAGAAATTGAGATTTGAGAATTGAAATGTGAGCGAGTTCGACTGAGATCTGATGCCCTTTATTTATAGTTGCTGAATTCGACTCTCATGGGGCCCGCGTAAGAGTAGCCTTAAGGCTACGCGGCCCGCGTCAAACCGAGGGTCAACTCGTAGCTCGTCCGGATCACCACTAGGCTTGACACGATGATGACACGTGTCATCACCAGGTTGGGCCACCATTTGGGACACTCGCGGCCCGCGTGAACTTAAACGGGGTCTTACGCGGCCCGCTTTAACTAATGGAATCGACAATATCAGGTTTAAACCCTGATACCGCCCGCGTGAATGGTTGGGGTGGGTCTACGCGGCCCGCCTCAACTCAATATTTCTTGTTTTTAATTTACTTTATATGTTATAAAATAATTCGGGCTCGGTTTTCACATACGGGGTGTATATAAAGACATATTGGGATATTTTATAATATACTAGAGTGTCGGAAATATTATAAGGGTGTTGGTTTTTACCGAGGGTTGCTACATCCTCCCCACCTTGTTTTAGAGCTCGTCCTCGAGATCTACTGAAACAAATGCGGATATTTCCTTTTCATTTCTAACTCTAGCTCCCATGTGTACTCAGATCCTCTTTTGGAGTCCCACTTCACTTTAACTAGAACTAATCTCTTGTGCTTGAGATTCTTGATTTTCTTATCTTCAATCTGTAGAGGTTTTTCTACAAACTTGAGTTGTTCATTTACCTCTATATCCTTAAGAGGTACTAACAGTGACTCGTCAGCTAAACACTTTTTGAGATTAGATACATGAAATACATCATGTATTCCTGCCATTTTCTTTGGCAGTTGTAGCTGATAGGCTACAGGTCCTATTCTTCTAATAATCTCAAAAGGTCCAACATATCTGGGACTTAGCTTTCCCCTTTTTATGAATCTTACCACCCCTTTCCAAGGAGAGACTTTCAATAATACTTTATCTCCTACCTGAAACTCCAATGGTTTGCGTCGGTTATTAGCATCACTCTTTGGTCGATCACGTGCTGCTTTCAGTCGTTCCTTGACTTGAATAATCTTGTCAGTTGTTTCCTGCACTATCTCAGGTCCAGATAGTTGCTTTTCCCCAATTTCTGCCCAACAAACTGGGGTTCGGCACTTTCGTACATAAAGTGCTTCAAATGGTGCAGCCTTTATACTTGTATGATAACTATTATTATAAGAAAATTCTATTAAAGGTAAGTGATCATCCCAATTACCTCCGAAATCGATTACACAAGCTCTAAGCATGTCTTCCATCGTCTGAATTGTCCTTTCGCTTTGTCCGTCCGTTTGAGGATGATAAGCTGTGCTTAGCTTTAACTTGGTTCCCATTGCCTTTTGGAAACTTGACCAAAAATGAGAGGTAAATCGACTATCTCTATCAGAAACAATTGATAAAGGAATGCCATGTAAAGAAACAATTTCATTTACGTACAACTTAGATAATTGTTCCATACTAATTGTTTCCTTCATTGGTAGGAAATGAGCTGACTTGGTTAGTCTATCTACAATCACCCAGATTGTATCATTTCCTTTCTTTGTTTTGGGTAATTTAGTAACAAAATCCATTGTTATCAATTCCCATTTCCAAACTGGCATTTCTAATTGCTGTAACAAACCTGAGGGTTTCTGGTGTTCAGCTTTAACTTGTGAACAAGTTAAACATTTAGAAACATAGGTTGCTATGTCCTTTTTCATTCCTATCCACCAGAAATTTTTCCTTAAATCCTGGTACATTTTATCACTTCCTGGATGCATCGTATACTTAGACTTATGGGCTTCTTCTAATATACGATGATGTAGATTTCCTAATTTAGGTATCCACATTCTCTTTTTATGGAATCTCCAAATTCCATCTATTCCTTGTTCCAATTCTTTTAGCATACATTTTAATTTTTCAGAATCATCCTTGATTACTGATTCTTGTGCTTCTCTTATATGATCATTTAAATCAACTTGTAGATTTAATTTAAGAGAACGTACCCTTTTTGGCTTTTCGTAATATTTTCGGCTTAAAGCATCTGCCACTACATTGGCTTTTCCTTCATGATACTGGATATCATAATCATAGTCACTAAGCATCTCCATCCAGCGTCTTTGTCTCATATTCAACTCTTTTTGCTTGAAGATATACCTTAAACTCTTATGATCAGTGAATATGGTAAACTTACTACCATAAAGGTAATGTCTCCAAATCTTAAGAGCAAAAATTATATCTCCTAATTCTAAATCATGAGTTGAATAATTCTCTTCATGATTCTTAAGTTGTCTAGATGCGTAAGCTATAACCTTTTGACGTTGCATCAATACACCTCCATAGCCTAAACTAGAAGCATCACAATAGACTACAAAGTCTTCAGCTCCTTCTGGTAATGCTAGTATGGGTGTATGGGTTAATCTTTGTTTAAGGATTCTAAAAGCTTCTTCTTGTTTTAATCCCCATTCAAACTTAACAGATTTACAGGTTAGCTTAGTTAAGGGAATGGTTATTCTAGAGAAATCTCGAATAAATCTTCTATAATAACCGGCCAATCCTAAGAAACTTCTAACCTCGGTTGGTGATTCAGGGGTTTTCCATTTAGTAATTGCCTCAATCTTTGTTGGATCTACCTGAATTCCTTCATGGTTAACTAAATGTCCAAGAAATTGTACTTGTTCTAACCAAAATTCGCATTTAGAGAATTTAGCATAAAGCTTTTCCTTTCTTAATAAACTTAAAAGTGCGTGCAAATGCTTTGCATGATCCTCTTTATTCTTAGAATAAATTAGAATATCATCTATGAAAACAATTATGAATTTATCCAAATATGGCTTACATATTCGGTTCATCATGTCCATAAATGCAGCTGGGGCATTGGTTAAACCAAATGGCATGACAGTAAATTCATAATGACCATATCTTGTTCTAAATGCGGTCTTAGGAATGTCCTCTTCGTGTACCTTTAATTGATGATATCCTGATCTTAAATCGATTTTAGAGAAAAATCGAGCTCCTTGCAGCTGATCAAACAGATCATCGATTCTCGGTAATAGGTACCGATTCTTAATTATGACCTTGTTTAATTCACGGTAGTCAATGCACATACGCATTGATCCGTCCTTTTTAACGAATAGTATCGGCGCTCCCCATGGCGACGAACTTGGCTGTATGAATCCCTTTTCTAATAATTCATCTAATTATTTCTTCAGTTCCTGCATTTCAACGGGTACCAAATGGTAGGGTGCTTTGGCAATTGGTGCTGTTCCTGGTAATAGATGAATTCTGAATTCAATTTCCCTATCTGGAGGTTGCCCTGGCAATTCTTCTGGAAATACATCTGAAAACTGAGATACTACTGGAATATCTTTCAAATCCTTTCCTTTAGTGTTAGTGATTATAGAAATCAAATACACTATAGAACCTTTTCTTATATAACTTGCAGTTTTCATCACAGAGATAAATTTAGTGGACCTAGAGGGTTTATCTCCTTTAATTGTGATCGTTTTACCTTTTGGGGAATTTACTTGTATTGACTTTTGATCACATAAAATACTGGCTTTATTGGCTATTAACCAATCCATTCCTAAAACAACATCGAATCCTGCCAGATTCATGGGATAAAGATTTGCAATAAATTTCTGATTTAAAATTTCTATTCTTGCTCCCTGCAAGATTTCAGAAATCCTAACGGTTTCTCCCTTGGCCGTTTCTACTAGGCATTCATGTGGTAGTTTAGTTAATGACTGATTTAGAAATTTACAAAATGATGTATTAATAAAACTTTGGTTTGCACCAGAGTCAAATAATACTTTAGCAAAAACATCATTGACTAAAAACGTACCAGCTATGACATCTGGAATCATCTTAGCTTCATCTGCAGTCAGAACAAATGCTCTGGCATTTTTAGTATTCTTATTGTTCGTAGCTGGAGCTAATTTTGGACAGTTTGGCTTGATGTGACCTTGTTCTCCGCAGTTGTAGCATATCCTGCTTTTTTCTTCCTGCAGTCTTCTTCCTTGTGTTCCGATATTTTGCAAAAGTTATAATATATGGAGCATTTTCCTGAATGCTTTCTTTTGCAATTCCTACAGTATGGTGTAGAGGTAGAACCTATATTTTTCCCATGATTAAAATTTCCAGAACAAAATTCTCGTGTGAGCTTTTGGGTTAGGTTTCGTCTTTGATCTTCTTCTCGGGTACGGACTAATTCATCTGTCAAGGTATTTGCTAATTCTGCAGCTTCTTCTATGGTTTGAGGTCTAGCTGCCTTGACTACATGTCTAATCTCTCCGATTAATCCCCAAATATAACGGGAAATTAACACTGGTTCTGGTGAAGCAAGGGTTGGCACTATTCTGGCATATTCAAAGAATATTTTAGTATATCCCTTACTATCCACACCAGTCATCCTAAGGTTTAGGAATTTGTTTGCTATCTGTTCCTTCTCATTGGGAGGGCAGAATTTCCTTTCTACCTTGTCCTTAAATTCTTCCCATGTCATATTGTAAGTTCTATCACTTCCTCTTGATTGGAGGATAGTGTTCCACAATTCTAGTGCTGAATTCTTAAACAAATTGGAAGCAAACAATATTTTATCTTCTTCAGCACACTTGCTTATTCTTAAGACTGCCTCAGTCTTCTCTATCCAGCGTAAAGTTGCAATGGCCCCTTCGTTGCCCGAGAATTCTATTGGTTTACAAGACCAGAATTCTTTATAAAAACAACCGTAAGACACGGTTCTTCTTCTTTTGGGAATAGGCATTTGAAGTAAAGGTCCATTGTTCACGCTGTGTTCTGGTTCAATTAGTTGCTTACTGCTATGTTTACTCTTATTATCAGCATCCTTAACAGTTTGAAATATAAATGGCATAGCATCTATAATTCCCTGTTCCACTATGTGTTGGATAGCACTATTATCCACTTGGTTTCCATTGTTATTGATGCTCGGATTCTCATTAACCACGTTAATGTTACTCTGGTTATCGTTATTCAGATTTCCTTGATTTCCTTGGTCGGCCATCTGAATTTTAAACATTTACCCCATATTAATGTCACAAGATAATATTTTAATATAATAAATCACATGATACGCAATCTAGCCAAAAACGTAGATCATTGCTACTTGTACTCTATTTCCATACACTATTATGCATCTATTATATACTAGTACTGAAATGAAATTACAATACCAACAGAAATAGAATTATACTAATAGTAATATGCATCCGTACACACATAATTTTTTTTATTTTATATTATTTTATTATTATTATTACTACTACCGTTTCCTCCATTCTCACATTCATGGATATGGATCCAAAAATCCATATTGCGCTCATCGTATTTCCATACGAGACGCTCTCCCACCTGACGCATTCTCTCACTGCTTTCTAAAATTTCCTCCCCAAAAGTCCTAAGTTTTTGGACGTTTTCTGCACTCATTGGGGGTGCAGGTTCTCGGACTGGGTTTGGAATCTGGGGTGCGGGTTCCTGATATGGGGGTGAAAGTTCCTGAAATTGGTAAGGATCCTCTAAGATTTCCCTAATGTAGTTATCATGGTAATAGGGATCTAAAGGGTCCATACCTGGATAGGCTCCTATGGGTGTGTCTTCATGGATAGGGTAACGTTGCACAAAATCCCTATTATCGTCCCACCAGGGGTCGTAATTTGGGTCTAGGGGGTTTGGTGCAGGTATCCTAGGGATTTCCTCTGGGTTGAAGTCATACATCTCCACTTGGTTTTCCTGGTTTTCTATATCCATAGGTTGGTCTGGGATTTGGGGTTGTGGGGCTA
Organism: Helianthus tuberosus; assembly: GCA_030545235.1. Classification (NCBI taxonomy): domain Eukaryota; kingdom Viridiplantae; phylum Streptophyta; class Magnoliopsida; order Asterales; family Asteraceae; genus Helianthus; species Helianthus tuberosus. Next base: position 3,513,048 of record CM060399.1, read on the forward strand.
CTAGTTGTTCCAGACTTGGGTCAGCAGCAGTTGTAGCTAGGATATGAAAATTAGCTAGGCTTCTATTAAGCATATCCTGTGTATGGGCATCTGTCTCTCGCTTAGTGGCTGCTAAAACTCTTTGCTGTTGCAACTTTCGCATTCTCTTTCTACGAGCAAAGGCTTCCTTACTGAACCATCCTCATTTCTTATGAGGGAATGACTCTTTTGACTGAGCTCTAAAAGCAAACACTCCTTCTTCCTGATCAGCAGAATACCCAGAAAAGGCAGGCTGTGAAGAAGTACCTTCACTCTTAGGTGATTCAGACAACTGACGATTCATGTCTGAGGGTCCTTGATCACTCATACTGTAAACTAACAGATAGTCAAATAACACATAACAAATAAATATAGCTATGCATGTATTTCCATAATTTATTTCCTAACACAAAATATAGAATTTAAGTGTCAGCAGAACACTTCTTTGGCTCAGACCAGTGGCTAGGCTCTGATAACACCTTCTGTCGCAACCCCCGATCCCTTATCTGTCCCGGGAATGGAAGGACGCGAACTCAGAGTTTGGTGGTATCAGGTATTTAATCTTGCAGCGGAATTTACATCAGGACCGTAGTCAGGAAATGTTTATCAGAGTAAAACCACCATAATTGATATTAATAATCACATGGGTAAAACCCAAGTTTCTTATTACAATACATTTATAGGGACAAACCCTATTTTATTGAATTTAAAACATCGTTTATTTGGTAACTTTTATAGCCACTTATTTTCCAAGCCATCAGTGCTCTCGAGCTGGCTTTTTCCCAGTTGGCTTTCATATTGTGTTACCTGAAACATGTTTTAAAAATATTTTGTCAGCGGGAAATACTGGTGAGTGAATCCCAGTTTCATCAGGAAACATTTTATCAATTAACACAGTATTGAGAGCGATCACATTGTTTATTTCTACACAATTACTCATTCAGTACTGTCAATCCTTGACTTGTGGGTCATATTACACATTGGCTAACTCGTCGTGCAATGGTAACGTACTGTCATTCTGACTTACTACTCACAAGTAATAAATTTTGTATACAAAACCCCATAATACCGGCAGTAATTGAAGAACTACAAAGACTTAATCACCGCTTAATCACATTGTAAAACAATTAAGGTTTTGTAAAACATTCCAAAAAGGTTAACAAAAAGAGGATAAACTCACATTGCTATCTTAGGCTTCTCGTAAGGGTTTCCTGGATATAATCTATAATTTATACAAATGTACATTGGTTAGTATCATAACCCTTGGAAAATATTAATGATACCCTCCCCGAGACGGCATTCCAATAACTACGTCGGGTAGAACCACGACAGTTGTTACGGAACCCTAAATCAATCGGGCAGCGTAACTGTTACGAAACTAGGGTTATAATACTTACAATGGAGCAGAACCTTGCTAATTAGGGGTATAATACCCGACTATAATATCTCTTCTACAGAAATTGAGATTTGAGAATTGAAATGAAAGTGAGTTCTACTGAGATCTGATGCCCTTTATTTATAGTTGCTGAATTCGACTCTCACGCGGCCCGCGTAAGAGTAGCCTTAAGGCTACGCGGCCCGCGTCAAACCTAGGGTCAACTCGTAGCTCGTCCAGATCACCACTAGGCTTGACACGATGATGACACGTGTCATCACCAGGTTGCGCCACCATTTGGGACACTCGCAGCCCGCGTGAACTTAAACGGGGTCTTACACGGCCCGCTTTAACTAATGGAATCGACAATATCAGGTTTAAACCCTGATACCGCCCGCGTGAATGGTTGGGGTGGGTCTACGCTGCCCGCCTCAACTCAATATTTCTGGTTTTTAATTTACTTTATATGTTATAACATAATTCGGGCTCGGTTTTCACATACGGGGTGTATATAAAGACATATTGGGACATTTTATAATATACTAGAGTGTCGGAAATATTAGAAGGGTGTTGGTTTTTACCGAGGGTTGTTACACACTCGATTTGGAACGCATACACCCAAGTGTGCGGTATCCCTTGGCCCTTATAAATACACTAATGCAACCGAGATAAGGGAATGATGCTAGCAATCATTGACAGCAGCAATCCCTATGACAGCAGCAATCCCTATATCATTCTCTCTCTCTCTCTCATCACCAACTTTCCTCCCTTTTAGGGAAACCCTAGAAAAACATTCTATCTCCTTTCTTTAAACATTTGCGGCGCATCACCATCATTATCGTCAGCCTACCATTTTTGGAAAACCCTTCATCATTTGAAGACCTCATCTTCTCCATACACTCGCACACTACCAGATTAGATCCAGGTTAGTTTATATCATTGTTTGGTTGATAGGAATAATAATGATGTCAGAGCCGTCCTCAAGGGCTTATGACTCTAGGCAAAGGCCTAGGGCCTCCAAAATCAAGGGCCTCAAAATTTATATTTTGTTTCATATACTATATTAGTTTTGGCCTACATAAACAAAGCGTAAGGCCCAAATATTAAAAGCTCTATTTGTAAAAAAGGGAAACCTTTCTTGCGGCCTCCAACCCTCAACGCGCGCACGTGTATCCCAAAATTGGGATCGGATGATTACCCTCATATATCTTGCAGCGTATGTTGAGTTATCGGTGTGAAATATGATTGCCCTCAACACGTATTTAATGTTTGCATATGTAGGGTGAGTTCGTATGGCTTGTTTCTATTTTTTGTTGGGTGAATTTGGCTGTTCTAGTGCCTCACTAGAGACAGCGATGTGTACAGATGGTTGTTAGAAATGAATAACGAATAACGGCTATTATTTTGCAACATCTACTAATCTTGTGTTGTGTATATATATTGATGATTGCTCAGCCCTAAAAAATAATTCAGTTTTGCAATTTTAATCTTTAGTGTTTGTGATTTTGATTTGCTATCGAAACTTCTTTATTTTGATTTGCTATTGAAACTATTATTTTGTGTTGTGTATATATATTTGGATTAGCTATTAAAATTAAAACTGTTATTTTGCAACATCTACTGATTTTGATTTTCATTTGAAACTTCTTAGTTTAAAATTTTTCGGGTCTCAAGCCCGGGTAAAGGAACAGGCTTTTAGTTTATATTTATTGTTGTTTGCATACCTTTTAAAAAATATATATATACAAATTTAAAGGGCCCCCACTTTGTGTTTCGCTTAGGGTCTCCAAAAACGTTGGAACGGCTCTGAATGATGTTCATGTTTGTTTGAATGATAAATGTTTTGATATGCTTGATGATCCATGTGTGGAATGAATATTCCAAAGCTTAAAACATGTTAGGAAGCACGGTTGAATTACTCGAATGAATGAAGGATGACTTGATGATTTTATGTTCACAAATTGTTGCGTGATAAGGAACATGATGTTTGATTTGTCATATGTTAAATGTCTGGTAAGTTCTATAAAGTTTGATGAACTATTGTGTTTGATAAAACACTAATTACAAGATAATAATGTATTCATTCATGATGAATATTTTCATGTTCTCTTGATAGAATTAATAAAGATGGGCTTAGATCTATGCTTGATAAATCGGATTATGTAAGATAAGGATAATGACTGTTATGATGATTATATAGGAGGGTGTATTCAATCTGATTGATGATAAAGTGTTGTTGTTAAACGTGATCATAAAAATCTGTGTTTTGATTTGGTGAATCACATGAGCATGAACTGATTTCTATTTGATTTATTTTCGTATCGCAGACTAGTTAAATGTACAACATGTAATGCACAGCATACAACGTGGCATAGCGAGTCACACACTGGAAGTGTGACGTGTACCACACAACCCACGAGGTACAACTTGTGATGCATCACGTACACCCAGATTGTGCATAGCCGCACACTATAAACCCCACATTCCTTTCTTGGTACAAATGCTTAAAGCACATTGTACAACCGACTTCTACATGACCGCTCACCTCAGAGATGTCGCACACTAGAGTGTGGACCGCATACTCTATGTGGGCTGTTCCATGGTGGGCCGCACACTCTATGTGGGCTGTTCCATGGTGGGTCGCATACTCTATTAATGGACTGACATTTTAATTGGGCCGCACACACACTTAATTCTGGACCACACGCTAATATATCGTATGGTTGGACTGTCCGTGTTACTGCTCACATGTTTGGGCTTGGGTTATGAATATGTGATACCTCGTATGCTACTTGATAGTTATGTGTACCAACACATGAAATACTTGCATACAAAACCTGACCAATATTGGTAACCATAATAGGATGTGGTTAATCAATTGTTAAAACAAGTAAACGATCTGCTGAGCATAACAAAGGTGAGTTCACACACTTTACTAAAAGCATGTATTCTCGGTGGTTGGTAACGGAACAAACAACACTTTCCCAGGTTTGGGATTTCTTACTATTCCTGGTTTGGAATACGGTTAATTACTATTTATATTTCATGAACAAGTGTATTAAACGAAACTCTATCACGAAGTCCCTACTTTCTATACCGATTAGTCGCCGGTTCCGGCCGAACAGGATATTAGTTAATAGCGCTATTTAGGTTTCACCAACCTCACACCGTGCCTGGAGAGGATCGGCCGTGAACTAATAGGCCTTGGCAAAACCGTCAATGGTGATAGACATTGGCAAACGGGGCAACAACGATGTAACAGGTCGCAAAAGTATTCGGTATACGTAGTTTAGTAACTTACATATGGGGTAGCTCCCCATGGCATGATATAAATGAGTCGCTTAACAAACACAAGTTTTATGGAATTAAAACTGGATAAACCGTGAACTCACCAACTTTATGTTGATACCCTACTGCATGCCTTGCAGGTACTCAGTGATAGCTCGAGAGCTTACAGTTGGGGAGTGTAGTGGTCGCGCTAACCCTAGTTGGGTTTCCTATTTATAATTATGAACTTTAAACTACTATTTAAAACTGTTAAACTTATGCTTTCGCTGTTAACTTTTATTATTGTATTTAAACTATGAACTGTGGACTTTAGTCACTGATCGTAATGGTTGTGTTGAAAACTGTTTTTTTATTATAGTGTTCAATATGATTGGTGGCTTGATCCTGGTCAGTCACATGCCTGGCGGTAGTACTCCGCATATGGAAATTGAGGGTGTGACATATACCGAATTCATCCTTTTTTTACAATGTTAGAACTTTGGTGATTAGGCCACTACTTTTGTACAACAAAGAGACCAATATCTAACGAGGGTAAGGAAAATACCAAATTTTAGTACTATTTATGCATTTTGCACATTTGAACGACTCTCTAGGAGTGCTTCTTCAAATTATGGGTTTTGGCATTTGTAGCTCTTTTAAGATATCTTGGTTGTGCCTAGGTCAGCATATATCTAGATGCAGCAAAAGGAAAACCCTGATATCTCGGATGATATAACAGTATAAAGACCTAAAACCTTGGATTTTGGCAATCTATCAACGCAAGATTTAAGGTTATAAAACCATACGCCAATGATATGTTACCTACTCATACACAGTTGTTTATGTTTGTATCACCTTGGTAAGTTGATTATTTCATGTTTCTTGCCTACTAGTACACCGTATGATGAGGTAGGGATGAGCATTTGGTATCATATACCGATCCCGATCCCGTCCCGTACCGTACCGATCCCGGTCCCGAAAATACCGTATCGAATGTTTTCGGTAACGGAAACGGTATCCACTTTTTGGCATTTTTGGTATTGGTATTTTCGGGTCGGGACAGTATAGGGATGGTACCGGTAAAATATCAAATTTTACCTTGATATACCGCTACCGTACCGTACCAACATATTTCGGTATCGGTACCCAGTTTTGGTGAAATTCGGGATCGGGATTTTCAGGATCGGGACGGGATCGAGATTTGCTCATCCCTATGATCAAGCTGCCATCACACTTATGCAATTTAATTTCAATTCCAGTGTGACAGTATAACGCGCTGATGTACTATCATTACTTTTTTTTCGCACCATGAAATCTCTTTTTTCAATTTTTCATTTTTTTATGTTTATCATTTTTCAATGTTTTTGGGTTTTTAAATTTTTAACTTACTCCCCCTAAACTCACGCACTATCTAAACTCTTTTTGGCTTAGGGAAATTTCTCCCCCTAAATTTTCGTTTTAATGGAGTAAGTTTCAAAAACAGAAATTTTAACACAAACAAACTCCCACTTCAATCTGACAAAAAGTTTTTCAATTTTGAAGTTTAGAATAATTATATCAATCATAGAAGTAAATAGTTCGTTACCATTCTTAACCTACCATTTACCTCAGATGCTTTACAAGAATAGCCACTGTTGAACACATCAACAGTCCTTCTTGGTCATCCTGCACTCACTCAACTAGTTAGAATAAAGAACCCAAGCCCAGATAGTCTTGGGTTGTCCAAAGTCATCAAAAATTTGAACTTCTTTCCAAGATTGATTTTCACAAGGTCGTTGGTCACGAGAGTTCCAATAAACTCTCGGAATTCCCAACCTTTGAATGTTACTCTTTTGAAACCTTCTTCTCCCATTATCATACCATGAAGTTCGGAAATTTTTTGGATTTTGTTGAACATCTGAGTTACAAAAACTCCTATATCCACTTCTTTGTTGAAAAATTTCGATTACCAGAAGTCTAGTATCTGTTTTGAAATCCAAAATTTTTATTTTGAGACCGATTTGATTAACCATTAAAATGATTTATTTTTGGAGAATTGCTTCTTGGTCTATCAAATCTTCCTGATGATGAAGTCTTTGACTAAAATCTTGGTTGACTACCTTGACAATGTGGTTGCGCATTATTATTTAAACCAACCATATTCTCATCCTTAACTTCATCAACTTTTTGCTTATTTTTCTTAAAAGGACAGCAACTCGCCACATTCCCTTTATTGTGACATTTAAAACAAGATTTTTTTCTTATAAATTTTTTTTTGTTAAATCTCTTTTTAAATGTCTTGTTTTTTTCGTCTTCAGTATCCTCATCCAATTTATGAGGTGTACTGTTAGACCCAACAGATTCTTTCAAAGAAACTGGACTATTAGGCAAGTCCATAGTTATCGGATCCATTACAGCTGGTGTAGTAGGTACAAAATCAGTTAGCTCATTTTCATTTGGTAGAAAAGAGTAGTCTTGATCCATAGAAGGTGAAGCTTTACCAAACCCCACTCCCATTTTATCATTACTCTTTTTCAACCATCTTTGAATGTGAGTCCTAACTAATGAAGATTTCCAAATTTGTCTAACTTTCCATTAAGTTCAACAATTTGGTCTTGTGCAATGGTTAATTCCCTGCACTTTATAACAGGTATGACTTACAGATTCTGATATTACCTTCAACTTTATCTTGAAGTTCAGTGCATTTATAACAGGTATGACTTACAGATTCTGATTTTACCTTCATCTCTATTGTAACTTCATTCACATCATCTATGCTCTTTGAAACTTTTGTATCTTTCTTCTCAATAGTCTCCTTTTCATTCATCACATCATCTACTTCTTCATCCTTCACCACGGGTTTCTCAGCTACACATGCATGTCCAGTTGACTTAGCATTTGAGCTGACACTTTTCACAGAAGCACGATTGTTTGTACTCTTTCCTCAAGAACTATGACAACGGTTTCCTAGAGCTTTCCATAGTTCTCTAGATGTCACATACTTACAGAAACTATAACTAATTTCTGCAGGTAAGGATTTCTTTATCACTATCAAAGCTCACTTCTCAACATCAAACATCCGTTTCTCAGATTCATCCATATTTTCATATAAAATCACTAGAATTCTCCCGTCAACTCGTCGTGTGGGAGCAATGTACCCATCAATCATACATCTCCACATTCTAGCATCTTCACTTTGAACAAATGCCTCAAACTTCTTCTTCCAGTCAGCATATTGTTTAACATTTATCATTTTTGGCCAGCTATTAACAGTCTCATTGACATTGTCCATTCTGACCATGTTTAACACGCAGCTTAAAGTTTAAATGAATTTTGGTATACTTGTGTCAAAATCCAAATCTAACTTCTCTACTGGTCCTTCTTCGAGTTTTACCGTAAACGTACCGTTAAAAATGTTCAAAACTTTGTCCGAAAACTGTTTTTACCAAATTATACTGTTAGACTCGTCTCGAGATTACAAATCCAATGATATATAATGTCCAAAATCTATTTTGGGATTTTTGTGCCTCTTGAAATTTAAAGTTCGTTTACGGATAATTTTCTATTCACGAAAACGTTTATTAGCGTTTACGTCAGCTTTGTAAAATTTCACCCCTTGAAATTTAATTCGGAAAAATGCACAATTTAAAACAGCAATCTGAAACTTCAATCCGAAATAATGTATCCAAAACATTCCTTATCTGAAGCAGTCAGTAAAGTGTATCCGAAATAGTCCGAAACATACCTTATCCGAAACAGTCCGAAATAGTTCTTATCCGAAATAGCAGCTATCTGAAATGCCTTTTGAAATAGTGTATCCGAAATCTGCAAAACACAACAGTTGTCAGTAACAAAATTTTGAATAATCAGGGATTCGAAATCTAATAAACTTGGTAACTGAAATCCCGAAAAATCTTGTAACAAAATTTTCAAGATCTTCCAAGCAATCTTTATCCAAAATCAGCAGAGCTTTATCCGAAATCAATAGAGATTTATCTGAATCTGAAAAGGTGATCCGAAACAGTAGCAGATGCAGACAATCTTCAAACAATTTTATCCAAAACCACCAAGGATGATCTGAAATTGATTAATGATGATCCGAAATCCCTTGCAGTATCCGAAAGCAGCCTCAAACACTTCCAAAAACCCTAGTTTTTTGTAGCAAACAATTCTGAACCTAGCCAATCAAGAGCCTAATGCTCTGATACCAATTGTAGGTCCCTTAATCCTATGGATCTTTCACAGAATCGTCTATCTAACCTAGAGGGTGGAATCCTCCAGATTAGATTATCATAGAAAAATAGTAGAAACAAAATTATATTCAAATAGTCTTCTATTGATTATCCAAACTTGCAGTTTTACAATCAACTCAAGAGACACACAACCTCACAGCCTATCTCTGTGATCTTGCCTCTCACACACCTACGAATTCTCTCTCTATCCTTTGTGTTTTCTCTCTCTAGAATTCTCTTGTTGTTCCAAACCCTAATCACAAAACATGTTTATATACCATAGGTCTATGAACTGGGCTTCTTACTGGGCTAGGCCATTCTCCAAGCCCATTACAACAATTAACTCACTAACCAATAATGCTAAGTCCAATACAAAATATCCAAAGACTAAATAATCAAACTATTAAGTTGTTGTCACAGAATATGCACCAACATGCTTCCAAACCTGCCACCAACAAGAGCAAACAAGCTATGAAAGCCCCTCCTCCAGAAGAGCAGCAATGCTATCAAAGCAAAGAAGGCTAATGGATAAGGCACTTCTTTAGGTATTCTAATATATGTTATTGAGCTTTTCACTATTTCAAGCAACACATGGGTATTTGATACCTCGTGTGGTTACCACATCATTAATGTCTTACTGAAGCCTGAGAAGTGGAAGAAACTGAGTCGGGAGACATAGAGCACATTGTTGGCAATTGGAAGAAAGTCCCAGTTCAGGAAACTTGCACATTTAATCTTGCATGTTCGTCTGGTCTTGTTGTTTTGAACAATTACCTTTATGCACCTAGTTTAACCAGTAACATCATTTCAGTTTCATTGCGTTTTGAACAAGGATTTAGATATGCTTTTCATGGTATTGCTATTTCTGGTTATCTAAATGGTATTTACTATTTTAAGGCAAAACCTCAAAACGGTATTTATGAAAATGATGTTCAACCTAGCAATAACATATATCACCTTTCTAAACATCAGAAAACTGGTATAAATGATTCATTGTTGTGGCATTGTAGACTTGGCCACATAAGCAAGGCACGCATAAAATGACTCTAATCTGAGGGGATTCTTGAATCCACCGGAACAGACTCATTTGATGACTGTGAGTCATGCTTAGCTGCCAAACTCACCAAGGATCTCTTCACCCATGTTGGTGAACGAGCTAGTGATCTACTAGGACTCATACACTCAGATGTATGTGGTCTATTCAGAACTATTACTAGGAATCACGAGAGATACTTTGTTACATTCATCGACGATTATAGTCGATATGCTTATGTCTATCTTATGAAGCATAATCATGAAACCCTTGAAAGATTCAAAGAGTTTCAGAACGAAGTTGAAAACCAACTTAATAGAATGATTAAAATGATTTGCGCAGATCAAGGCGGTGAATACCTCAGCTTGGAATTTCTCAATCATCTAAAGGAATGTGGAATAGTTTCACAACCCACTCCACCAGGCACACCCCAACTTAATGGCATGTGTGAAAGGAGAAATCAAACCCTACTGAATATGATTCGGTCGATGATATGTAGAACACATTTGCCTCACTCCTTTTGGGGTTTTGCTCTTATGACTGCTACTTGACTCGTAAATCTTACTCCGACCAAAAAGGTAAACAAGACTCCATATGAGATATGGTATGGGATTAAGCCAAACTTGAGTTACCTAAGAATATGAGGGTGTGATGCTTACATCACGAGTGATTATGATGATAAGCTCAAACCTCTTGGTGAGAAGGTAATTCTCGTTAGATAATAAAACCAAAGCAGTTATTACTTCTACAATACTGATGCTAATATGATTTTCATCAAAAGGAAGGCTAAGAGATTCCTCGAAGATGAAATTCTTAGTCGAGGAACTGGAAGTAATATTGTGGATCTTGAAGACGTTCAAGAACCACAAATAATCGGTGAGGAGGTCATAACGTTTGAACCACAAGAAGTTGTTGGTACCGAATCAGTCTTAAACACAAACCCTCACGGAAGCATCAGGACTGAACCCGATATACCTATGGCATGTTGAGGGTTCTGAGGTCTTGACAATAGCCGTGTCTGATATGAACCTACTAGCTATAAATCTGTTATTTCTAATCCAGATTCTGCGAGATGCAGTCCATGTGTGATAATCAAGTATCGGACTTGGTTGAGCTACCCACCAAATTTCAGGAAGTAGGGAGCAAATGGGTTTTCAAGAGAAAAAACAACATGCATGGAAACATACATACCTATAAAGCACGACTAGTTGCGAAGGGTTTCACTCAAACTAAAGGTATTGACTATGATGAAACCTTCTCGCCCGTCGCTATGATCAAATTGATTAGGATATTGCTTGCCATAGTTACGTATTATGATTACCAAGTTTGGCAAATGGATGTTAAAACTGCTTTTCTTAATGGGAATCTTTCTGAAGATGTTTATATGGTTCAACTTAACGGTTATATTGATCTAAAGTATCCTAATATGGTATGTAAGCTAAGAAGTCCATTTAAGGACTCAAGCAAGCGTCTTAGAGCTGGAATCTTCGCTTTGACTAGAAAGTCAAAGAATTTGGATTTGTCAAAAACGAAGATGAGCCTTGTGTTCACAGAAAGGCTAGTGGGAGTGCTATGTCATTTCTCATCCTGTATGTGGATGACATACTGATCATTGGAAACAACATCCCTATGCTTAATGAAATTAAACGATGGTAGGAATCTTGTTTTGCAATGAAGGATCTTGGAGAAGACCTCAGAATAAAGGAGATAGATCTAAGTGACTTCTTGGGCTAAGTCAAAGTACATACATAGACCAAGTGATAAGACGCTTTAAGATGGAAAACTCCAATAAAGGAGGTGTTCCAATGACTAATGGTACCGTCTTGAACAAATCGCAAGCTCCTTCTAAGGACCATGAATTAAAGAAGATGGGATATGCTTCAGCGATTGGTTTTATCATGTATGCTATAGTATATACTCGACTAGACATCTTATATGATCTAAGCATGACCAGCCACTACCAGCAGAGCCCTGGGATTGCTCACTGGACTGCAGTTAAGAACATGCTAAAGTACTTGAGAAGGACAAAAGATAGGTTCTTGATATTTGGAGGAGTCAATGAGGAGCTCACTGTAAAGTGTTACACTGATGCTAGTTTTCAAACTGACCGAGATACCTCTCGCTCACAAACAGATTTCGTGTTCACTCTTAACGGAGGAGCTGTCTCATGGAAAAGCTCCAAGCAGAGTGTCGTGGCTGATTCCACCACGGAATCTGAGTACATTGCCGCATCGGATGCCGCAAAAGAAGCTGGCTGGATAAAGAAGTTCATAGCCAATCTCGATGTGGTTCCTAGCATCATGAAACCCATCCAGATATTTTGTAAAAACACAGGTGCTATTGCTCAAGCCAAGGAGCCTCGATCTCATCACAAAGCCAAGCACATTTTGAGAAAGTTTCACTACATACGGGAAATTGTGGAATGCGGAGACATTATTAAGAAAACTTGACACATATCAAAACTTAGCTGACCCATTTACTAAGCCAATGACTCAAGAGAAACATGACCGTCACATGGACACTATTAGGCTTAGATTAGCTAGTGATATGTTTTTATATTTAGGTGTACACACATTAAGCAGTTGTACTATTGCATTCATTTTGATTTACTAGTTAAATGCAATTCTTGAATCCTACAATTATGTTATATTTTGATACGTTAAATCCATGAATCATGTATTCTAAGTTATTCGAATTCAATCAGACTCATGGGAATGATTCTGAATTAAGACTTTTCTAAATTTGGACTCAAGTGGTTGACTTCCAAATTCACAGGCCTCATTATGAATGACGCTGGATGTAACTCGTGTCAAATCATCTTCATGGATTCAGTCATAAGATGTTTTGATAAGGCATACTCATCTGGTATCCTCTGACCTGAGATATATATTAGAACTTCCGTTTACCAAGAACCATTCTTTGATTACAGCCAACCGCTGTTGTGTAACTACCAGTCATAAAGGCTTCTAGTTAGGAATGGATCAAAAGTTCAGTGGGTGTTGTGTGTGATCTGTCACACCCCGACCACATTAAAACAACAAAACCGTGGCGGAAACGTCGGGGAGTGTTGTAACAGAATCATCGTTTCAACAACCATGGTATTTAAAAGTTTCATTTTATTGAATTATCAAATATTGTACATTGTCTTAAAACCAAATAAACAAATTAAACATCGTCTACTATTGTTTTTATGTCACTAAGGCCACGTCCAGATCCTAAGTGAGCATGCTCCCTAGCAATCATCACGCAATATCACTTGAAAGATATGTAAAAACAAAGTCAGCAAAGAAATGCTGGCGAGCACATAGGTTTTATAAGAGTATCGGAATCATGGCTCGTTTATATATTGCAATACATCGAAAACCTTGTTTTGAAAAGTATATAATATTGCAACATGATTAACCAACTCAAATCAAGATGGTTACACTTTATAAAATCTTGAAGCCATAATTCTTAACTCAAAAACATTTGATTTAGTAAACCAATTCGTAAAACATCTCGTTAAAAACTTGTTAATAAAACTCGTATGGTTTATATCATTTCGAAAACCTCGTTGTGTGACATCGTTTCAAATCATTTCCCAAGTGAACTAAATAATGACCTGAAATGTAATATGATAGAAGCACTTATATATAAGATGTACCAGCGGCGTATCTACCATGATTCTATCATGTTACACCCATCCCATTACCTAATCACAACCCAAACCAATCATTCGTTTATATCGTTTAGGTCGTTCCAAATCGTTTCAACTCGTCCCAAAATCGTATTCGTTTTAATTGTGAAACTACTTTTGGTCGTCTCGCTAATAACATTCAAACCTTCGTGACTCGACTACCTCGTTCCTCGTATTAACAAACCACCAAAGGGTAAGTTAACAATCATCAGATTCGGTCGTTACCTACATAACCCCCCACACATAACCATGGGTGTAGTCTGATAACGGGATTTGTCAGATCCTATGGTACCATAACCTAATACTGGTCGGTTCGGCCAAAATTAATGAATGTCATTCGTTATGTAACTACAACCAACAAGTTCGTTCACATTATCGAAAATCGTTATTAGTTTAGTATAAACCATCTTAATCGTTTTGAAACCATTGTTAAAATATCGAAAATCATTTTGATACATATGAATCACCCCAAAACAATTGAAAATAGTAAAATAGGGGAACTATGTACTCACATTGAATGAAGGGTATCCTTGATCTAAAGAACTTAGCGAAGCTCAGACAAACCAAGGAATTTCAAGTAGTACCTAGTAATCGGATCACTAGTAAATAAATCGACACCTTAATCGGAAGATTGGATAGAATGAGGTCTTGTAAACCAAATGAGTGTTGGAACTCATGTGATATGGTTTAACAAAGCCTACATTCTAAATCGGAACCTAACCTAAGTGCTTTCGACCCGTTACGACCCATTAAGGTAGTTTATGCTACTTTAACCCGCCGTTCGCGTGAAACTACGTTCGGATGGTTAACTATATGCTATGTTAAGTCTTACATGCCCAATAATACCTAAACATGTTACTAAATCAGATTATATATCAAAAACATGTACACATATGTAAAATATGGATTTATGTTTCAAAAGGGCGTTTTGGTCATTTCTTATGGGCATACAAGCTACTTAACAAATAACTAACCAATCTTATGTGATCATAAGGTATAACCTTAGTGGTTATTCCCTATGCAACTATGATCACTAATCAAGATTAGTCGGATCCTAATGATTGACAAATCGGGTCGGGTTCGAAAGTCTAAGCGGTTGTTTAGACCGCTTAACTTATGACCTTAAATAAGCACTATACTAATAGTGACGAGTTAAACATGTCAAAACATGTTTAACCTACTGATTTGGTATCAAAACAATGGGTTTTGATACCCGAAAATAGTTCCGTTGCAAAATGCGTGCTAAACGCATTTTGACCGAAACTTTGACTCGTCACTACGCCTAGTTAACGTGGTAATCAATAGGTATAATCACTAAGGATTATAACCATCGTAATTACAATCACGTTGCAAAGTTCAATTGAACTTTGACTTGACCAATTGATGGTCAAAACCGAAAGTCAAACTGTTGGCCAAACTATTTGACTTTCTGCTTAAACACAAAGAATAAGCATGAAAGAATACTTACAATAGGTCCTAGCTATCTTTTCTACAAAGAATAATCAGATTAGAAAGCTCCAAGCACTTGGGAGAGCTCTCAATTCAGATTGTAGAGAAGAGAATGAGGAATGAGCAATGAACAAGTGAAATTGCTTGGCTATTTATAGCTGTTGCAACTTCATGATATCATTACACATGTTTGTGTGGCCACCAAGGATTAAATCCTAACCATCCAAGTGTTATGAGCAGTTAGGAAGCCCAAAACATGAAAATTGCGTACAAGGGCCTCAAGAACGAGCTGGGAAGCTGCTGTGAAGTTTCTGATATGCAATTCTGACACGGGCCGCGTAAGGATAGGACCTGGCTTACGCGGGCCGCCTGGCCTACTTTCCAGAAATTGCATTTTAGCCCCTGAACTTGTAAAACTTGCATTTAGGCTCATTTTTGGCACATTTAGGCCCCGTTAACCTCATTTCAAGGCTCTAAAATGAAGTTAAAGTATAGGGAACTCAAAACATGCTCAAAAATATCTCAGATGTCGGCTCGTTTAGTCGTACGATCACGTTGTGCGGTTAATTACGACGAAACTCAAACGGACGCGAAAACGAACCAAATTAAGCGACGAATGGAATTTTTTGCATGCCGATCACTAAAATAAAAATATTTTAGTGTGTACAAAAATTTTGGATGTCCAGATGTGGTCAGAAAGTAAGATATGCATGAAAATGCAAACTTACGTCGTTTTTGACACTTTTAGTCCCTGTAAGATCAAATAAGCACATTTTTGCATACCGAACCACTCAAAACTTATTTCTAAGCTATGTTTAGGTTATTTATGGTATGTTTAGCTTATGATCAAGTTCCGGACTCTTCGAAACCATACGAATCGGTATAGTTTCGCAGTTTGACACAAATAGTTCCTGCGATCGAATAGACTTGTTTTCAACATACCAAACCATCCAAAACTTATTTCTAAGTTATGTGAAGGATATTTAAGGTATGTTAAGCCTATGTCACCATTCCGGAGTGTTTGTCGCATTAAACTGACTGCGTTTACGCACCAGTTTGGATATAACTTTACAGAAAGCGATTTAAAGCTTGAAATCGGAATCGAATCGAATCGTAAAATCATCAAACATAAATACACACATAATAACACCACAACACATTGTTTTATTGATAAATAACATTGTTTTGCATTGTTCATCGATTACAGAGCACAGTTGTCATAGTCTCCCCTACTTTAGGAAATTTCGTCCCGAAATTTTAACTAGAGGAAACTTGTGAGAACAATTGCGGATATTTCGCCTTCATTTGGTCCTTACGTTCCCAAGTAACCTCTGGGCCACGTTTGGATTCCCAGCGAACCTTGACCAAATGAATTCGTTTGTTCTTCAACTGTTTGTAAGTACGGTCCACTATCTCCACAGGTTTCTCGACAAAGTGCATCGTTTCATCGATTTGGATCTCGTCGAGAGGAATGTGAAGATCAGCGTCAGCTAAACACTTTCGCAGATTGGACACGTGAAAAGTCGGATGAATATTTCTAAGCTCTGGAGGTAGCTCTAGTCGGTAGGCAACCTTTCCAACTCTTTCAACAATCTTAAATGGTCCCACATATCCTGGTGCAAGTTTTCCTCTATTTCCAAATCTCACCACTCCCTTCCAAGGTGACACCTTGAGTAGGACATGGTCTCCGACTTGAAATTCTAAGGGCTTGCGTCCTAAATCCGCATAACTCTTTTGACGGCATCTAGCTGTCACAAGATTATCGCGAATTTTCTTGATTTTGTCTGTTGTTTCTAGAACAAGCTCCGGTCCAGTAAGCTGAGCTTCACCGGTCTCATTCCAACAAACAGGTGAACGACATTTTTGACCGTAGAGAGCTTCGAATGGTGCCATTTTAATGCTAGCATGATAACTATTGTTGTAAGAGAACTCAATCAATGGTAGATGAGAATCCCAATTACCACCAAAGTCTATCACGCATGCTCTAAGCATATCCTCCAAAGTTTGAATCGTTCTCTCAGATTGACCATCTGTTTGGGGATGATAAGCAGTGCTTAGATTTAGTTGGGTTCCCATAGCAGATTGCATGGTCTTCCAGAAATGAGATGAAAATCGAGCATCACGATCAGATATGATATCCAAGGGAACACCATGTCGTGATACAA
The DNA here is from genome assembly GCA_030545235.1 of Helianthus tuberosus. Taxonomy (NCBI): domain Eukaryota; kingdom Viridiplantae; phylum Streptophyta; class Magnoliopsida; order Asterales; family Asteraceae; genus Helianthus; species Helianthus tuberosus. The sequence continues at coordinate 3,530,242 of CM060399.1, forward strand.
TCTCATCAACATAAATCTTTGCAAGTTTATCAGCAGCTAGATCCTCGCGAATCGTGATAAAATGAGCTGACTTCGTTAATCGATCGACAACAACCCATATAGCATCATGACATTTAGATGTACGCGGTAATTTAGTGATGAGATCCATCGCAATGTTCTCCCACTTCCAAACCGGTATCTCTGGTTGTACAAGCAAACCAGAAGGTCGTTGATATTCTGTCTTGACTTTGAGACAAGTTAGGCATTTCGATACATACAAGGCAACATCTTTCTTCATACCAGGCCACCAAAACTTAGTACGAAGATCCTTGTACATTTTGTCAGCACCAGGATGGATAGAATATCGAGACTTGTGAGATTCATCCATCACTAAAGTGCGGAGATCGTCTTGTTTTGGAATCCACAAACAATCCATGAAATAGAGTAAACCATCGTCCTTCGCTTCGAGTTTAAGCTTAAGTTGAAGTGGTAATTCCTTACTCATCAAATTTTGTGAAACACAAAACTGCTGAGCTTGAAGAACACGAGTTTGGAGATCAGATAGAGTTCGAACAGAATGAAGCTTGACTCGTTCCTTTCGACTAAGCGCATCGGCTATGACATTCGCCTTACCAGGATGGTAGCTAATCTCGCAATCATAGTCGTTCAAGATTTCAACCCAACGACGTTGCCTCATGTTGAGCTCTTTCTGATTAAGAATATGTTGGAGACTTTTGTGGTTTGTGAAAACCACACACTTCGTGCCATAAAGATAGTGTCTCCAGATTTTGAGAGCGAAAACCACAGCTCCCAACTCAAGATCATGAGTCGTGTAGTTCTTCTCGTGAACTTTCAATTGTCTAGATGCGTATGCTATAACTTTGCCTCGTTGCATAAGAACACAACCAAGGCCTAAGTTGGACGCATCACAGTAGACAACGAAATCATCGTTTCCGTCGGGCAAAGATAAAACAGGAGCATCACATAGCTTCTGTTTTAGCGTTTGGAACGCTTCTTCTTGTTTGGGTCCCCACTCAAAAGGCTTATTCTTTTGAGTCAAAGCAGTGAGTGGAACCGCGATCTTAGAGAAGTTTGAAATAAATCGACGATAATAACCAGCAAGACCAAGAAAAGATCGAATCTCTGTAGGTGTCGTTGGTGTATTCCAATCCTTGATTGCTGCAATCTTGGATGGATCCACATGAATACCTTGCTCATTGACTATATGACCCAAGAATTGAACTTCTTTAAGCCAGAATTCACACTTGGAGAATTTAGCAAAAAGTTGTTCCTTCTTCAGGAGTTCCAAAGTCAAACGAAGGTGTTGCTCGTGCTCGGCTCGAGACTTCGAATAAATGAGAATATCGTCGATGAACACAATGATGAACTTGCCTAAATAAGGTTTACAGAACCTATTCATTAAGTCCATGAAAATAGCTGGAGCATTCGTCAAACCAAAAGGCATGACAGTAAACTCGTAATGCCCATATCTTGTTCGGAAATCGGTTTTGGGAATATCTTCTTCGAATACACGAAGTTGATGATACCCAGAACGCAGATCGATCTTGGAGAAACAGGTAGCACCTTGCAGCTGATCAAAGAGATCATCGATTCGGGGTAGGGGATATCGATTCTTGATGGTAAGCTTGTTAAGCTCACGATAATCGATACACATTCGAAAAGATCCATCTTTCTTTTTCACAAAGAGGACAGGAGCGCCCCAAGGTGAATAACTCGGTCGGATGAATCCTTTATCAGATTACTCTTGAAGCTGTTTTGATAATTCTTGCATCTCAGATGGTGCAAGACGATAAGGTGCTTTCGCAATCGGGTTAGCATTGGGTACAAGATCAATATGAAACTCGACTTGACGAACTGGAGGCAAACCAGACAGTTCATCAGGAAAAACCTTTGGATAATCCCGAACAATCGGAATATCCTGAATACTCTTGCTCTTGCCTTTCTCCTCGGTGACATGTGCCAGGAAGGCAACATATACTTTTCATAGGTAACTTTGGGGTTTCGTACATGACATGAGTTTCAATCCACCGGACAGTTTCTCACCACGAACCTCTAGAACATCACCGGACAAAAGAGGAATACGAATGATCTTATCGAAACAAACCACCTCAGCATGGTGTTTGGTTAACCAATCCATCCCTACGATAATGTCGAAACTCCCAAGTTACATCGGTACGATGTCGATGGGAAAAAGATGGTTATCGAGGTTCAATTGACAACCATGAAGAACAGAATCGAGTACGAGTGGTTTACCAGTCGCAACTTAGACAGATAAGGGTTTCCTCAGTTTAGTTCTAGGTATCGCAAGTAAAGGCTCAAAGGATAATGAAACAAAACTCCTATCGGCACCAGAATCGAAAAGAACAGACGCAAGTTGATTGTTAACAAGGAACGTACCGTTAACAACCTCGTTGTCTGCCCTTGCCTCGTTCGCGATTGCGTTACCATTCGGATTCGCATTCGCATTAACCAATCTCGGGCAGTTGTTGCGGAAATGACCCATTTCTCCGCAATTAAAACACGAACCAGGTGGGAATCTCGCAGCATTCCCTTGAGCTTGAGCTGGAACCTGAGCAGCTTGATTTTGACCAAAACGACAAATGTTGGCCAAATGCCCAAGTCTACCACACGTAGCACACTGTTTACAGGCCTGTTGGGCAACATGGTGGCCATTACATCGAGTACAGTGTGGTGCAGTACCAGCATATGCTTTCTTTGTAGGAGGTTGAGTCGGTGGGTTCTGAGCAGCCTGTGCTGTAACAGCAAAGTTCTGGGAAGCCTTGCGCTTCCTTGACCTTTTAGAAGACTCACCCTGCTTCTTTCCCATACCCTTTTCCTTGTCAGAATCGGTCGACTTCTTTTTATCACCCTTGCGGGTGAGTTTACCCTTCCTGACTTGGGACTCAGTCAGGGTAGCTGACACCTCGATCGCGTGACGAACGGTAGTAGGATTAACACCGGTCACAATATCCTGAATGGAATCGGGTAAACCATCGATATATCTCTCGATTGCTTTCTCCAGTGGGGTAACCATCGTAGGACACAACAAACTAAGCTCCTCAAATTGATCCGTATAAGTATGGTGTTCTCCCCCGTCTTGTTTTAGATCGTCAAATTCTCGTTCTAAAGCTCGAATCTCGTTACGGGGACAGAACTCTCTCATCATGAGAGCTCGGAGCTCTTCCCAAGTTTGTGCTAATGCAACTTCGGCACCCCTATCGCGCATTACTCCGTTCCACCATGTAAGAGCTCGCTTCTCAAACACACTTGAAGCAAACTCAACCTTACGCGCATTCGGACACTTCACATGTCTGAATGTGCTCTCGATACTCTCGAACAACTGCAGGAGCGCAGTTGCTCCTTGTGACCCAGAAAACTTAAGCGGCTTCGCAGAATTGAAATTCTTGAAATTACATTGTGCGTTATTGTTGTTATTATTTTTATTGTATAACTCGTGGATTTGGGTCACAACGCCTGGAAGTACTGCAGCCATTTGCTGAGAGACAGGGGCTGCGACTTCTTCAGCAGTAAAAGTTTGAGCATCGCGTCGAGGAGGCATTGTCTAACAAGGAAACATGAGAAATGAGTGAGGTCGATAATTTGAAGAAACAAAAGAGGTATCGACAAAACACAAGGAGTGCGATCATTTGTTTGTTACCTCGAACAAACAAACGACACGCGGTAACTAATCAAAGTAAATGGGTCATAATAATGTATCGCTGAAGACATGCTCGCCTATAAGTGAACACTCACCCCAAAAGTTCCCAGGTAAGAGTGACTGGTCCGATACTGCGGATTTGTACGAACACTCTAGCCTTAGACAGAAAACTCAGGGTACAGGCATTCACTTTTGCAGTTTGCACGTGTTCACATTATTTAGACCCAAACTTTGACGAGATGTTGAAATTTCAGAGGGCATAAAGCCGAAAATGAATCAAACTAGAAGGGTTCCAAACCTTACAACAAAGGGTTCAAAACCTAGTAATCAATCATCCAAGGATAGATGATTAATTTTCGAAGCGGATTCATTATTGTGTTCTCGTTGTGGTTATCACCTAAGGATAGGTGACGGTATTGTTTTAAAATCTAAACGCAAGATAACTCGCGTTAGGGTCCTAGAAAGTTATAGTCTAGGTCAAAGCAATGCTAATAACCTAATTCCCTATAACCATTGGCTCTGATACCAACTCTTCTGTCACACCCCGACCACGTTAAAACAACAAAACCGTGGCGGAAACGTCGGGGAGTGTTGTAACAGAATCATCGTTTCAACAACCATGGTATTTAAAAGTTTCGTTTTATTGAATTATCAAATATTGTACATTGTCTTAAAACCAAATAAACAAATTAAACATCGTCTACTATTGTTTTTATGTCACTAAGGCCACGTCCAGATCCTAAGTGAACATGCTCCCTAGCAATCATCACGCAATTTCACCTGAAACATATGTAAAAACAAAGTCAGCAAAGAAATGCTGGCGAGCACATAGGTTTTATAAGAGTATCGGAATCATGGCTCGTTTATATATTGCAATACATTGAAAACCTTGTTTTGAAAAGTATATAATATTGCAACATGGTTAACCAACTCAAATCAAGATGGTTACACTTTATAAAATCTCGTAGCCATAAATCTTAACTCAAAAACATTTGATTTAGTAAACCAATTCGTAAAACATCTCGTTAAAAACTTGTTAATAAAACTCGTATGGTTTATATCATTTCGAAAACCTCGTTGTGTGACATCGTTTCAAATCATTTCCCAAGTGAACTAAATAATGACATGAAATGTATTATGTCACACCCCGACCACGTAGAACATACAAAACGTGGCGGAAATGTCGGGGAGTGTTGTAACAGAATTAATTGTTTCAAATCCATGGCAATTGAAGTTTCGTTTTATTGATTAAAAGTGTTACAATGTCTTAACAAACAAGGAAATACAACATAATTAACTAGTCTTGTATCTTTTATTGTCACTAAAGCCCAAGTCTGCCTATGTGTATCTTGATCATCTTATGCAACAGTTCCTGAAAAACACATGTGAAAATAGGTACGTCAGCATAAAAATGCCTGTGAGATACATAGGTTTTGTGAAAATAGGTTTCATGACTTATGTTTGAGAAAATGTTTAGTCATGAACCTTGTAATTTGCTTTGTTTTGTAAATCATTTGAAAAACAATGAGTTCTGATGATATGTATAAATAAGTGAATAATGTATGGTTAAATGAATAACCATAGTAAAAATGGGTTTGTATAAGATAAGTTATTTGTAAAACAATGTCTTGTGAAAAGTATGTTATTTATATAAAATGTTATATGTCTCAAACTGAAATGATTCAAATAACGCTACGATATGTAATACCATACAAACACTTATATATAGGAAGTACCAGCGGCGTATCCACCGTGCTTGTATCATATTACACACGCATCGTTACTTAATCACTTAATCAAACCAAACCACCAAAGTAATGTTTAACAAGTATAGAAATGTTCATGTATAGTCAAATACGGTTCACACGGTTCACAGATACAAACGGTTCACAGATACAAACGGTTCACAGATACAAACGGTTCACAGATACAAACGGTTCACAGATACAAACGGTTCACAGATTACAAACGGTTCACAGATACAAACGGTTCACAGATACAAACGGTTCACAGATACAAACGGTTCACAGATATCAACGGATCACAGATACAAACGGTTCACAGATATCAACGGATCACATAGTCAAATGATTACAACGGTTCACATAGTCAAATGTTTACAACGGTTCAATATGTAGTATAATGTGCTCATATGCTGGATAGGCATATGCAACAGAAAAGCAATGTAAAACAATGTACTAAGTATGCACATAATGGACATACATAGCATAAAATGTATTGAAATCATGTACTATAATGTACTAACGAACATAGCAGCATATGATGTTAAAACAGGAAAGCATGAAAGTAACAAGTAGGCACATGTGTTCCACCCCAAAACAGTTTGGAAAACAGTAAAAGAGGGGTCTATGTACTCACTTGAGATTGCTCAGAAGTCCTAGGATAACCACCAAGCAAAGCTAGAGATCACGGAATCAAACGGCATCTACTATAGGTAACTACATTAATAAACCGGACCTAAATCGGAAGATCGGGTAGCATTAGGGTTTGTAAACCAAACGAGTGTAGAGACTCGTGTCATTTGGTTTAACAAAGCCTACATACTAAATGAAACTTAACCTGAGTGATTTCGACCCATTACGACCCGTTTAGGTAGCTTATGCTACTTTAACGCGTCGTTCGTGTGAAACGCGTTCGGACCGCCTAACTAGCCCTATGACAAGTGTTATATGCCTAAACATATTACATAATCAGTTATGTGACAAAGGTTTAGGTTAAATATGCTTAATTACCAATTATACATGAAAAGGGTATTCTGGTAATTTACCTAAGGCATATAAACTACCTATCATACAACTACTTAAACGATGTGACCATAGGGTATAACCTCGGAAGGTTATTCCCTACCTACTATAGTCACCTAATGTGTTTGGTCGGATCCTAATGATCGACCAAACTGGGTCGGGTTCGAGGTATAAGCGATTTATCAGATCGCTTACCCTACGACCCTAGACAACGTGGTAATCAGTGGGCATAGTCCCAAGGGACTATGACCAACGTGATTACACTCACGTTGCGAAGTTCAAACGAACTTCGCATTGACCATTACTGGTCAACGCTGAAAGTCAAACAAAGTTTGACTTTCTGACTCGAAAAGCAGTAAAATAAGGAAAAGAACGAAAGAATACTTACGAAGGGTCCCCGAATGCTAAACTCGATTCAAAAATCTCAGGTATGAAACAAATGTTTCAACTTAGAGTTTCTCAAATCAAGTTTCTAGTGATTTTAGCAATGGGGGGTATGGGGTATTTATAGGAAAACCCGAACCGTTAAGATCGTTTCATGGAAAACGTGCCTTAATCCCATCCGTACATGTGTTGAAAAGTTATGGTGTTTAGGTGTTTAAATTCCATCCATACATGTGTTGCAAAGTTATGGTGTTTAGGTGTTTAAATTCCATCCATACATGTGTTGCAAAGTCATGGTTCCAAAATTCCATCCTTATCCGCTGACTAAGCAAGTTTAGAATGTGTGGTTGTGAATTAAACAACGGCTAATACATCGAATCTGGTCCCGAATGCGAAAAACGAACCAAATGACGCGACGAATGGATTTTTCTTATGGCGAACACTAAAATAAAATATTTTAGTGCTTACATAAATTTTTGGATGTCCGGATGTATTCAGAACGTAAGTTATGCGCGAAAATGCAAACTTGTGCACTTTTTGACACTTTTAGTCCCTGAATGACCCAAAAGTTTATTTTAGCACACCGAACCCCTCAAAACTTATATCTAAGTTATGTAAAGGTTATTAAAGGTATGTTAAACCTATTTCACTATTCCGGAGTGTTTGTTGCATTAAACTGGTTATATTTACGCATCAGTGCGTGTATAACCTTCCAGAAAGCGATTTAGAGCTTGAAATCGAACATGAGTTGATATGTGCAAAAGATACACATATTTATACAAGTCCAAAGTATGAAATACATTATTTCATTGGTTTGGCATTTGTTTGATGGTTGAAATGACACAGGTGTTACAGTCTCCCCTACTTTAGGAAATTTCGTCCCGAAATTAATTCGTAGGAGTCTATTTGTGACTTTGTGTTAAATAACCATCAAAGATGAACAAGACATAACCCTGTAATTTCTCTTTAACGAACATTTTTCAGAAATGAAAAATGAACAGAGTTATTTTCAACAGGCATTCTTTAGAAACGAAAATGAACAGAATAGTCATTTTCCACAACATCTTCAGAAACAAAAAAAATGAACAGAATAGTCATTTTACATCTTCAGAAACAAAAATGAACAGAATAGTCATTTTGCATCTTCAGAAACAAAAATGAACAGAATAGTCATTTTGCATCTTCAGAAACAAAAATGAACAGAATAGTCATTTTACATCTTCAGAAACAAAAATGAACGGAATAGTCATTTTACATCTTCAGAAACAAAAATGAACGGAATAGTCATTTTACATCTTCAGAAACAAAAATGAACGGAATAGTCATTTTACATCTTCAGAAACAAAAATGAACGGAATAGTCATTTTACATCTTCAGAAACAAAAATGAACGGAATAGTCATTTTACATCTTCAGAAACAAAAATGAACGGAATAGTCATTTTACATCTTCAGAAACAAAAATGAACGGAATAGTCATTTTACATCTTCAGAAACAAAAATGAACGGAATAGTCATTTTACATCTTCAGAAACAAAAATGAACGGAATAGTCATTTTACATCTTCAGAAACAAAAATGAACGGAAATAGTCATTTTACATCTTCAGAAACAAAAATGAACGGCATAGCCATTTTACATCTTCAGAAACAAAAATGAACGGAATAGTCATTTTACATCTTCAGAAACAAAAATGAACGGAATAGTCATTTTACATCTTCAGAAACAAAAATGAACGGAATAGTCATTTTACATCTTCAGAAACAAAAATGAACGGAAATAGTCATTTTACATCTTCAGAAACAAAAATGAACGGCATAGCCATTTTACATCTTCAGAAACAAAAATGAACGGAATAGACTCTAGACACATGACAAAATTCGCTGTGGTTTCTGTGCACTGAATTCCATAATTATGTATGCATCCATAATTATGCAATTCCTTGCATAGTCCGCACAACTTGTCTTGAAATGTTTGTGGGGAGGATAATCAAACCTGTGATGAGTGTGACTAGACTACCATAGGGTCCTTTTAATTAGATCAACAAAGGATCCTTTTAATTAGACCACCAAGGAGTCCTTTCAGCTATATCATCACATGAAATTCCTAACCAGATTTTTGGATCAATCTGTTTACCTAGACCTCTCAGGATCTAATTATGGAATGGTACAATATAATCCAAGGGTCTTTACTATTACGTACAAGCCCGTTGAGGATTTAATATAGCACCCAAAGATATGGAAGATTCTACGAGGATTTGAATGACAAGAATTTGGATCACACCAAAAACATAAAGGAAACACATAAGCACATAATCAGATAGTTGTTTAACTTGGTTATTAATTTGTTATCTTTGGACGCGGATACTTAAAGCACACCAGGAATCCAATTCGTGGATTTCATTTGGCACTTTAATCATTAGAATCTAACTATGAAGATAGGAAGATCTAAATAAGAATTCGGCTTTGTCCTTATTGAATGGTAATGTTCGTATTAAGGCATACGAATAATTCAATTAAGGGCTCCGATTTGAGTGATATTCATCCACAAGGATCTGATTATGAGGATAGAAAGATCCTTTATGGATTTTGAAATTTGTGTAACGAGAGGTGCTTCGACACCTTGCACTAGGCGTGCTTAAGTCGATACACAAAGTAGAAAGTTCATGAGGTTGAGGCGCTAGATATGCCAAGGCGACATATGAAGCAGAACTTGAAGGTTAAGTAGCAACAGGGTTTGTAACTGTTTTGCTTTGAACAGCAAAGCGACACATGTTAACCAAATATCTCCATCGTCCACCGTGGGTACATTTGAAACAAGGTATTTGATTTGAATAATGACGATGGCCTTGATTGCACCAAGGAGCAGTTCCCTTATACAGCTTCATCCCTGAGGCGTGTCATGGTGATAGCTAAGTCAACGGTCCTCTGGAGTACGACGCCTATTCGCTGGGTAATTGCAGCACCTAGTTCGGACATTGTTGTTGCGATGAAGAAGCATCTTGAATATAACGAAAGGCATAGGAGGAAACAAGCAAAAGATAGTCAAAAGGAAATGACAAGGCATGTAGATTGTGACCATTTATTTGTTACCAAAGGCAAACAAATGAGACAATGACTAATCAAAGTAAGCAGGTCAAAAATAATGTATCGCGAAGACATGCTCGCCTATAAGTGAACACTCATCCCAAGAATTCCCAGGTAACCACAACTGGTCTCGCGTCTGATGAGATGTATACGAAGTGCTTGCCTAGACAGAAAACCCAGAATACAGGCATTCACCCTTCCAGTTTGCACGTGTTCACATTATTTAAAACCCAAAACCTTGACGAGATTTTGAAAATTCAAAGGGTTCAAAACCTTATAATAGAGAGTTCAAAACCTTACAATAGAGGGTTCAAAACCTAGTAATCAATCATCCTAGAACAGATGATTAGTTTTCAAAGTGGTTTTGAAATTTATGTTCTTGTTGTGGTCGTCGCCTAAGGATAGGCGACGGTATTGTTTTATGACTAAACGCAAGTAAACTCGCGTTAGGGTCCTAAGAAAGTTATAGACTAGGTCAAAGCATTACTAATAACCTAATTCCCTATAACCATTGGCTCTGATACCATCTTTTCTGTCACACCCCGACCACGTAGAACATACAAAACGTGGCGGAAATGTCGGGGAGTGTTGTAACAGAATTAATTGTTTCAAATCCATGGCAATTGAAGTTTCGTTTTATTGATTAAAAGTGTTACAATGTCTTAACAAACAAGGAAATACAACATAATTAACTAGTCTTGTATCTTTTATTATCACTAAAGCCCAAGTCTGCCTATGTGTATCTTGATCATCTTATGCAACAGTTCCTGAAAAACACATGTGAAAATAGGTACGTCAGCATAAAAATGCCTGTGAGATACATAGGTTTTGTGAAAATAGGTTTCATGACTTATGTTTGAGAAAATGTTTAGTCATGAACCTTGTAATTTGCTTTGTTTTGTAAATCATTTGAAAAACAATGAGTTCTGATGATATGTATAAATACGTGAATAATGTATGGTTAAATGAATAACCATAGTAAAAATGGGTTTGTATAAGATAAGTTATTTGTAAAACAATGTCTTGTGAAAAGTATGTTATTTATATAAAATGTTATATGTCTCAAACTGAAATGATTCAAATAACGATACGATATGTAATACCATACAAACACTTATATATAGGAAGTACCAGCGGCGTATCCACCGTGCTTGTATCATATTACACACGCATCGTTACTTAATCACTTAATCAAACCAAACCACCAAAGTAACGTTTAACAAGTATAGAAATGTTCATGTATAGTCAAATACGGTTCACACGGTTCACAGATACAAACGGTTCACAGATACAAACGGTTCACAGATACAAACGGTTCACAGATACAAACGGTTCACAGATTACAAACGGTTCACAGATACAAACGGTTCACAGATACAAACGGTTCACAGATACAAACGGTTCACAGATATCAACGGATCACATAGTCAAATGATTACAACGGTTCACATAGTCAAATGTTTACAACGGTTCAATATGTAGTATAATGTGCTCATATGCTGGATAGGCATATGCAACAGAAAATCAATGTAAAACAATGTACTAAGTATGCACATAATGGACATACATAGCATAAAATGTATTGAAATCATGTACTATAATGTACTAACGAACATAGCAGCATATGATGTTAAAACAGGAAAGCATGAAAGTAACAAGTAGGCACATGTGTTCCACCCCAAAACAGTTTGGAAAACAGTAAAAGAGGGGTCTATGTACTCACTTGAGATTGCTCAGAAGTCCTAGGATAACCACCAAGCAAAGCTAGAGATCACGGAATCAAACGGCATCTACTATAGGTAACTACATTAATAAACCGGACCTAAATCGGAAGATCGGGTAGCATTAGGGTTTGTAAACCAAACGAGTGTAGAGACTCGTGTCATTTGGTTTAACAAAGCCTACATACTAAATGAAACTTAACCTGAGTGATTTCGACCCATTACGACCCGTTTAGGTAGCTTATGCTACTTTAACGCGTCGTTCGCGTGAAACGCGTTCGGACCGCCTAACTAGCCCTATGACAAGTGTTATATGCCTAAACATATTACATAATCAGTTATGTGACAAAGGTTTAGGTTAAATATGCTTAATTACCAATTATACATGAAAAGGGTATTCTGGTAATTTACCTAAGGCATATAAACTACCTATCATACAACTACTTAAACGATGTGACCATAGGGTATAACCTCGGAAGGTTATTCCCTACCTACTATAGTCACCTAATGTGTTTGGTCGGATCCTAATGATCGACCAAACTGGGTCGGGTTCGAGGTATAAGCGATTTATCAGATCGCTTACCCTACGACCCTAGACAACGTGGTAATCAGTGGGCATAGTCCCAAGGGACTATGACCAACGTGATTACACTCACGTTGCGAAGTTCAAACGAACTTCGCATTGACCATTACTGGTCAACGCTGAAAGTCAAACAAAGTTTGACTTTCTGACTCGAAAAGCAGTAAAATAAGGAAAAGAACGAAAGAATACTTACGAAGGGTCCCCGAATGCTAAACTCGATTCAAAAATCTCAGGTATGAAACAAATGTTTCAACTTAGAGTTTCTCAAATCAAGTTTCTAGTGATTTTAGCAATGGGGGGTATGGGGTATTTATAGGAATACCCGAACCGTTAAGATCGTTTCATGGAAAACGTGCCTTAATCCCATCCGTACATGTGTTGAAAAGTTATGGTGTTTAGGTGTTTAAATTCCATCCATACATGTGTTGCAAAGTTATGGTGTTTAGGTGTTTAAATTCCATCCATACATGTGTTGCAAAGTCATGGTTCCAAAATTCCATCCTTATCCGCTGACTAAGCAAGTTTAGAATGTGTGGTTGTGAATTAAACAACGGCTAATACATCAAATCTGGTCCTGAATGCGAAAAACGAACCAAATGACGCGACGAATGGATTTTTCTTATGGCGAACACTAAAATAAAATATTTTAGTGCTTACATAAATTTTTGGATGTCCGGATGTATTCAGAACGTAAGTTATGCGCGAAAATGCAAACTTGTGCACTTTTTGACACTTTTAGTCCCTGAATGACCCAAAAGTTTATTTTAGCACACCGAACCCCTCAAAACTTATATCTAAGTTATGTAAAGGTTATTTAAGGTATGTTAAACCTATTTCACTATTCTGGAGTGTTTGTTGCATTAAACTGGTTATATTTACGCATCAGTGCGTGTATAACCTTCCAGAAAGCGATTTAGAGCTTGAAATCGAACATGAGTTGATATGTGCAAAAGATACACATATTTATACAAGTCCAAAGTATGAAATACATTATTTCATTGGTTTGGCATTTGTTTGATGGTTGAAATGACACAGGTGTTACATATTATGATAGAAGCACTTATATATAAGATGTACCAGCGGCGTATCTACCATGATTCTATCATGTTACACCCATCCCATTACCTAATCACAACCCAAACCAATCGTTCGTTCAAATCGTTTATATCGTTTAGGTCGTTCCAAATCGTTTCAACTCGTCCTAAAACCGTATTCGTTTTAATTGTGAAACTACTTTTGGTCGTCTCGCTAATAACATTCAAACCTTCGTGACTTGACTACCTCGTTCCTCGTATTAACAAACCACCAAAGGGTAAGTTAACAATCATCAGATTCGGTCATTACCTACATAACCCCCCACACATAACCATGGGTGTAGTCTGATAACGGGATTTGTCAGATCCTATGGTACCATAACCTAATACTGGTCGGTTCGGCCAAAATTAATGAATGTCATTCGTTATGTAACTACAACCAACAAGTTCGTTCACATTATCGAAAATCGTTATTAGTTTAGTATAAACCATCTTAATCGTTTTGAAACCATTGTTAAAATATCGAAAATCGTTTTGATACATATGAATCACCCCAAAACAATTGAAAATAGTAAAATAGGGGAACTATGTATTCACATTGAATGAAGGGTATCCTTGATCTAAAGAACTTAGCGAAGCTCAGACAAACCAAGGAAATTCAAGTAGTACCTAGTAATCGGATCACTAGTAAATAAATCGACACCTTAATCGGAAGATTGGATAGAATGAGGTCTTGTAAACCAAATGAGTGTTGGAACTCATGTGATATGGTTTAACAAAGCCTACATTCTAAATCGGAACCTAACCTAAGTGCTTTCGATCCGTTACGACCCATTAAGGTAGTTTATGCTACTTTAACGCGTCGTTCGCGTGAAACTATGTTCGGATGGTTAACTATATGCTATGTTAAGTCTTACATGCCCAATAATACCTAAACATGTTACTAAATCAGATTATATGTCAAAAACATGTTCACATATGTAAAATATGGTTTATGTTTCAAAAGGGCGTTTTGGTCATTTCTTATGGGCATACAAGCTACTTAACAAATAACTAACCAACGTTATATGATCATAAGGTATAACCTCAGTGGTTATTCCCTATGCAACTATGATGACTAATCAAGCTTAGTCGGATCCTAATGATTGACTAATCTGGTCAGGTTCGAAAGTCTAAGCGGTTGTTTAGACCGCTTAACTTACGACCTTAAACAAGCACAATACTAATAATGACGAGTTAAACATGTCAAAACATGTTTAACCTACTGATTTGGTATCAAAACAATGGGTTTTGATACCCGAAAATAGTTCCATTGCAAAATGCATGCTAAACGCATTTTGACAGAAACTTTGACTCGTCACTACGCCTAGTTAACGTGGTAATCAATAGGTATAATCACTAAGGATTATAACCATCGTGATTACAATCACGTTGCAAAGTTCAATTGAACTTTGACTTGACCAATTGATGGTCAAAATCGAAAGTCAAACTGTTGGCCAAACTGTTTGAATTTCTGCTTAAACACAAAGAATAAGCATGAAAGAATACTTACAATAGGTCCTAGCTATCTTTTCTGCAAAGAATAATCAGATTAGAAAGCTCCAAACACTTGGTAGAACTCTCAATTCAGATTGTAGAGAAGAGAATGAGGAATGAGCAATGAACAAGTGAAATTGCTTGGCTATTTATAGCTGTTGCAACTTCATGAGATCATTACACATGTTTGTGTGGCCACCAAGGATTAAATCCTAACCATCCAAGTGTTATGAGCAGCTAGGAAGCCTTGGGGAAGTGTTAACTCGGTCCCCAAAACATGAAAATTGCGTACAAGGGCCTCAAGAACGAGCTGGGAAGCTGCTGTGAAGTTTCTGATCTGCAAGTCTGACACGGGCCATGTAAGGATAGGACCTGGCTTACGCGGGCCGCCTGGCCTACTTTCCAGAAATTGCATTTTAGCCCCTGAACTTGTAAAACTTGCATTTCGGCTCATTTTTGGCACATTTAAGCCCCGTTAACCTCATTTCAAGGCTCTAAAATGAAGTTAAAGTATAGGGAACTCAAAACATGCTCAAAAATATCTCGGATGTCGGCTCGTTTGGTCGTACGATCGCGTTGTGCGGTTAATTGCGACGAAACTCAAACGGACGCGAAAGCGAACCAAATTAAGCGACGAATGGAATTTTTTGCATGCCGATCACTAAAATAAAAATATTTTAGTGTGTACAAAAATTTTGGATGTCCAGATGTGGTCAGAACTTAAGATATGCACGAAAATGTAAACTTACGTCGTTTTTGACACTTTTAGTCCCTGTAAGATCAAATAAGCATATTTTTGCATACCGAATCACTCAAAGCTTATTTCTAAGCTATGTTTAGGTTATTTATGGTATGTTTAGCTTATGATCAAGTTCCGGAGTCTTCGATACCATACGAATCGGTATAGTTTCGCAGTTTGACACAAATAGTCCCTCCGATCGAATAGACTTGTTTTCAACATACCAAACCATCCAAAACTTATTTCTAAGTTATGTGAAGGATATTTAAGGTATGTTAAGCCTATTTCACCATTCCGGAGTTTGTCGCATTAAACTGACTGCTTTTACATACCAGTTTGCGTATAACTTTCCAGAAAGCGATTTAAAGCTTGAAATCGGAATCGAATCGAATCGTAAAATCATCAAACGTAAATACACACATAATAACACCACAACACATTTTTTTATTGATAAATAACATTGTTTCTCATTGTTCATCGATTACAGAGCACCGTTGTCACATGATCAATAGGGAATTTTGTACTCTTACATTAAACTGTAACAGCTAGGTATTAAGGCGCCCTCACTGATTCGTACTAGAGAAGTGCAAGGCCTTACCCAAACTGACTGTGTGTTTGATTAGTCCACCAAAAATCTGAATCGAGAACAAGAATAATTGAAATGCAATATGAGAATGATTTTGTGACCCTTGTGCTCCGTAAACACCGCACAATGTAGGAAAATATCTTTTATCAAAGAAAAAACGTGTTTTTTGTCTCAATTTTTTCTTTTTTATGTTTGACAATTTCACATTTTGATTTTAAGTTCAATTTCAAGCCTTAAATCGCTTTCTAGAAAGTTGTAGGCAAACTGGTACGTAAACGTAATCAGTTTAATGTGACAAACACTCCGGAACAGTAACATAGGCTTAACATACCTTAAATAACTTTTATATAACATAGAAATAAGTTTTGAAGGCTATTGTGTGCCAAAACATGTTTATTCGATCATAGGGACTATTTGCATCAAACTGCGAAAGTCTTCTGATTCGTACTGTAACGAACATTTAGGAACTTGATCATAAGCTAAACATGCCCTAAATATCCCTTACATAGCTTAGAAATAGGCTTTGATGGGTTCGTTATGCGAAAATACGCTTATTTGATCAATAGGGACTAAAAGCGTCAAAAAGGGTATAAGTTTGCGTTTTCGCGCATATCTTACGTTTTAAACATGTCCGGACATCCAAAATTTTTTTTAATCATTAAAATATTTTATTTTAGTGATTGGAATGCTAAAATACCACTCGTCGCGTAATTTGGATCGATTTCGCGTCCGTTACGACTTCCGTCATAATTAACCGAACAACGCAACCGTACGACCAAACGAACAGACATCCGAGATATTTTCAAGCATATTTCATGTCCCCTATACTTTGAATTCATTATTGAGCCTTGAAAATGGGTTAACGGGGGCTAAACGCGTCAAAAAATCAAGTTTGGAGTTGTAGGGACCATTTCTGACATTCTGAGAATTTGGTCTCTGGCGGGGCGCGACAAGCCTCTGGTGGGGCGCCAGAGACTGATCTGGGTAGATTCAATGTTTTTGCATTCAACAGCTGATTCCATTGATTTCTACTATTGTTTTGCAAACTTGGAGCTGGTATTTGAGGTCCCATAGTATTCAAAACCATGTGCAACACATGGATGGCCAAGATCAAAGCTCAAATTACGAGGAACGATCTTAACGGTTGTTGAAAATCTATATAAACCCAACAACTTCATAAACCAACCTACTCATTTCAATTCTGGTCATTGAATCTATCCCTCTGGTTGAAGGCTTCAATCTTCTAGTTTTCTTGTTCTATCTTCAAGCTTTGGACCTTTTGTAAGCTTCTTTCATGCTTTGTATGCATTTCAAGCATGAAAGTCAAACACTACTGCTTTAACCAGTCTTTGGTCAACACAAAGTTCGTTTGAACTTTGCAACGTGAGCGTAATCACGATGGTTATAGTCCCTTGTGACTATACCTACTGATTACCACGTTGATTAGGCGTAGTGACAAGTCATAGTTTCGGTCAAAATACGTGTTTATGCGTATTTTGCAACGAAGCTATTTTTGGGTATCAAAACACTTTGTTTTGATATCAAACTTGTTTTCTAACTTAGTTAAACATGTTTTAACATGTTTAACTCATCACTTTTAGTTTAGTGCTTATATAGGGTCGTAAGATAAGCGGTCTAAACAACCGCTTATACTTTCGAACCCGACCCGTTTGGTCGATCGTTAGGATCCGACCAAACATATTTTGTGACCATAGTTGTATAGGGAATAACCTTCCGAGGTTATACCTTATGGTCACTTCGTTTAGTTAGTTGTATGATAGGTAGTTTATATGCCTTAGGAAAATGACCAAAATGCCCTTTTGCGCATAATTTCATTTTAAGCATATGTATCACATGTTTTGATATCTAAACTGATTATATAACATAATTAGATATGTTAAGGCATATAATACTTATCATAGGACTAGTTAGGCATCTTGAACGCGCTTTCACGCGAACGACGCGTTAAAGTAGCGTAGACTACCTTAACGGGTCGTAAAGGGTCGTAAGCACTTACGATAGGTTCTGATTTAGAATATAGGCTTTGTTAAACCATATCACATGAGTTCTAATACTCATTTGGTTTACGAGACCTCATTCTACCCGATCTTCCGATTTAGGTGTCGATTCACCAACATAGTATCCGTTACACTAGGAGCCACTTCGACACTTGAACTTTTGATCCTTTGAGCTTTGTTATATCATTTGAACATGACCTACACGCAATCCCAGGCAAGTACATAGTTCCCCTCTTTTATCGTTTTCAAATGTTTTGGGGTGATTCATATGTGTAACCGATTTGTTTTCCAAATGTATGGCATATATGTGTTTACTAAGTGTGCTTTTATGTGTATTATTCCGATTATGCAAATACGATGTTTATTCAAATCCTCAAAAGATCTACCTATCTTCATAGTTAGATTCTTATAGGTTATTTGAAGTACAGTCTTAGATCTTCCTATCTTCATAGTGAGATTTTTAAGAAGTACTTTACGAAACGATGGTTATGGTTTATGTGTAGATTGTTGGTGATTTAGATAACGAAACTAGATAATACAATAAGCACATGGTGGATACGCCGCTGGTACTTCCTATATATAAGTGTGCTTATTGTATTACCCTTCGTGGCATTATCCTGAATCACCATTAGGATTTAGAATGTTGTGATACAATGATTCAATGTGATCGAGATCGAATCCTTTTGGCATCAATTTATCCTTATAGATTGATACTTGTAGGATATTTAAAGTGCTAATATTGGAGTCCTTGTTTGGATTCATTGTGTACTTTAATGCGTATTTGACTAGACGATGTGACGAGAACCGTATCCCTATAATATTTATCTATCTTCATAGTGAAACATATATGGGATGTTTAAAGTGCTAATATTGGAGTCCTTATTTGGATTCATCGTGTACTTTAATGCGTGTTTACAAGTTGTTGACAAGTTGACGATTTTGTGTTTATGTGGTAGTGGTGATTTAGATAACGAAACGGGTGTAATAATATAAGAACATGGTGGATACGCCCTTGGTACTTCCTATATATAAGTGTTCTTATATTATTACTCTTGTAGCGTTATCCGAATCACTTTAGGATTTTGTATACGATTGATTATTCGATTATCCAAATCCTTGTAGAATCTCCCATATCTTTATATGTTAGATTCTTAGAAGGATATCTAAAATATTATTTTGAATCATTGACTTGATTTATATAATACTCACATAAGTTTTGATTTATTTCAAAACAGTTATTATTAATCCTTGATTGAATTTCTAATAACACATTAACGAGTTTTACGATGATTTAAACGAGATTATGATGTACAATTTCAAATGGCATAAAAATGACTTAGTAAAAATCATATTGCCATATACAAAACTATTTGCCATGAGTTTTCACAATTAAGATTATGTATTGCAATACTAAACTTTTTCCATTCTTTGGCTTCAAGACTCATTTTCAATGGACAACTCTTGTAGTTGTCAAAGTATTGCAATATCAAAACTTTTGCCATTTATTTGGCTAACAAAACCTATGTATTCGCCGGCATTTTTATGCTGACTATTTTTCACATATGTTTCAGGTTTACAATTATTCAAGCATGCAAAGCATAGGACAGCATCCAGCCTTCGACTCATTCAATCAAAAGACAATTACATGTATTCTTTGTTTGTAAAATGATGTTAACATTAATGAAACAATTTTAGTACCAGTAGTTATGAGCAATTTGTAATGTGACTCCCCGATATTTCCGTCACATGTTGTTGTATTACGCGATTGGGGTGTTACAGATTTGATCCATGTCTCCTAGTTTCAATTGATGGCTTTTATAGAAAGGATTTATGACAACGATTGCCATAAGTATATTGTCTTCAAGCAATGAATCCTTGCTAAGGGAAGATACCTTGGTTGGTGACTTTGAAGTGTCATGACCTGTTGGGGGCAACCATGTGTAGCTAGAGCACCACCGGCTGCCTGCGTTGGGATCTTATCGAAAACCTTCCAAATGGGAGCTGTTGGAAGTTCATGTCTGGTTCGATAAGTCAACGCTGCCGACCAGGTCTTGACCCGTAAGAGTTACAACGAGAACAACAGGATAATTCTGTTACTGACATAATTCGTGTTGAAGCTGACGCTATCCAAAGACCAAAGACTGCAAGATTCAGAATACTAAAGTTCACCTTTGCAAGCTATTGTCAATAGGGAGTCTGTTGGTGCATATTCTGTGACAACAGCTTAATAGTTAAATAGTTTAGTCTTTGGATATTTTGTATTGGGCTTAGTATTTGTGTTTAGGTTGTTTAGAAGTGTAATGTACTTGGAGAATGGCCTAGCCCAGTCCATAGCCTAGTATGCAAACATGTACTATATAAACATGTTGTATAAGAGTTTTGGTTAATCCTGAAAGATAGAGGCTAGATAGTCTGAGAGAAGTTACAGAGAGTTAGAGAAAACACAGAGAAAGGCTGTAAGTCCCAAAAATATGAACCGGATATCAAAATCACAATCAAGAGTGCGGAATACTGATGAAAGTGATAAGAAGAAGAACAAAATCAATTGATTATATGATCAAAGTGCACACGGTTTCTAGAGAATCGTCTGGTACACCAAACAAAGAATTTGAAATATTCAAGAAGAACAATGGAATGAACAGCAACCCTAAAATGACTTAGGTTCACCCTATTTATAACACATAGGGTGACCTAATTAAAAGTTGGGCTACGCCCACATGCACATTACTAACTGAACAGGCCCAAATCACTTAATTAGCCCACATTGTTTATCCCAATACTATCTAGCCCACTACAAGGCTAAGCCCAATAGCCTATAAATGTGTTTGATAAAGATAAGCGTAAACCTACACTATTATATGGCCTTACAATATCCCCCTAGGTTTATGTTGTCTTTATCAAACTGCTGTTAATATCATGTCTCTGTGGGAAGATACTTCCTCTTTTCATCTTCAAACTTGGGCTCTTTGTTCTTCTTAATCACGATCAGCTTTGCTTGAAGATCTTGTTAAAAAGAATGCAAGAGGAGGATTCTAAGCAACTATTTTCCTTGTCAATGTCTTCTCTTTCAAGCAGGTTCCAGGTACTTCTTTAAATGTACTATCATTATCAGATAATGACTCATATCTGGTTCTTCTGACTCAGGCACATCTTGCTATTGTGATAGTTCAAGCTTTATCAGCAGCCAACAGCATCTCAATCTTCACTAACCCCTGTTTCTTGATTTGAATCAAATTATGCACATGCTCAAAAATTTATAAGCAAACATTTATGTGCAACAGAGGAAAGTACCGCATGAACACTTGGTACATCCAAGTATTTGTACCCAGATTTCACAATTCAAATTTCATTCAATTTATGATACTCAATCAAATCTTCAAGAACGGTTAAATTTTTTAAATAAAACAAATAGAAACTCTGTTTTTTGGATTTTTTATTTTTAAAATCTAACAATATAAACTGAAACATAAATATACAAAGAAACTAATATACAATTACGATTGTAATGGGATCAAATCACAGTGTTTCAGGCTAGGCTACACTTATCAACACTAATTTACTATGGGTGATCCGAGCGATTGCCAGTATGTTTGTCCACTTAAACTTATCTCCTTAGGCCTTTTTCAAGTGACGGTCTACAACTGATTTATCATGTTTTCCATTTAATTGATATGAACACTCAATTTAAATCACAATCAAATCCTGAAATTTTAGTCAGAACACGCTATCATACATGCAGTTTCCCTACCACATATTTCACAAGCCCGTTGTAGGATTCTGAAACCTTGACTGGGACTGGATTGAGAAGAGAACAGAAAAGATCGTTTACAAAGATGGATACAATATATAGATCAAATGAGTTTTCTCAGTTTGATATAGGTTTTTCAGGTTTCTTTTGGGCACTAGAGGGCCTCTTTCGGGTGTAATTGATCTATAGCTAGGTCTTTGCTCACGCAAAACAGAAGCTGACGTTGCCTAGCACCTCCAGGTCTTTGCTCACGCAAAACAAAGGAGATACATGAGTTGGTCAGAAAAGATTTCAGAACTAGAACGGAATTGTGTGTATCGGGATGTCACACACGTATTCAAATAGCCATGTCCTAATTCCAAGTGACGTTCTTTCCTGAGGTCATAGAATAAAATTAGTGTTCTACACAGAACCAGTCAGAGAATCTAGCCATCAGGATAAACCTACCAACATATCGCTCTAGAGTCAAACCATTTCAATATTGGTCTTACAGGAGTCAGCCTTAATCCACATAATGAAATTATTTCATTTCCCATATATGCAACAAAATATTTTTTTTTTCTATTTTTCGAATGTTTTTGTATTTTTTTTCATTTTTTCTATTTACAAATATCTCTGGATATCCCCCTAAATTTGTGCATAAATCTTATGCGCGAATTTACCTAACAACGAAAACGTATATACAACGGGAAACACAAAAGAAAAAGAAAATATTTTTGTTGTTTTTGCTTAACCGTTCCATCATAAGATTTAAGACTAATCAATATCAAAATTAGAATGCGAAATTCAAATTTTGTACTTTTCGCTGATCTTGTCTCACCTCTCTTATCTCCTTCAAACGAAACATATCAACTGTAAAGAAATATACATTTGCAACAGTGAAATGTTACCCGTTATGTCTCTGGAACAACCGCTATCAATATCCAAAGATTGTCAACAACTCCTCCTTGGTTGTCCCTGAAAAGTAAGGAGATTAGTAAGACATTGGTACCCAGGCCATCGTGGTCCTGGGTATTCCTGAAGCATAAATGTAAGACACTTCTCGAAAGCACATGCCCTCTTTTGATTCAAGGATTGGTGATGTCGCTGCTTTGTGTTTTGCCCTCCAAACTTGTTTAGGCTTTTCTAATTTCTTAGGTGCCTTGGGCAAGACAGTTTGCTTTTCAACCTCTTTGTTTTAAAAACTTGTTTTAGTTTCAAAGCTTGTTTCCTTTTTGCTTTTGCAGCATTCCAATCCCCAGAAGATGGTTTAACTAGGGATACTTATTCATGATTGCCTTAGGCTTTTCAACCTTCATCGACTTAGAATAAGATATGTCCCTTGGTGTAACCTTCTGATGCTATGTATAGTATGGCACATAGGGACAATGTGTTCAATTCCTTGCAATGTGACCAGGTATGCCGCAATTGTAGCAGGTTTGCTTTTTCATGTAAGGAGCATATCCTTATCCATTTGATCCAACTGATGCTAAGTATGTTTTATAAAACTTGTTGGATGATTTGTTTGCAGCCTGTTCAACCTTTCTCCCCTGTTTCATTTGTTTATGTTTACAACAGTTAGTACATTCACTGGATTTAGCATTTTGTGTTCTAACTGTTGGCTTTGGAAGCACATATTTGTTTGAAGGGCCACTCAAAGCTGGCTTAGAAATAGCCTTACTCACATATGGAGGGGCATCAGCAGACAAATTTGATGTTTTTGAACAAACATCGTCAACCTTTTGGCAAACAATATCATCCCCCTTAACCCAATCCTCAATTATTACCTCATCTGCACATGAAGTAGAAGCATCAGTAATATTCACTCGTTCACAAACGGTGTCAGGCAATGCCATAGTAACGCTTTCATTTTCAATTGACACCGTTGGTTCAGAAGTTTCAGAATCATTGTCATTCGAAAGAGCAGAAGGGGCTTCTGTCGTCGTTTTACCATTAGACTCAACAGAAGCTCCTGAAGTCGATCTGATTCTTTGTTGGTCAGTTCTGATTCAGCTATTTCAGATGATTCATTGCTAGATTCTACAAAATTAACTAACTCTGATTTTTCACAGTTAGCTATTTCTTAGGAATCACATGTCGAATCAGATGAGACAGATGATGCATGTCACACCCCGACCGCGTAAAACAACAAATCGTGGCGGAAACGTCGGGGAGTGTCGTAACAGGATCATTGTTTCATAACACATGGAAATTAGAGTTTGATTTCATTAATTAAAGTGTTTACATTGATTAAGAATTTACAGAAACATAACATGAATTAAACTGTCTTTCATAGTTTTAAGTCACTAAGGCCCAGATCCGCCTAAGTGTGTCACGAACGTCATCATGCAATAGCTCCTGAAACACATGTGAAAATAGGTACGTCAGCATAAAAATGCATGTGAGATACATAGGTTTTGTTGTTGTAGGATTCATGACTTGTAAGTAAAAGAAGTGTTTAAACAAAAGATAGTCATGAATCTTGTAAAATGTTTTCTTTTATAAAATCTTATGAAATTTCGATATGAAAATCAGACGTTATAAAAGAAAAATGCATGGTTAAATAAATAACCAAGTAAAAATGAGTTCGTATAAGATATGCCGTTTGTAAACAATGTCTTGTATAAATATGTCGTTTGTAAACAATGTATCATGTCTTTGTTTCTGTCAAAGTGGTTAAGATAACGCTGCGATATGTAATATCATAAAAGCACTTATATATAGGAAGTACCAGCGACGTATCCACCATGCTTTTATCATATTACACACGCCTCGTTATTTAAAACACTTACCAAATGAACCACCAAATGTGTCTTGTCAAACCAATGTCAGATAACAACTAATGTCTTGTATGGTGAATAAAAGAATTTAGTCAACCCCATAGGTAAAATGTTATGTATGGTGAATAAAAGAATTTACTCAATCCCATAGATGAAATGTCGATGTATAATCAAATGCCATACCAAATGTAAGCATGTTATGTGAAAACAATGTACTAAGTATGCTAAATGTACATACATAGCAAAGCATAAATGAAATCATGTACTGTATGCGTACCAATGAATAAAGCAAGTATATGTCATGAAAGCACGAAAAGCACGAAAGTAACAAGTAGGCACATGTGTTTCACCCTAAAATATATGAAAACAGTAAAAGAGTGGACTATGTACTCACATCGAAGTGCAAAGTATCCTTGATTAATTGAACTAGCAAAGCTCGAGTAAACCAATGAATTCAAGTAGCACCTAGTAATCGAATTGCTAGTTAATAAATCCACACCTAAATCGGAAATTCGGGTAGAATGAGGTCTTGTAAACCAAATGAGTATTGGAACTCATGTGATATGTTTTAACAAAGCCTACATTCTAAATTGGAACCTATCCTAAGTGCTTACGACCCGTTACGACCCATTAAGGTAGCTTATGCTACTTTAACGCGTCTTTCGCGTAAATGCGCGTTCGAGATGCCTAACTAGTCCTATGACAAGTATTATATGCCCTAACATGTTTAAATATGTTGCATAATCAGTTTAAGTGACAAAAATTAAGTTACATATGCTAAAAATCAAATTATGCATGAAAAGGCCATTTTGGTCATTTTCCTAAGGCATATAAACTACCTATAATACAACAAGTTAAACTAAGTGATGATAAGGTATAACCTCGGAAGGTTATTCCCTATACAACTATGGTCACAATATATGCTTGGTTGGATCCTAAAGACCGAACAAACAGGTCGGGTTCGAAAGTCTAAGCGGTTGTCAAGACCGCTTGACTTACGACCCTATACAAGCATTAGACTAAAAGTGACGAGTTAAACATGTTAAAACATGTTTAACTAAGTTAGAAAATAAGTTTGGTATCAAAACAAGGTGTTTTGATACCCAAAGATAGCTTCATTGCAAAATACGCATAAACACGTATTTTGACCGAAACTATGACTCGTCACTATGCCTAATCAACGTGGTAATCAGTAGGTATAGTCACAAGGGACTATAACCATTGTGATTACGCTCACGTTGCAAAGTTCAAACGAACTTTGTGTTGACCAAAAACTAGTCAAAGCAGAAAGTCAAACACTGTTTGACTTTCATGCTTGAAAAGCATAAAAGCATGAAAGAAGCTTACAAAAGGTCCAAGCAAGGAAGATTTGATTCAAATTGCTCAGGTATGAAGTATAGAACTCCAACTTAGAGCAGGTTTTTGAATCAAGTGTGAAGAATGAATGAGAAACCTACTTCTATTTAGAGAAAGTTAGGATCAACAAGGTCATTCAAAGTGTTTAGAAGGTGTAATCTTGACCCTACACTTGTGGGACATAGTTTTGAATACAATGGGAGCTCCAAAACTAGTCCATAGTATTGAGAAAGTTGCATAAAAGACCCTCAAATTCAAGCTGGTTGCTGAAAACAGGATTTCTATCAAAATGAACCCGTTGCGTGCCGCCATTGCAAAGGGGGTACCCTGTGGCGCGATGCCACCAATCCCCAGGTCCAGAAAGTTTCAAAAACTGACAAAAATGGTCCCTGCAACATGTTTAAGTCATTTTCGACGCGTTTAGACCCCGTTAACCCATTTTCAAGGCTATACAAGGATGTTAAAGCATAGGGGACTTGAAATATGCTTGAAAATATCTCGGATGTCGGTTCGTTTGGTCGTACGATCACGTTGTTCGGTTAATTACGATGAAACACGAACGGACGCGAAAAACGATCCAAATTACACGAAGAATGGAATTTTAGCATGCCAATCACTAGAATAAAATATTTTAATGATTAAAAAATTTTTTGGATGTCCGGATATGTTCAGAACGTAAGATATGCACGTAAATGCAAACTTATGCACTTTTTGACGCTTTAAGTCCCTATTGACCAAATAAGCGTATCTTCACATAACGAACCCCTCAAAGCCTATTTCTAAGCTACGTAAAGGATATTTAGGGTATGTTTAGCTTATGTTCAAGTTCCGGAATGTTCGTTACAATACAAATCGGCATACTTTCGCAGTTTGACGTAAATAATCCCTGCGATCGAATAAACTTGATTTCAACACACCAAACCCTCCAAAACTTATTTCTTAGTTATGTAAGGGTTATTTAAGGTATGTTAGGCCTATGTCACTATTCCAGAGTGTTTGTCATGTTAAACTAATTACGTTTACGCATCAGTTCGCGTATAACTTTCCAGAAAGCAATTTAGATATCGAAATCGAACGAGAAGTGATATGTGCAAAGGTCACATGTATTTATACAAATTCCAAGATTGAAACACAAGATTTCATTGGAGTCGTACTTGTATGATGGTCGTAGAGACACAGATGTCACAGTCTACCCTACTTTAGGAAATTTCGTCCCGAAATTTAATTTAGAGGAAACTTGTGTGTGTGCTCGAAATTGAAGTCAGAGAGTATAACATAAAAACAACACTGGGCACGGTCCAGAACTTCTAGTAAGTTAAATTACACATGACAAAACTTGTTGTGGTTTTTGTGCACTGGATTCCATAGTTACGTATGCATCCATAATTACGTATTCCTTGCATAGTCCGCACATTTCGTTTTATAATGTGCAGGGGAAGAAAATCAAATGAATAATCCTGTGGTGACTTGACTAGACTACTAAAGAGTCTCTTTAACTAGACCAATGAATGATCTCTTTAAACAGACCACCAAAAGTCTCTTCAGCTAGGTCACCAAAGGATCTTTTTAATTAGATCAACGAATGACCTCTTGAACTAGACCACCAGAGGGTCTCTTTAACTAAATTGACGAATGATATTTTTAACTAGATTGATGAATCAATCTCTTTAACTAGACCACCCAAGGGGTCTCTTTAACTATATCAACACATGATATCTTTAACTAGATCGACGAAGCAATCTCTTTAACTAGACCACCCAAGAGGTCTCTTTAACTATATCAACACATGATATCTTTAACTAGATCGACAAAGCAATCTCTTTAACTAGACCACCCAAGAGGTCTCTTTAACTACATCAACGAGTGATGTCTTTAACTAGATTGATGAATCAATCTCTTTAACTAGGCCACCCAAGAGGTCTCTTTAACATTGGAATGGTACCTTACAATCCAAGGGTCTTAACTATTACAAAGAAGCCCATTAAGGATTTAAAATAGTACCTTTGGATAGTGAGTAATTCGATTCACACATAAACACATGATTGTCGATTTGGTCATCAATTTGTTACTAACTTGTTATAAATTTTGTTCATAAACTTGTTATTGATTTGAACATGTGTATTTAAAGTATGCCAGGAATCCAATCCCTGGACTTTGATTTTGTGCTTCGAATTTTCACAAGGATTTAACTATGAAGATAGGAGGATCCTATAAGGATTTGGAATCCGTGTAGCGAGAGATGTTTCAAAACCTTGTTCTAGATGTGCTTAAATCAAAACATGAGGTAAAATGTTTATTAAGTCGATGTGCCAGATATGCCAAGGTGACATATGAAGCAGAATTTGGAGGTCATGTACTACGCATGTTAAATCATACGAGCAGAATGTTCTTGAAAACTATGCATGGGGTTCTTTGGAAAATATGTTTAATGTTTTTGAAATCTTATGTGATGCTTTTGAAATCATGTGGTAGGTGTATTAGGTAAATATGTTTATAAAATGTTTTAAAACTCATGTGAAAAGGTTTTGAAATCATGTATATGGTTTTTGAAAATATGGATAATGCTTTTGAAATTATACATTTGGTATATTAAAAAAGATATACTATGTTAAATGTTTTTAAACCATATGAAAAGTTTTTGAAGGAGGTTTTGAAAACATATACTATGTATGTTGTTATGAAAACCAGAATGAAGTGATATGTACATAGACATATCGTATAAGACTATTGAGGGATTTATGAGAAGTACCCTTAGGTATCCAAACTAGGATTTAAAGCGGTACTTTGAGTATTCGTCCAGAGTTGTAACTTGTACCTTGTACTTTGTTTTTTAGAAGGAAACGAGTACTTAGGATTTTTGTGGAGATCGCGAGTGATCATATAAATGAGAAAACTATAAGAGTAGTTTGTTTTGCAAGGAACACGGTTCCTTAGCGTCGGTTATCGTAGGGGTATGTCACCATACACACAATCGTATCAGTCTTGTAAATAAAAGTGAAACAACAAATTTATTTATATAACAACTGAATTGTTTCAAGCGTCAAAGATAACAAGGGAAAATACAAAAGTTTAATTGTTTACTGTTGCATTGTCATTTGCGTTTGCCTCGTTTATGTTAAACACTCGTCCATGCGCTGGATTTGCATTAACAAGTCTTGGGCAATTGTTCCGGTAGTGAGTAAGATCACCACAGTTATAGCATGATCCAGGTGGAAAGCCAGCTTGAGCAGGGTTGACTTGAGGTTGGTTTGGACCACCTTGGTTTGGGTGAAATCCACAAGCATTTTCCAGGTGATCGAGTCGCCCACATGATGCACACAGACGACACTGCAGGTGAGCTAGGTGGTGTGCATTACATTTGTTGCATATTCGGACAGTACTAGCATAAGGTTTCCTTGCAGGAGGTTGAGCTGGTTGGTTGTGGGTGATTTGGTTGGGTTGAGCAGCAATCGCACAGTTTTGTAAAGCCTTACGCTAGTTTCTTGTCGCCTTTTCGGAAAAGTTTACCCTTTCTGATCTGAGATTCAATCAGGGTAGCAGATGGTTCAATGGCCTGTCTGACGGTAGTAGGGTTGCTACCAGTAACGATGTCCTGAACTGGGTCAGGAAGGCCATCAATGTACTTTTCGATCGCCTTATCCAAAGGCGTAACCATAGTTGGACACAACAAGCTCAATTCTTCGTACCGGTCAGTATAAGCACGGTGTTCGTCGCTGTCTTATTTAAGATCATCAAATTCCCTTTCCAATGCCCTGAGTTCATAACGAGGACAGAACTCCTTCATCATTAGAGCTCGAAGCTCTTCCCAGGTTTGTGCCATTGCCACATCGGCACCCCTATCCCTCATTACACCGTTCCACCATGTTAGAGCACGTTTCTCGAAAACATTGGACGCAAACTCAACCTTTCGCTCATTCGGACATTGCACATGTTGAAACGTGCTTTCAAGACTCTTGAACTAATGTAGGAGCGCAGTTGCTCCTTGAGACCCAGAAAACTATAGTGGTTTAGCCGAATTAAACGTTCTGAAACTACACTGAGCATGGTTGTTATTGTTGTTCGCTTGATTAATCTGAGTTATTAGGTTCGGAAGCACAGCAGCAATCTGCTGAGTGATAATAGTTGCGGGTTCGGCGTTAGTTTGAGGTTGTGCATCTCGTCGGGGAGGCATATTCTAAAAAAAGAACAAGGAAACATGAGAAACGGGTGAGATGATATCGGATAGTAAAAATTGGATGCTTAAAAGAATATCGATAAGACATAAGGATTGTGATCATTTGTTCGTTACTTAAAACAAATAAACGACAAGGTGACAAATCAAAGTAAATGGGTCATAATAATGTATCGTGTCACACCCCGACCGCGTAAAACAACAAATTGCGGCGGAATCGTTGGGGAGTGTTGTAACAGAATCATTGTTTCATAACACATGGAAATTTGAAGTTTTGTTTTATTTAAAGATTAACCATTTACATTGTCTTGAAAATTAACAAACAAGTTAAACATAGTCTATCATTATTATTAAGTCACTAAGGCCTCGTCCAGTCCTATGTGAGCATGCATCCTAGCAATCAACATCACTCAACAACACCTGAAACATATGTAAAAACAAAGTCACCAAAGAAATGCTGGCGAGCACATAGGTTTTATAAGAGTGTCGGATTCATGGCTAGTTTACCTGTTGCAATACCTAATTTAAAAACCTTGTTTTGAAAATTATAGTATTGTGACATAATTAACCAACTCAAATCAAGTTGGTTATAATTTATAAAATCTCGTAGCCATGATTCTTAACCCAAAACATTTATTCAATTAAATCAAATTGTAAAACATCTCATAAAAACTCGTTAATAAAACTAGTATGGTTTATATTATTCAAAAAACATCATTGTGTGACATCGTTTCAACATCGTTTACCCAAGTGAACTAAATAACGCCACGGTATGTAATATGATGAAAACACTTATATATAAGAAGTACCAGCGATGTATCTACCATGTTATCATCACATTACACCCGTCCCATTATCTAAACACTATCCAAAACCAATCATTTACCCAAATCGTTTAACTCGTTAAAATTGCATCAGTCGTTTAAATCATTCTCGTTTTAATTGTGAAATATACATTTGGTCGTCTCGCTAATAACATCCAAACCTTCGCAAGTCGCCTATCGCTTCTCGCATTAATAAACCACCAAAGGGTAAATTAACAATCACAGATTCAGTCGTTACCCACCTAACCCACACATAACCTTGGGTGCAGTCTGATAACGGGATTTGTCAGATCCTATGGTACCATAACCTAATACTGGTCGGTTCAGCCAAAATTAATGAATGTTATTCGTCATGTAATTACAACCAACAAGTTTGTTCACTTTATCGAAATCGTTATTAATTTAATATAAACCATTTTAATCATTTTCAAAACCATCGTTAAAACATCGAAATCATTTAACACATATGAATCACCCCAAAACAATTTAAAACAGTATAATAGGGGAACTATGTACTCACTTGAGAATGTTTAGAAGTCTTGAATAACAACCAAGCAAAGCTAGAGGGAGCACGGAATCAACCAATACCTAATATAAGTATCTACGTTAATAAACCGGACCTAACTCGGAAGATCGGATAGGATGAGGTTTTGTAAACCAAAAGAGTATTGGAACTCATATGATATGGTTTAACAAAACCTACATACTAAATCGAAACCTAAACTAAGTGCTTACGACCCATTACAATCCGTTTAGGTAGTTTACGCTACTTTAACGCGTCGTTCGCATAAAACGCGTTCGGACTGCCTAACTAGTCCTATGACAAGTATTATATGCCTTAATATGTCTAATAATGTTACCTCATCAGTTTAGATGTGAAAATTTAGGTAACATATGCTTAAAATGAATTTATGCTTAAAAAGGGCATTTTTGTCATTTTCCTAAGGCATATAAATTACCTATCATACAACTAACTAAACGTAGTGACCATAAGGTATAACCTCGGAAGGTTATTCCCTATATAACTATGGTCACAAAACATGTTTGATCGGATCCTAATGATCGACCAAACGGGTCGGGTTCGAAAGTCTAAGCTGTTGTTTAGACCGCTTATCTTACGACCCTATATAAGCACTAAACCTAAAGTGACGAGTTAAACATGTTAAGACATGTTTAACGAAGTTAGAAAACAAGTTTGATATCAAAACAAATGGTTTTGATACCCAAGAATAGTTTGGTTACAAATACGCATAGGCACGTATTTTGGCCGAAACTATGACTCGTCACTACACCTAATCAACGTGGTAATCAGTAAGTTTAGTCACTAGGGACTATAACCATCATGATTACGCTCACGTTGCGAAGTTCAAATGAACTTCGTGTTGACCAAAGGCTGGTCAAAGCAGAAAGTCAAACACTGTTTGACTTTTACGCTTAAAAACGCATAAAAGCACGAAAGAAACTTACAACGGGTCCGAGCTAGGAAGAACTTGATCAAAATACTCAGGTATGAAGCATAAAGCTTCAACTTAGAGCATAAAATTAGATCAAGGTGTGAGGAAAATGGAATGGGAGCTTTGGTATTTATAGATTTCGGAGAACCGTTAGGATCGTTTCTCGCATTTCTTGCCTTGATCTTGGCCCTCCACTTGGGCACATGGTTTTTAAAACCATAGGAATACTTAAAACCATCAAATCCCAGCCCATAGAGTGCAAAATCTTGGGTTAAAACCATCAAAACCTCAAAAATGGTCCAAGTTCAATGTATCTGCCAGAAATTTAAAAAATGGTCCTTGCACTTGTAAAACTTGATTTTTTTGGCAGTTTTAAGCCCCGTTAACCCCATTTCAAGGCTCTAAAATGAAGTTAAAGAATAGGGAACTTGAAATGTGCTCAAAAATATCTCGGATGTCGGTTCGTTTGGTCGTACGGTTGCGTTGTTTGGTTAATTACGACGGAAATCGTAACGAACGCAAAAACGATCCAAATTACGCGACGAATGGAATTTTATCATGCCAATCACTAAAATAAAATATTTTAATGATTACATAAATTTTTGGATGTCCGGATATATTCAGAACGTAAGATATGCGCGAAAATGCAAACTTATGCACTTTTTGACGCTTTTAGTCCCTATTGATCAATAAAGTTTGTTTTTAGCATACTGAACCCTTCAAATCCTATTTCTAAGCTATGTAAAGGATATTTAGGGTATGTTTAACTTATGATCAAGTTTCGGAATGTTCATTACTATATAAATCGGTATAGTTTCGCAGTTTGACACAAATAGTCCCTACGATCGAACAAACTTGATTTCGACACACCAAACCATCCAAAACTTATTAAGTTATGTAAAGGTTATTTAAGTATGTTGAGCCTATGTCACTATCCCAGAGTGTTTTTCGCGTTAAAATGATTACGTTTACACATCAGTTTGCGTATAACTTTCCAGAAAGCGATTTAGAGCTCGAAATCGAACAAGAATTGATATGTGCAAATGATACACATATTTAAACAAATCCCAAGTATGAAACACAATATTTCATTGGTTAGGCATTTGTTTGATGGCCATGGAGGCACATATGTCACAGTCTCCCCTACTTCATGAAATTCCGTCCCTAAATTTATTCAGAGGAAACTTGTGAGAGCTCGAAACATAAAGTCGAAAAGATAAAACAATATTGGTTAGGGTTCTGAACTTCTAGTAACTTTAAATAACATCATGCTTGCAATGTAAGAGGGACACTTATATATACAAGTATATGTAGCGCCATTGGTGCGTCCACTGTAGCTCCATTACATTGTTCATGTTTCGTTATTGTTGCCACTATAGGTTCTTACACATGATAAATCTTACTGGGGTTCCTGTGCACTGAATTTCATAATTATGTATGCATCCATAATTACGTAATTCCTTGCATAGTCCGAACAGTGCATTTTTAAAATGTGTAGGGAAAACTAAATGAACAACCTGTGATGAGTGTGACTAGACCATCCTAGGGTCCTTTAGTTAAATCAATAAATGATCTCTTTAAATAGACCACCAAGGAGTCTTTTTAGCTATATCATCACATGACATTCTCAACCGGATTTTGAATCAATCTTTTTAACTAGACCACTCAAGGGGTCTCTTTCGAATTATGGAATGGTACTATATAATCCAAGGGTCTTAACTATTACGTAGGAGCCCATTAAGGATTTAAGGTAGTACCTTTTGAATATCCTACTATGAATCCCTCATATGAAGATATGGAAGATTCTACGAGGATTTGGATAACGAAAATTCGGATCACACAAAAACAAAAAGAAAACACATAAACACATAATTACATAGTTATTTAAATTGACCTTTAATTTGTTATCTTTGGACATGGGTATTTAAAGCACACCAGGAATCCAATCCGTGGATTTCATTTGGCACTTTAAACATCTTCAAGAATCTAACTATGAAGATAGGAAGATCTTAATTGGAATTCAGCTTTGTCCTTATTGGATCGTAATGTACGTATTAACGCGTACAAAGAATCCAATCAAGGGCTCCGATTTGAGCGATAATCATCCACAAGAATCTAATTTTGAAAATAAGAAGATCCTATATGGATTTCGGAATTTGAAAAGCGGGAGACGCTTCAAAACCTTGCACTAGACGTGCTTAAGTCGATACATGAGGCAGAATGCTCATGAAGTTGAGGTGCTAGATATGCCAAGGCGACATATGAAGCAAAATTTGAAGGTTGGGTAATATGAGCAGGATGCTTTTTCGAAAACTATGCAAGGGGTTCTTTAGAAATATGTTTAATGTTTTTGAAATCTTACATAATACTTTTGAAATCTTAAAGTAGGTGTATTAGGTAAGTATATTTATAAAATGTTTTAAAATCATGCGAGATGAATTTTGAAATTATGTATATGGATTTTGAAAATATGGATAATGCTTTTCAAAATCATGCACTTGATATACTAAGTAAATATACTGGGTTAAAATCGTTTTCAAACTATATGAAATATTTTGAAATCATGAAGGTTGTCTTGAAAATCTATACTATGTATGTTGTTATGAAAACCATAATGTAATGGTATAGGTACGAGATTGAAGATAATATCCGTAGTTATTAACCAAGGATTTAAAGTGATTACTCAAAATGTCACTTATTTTCTGTACTTCGTTTCTTAGAATGAAGCGAGTACTTAGAATCTTCGAGAAAATCATGAGCAACACATAAATGGGAGAACTACAAGAGTAGTTTGTTTAAAGAACATAGTTCTTTGATGTAGGTATCATAGAGAAATGCCATACACACATGTAACTACACTTGTATATCAGAGTTGCAAACAATGATTTATTTATAAACTAAACACATTGTTTTGGAGTTTAACAAAAGACACAAAAGCATAAGAAAACTAGTTCAAAGCAGCAACGTCTTCTAATCAGCCAGATGCTCATTCATGGGTTGGATTTACATTGACAATCTTTGGGCATTTATTCATGAAATGACCCATCTCGCCACAGTTGTAGCAAGTACCAGGCGGAAAACGAGCTCGTGCTGGATCTGCTTGAGCAGCAGTAGGATCTACAACAGTTTTATTTTGGATCGCAAAACGGCATGTTTTGACCAAATGTCCCCATCGTCCACAGTGGGTACATTTGAAACATGGTGTTTGATCTGGATGATGACGGTTGCATTGATTGTACAAGGGAGCAGTTCCTAAGTACGGCTTCTTGGCTGGTGGTGCTGCCACCTGGCTAGGTTCTGCTTGATTTGGTGCCACGGCTGCGGGATCCTTTGAAGCTTTACGTTTCTTCAATTTTGGCGAAGGCCTGGCTTCTACTTCCTGTGGTGATTCTTGGATAGCTTCGTCCTGGAGACGAGACATGGCAATAGCTAATTCAACAGTTTTAAGGATTACTTCGCCTATTCGCTCAGCAAATTTGGTAGCCTGCTCATACATCTGAGCGTCGCTGTGATGAAGAGACATTCTGGAGGAAATGAAAGACATAGGAGGAAACAAGTGAAATGTTATCGAATAATGACAACGCATAAAAATTGCGATCATTTGTTTGTTACCTAAGGCAAACAAATGAGACGGTGACTAATCAAAGTAAGTGGGTCGTATTAATGTATCGTGAAGACATGCTTTAGCCTATAAGTGGACACTCACCCCAAGAGTTCCCAGGTAAGAGTGACTGGTCCGATTATGTGGATTTGTACGAACACTCTAGCCTTAGACAGAAAACTCGGAGTACAGGCATCCACCCTTCCAGATTGCATGTGTTCACATTATAAGACCCAAACTTTTACGAAATTTGAAAACTTAGAGGGTTCAAAACCTTGTAATAAATCATCCTAGAACAGATGATTGGTTTTCAAAGCAGATTTGAAATTTGTGTTCTCGTTGTGGTTGTCACCTAAGGATAAGTGACGGTATTGTTTTAAGATCTAAACACAAGAATCTTGTATTAGGGTCCTAGGAAGGTTATAGACTAGGTCAAAGCATTACTAATAACCTAATTCCCTATAACCATGAGCTCTGATACCAACTTTTCTGTCACACCCAGACCGCGTAAAACAACAAATCGCGGTGGGAACGTCGGGGAGTGTCGTAACAGAATCATTGTTTCATAACACATGGAAATTAAATTTTGATTTCATTAATTAAAGTGTTTACATTGATTAAGAATTTACAGAAACATAACATGAATTAAAATGTCTTTCATAGTTTTAAGTCACTAAGGCCCAGATCCGCCTAAGTGTGTCACGAACGTCATCATGCAATAGCTCCTGAAACACATGTGAAAATAGGTACGTCAGCATAAAAATGCATGTGAGATACATAGGTTTTTTTGTTGTAGGATTCATGACTTGTAAGTAAAAGAAGTGTTTAAACAAAAGATAGTCATGAATCCTGTAAAATGTTTTCTTTTATAAAATCTTATGAAATTTCGATATGAAAATCAGACGTTATAAAAGAATAATGCATGGTTAAATAAAACCAAGTAAAAATGAGTTTGCATAAGATATGTTGTTTGTAAACGATGTCTTGTATAAATATGTCGTTTGTAAAACAATGCATCATGTCTTTGTTTCTGTCAAAGTGGTTTAGATAACGCTGCGATATGTAATATCATAAAAGCACTTATATATAGGAAGTACCAGCGGCGTATCCACCATGTTTTTATCATATTACACATGCCTCGTTATTTAAATCACTTACCAAATAAACCACCGAATGTGTCTTGTCAAACCAATGTCAGATAACAACTAATGTCTTGTATGCTGAATAAAAGAATTTACTCAACCCCATAGGTAAAATGTTATGTATGGTGAATAAAAGAATTTACTCAATCACATAGATGAAATGTCGAAGTATAATCAAATGTCATACCAAATGTAAGCATCTTATGTGAAAACAATGTACTAAGTATGCTAAATGTACATACATAGCAAAGCATAAATGAAATCATGTACTGTATGCGTACTAATGAATATAGCAAGTATATGTCATGAAAGCACGAAAAGCACGAAAGTAACAAGTGCAAAGTATATGAAAACCGTAAAAGAGAGGACTATGTACTCACATCGAAGTGCAAAGTATCCTTGATTAATTGAACTAGCAAAGCTCGAGTAAACCAAGGAATTCAAGTAGCACCTAGTAATTGAAGTGCTAGTTAATAAATCGACACCTAAATCGGAAGATCGGGTAGAATGAGGTCTTGTAAACCAAATGAGTATTGGAACTCATGTGATATGGTTTAACAAAGCCTACATTCTAAATCAGAACCTATCCTAAGTGCTTACGACCTGTTACGACCCATTAAGGTAGCTTATGCTACTGTAACGCGTCGTTCGCGCAAATGCGCATTCGAGATGCCTAACTAGTCCTATGACAAGTATTATATGCTCTAACATGTTTAAATATGTTGCATAATCAGTTTAAGTGACAAAAGTTAAGTTACATATGCTTAAAATCAAATTATGCATGAAAAGGGCATTTTGGTCATTTTCCTAAGGCATATAAACTACCTATCATACAACAAATTAAACTAAGTAACCATAAGGTATAACCTCGGAAGGTTATTCCCTATACAACTATGGTCACAATATATGCTTGGTCGGATCCTAAAGATCGACCAAACGGGTCGGGTTCAAAAGTCTAGGCGGTTGTCAAGACCACCTGACTTACGACCCTATACAAGCATTAGACTAAAAGTGACGAGTTAAACGTGTTAAAACATGTTTAACTAAGTTAGAAAATAAGTTTGATATCAAAACAAGGTGTTTTAATACCCAAAGATAGCTTCGTTGCAAAATACGCATAAACACGTATTTTGACCGAAACTATGACTCGTCGCTATGCCTAATCAACGTGGTAATCAGTAGGTATAGCACAAGGGACTATAACCATCGTGATTACGCTCACGTTGCAAAGTTCAAACGAACTTTGTGTTAACCAAAATCTGGTCAAAGCAGAAAGTCAAACACTGTTTGACTTTCATGCTTGAAAAGCATAAAAGCATGAAAGAAGCTTACAAAAGGTCTGAGCAAGGAAGATTTGATTCAAATTGCTGAGGTGTGAAGTATAGAACTCCAACTTAGAGCAGGTTTTTGAATCAAGTGTGAAGAATGAATGAGAAACCCACTTCTATTTATAGGAAGTTAGGATCAACAAGATCATTCCAAGCGTTTAGATGGTGTAATCTTGACCCTACACATGTGGGACATAGTTTTAAATACAATGGGAGCTCCAAAACTGGTCCATAGTATTGAGAAAGTTGCATAAAAGACCCTAAAATTCAAGTTGGTTGCTGAAAACAGGATTTCTGTCAAAATGAACCCGTCGCGTGCTGCCACGGCAAAGGGGGTAGCCTGTGGCGTGACGCAACCACTCCCCAGGTCCAGAAAGTTTCAAAAATTGACAAAAATGGTCCCTGCAGCATATTTACGTCATTTTCGACGCGTTTAGACCCCGTTAACCCATTTTCAAGGCTCTACAAGGATTTTAAAGCATAGGGGACTTGAAATATGCTTGAAAATATCTCGGATGTCAGTTTGTTTGGTCGTACGATCACGTTGTTCGGTTAATTACGACGAAACACGAACGGACGCGAAAAACGATCCAAATTACACGACGAATGGAATTTTAGCATGCCAATCACTAAAATAAAATATTTTAATGATTACAAAAATTTTTGGATGTCCGGATATGTTCAGAACGTAAGATATGCGCGTAAATGCAAACTTATGCACTTTTTGACGCTTTTAGTCCCTATTGACCAAATAAGCGTATTTTCGCATAACGAACCCCTCAAGCCTATTTCTAAGCTATGTAAAGGATATTTAGGGTATGTTTAGCTTATGGTCAAGTTCCGGAATGTTCGTTACTACACAAATCGGCATACTTTCGTAGTTTGACGTAAATAGTCACTGCGATCGAATAAACTTGATTTCAACACAACAAACCATCGAAAACGTATTTCTAAGTTATGTAAAGGTTATTTAAGGTATGTTAGGCCTATGTCACTATTCTGGAGTGTTTGTCACGTTAAACTGATTACGTTTACGCATCAGTTCGCGTATAACTTTCAAGAAAGCGATTTAGAGCTCGAAATCGAACGAGAAGTTATATGTGCAAAGGTCACATGTATTTGTACAAATTCCAAGATTGAAACACAAGATTTCATTGGAGTCGTACTTGTATGATGGTCGTAGAGACACAGATGTCACAATGCGGTCTGTTCACTAGACTCTACGCCAGTCTGTGGTGATTCAACTTTTTCAGGTGATTCATTATTGGACTCGACTGATTCAACTATTTCTGATTTCTCACAATTAGTCGTTTCAAAAAGATTCACATGATGAATCAGATGAAGAAGATCATTTGCTTTGTTTGCCCGACCCAAACCCTTTAAGAAAATCATGAAATTCCTTCATCATGCCAAACTCAATATTATCTAAATTAACTTCAGACTCTTTTGTTTGAGGATGCACTTCAGATGAATTTTGAGAAAGACTTGACTCAGTGTTATCTAATACTTGAAAATGCTTGTCAATATTAGCATTATTCTCAAAATTTAGAGTCTCAGTCTGGTTTGAAACGTCAGCAGGTTTCACGAAAGTTTTTTCAAGTGCCTGTTTTTTCTAGAATAATTTCGGTTTTATATGGCCTTGTGATTTTAACTATCTTTGGCTTAACAGGCTCAAGCTTCCTATCCCCAGGCTTCCCATATTCCATTTTAGGCAAGTCGGCTATCTCGTCATCAGTCATGGGAATTGAGGTGTAATTGTGATTGTATGGTGGAGGTATGCATACAAATCCCAATCCCTTATTCCTCACTTCCTTTTTACTAGATTTTAACTGTTGATTAATCATTTTTTCAACTTTTTCACTAGACACGTCAAATTTCTTAAAGTTAAACTCCGTGTTTTCAAAAGTTTATTTTAGGTTTTCAAGTTCAACAGTTAATTTTTCGGACAACTCTTTGAAGTGGAGATATCTACAATTTGCCTCACTCAGATCGTTATGCAACTTACGGATATCACGCTTTTGCGCCTCCACCAAATCTTTTTATCCATTTAGTTTCTTTTTAATTTCATAACTATTAGATCTTGTATATTGAAGTTGCATAACGAGCGAGTCTGCCTGCTCTTTGAACCCCTTAACCTTTTCCCTACATTTAGGAGTACAACAAATATCATCTACCCATACCTCAGTGGGAATGGGAGTGCAGTCGTGAATTTGAATCAACATTTCCATGTAGCAAAACTGTGATCTCCCGAAAATGTGATCCTGTGATCCCCCGAAAATGTGCGTTTTACTGAAACTGAGCGTTAAAATCGTGACCGCACACTAGGATCACATACACTATTTCCTCAACACATGCCCAAAGCGAGAACCTGTGTACTCGCTAACTCAAACCCTTTGAAAAACGCACGAACCAGCTTCCTGTACCACGCCTCCAAACCTGTAAAAACTTATCACCAAACAATAACCAAGCCTCCCCCCCCCCCCCCTTTATAACTTTTAAAAATGTAATATTTTTAGTTAAACCCCTTTTTTATATATACTAAAATACTTTTTTTTAAATAAATATATATGGTTTATATTTAAAAAACTAATTAGTATTATAATTGTTATTATTAATAATGAAGTAATGATTACCAAATCATTATTATTATTAATATTAATATTATTATTATTATGAAATAACCTAATATTTCAAAGTTCAAACAGACGTTTTCTTCTTCGTTTGATGAATGTCCAAACTGAAAGGATAAGAGTTTAGAGTGAGAGAGATGTACTTACTGCGATTAAATAACAATGTTATTTAACAACGTTAGTCTTAATGCGAGAGGTGGCCTCCCGCGTTTGGACTCCGGCGTGAGAATCAGTAGGATGATCTTAAGAGTCTAAGCAAAATGAAAGGATAAGAGTTTAGAGTGAGAGAGATGGACTTACTTTGGGCTGAACAAGACTCTTCTTTTATAGGTAGATCGCTCTGCCCAAGGGAGCCTTGTGCCAGCTGGTACCTTCTAGTCTTGGTAATCGTATCCTCCCTTGACGTTGCTTGCAGGGTTAGCCTTGCCACTTTAGGTAAGTTTTAGGTTTGTGTGTCTCGGGGACACCTTTATGTGTTTTAGGGAGAAGTCTAATCAGTTTAACTTGTTAGGTTCAAGTCCCAAGGTTGTACAGTAACCTTAGCTCCCTGTCACTAGCCGTTGGTGTATCAGCTTCTCATCGGGAGCTTTCAGCTCCCGACTTCCAGCTTCTTATTTTTAGTTTATGTTTAGTATTCTTTGTTATTCTCTTGCGATTGTTATTAGCTTTTGTTTTGCTGACTGGGATCTCTGAGTACCCACGTCATCAGTCACTTTTCTGAATTTTAACATCCGAACAAGAATTCCAAATTTAAGGACTTTCGGATTTGTCACTTTACCTGATTGTCCCGGATTTACCCACTCCGAATTTGACCAAGTGTTCCAAACTTATAGGATTCCGGATTTGTGATTTGTGAAGTATTCCGAAGTTGTTAAGGATTTAATTGTCTAAATTTAATAACTAAACATATTCCGATTTAGGGTCTTGAGATTCTGGATTTACTCCTACACACTAGTTCCGAATTTAAGGTGTGAGCATTGAGAATTTCCGGATTTGCCATAATTTGTCTGAATTTAAGGTGTTAAGCTGCTATAAGTTCCGAATTTGTGAATTTACCTTCAGGGCTTGTGAATCGTTCAGGGTTTATGAAAGCCTTCAGGTTTGTGAAAGCCTTCAGGGTTTGTGAAAACCTTCAAGGTTTTTGAAGTGTTCAGGGTTTGTAAAGTGTTCAGGGTTTATACTTCATTCCGGATTTAAACTTGTTCAGGGTTTACCATTTATTTCGAATTTACAAATTGTTCAGGGTTTGTAACATAAAGTGTTGAAAGGATCATTTGGATTTGAGTTAAATGCTTGGTTGGTCCCTGTGGTTTGCGAAAATTGCAGACTTGGTCCTAATGGTTTACTAATTACAGAGTTGGTCCTAATAGTTGTAATTTTTGCACTCGGGTGGTCCTTATCACTAACCTATGTTAAGTTTCTCAGTTAAGTATGTGTAAAATGACAAATTTACCCTAAACAATAAAAAAAAACATATAAAGACCTCATCTTCTTCCTATCTCTCTCTCACTCACTCTCTGTCTAAGAAAAACCCTACCACCATCTTCACCTCCACCGTCAACCCACCACCACCTCCACCGTCACCTTCAACCCACCACCCCCACCTCTACTTTCTTTATTCAAAGCTGAATAATGACCAAAGACTCAATCACACTCACAATAATATCAGGAATTTAACTCCCATATATATTTATTCAACTCTGCTTACTCCGGCAAGATCACATTCCGAATTTACGATTCCGTGAATCATCGTAAGGTGATTTCTGAGGTGCGTAGTAGGTGATTTATATGGTTTAATTAACACTGTACAGATCTGAGGTGCATAGTAGGTGATTTCATGGGTTTAATTGATGGCAGTGTGCGAACGGCGGCCCGTGATTGTATCGACGGCTGGTGGTGGTCCGGTGAAACCTTTGTTTAATGACCGGAGATTGCATCGACGGCTGGTGGTGGGTGGTCTGGTGAAACCTCTATTTCAAACCTCGGTTTCCAACATACCATAATCACCAGTTAAAATTTTATGGGTTTTGATTTAATTTGGTTAGGGTTTAGGATTTTAATTGAGTTTGATTTAAATTTGGAGATGAATAAAAAAAGTACAGGTGGAGATGGTGGGTTGAAGGTGACAGTGGAGGTGGCGGTGGTG
This sequence comes from Helianthus tuberosus, assembly GCA_030545235.1. Lineage (NCBI taxonomy): Eukaryota > Viridiplantae > Streptophyta > Magnoliopsida > Asterales > Asteraceae > Helianthus > Helianthus tuberosus. The sequence continues at coordinate 3,573,508 of CM060399.1, forward strand.
AGGTGGAGGCATAGGTGGTTGTAGGGATTTATTTTAGAAGGAGAGTGAGACTGAAGGAAGAAGATGAGGTCATTTTACATTTTTTATTTTTACTTTTATTATTTAGGGGTAAACTTGTCATTTTACACATATTTAACTGAAAAACTTAACATAGCTTAGTGATAACGACCACCTGAGTGCAAAAATTACAACTATTAGGACCAACTATGTAATTAGTGAACCATTAGGACCAAGTCTGCAATTTTCGCAAACCACAGGGACCAACCAAGCATTTAACTCTTTGGATTTTGAATCAGGTTTACGAAAATCCATTTGATACTTTTTAGTTACATGTGGAGAATGGGAAAAATGGAACATAGAGATGAGACTGTTAATTATCCGCCACAACTGATGAAGGTTTCTCATTATGCTGAATAGAGAGAAAGCTTTGAGGCCTCTGTTAAAAGTGAAGATTCTAGAATGTGGAGTTGTATCATGGATGGTTATATCCCTCCTACACAGGAGAATTACAGTGACTTCATATAAAGAAATGCAAGAATTTGATAAATGAATGTATGGTGCTGATAAGAAAGCTTTTGCAGCGATAAAAACGTCTCTGTCATTTGAAATAAAACACATTGTTAATAGGTATGGATCTTCTAGAGAGTTGTGGAAACTTTAGAATTTAAAACAAGAGAATAGAATTTAGAGTAAATTACAAAAATCGTACTTTATGTTCGCACCAAATTGCAAATTATGTCCTTTATCTTCAAAACATGCAAAAAAGGTACTCGATGTTTGCAAAACCTTGCACGTCATGTCCTTTAACCCTAACTAAGTTAATTTTAATGGTTAAATTTGACCAAGTGGACTCTATGTAAGGGCAAATTAGTCTTTTAACCAATTTTAAAGAAATTTAATAAATAATTTTATTTTTATAAAACAAATAAAACCCCACCATCTCACCAAACTCTTTCTCTCTCAAAATACAATCCTGCTTTCTCTCTCTCTCTCTCTCAGCCGCCACCACTATAAGCACCACCACCACCACCCAGCTGCCATCACCACCCAACCACCACCACCACTCATCCGCCGCCACCACCCAACCACCACCACCACTCATCCGCCGCCACCACCCAACCACCACCACCACCGCCCAACCATCACCACTACAAGCACCCCCTTCACTTTCAGATCTCATCAGTTTCTATTCAACTGCCGCCTGTCGCAGCCACCCCTCCGCCCTCGTACATCAGATAAAGTTGTTTCAGATCTGCTGCAAACCATCGACGGAGTCGAGTTCGCGTCCAAAAAGATTTAGTGGTTCCACTCGCAGTTGTCGAGTACATGAAGAGAATGATCAAAGGAGACGTTGCCGTTGAGATGATTGATACTGTTGGACATTTTCCTCAACTCACATCCCCTCTTCAGTTTCTTGAAATCTTTGATGGATTAGAAAATACTAACGTCTCGGTCTCGGAGTCTTTGATAGAGTGACAACATATGAATTTGGGGTAATGGCTTTTAGCACTTTGCTTTGTTAGAGATATTTTTTTGTTTAAATTTTGGGGGTTTTCTGATGATATAGTATGCAATGAATATGAATGTGTGTTGATGGTTGGTTTGTGGCAGATATCCTTGATGTTCTTGTGGTCATGGTATTGCTTGAAATGTATTAGTTGACTTTTCAGTCAATGAATGCAATTTGTTAAATTGTCGTTGTGTTGTTGTAATTTACGAATATAAATTGTTCTCTATAAAGTCTACCGTCGATGGTTTGCAGCAGATCTAAAACAACTTTATCTGATGTACGGTGGCGGAGGGGTGGCAGCGATAGGCGGCGGTTGAATGGAACTGATGAGATCTGAAAGTGAAGGGGGTGCTTGTAGTGGTGATGGTTGGGCGGTGGTGGCGGTTGGCTGGTGGTGCTTGTAGTAGTGACGGCTGGGAGAGAGAGAAAGTAGGAATGTATTTCTAGAGAGAAAAAGGGTTTGGTGGAATGATTGGGTTTTATATGTTTTTAAAAAATAAAAATATTTATTAAATTTCTTTAAAATTGGATAAAAAGACTAATTTGCCCTTACATAGGGTCTACTTGGTCAAATTTAACCAATAAATTAACTTAGTTCGAGTTAAATGACATAACGTGCAATGTTTTGCAAACATCGAGTACCTTTTTGCATGCTTTGAAGATAAATGACATAATTTGCAATTTTGTGCGAACATAAAGGACGATTTTTGTAATTTACTCTAGAATTTAAAAGTATTAATTAAAATAGAATTTAAAAAAAAACTTTTTATTCCAGTGAAATAAGTTGTTAGTAATTTCTTCCTGCTGAATAACCAGTCGAACAACAGGAAGAAGCCAACCCAATTTTTATTGTATCATTCATGATTATTTAATCAGTAGGTTATATATATAAAGAAGATAACAAGAATCAAAATGTAATGAATTGTTGGGAGTAAAAATCATGTGTTTGTTTATTAATTATCATCTTCGTTACTATCAGTTAACCACCCGAAACCCATATTCAAACTTCAAACTTCCCAAGGGTCTGAATGACATAGGCTGTAAGTTTTCGACATAAAGGTTTTATTATAGTTCTAACCGAAAGTTGAATGGGGATTTATACCGAAACAAGGCCACGTTCTCCCGGTTTGTAAAGATGGTACAGTCGTGATGTCAAGACGTTCACGTTTAATGATCGGGCTGCCGAACCAGGCTTGCGGGTTCACGGTTAGTTCTCCGTCCTCCGGCGAACTATGTTTGCTCCGACCGAAGCTTCGAACTCCGACGACGTCCGTATCTCCGATGGGTTCTTCATTACTCAGTGAGTGGGAGGTTGTTTTGTGACAACGTGTTGGAGGTGAGTGTGAGGGTGTCGAATACAGGATTGTAGGATCTTGGTTCCTCAATTTATAGTTTCATCGAAGCTTGGTTATAAAAGTTTCCGAAAAAAAAAACGTCTCGGTCAAAGATGTATGGGGTCGCAATTCGTGACGGGTTCGTGATTAATATTAAAAAAGGAAACGCGAAAACGTGTATAATCTCCGAACAATCAGCGAAATCAGCAAAGAAAAGGAAAGGTGGCTGGAAACGAGCTGTCATGGGCGGCAACTTTGATGTTCAAAAGGAGAATCCCAAAAAATATGCATATGTTTTATTTAGGTGCAAAGCATGCACCAATTTAGGGTGTGGTTCAGTGGTGTTTAGGCTGTTTGTTGATGGTGTGGTCACCGGTTTGAACCCGTGTGTCCCCACCTTTTTAATTTAAGGTTTTAATAAGAGTTACAAATAACACCCTTGACTTTTAAAGACTTGATTAACTAGGAAGGGTTAACTTGGTTAATCATATAACCTTAAAAACTCATTTCTAATATCATATAAACTAACTTGGTTAATATATATAAGTCCTTAAATTAATTAAATTAATTAATTAAAGAAATAAATAAATAATTTTTAATGGTAAAATTAATTAGTTTAATTATTTAAACAAATAATTAACCATATTTATAACCGCATTAAATTAGGATAAAAATCTTTCAACGATTATTCATTTCGCGAAAAATTTCCGTTGGTTCAAAGGTTATGATCCAAAATTCAAAACGGGTCGGGTTTTGAAACCCCATTTTGACGGATGTTACAATGGAGGTCAAGGACGTTGGAGTTACAGTGTGCATGGATGATGCAGATGAGCTTACAGCAAAGGTACAGGTACAATTAGAATCTGTAAGTCATGATTGTCATAATTGCACTAAACTAAAAGGTAAAGTGGACAGCCTATCGGAACAAAACAAAAATTTTGTTAGTTTATTTAAAGAAGTTAAAAGAGTCAAATGTTCTTTTGATAAAAAGGAAGTCAATATGTTTAAATAAAATCAAATCATATTTTAAGAAATCAGCACTTTAACAAGCAAAGTCAATGAACTGTTACAGATCATTGATTTGGCTCGTGAAACTGTGAAAGATAAGACTAACGAGTTTTCGAAAAAAATGCACAGAATTGGCTGATGCACAAGCTAAAATTGTTGAACTTCATGGAAAGTTAGACAAATTTGAAAAATCTTCATTATTCGGGACTCACATTCAAGAAAATTTGAAAAAGAGTAATGATAAGACGGGAGTGGGGTTTGTTAAAGCTTCACCTTCTAAGGATCAAGACTACTTTTTTTTTACTAAATGAAAATGAGCTAACTGATTTTGTGTCTATTACACCATCTATAGTGGATCCGATAACTGTGGACTTGCCTAACAGTCCAGTTTCTTTGAAAGAGTCTGTTGGGTCTAACAGTACACCTCATAAAGTGGATGAGGACACTGAAGACAAAAAGGACAAAACCTTTAAAATGGGATCAAACAAAAGGAAAGTTTTTAAGAAAAGATCTTGTTTTAAATGTCATAACAAAGGACATGTGGCTAGTAGTTGTCCTTTTAAGAAAGGTAAGCAAAAAAGTTGATGTGGTCAAGGATGAGAATCTGGTTAACATAGATAAAATTGTAAAACCAAATTTTCAGACAAATCAACCGAGATTTCAATCTAAACCTTCAACATCGGAAAGATTTGATAGACCAAGAAACAATTCTACAAAAACAAATCGTTTTAATGGTCAATCAACTCTGTCCCAGAAATAGAAATTTTGGATATCAAAACCGATAAAAGACTTTTGGTAATCGAAATTTTCAAAGAAGAAACGAATATAGGGATTTTAGTACCTTAAATGTTCAAAACAATCCAAATTTTTTTCAAAGTTCAGGTTATGATAATGGGAGAAGAAGGTTTCAAAAGAGTAGTTTTCAAAGGTCGGAAAATCAGAGAGTTTGTTGGAGCTCTTGTGATCAAAGACCTAGTGGAAATTATAAATCTCATTCAACAACAGGGAATACATCCAAGACACCAGTCAGGTGTAATGGATCTTGGAAAGAAGTTCAAATTTGTGATGAATCTGGACAACCCAAGACTATCTAGGCTTGGGTTCTTCATTCTAACTGAGTTGTTGAGTGAGTGCAGGATGACCAAGAAGGATTGTTGATGTGTTCAATAGTGGTTATTCCTGTAAAGCATCTAAGGTGAATATTAGGTTAAAATTGGTAACGAATTATTTACTTCAGTGACTGTTATGAGAAGAAAGCTTTAGCAGTGATAAAAACGTCTCTGTCATTTGAAATAATACACATTGTTAATAGGTATGGATCTTCTAGAGAGTTGTGTGAAGCTTTAGAAAAACGCTATCAAAGCTCTTCAAGACTGAGTGTGGGAGTTCGTGCTTCAAATGCAGAAGCAGATGTTGTGGTAGAAGAGAAGAAGGAAGCTGATAAGGAGACAATGGAGGTCAAAGACTGATGTGTACAAAATGCAACATCTAAATTATATCAATTGAGGCATAAAACCAACCCTTTTTTAGTACTAATGTTGGAAAAAGTGCGTTTTTTCTTCCTTTTGAATTTACAGGACCAAATGAGCTTAAATGAACAAAAGGAACAAATAAGCAGCCAAAACCAACATAAATACAAGAAGAAGGAATAACGTGACATGCCCGACCCCTCGGCAGCATCTCCCAAAGCAAAAACAAGATAACAGAAACTGACCACGGGGCCGTGCCTAGCCAGGCATGGGGCGTGGTCAGACCCTGCATAACAAGACAAAGACTGCAGAAGCTTCTACTCCCACCATGGGGCGTGGTCGACTCTTAGATTTGTAGAATCTTGATAGTACAGCAAAGAGTTGACCACGGGGCCGTGTCCAGAGGCCACGGGGTCGTGTGGGGGCCTCTGCTGACAAATACAATTAATGAAGGAAGAGAAGATGATGGCCACGGGCCGTGCCCAATGGACATGGGGCCATGGCCGGGGATCTGTTCAGGCTATAAATAGTGGTGCTTGGTACACTTCAAAGGCATCCCTTGGCAAACTACTTCTCTCCCACTTTGCCACCATTCCACCACCACTACAACACCAACACCCACCACCATCATCCATCTATCATCTTTAGAGTGTGTAGTAGTCTCGGGATCCAAGATTGATCGTAAGAGTTCTTGTCAATCAAAGGCCATGTTTAGTTAATCTCTTACATCACTTGGCGAAGACAAGTCTTTAATGTGTGACTTTTGATTTTAATCTTTCGGCACTTTTTAATTGGGTTTGTATTAATGACTTTAATAACTAGTTTCTTATGTTGAAAGTGAATTTTCTTTGCCATTTCTTCATGATGTCATTGATTTGCTCATTCGTGTCTTTACGGTGTATATAAAGCGCGTTAACTACCTGGAAGGGGGTTAGGAGGGTTGTTTGGTAAAGTTCTTGTCTCGTTCAGTGTATAGATCCTGCGAGTACTTGGTTCAAGCTTACTAGGACCTCCTTCAATGCCCAACGGTATTGGATGGCGGGGGTGCGAATAGCTTGAACCCCTCATATGTAAACTACTATTAAAACATTAAACCGGCTTCTTGGGATTGTATCCTTGCTAACTCAAACCACTTAGCCGAGGGTAACGTCAACTTCAAAAGAAGGGCCTACCACTTTTCGCATTAATAACTTACTTGATTGTCTTTCAATAATCCGACCCTTTGGGATTTTATCCCTGCTGACTCAAACCACTGGGTTGAGGGAAACGTCACCTTCAAAAGAGAGGCCCACTACTATAACTAAGATAATCTCTTAAAAAGTCCAAAAGTGCGAAAATCATTAAAGGATACATTAAAGATGAGTTGGATCCAAGTGATTATATCTTGTCTATTTGTTTTTTGCATTTTATTTATTTTTTAATTTTTAGATTTGTTTTCATGTTTAAAAACTCTTTTCAAAAATTTAGATCGAGCTTGAACCCCTCATATGTAAACTACTATTAAAACATTAAACCGGCTTCTTGGGATTGTATCCTTGCTGACTTAAACCACTTAGCTGAGGGTAACGTTACCTTCAAAAGAGGGGCCTACCACTTTTCGCATTAATAACTAACTTAATTGTCTTTCAATATTCCGATCCTTTGGGATTGTATCCCTGCTGACTCAAACCACTGGGTTGAGGGTAACGTCACCTTCAAAAGAGGGGCCTACTACTATAACTAAGATAATCTCTTAAAAAGTCCGAAAGTGCGAAAATCATCAAATGATACATTAAAGATGAGTTGGATCCAAGTGATTCTATCTTGTCTATTTAATTTTTGCATTTTATTTATCTTTTAATTTTTAGGTTTATTTTCATGTTTAAAAACTCTTTTAAAAAATTTTGATCGATTAGACGTTGACGATAAACCGGTATTAAAAGCTCTTGTGTCCTTGGACTACCTCGGTATCTTACCAATACTATACTAAGCTCGTGATGGGTGCACTTGCCCAAGGGTGTGTTTATTGTTAGTATAATATCGTGTTTTATAAATTTAAAACTTTACTAATGCGTAAAACGGGCTTAAAATATTAATAAAATCATATCACGCTATACGTACACCAAGGACGCAGGAGTTACAGTGTGCATGGACGATGCAGATGAGCTAAGAGCAGAGGTACAGGTACAATTAGAATCTGTAAGTCATGGTTGTCATAATTGCACTAAACTAAATGGTAAAGTGGACAGCCTATCGGAACAAAACAAAAAAAAAATTAGCTGATTTAGAGAAGTTAAAAGAGTCAAATGTTCTTTTGATAAAAAGGGAGTCAATTTGTTTAAATAAAATCTAATCAAATTTTCAAGAAATTCGCAGTTTAACAAGAAAAGTCAATGAACTGTTACAGATCATTGATTTGGCTCATGAAAATCTGAAGGGTAAGACTAACGAGTTTTCGAAAAGTGCACAGAATTGGCTGATGCACAAGCCAAAATTGTTGAACTTCATGGAAAGTTAGACAAAAATTGTAAAATCTCCGTTATTAGGACTCATATTCAAGAAAATTTGAAAAAGAGTAATGATAAGACGGGAGTAGCGTTTGTTAAAGCTTCACCTTTTGAGGATCAAGACTACTCTTTTTTGAAACAGAGTAATGACCAAGAAGGACTGTTGATGTCTTCAACAGTGGTTATTCCCGTAAAGCATCTGAGGTGAATAGTAGGTTAAAATTGGTAACGAATATTTACTTCAGTGACTGTTATGATTATTCTAAACTTCAAAATTGAAAAGCTTTTGTAAGATTTAAGTGGGAGTCTATTTGTTTATAAATTTTAGTTTTATTATTTTCTTTTAAAGTTACTCCATAAAAACAAAAATTTAGGGGAATAATTTTCCCTAAGATAAAAAGAGTTTAGATAGTGCGTGTGTTGAGGGGGAGTAAATTAAAAAAAAAATTAAAAATATAAAAATGGTTAAAAAAATAAAAAAATGAAAAATGAAAATTTTGAGAAATCATGGTGTGAAAAAGAAGAAATGATACTATATCAACGGGTTAGACTGTCACACTGAAACTGAACTTAAATTTACTTAAGTGTGATAGTAGATCCATTATATAATGTACCGGTAGGCAAAAAGCGTAAAATAATCAACTTACCAATGTGATATAAACCTAACGAACTGTGTACCAAGTGGGTAACATATCAATGGCGTATGGTTTTATAACCTTATATCTTGCGTTGAAAGATTTCCAAAATCCGAAGTTTTGGGTCTTTATACCGTTATGTCATTCGGGGATATCAGGGTTGTCCTTCTGCTGCATCCTGATATATGCTGACCTAGGCACAACCAAGATATCTTCAAAGAGCTAAAATACCAAAAAAAAACCCCAAAAATTGAAGAAGCTCTCCTAGAGAGCCATTCAACTGTGCAAAATGCATAAATTGTACAAAAAATTGGTATTTGCCTTAACCCTTGTTGGATATTGGTATCTTTGTTGTACGAAACTGACTTGATCACCAAGTGTCTAATGTTGTTAAACAAAAATAATGAATTCGGTATACTCACCTACTACAAGGAAGCTTTGTTCATACCTTGATAGCGAGGGTATGTCCTGAAGTGGGACAAGCTAGTACTACAAGATAATATTACACTTAATCGTATCACAAGGTAATGGAACTCGAAATGTTCATATGGTTTTGTTTAAGTGGACAAACAATACTGGTAATCGTCTTGGACTGCTTTTCATGAAAATTAAGTAAAGAATTAACTGTTGGTGTGAAACAGTTTAACAAAGCTAATGATCTTCTTGCACATGATTCTCATAAAAAGATGTATTCTATATATTTTTCAGTTTGTTTTGAAAATTATCAAAAATACCAAAAAGATTTTATTTTAAAATGTCTCCCATTTTGAACTAACGGGTTGTTGTTTTTGCATGATAAGATAAAATATTGATTTGTCTTGAATGTGGAAAGACTAATAGTTTTTCGAGATACTTGCTTGTGTTTCTAAACAGATTGATGCAATTATCAAAATGAAGTGCAGAGCACAAGTAGAGTGCAGATTTTGAGTGAATTGAAGAACGTGAAGATGCATGGTAGGATCCTAATACTACATTACACATAGATATGGAAGAGTTGTAGATAGTTTGTCTAATCAAATTTCGCTAGCTCACCGAACTACAATGAATAAAGATTTGTGGAGATTGGATGCGTCAGCTAAGGGGGAATCTGGTATCAGAGTGTTTATATTCTTTGTTAATTTTATTTTGTGGTATTTATTTGCTTTCACAAAAATCTAAAAATCCAAAAAGATTTTCCTTTTTCTTTAAAATTCTTAACGTACGGAAAATGGTTGTTTATGGAGGAATTGTGACGATGTAGAAGATGAGTTCAAGATTTAAAACCTTGAAGGATCTAGTGTGTTGGACAAAATTTTTGAGTGTTGGCTTGGATTGATAATAATTTGTTTAACTTTGTTGAAAAATTCTTATGGTTTCTCGATATATTTGTTCTATAGTATACAAATTGAAGAAGTGTGTTGCTGAGAGGTTGATTTTAAAGAGATGAGGAGATTGTTGTTGCTTGGTAGAATCCTTCTTCTACAATGAAGAACGGAAGATATGAAGACATACTTGGATTGCTGACTTAGGACTTGGAACATTTGGTGATTGGATGCATCTGCTTAGGGGGAGTCTGTTACTGACAGAATTCGTGTTAAAGCTGACGCTATTCAAAAACCAATGACTGAAAGATTCAGAAGACTAAAATTCACCTTTGTAAGCTATTGTCAAGGGGGAGTCTGTTGGTGCATATTCTATGACAACAACTTAATAGTTAAATAGTTTAGTCTTTGGATATTTTGTATTGGGCTTAGCATTTATGTTTAGCTTGTTTAGAAGTGTAATGGGCTTGGAGAATGGCCTAGCCCAGTCCAAAGCCCAATATGCAAACATATACTATATAAACATGTTACATTAGGGTTTTGGTTAATAATAAGAGTTAGGCTAGACAGTCTGAGAGAAGTTACAGAGAGTTAGAGAAAATATAGAGAAAGGGTGTGAGTCCTTATGATCTTGAGTAGTTGTAAACATTGAGTTAGTTACTCACAGAAGATCGGTTTAAAGTATTTTGTGTGTTCTTCATCTTAACTTGTTTATGTATTCGTTGATCTATCAAGGGGATTCCACACCCTTGATTGATTGTCTATCTCGTATCGATCCATGTGTGATAGGGACCTACAAATTCATTTAATTAGATTAAATGACATATTTTGACGGAGCGATTTATAATGTTTTATTTTATAATAAACCTAATCAGTTTAGGTTTTATATTATGGACTTTTGTTAATTGGCTAAAAGAAAAATAAGAGGAAAGGATGTGGGCTTGTGGCCCATAAGGTTTTAGTTTTAACCTAATCTTTGGATATATAAGCTTAAGCATGGGTTAAGACATAAGTTACTTGTCCTAAACAAAACCCTAGTTGCGACACTTCACTAGAGCCGCCACCCTCCCTCCCGCCGCCGCTGCTCCTGCCGCCGTCGTCGTCGTTTTTTTCGACCGCCGTCACCGCGATTTTTCCAGCCACCGCTGCCGCTAACCTGCTGAAAAAGGAGCTGCGTTTTCAGCTTGTTCCTGGCCCGTTCTAGCTCACCTCCGTGTCTCACACAGTTATTACTAACCGAAGGTATACCTAAAACCCCCAATGGTTGTGTTTATATATCGTATTTGCATGTAGGTGACCATGTTCCATTGCAGGTATTCCTTGGTCTAAAAGTGTTCATATTAATTAGTTGTTACTTGTGCTTCTGTTGCTATATACATATATATATATATATATATATGTATAGGATTGCGCTAAAATGAGAACCACCTCGAGTTGTAAGAACCACGAGAACTTTTTGATCCGGGGCGAGGTAGACCAAATTTTTTTTTCATAAACGTAGATGCATGTATTATAAACACATTTGTAAAAAAAAAATTCAAAAAAAAAGTCGTGTGTGTAGTTTTGAGCACCACAAGTTTGTGTTTACGGGTACCGTAAATTTTCCGGCCAGATTTACGGTACCCGTAAACACAAACTTGTGGTGCTCAAAACTACACACACGACCATTTTTTTTTTGAATTTTTTTTTACAAATGTGTTTATAATACATGCATCTACGTTTATGAAAAAAAAATTTGGTCCACCTCGCCCCGTACGGTGTAGTTCTCACGGTTCTTACAACTCGAGGTGGTTCTCATTTTAGCGCTCCCCTGTATGTATATATATATGTATATATATGTATATGTATATATATATATATATGTGTGTATATGTATATAGTGGAGGGTTCAAATGAGAAGAAATTTTTTGTAAGAATAAAAAAGAACAAACTTCAACCAATTAGAATGCTTCATTTTACTTCATTTAATTTTTGTATTTAATATGGGTGTAAGGGTATATTGGTAAAATTAGATAGATCATTAATTGTTAGTCTTCTTTTTTATTAGCTAACTAAATTAAATTTGTAACTTATTTTCAAAAAAATATATATCTTTTCAAAGAAGAAAAAAATAATTTAAAGTGTAGGATAAATTATGAGGTGTGTAGGATGAATTACGAGTTGTGTAGGATAAATTTCAGTATGTGTAGGATAAATTTCAAAAACGTGTAGGATAAATTTTGATGTGTTTAGGCAAAAATTTTAGTGTGGAGGATGATAGTCTTAATGACTAATTAATTAGTCAAAAATAATAATAAATGAGATGAGAGAAAAACTATTTAATGTTTTACAATTGTACCCTTTGTTCTTTTTCTTCTCAATTTAATTTTCTTCTCAAATGAACCTTCCCATATATATATATAGAATAAGTATAATGTACAAAAAGGCTTATCATACGTTATCATACGCGACAAACAATATAACTTGCGTAATTATGTTCCATGCGTTATTATTAGATAGGTTTGACAAAATGAACTTGCGTAATTATGTTCCAATGCGTGATTAGGTCAAAAAAAGGATCCCATGCGTTATTTTGTGTCCCATGCGTGATTAGTGCCTGATCGGACGGTTCCCTGCTTCGCGTATGTAATGTACGATAACACTTAATGTACGTTAACCCCTCTATAAATATATATATATATATATATATAAACCCGGTTCAAAAAGTTTAATTTACCACGAATATCCATCACTTATATATTTTATATATGTATATTTGTTATGCTATTTTAAATTAGACTATTAATTTGTTTAATCCAAGTTTTAGTTCATGCCACCTTATGGTTTGTTGTCAACTTATAGTTTATGTAAGAAGACCATATTCTTATTTGGTGAGTCAACTGTCCTTAGAACCCTACATTCACATAGTTTTCATTCAATGTCATCATTGTTGTTAGACACTTCATTTGCATTTGATTTTATTTTCTTTTTAAAATTTGTTTATTACTTTTATTTAAACTTTTAATTGGCTTTTACACTACTTTCACTGTCTTACCAATAACATAGAGTTCTTTTATAAAATGATTTTATTTTTATTTTTTTGTCAAAACTAATATACATATATAGGGAACAATTACGTGGTCAACGGGTTAAGATGCATTCCAATCTATTATCTATTATATATAATAAATGAAAAAAAATTAGAGCCACGTGTCAGCCTGTGGTGCAACCTCAACTTACTCTGGGCGGGAAAAATAGTGGGTCACTTTTACTTTTATATGGATCTTCCGCGGTGCATGTTATGACCCGAGTATATAATTGTCAAAAAAGCCTAAATCCCTCAATCGTTTCATTCTTCCAACCTAAATCCCAGACGCCTCCTTTAGAAAACCCTAGATTTCCCATTGTTCATCATTCTCCTGCTTCATCCTCTTTAATCCATCAATCTCTACATAACCCAATTGATTCAACCATCAGGTACACAGCCAGTATTGCTCATTTTCTTGATTTGAAACCCTATGGTCGACGCAAACGCATTTTCCCAATTTGAAACCCTCTCAAAAACATTCCTCTGTTCGAATTTGACCACCGTTCGTACTCTGACCAAGTCTTGCCGGCATCAATCGGGATGAGGTTTTACATGGGAATATGATACTGTAACCAAAGTTGGTGTGGCTTTACCTATACAAGTTGTGTAAATTTTGTTTTTATATAAATCATTGCCAAGATTATACTTGATATGTATGTTCAAAATTAGTATATATACTTGATATAAAGTTTCAATCTTTTTTAGTTAATATAATGTTTTGATTTCATACATTTTATTTTGTAGCTCAGTTTGACTACCCTTGACTTGGAGTTGCATAGTAAGTATGTTCGTATGGCTTTAGAAGCAGTGGCGGAGCTTGACCAAAAGTTTCGAGGGGGCGTAAAGTGATGGGACCCAATTTTTTTTTCCTATCGTTATGTTTTGGGTCGCGTCGGGTTGGCTATTCGATTCAAGTCGGGTCAAATAATAATAGTTCCAAATAAAATAAAGTGTATATTTACAAAACCACCCATCATTTATATACAAAGTTTATAAATATTTAGGATATACAATTTAGGAAAAATAATTGGGGGGCGATCCTATATAATTTTAAAATTTTCAGACGAAAAATCAGAACTTATACACTTATAACCGAAACATTGGGGTGGGCGGGTGCACCCCCGGGCACCCACAATACTCCGCCACTGTTTAGAAGGGCAACCTACTATTGTCGTGGATGATTTATTTGTTGTGGATCACTTCATTCTAAACCCGCAGACAAGAAGGGTAGCACCGCTATTCATATAGCTACCAGGAACTGTCGATCAAAGGTATTGCAAAAGAACTGGTGATACATTTTTCATTTTGTTGCTTATTCCATCTTTGATCTTTGTTATGTTTTAAAAGGTAAATTTAGAGGTGTTGAAATGGATTAGTTTTCATTTATTAGGTAAATGGGTCAAAACAAGTTCATGCCAAAATGCGCCTTTATTATCATAAAAACTAAGTTGTGTACATACTCTACTTGTCGATTGCATTTTCTTCGTATCTCATTCGCCGATTGTTTACTAGCCAGTACGTTTTTCATATTTTTCGGTACACTTTTTACCTTCAACAATCATCATGGGTACGCTAATATTACTAATTTTAATGAAATTGTTTTAGATTAGCATTTTTACTTGCAATAATGATCCAACATGCTCCAATATCCTAATTTCTAATTGGTTTTTTTTTTGTTAGCTAATAATAAACAGGCCTTGGTTGATTCTTGCTTCAAAAGAATTGGTGGAACTTTACTTTAGAAGTGATATTGGGTTAGAGACCCCGTATTTGTTGAGGAATGGACTTAGACCAAGATGCTCATTAATGTGTTGCGGGGCATAGTGATTGCTGAGGCTATGGATAAACGGACCTGTAGTTATAATTTGGGGTGGATTTTTCACCGAAAAACATACGGTTGGAGATCGTGGCGTGAGGTAACCAGCCTAGCCTGATGGTATTAAGTAGTTTGTTTAGGGGCTCCTTTGAAGGCGAATTACTTAGGTAGAGAGTGGAAAATGATAACTTTGCTTCAAAGGAGGCTTTGATTGACTGAGGTATCTGTATTCAGAATATTCGGTGTGGGGTCTGACCTGTCCATTATACAATTTAAAGAAAATATGACCCCCTTTGTATTTTATTTTGTTTGTACACTTAATATTTAACTAATTAATTTTCTCCAGCCCGGGAAGCAATCCCGGGTGATAACCTAGTAGTTTATAAACAATAATTGTTTTAGTTTACGATGGGTTTCGTATATGATTTTATAACCCCTTTAATCAAAGTATATATATATATATATATATATATATAATTTATGCAAAATGAATATCGGTTATGTCAAATTCCAATTTGCATTTATAAACCTAGAAGGATGTCCACGCGATGCAGCGGGAGCGACACATTACATTATGATACATGTTTTTTGTAGTTTTCTTATTTATATAATACTTATTGTAGCGTCATTATGATAGATATACATCAAAAGCGAAGTAATCGGGTAATCCATTTCACCATATTGTGTATTGTTTGGTCGGTTCAGTTATTATCATCAACCGAAGCCGAAACCAAAGTCATCGGTTAATTTATTTTATTAACCAATCGGTTCTCGGTTAATCGCTTTGGTTTATTCGGTTAGATTAACGGTTTTTTGTTTGGTTCATTTAATTTTATTAATAGCAAAAACCAAACTTGACTAGAACTTTTGCTATGCAATTAAGGTATAAATAAATGAGATAAAAGTATAAATATATAAAATGGAGATATAAAATATGAAATATATGAACTGAATGTATAAAAGTTATGAATATATGAAATATGAATGATTCGGTTCGGTTCAGCTAATTTTGGTTAAACGAAAATACAAAAAAATTAACAATCGGTTTTGGTTAATTTGGTTTGGTTTTTAGTTAATTCAGTTTTTAGTTTATTTAGACTCACTTTCGTCTGTTTTCGGTTTGGTTTTAGTTATTGCTCACCAGTGACCGATTTTGGTTAATAACCTATAATTGCGCGCACGATGCGGCGGAAAACACAGACATTACCACAGTGTACATTGTTCGGTTATTAGATTATTATCCTTAACCGAAATTGAGGTCATCGATTAGTCTTATTTATTAACCAATCCGTTTTAAGTTAACTAGTTTGGTTTTTTCAGTTAGATTGATAGTTTTTTGTTTGATTCATTTAATTTCGGTCAATAGCCAAAACAAACTTGGGCTAAAACTTTTGATTAGAAATACATGAATTTTAGGTAGAAATTGATAAAATGGATGTATATGTACATAAAATGCAGGTACAAACACATAAAATAAGGGTATAAATATGAAATACATAAACTGAAGGTACAAAAAAATCGATAACTGTTTTTGGTTAATAGGGGTTTTGGTTAATCAGTTTTTGGTTAATTCAGTTTTTTTGGTTGATTTCAGTTCATTTCGGTTAACGATTCAGTTATTACTCACTCATAGACACTGTTAATCACATGACATATCAATTTTTTTATTAAAAAACTATAGCAATACTATACTCAAATTAAAGAGAATAAAATATTCGTTTATATGGTGTAATTTAAAAAAAAAATATTAACATAAGAAAAAGTTATGACCATTTAAAATTCATGGGGGAGGGGGAGTTAGTTTTTTATTACGGGATAAAGTGTAACTACTAAATAATTATCTATAATTCTGTTAAAGATGAGGGATTAAAGTGTCACACCCCAACCGATGGCGGAATCATCGGGGCGCGGCACTAGGCGAATCAGATTGCTCAAGAGAATCCATAACAACTATATTGCGACAATATTTAATGCGTTCATTATCCCATTCTAATAAACAAATATAATCCCATAAGCTGTCATGAATTCCATGTTCTCTCAAACAATACAAATCCGACAACCTAGATTTTAGGTGTGTTTCTAGATTTCCTAGCTTGATTTGATGTAGACTGCGACTTAACCTGCAACATATGTTAAAATAACGTCAATACAAAAGTATTGGCGAGTATACAAGTTTTGATAGAGTAGCATAGTAGATAAAAGCGCTGCGAATTACCACATACATAAACGAGATACACAACATATATACAAGACTGATACTACCAGCTAAGTCACTCGAGCGGCGATATGCGATTGCTATTCATCCTAACTAGACCCCGTTGGGTGCTATAGTACTATACTAGTTGAGGCGGGACATCGCGAGTAAATGTCCTAGCACATATGTAACTAGCATCACGTGTCAATATGTAAGTCAGTCATTCGCAAGTGATAAGTAGTCTAAACAGTTGATTTGTTTTGATAAGTGCGATTTTGATATAAACGTATGTTACACCCAAAAGTGCGATAAAAAGGGTTCGAGTATACTCACAGTTCGTGTTTTAACAAGTAAACATAATCTTGAATTGAAGGGAGCGCGTTTAAGATTAGCCTAATAACATAATGATAGCGTAAGCGTTGAATAGCTTTTAACAGTGCGTCGAGTGAGATGAACGATCGAAGGGTGGTCTGATCGGATGGCCATCCAGATGGATGGTCATCCGGACGGATGACCCTTCAGTCGGGTGGTCATTCGACTAAGGAAGGTGTGTTTGTAAAATGTTTGGACTTTTGAAGTTTTCGTTGTAGTATAGGTTTAGTCATTTGATCGGATGCTCATCCGGATGGATGGCCATTCGATCGGATGGCAATTCGTTCTAAGGGTGGGAAGTTTTCAAAGAACAAGTCTCCTAGTCGGATGGTTATTCGATTGGGAGTGATGTTCCTTGAAGTTGGCAAAATTTGATTATATGTTTGAAAGTCCAGGTCACCTGGTCGAATAGCTGTTCGATCGGATGGTCGTCCGATCGGATCGCTATTCGATCGAGCAATTGTTTGTTTGAAATTTGTGAAATCTGTTAAGTTGAAAAGTTTTGCGGTTTAACCAAGACGGTATGACAACGTGTCAAAAGATGAAAAATACATCAAGTCCAGCTCGTTTGATCGGTTGGGAATCACCCCGTTCGATCAGACCCAACTGTTCTTGACGTCGTTTCATGTTTAAATCGTGATTCGATCGTCTCTCGTCTAGATTTAGTCAAGATTAGTGTAAAAACATGTAGAAATCTGTTAGATCCGAACTGTTCTTGATGAGATGAGGCCATTCAACTGTGTGCATCGGAACCCGTGATGATGTCACCCTAGAACAGTTGAAATCAGATGATTTCATGGTGAAAATGCAAGATTTGATGGTTGAAATGATGTGAAAGTGTGTGTAGGTGATAGAAGTACAAGATTTGGAGTGAAATACTTACGATTCGGGCCTTGAACCGAGAGAAAAGTACGTGAAAGTGCAGGAGAGCGTCTGGATCGGAGGAGGCTGTCACATCAGTGAGAAATGATGTGACAGTGGGGTATTTATAGGCAAGAGGGGGGAAAAGGCAGTGCACAGTGATCCGGTCGGAGGGCCTCTCGATCGGATGGCCATCCGATCGGATGGTCATCCGGTCGGATGACCATTTGATCGACTGGTCATTCGATCGGATGGCTTGCTTGAGTTAGTTTTTCGACTTTTCATTCCGTTCGTTAAGCGTTGCGATAGTTTGTTTACACATATCCAAACATATATATATATTTATTATAATTAGCCATAAATATGTCGTATATAAGTTTCCATGTTTTCAAGATTGCATTGCGATAATCGATTTGCGCATGATTGCGGGTGCGTGTTCGAGTCTTGCGTTGCGTTACATCGCATCACGGCTATCGAGGAGAGTAGTTTAAGTCCTCACTCGACGTCATCGTGAGCGTTAATGTATGCGTTGTGACGTGTTATAACGATAAAGTATGTGTTATATGCGAAAAGATTGTGAAATAGCTTTGTAAGCGATATAGTTACATTATGATCCGAATCTCTGGTGCTAGGCGTAACGAGTGTAACGAGCAGTAACAACGCACGAACGTGCAGGTTGTTACAGTCTCCCCTGCTTTAGGAAATTTCGTCCCGAAATTAATCCACAAGGAGGGTCGCGAGGATTGATGCAAGTGGGGAAGTGATAAGAGGCGTCAAGAAAAGCGAGCGATCGATCGAAAATTGACGAGTGAAAGCATTGCAGAGACTAGACGAGAGCGGCGAGTAAGGCGATTCGTATAAGGATGGTAACTCACGAATAGGCGATCCAAAAGCGTTTTCATTTCTCGAAAAGTTTGATTAATTTGATGTGATGAGGTTTGAAAAACACTGGTTTTATGAAAATTTCCTCAAAGTGCGGTGTTGAACTATATCGATGTTCACACCAACGCTTATAAGAAAAGTTTTGTTAAGTTATTAAAAGATTTCCAGGTAATAAAACTCGTTTTACGAAATTTTCTCATCACGCGGCGTTAACTTGAGTCGATTGTTCACCATCGTTACGAGAAAATCTTGTTTTGTCAAAGGGTTTGATTAAAATTTTACGAATTTCTCCCTTTGTTTTGTAAAAGTTTTGTAAGAAAAAGTTTTGTTTAAACAAAAGGTTTTAATAATACCACAAATTTAAGTTTTAAAGTTGGGCCCCACATGGCAACCGTCCATGAAAGTTTGACAATATGGGTAAAACACTTATATATAGGAAGTACCAGCGGCGTATCCACCATGCTTTAGCCATATGGACTCCGTCCCGTGAAGTAGTGTCACATGTGTCAACATGGTTCTGATAGATTTTCGTTCCCTCGGTCCAAACGAGGAATGGTTGGACCAAGTTTAGAAGAAGGGTGGGATAGACTGAGAGATGAAGCCATTTACGAACTCAGTTCAGCGATACGAGCGAGTGCGATAACCGGTAAGCGGTAAGCGATGAGCGATAAACGAAAACGAAAACAACAAGCGAAGACGGCGGCGAAGAGTGTTAAAGCGAAAAGCGACGAGCGATAAGCGACAAACGTCAAGTGATAAGCGATAGAGCAATACGCAATAGCGAGTGCGAGATAGATTCCAGCGATGGTGCGATTTCGAGCGTGTTAACTTAAGAAAAGTCTAGCGATCACACGCTTGAGTTGCAATGAGATTGTTATGCCTTGCGATGTAGTTTAGTGTGTTGAAAATAGCTTCAATAGTATACTTGGTCTAATAACGTTCAACGTCGCATTGCACTTTCTTCACAAGAAATTGGTTGGCATGGCAAAGCACTTATATATAGGAAGTACCAGCGGCGTATCCACCATGCTTCAGCCACACGCCACTGTCTCGTGAATAGGTGTCACACTGTGTTGACATGGTTAAGACGCTTATAAATAGGAAGTACCAGCGGCGTATCCACCACGCTTAACCATGCTTTTAACGTTAGGGCATCATTGAAACTTACTACGATCTCCGTGCACTGACCACAGTAATCCCGTGTGCACCCGTGATTATTTTAATCCTTGCACGTTTATCATACCTTATTTCAAGGATGCATAGTGGGGGTAAAATACATCATATAGTATATAGTGCTAGTATATAGTTTGTGCGTGAGTGCGAGGGGAAGAGAGAAACAAAGTCAACGTTGCATCGAGTAGTAGCATAAGTTCCACACATAAATATTTAACATTGAAAATTGTATTATTACAACATCGTTAAGAGCATAGTTGATGTTGTGGTAGAAGACTTTTGCAGAGACTGCGATTGTTGCTGGCGTTCCTCAAGTTCATGGCCCTGTGCGACATTGCTGGTTAAGATGACCCAGACAGTTGCAATTTGCGCAATAGTGACAGTTAGCTTCTGCCGGGTGATGATACGTACACATGTGACATAGGGGATGAGTTCCAGTGTAGGCATGCTTCGAGTGAACTGGGACTGCTCGGAGAGGTTTGGGATTCGGAGTTTCTTAGTGTGAGTTTATTTCTGCATATTCAAAGCTCAGGTTCTTTCGCTTGCGGCTGGGCTCGTCGGCATCTTGCGGTGGCATGTCGTCGTCAGATGAGCCAGTAGAATAGTTGGTAGCATCGGTGGATTCATTAGACGACTCGGTAGTGCTATCAGATGATACGGTGATAACTTGGCTAACCTTCTTGGTGGGATTCTTGGAGAAAAATCCTTCTATGACTCGTTTGTCGTTGATTTCTGCAGCCAAGCGATAGGTTTCTTCGATGGTAGCAGGTCTCGTAGCCTTGACAAAATCACCCACACACTCAGGCAAGCCGCGAATGTACTTCTTGATGGCTTTTCCTGAAGTGTCGACTTGACTTGGGCAAATACTGCTAAGCTGTTTGAACCTTGCTGTGTAGCCGGCATTGTCACCATCGAATTGTATGATTTTCCAAAACTCGTCTTCTAACTTCTGGACTTCGTGTGGAGGGCAGTATTCTTTCTTCATGAGCTCCTTCAACTCATTCTAGGAGAGGGCGTAAGCTGCGTGGATCCCACATTTGTTATGTTCGGCTTTCCACCAGTCGAGTGCTCGTGATTGAAATACTCCAGTAGCGCATGTAGTACGAAAAGGATCGGGGCACCCACTCTGATGAAGGGTAACCTTGATAGAATCGAACCACTGGAGTAGTTGAGACACACCTCCTTCACCTGTGAAGATCATTGGGTCACAGGCTTTGAAGTGTTTGTAGAGGAAGGCAGATTGCAGCGCTTCCGTCTTAGAGTCTTCCGAGGTTCGAGAGTTGCTGAGAGAGTGAACCTGAGCGACGATTTGAGGAATGACCTTGGCCACTTCCTTAGCCACAAGCGAGGCAATCCTCTTGTCTTGTCTAGCACTTCTCCTAGCTGTTCGTCTCGAGGTAGAATCGTTCGAAGACATCTAGACAGGGAGAGATTTGGAGTGAGATTCGATCATAATGATTTTCGAGTTTTGCGATGCGATTGAGCGCATTCAAAACTTGTTACAGGTAGTATAGTGATACGTATTCACATAGGAGCCACATAGTAGACACGAGATTCCTAAGTTCTCACACAAGTGATTTGTTTGTATATATATATATATATATATATATAAACTAGGTTTTCACCTGGGATTGCTTCCCGGGCTCGGGAAACTTATTTATATTAATTACTATTTGTTACTAATACAGCCACATTACATAAACCATCTCATTCGATTCAACAACAATGTCTTCAAATCACCGGATTAGATCATGAACTCATATTAGAGGACAAACAAAAGCACAACAGGACCATATGAATAATATCATTTCCACTTTTACTTCAATGCACTTACATGATACAGTGATTTGGGATTTTGAAAAAATCTTTGTCTTTGTACTTCTTTATAAAATAAGATGTTGACCAAATTTGAAACAGATGTTGACCAAAAGTCAATCAGATGTTGACAAATAGTCAAACAGATGTTGAGCTTAAACAGATGTTTGGTTTAAGGCCAAACATCTGTTTATGGCCAAACATCTGTTTAAGGTCAAACATCTGTTTAAGTCCAAATATCTGATATAGAAGGCGAAATATATGTTTAAGGCAAAACATCTGTTTAAGGTCAAACATGTGTTTAAGGTCAAACAGCTGTTTAAGTCCAAACATCTGATATAAAAGGCTAAACATCTGTTAAAGGCCAAACATCTGTTTAAGCCTTAACAGATGTTTAACTTATTAAGATCTACTGTCTTCTCACACTGTTTTCCTCTTCAAAACATTGTTCAACCTAACATGGGTTTCGATTAACTATTGACCAAAAGGCAAACAGATGTTCAAACCACTATTTGTTATTGAACTTTTTTACAAAATTAGATAGAATTCAAGAAAATGAAACAATGACTTAAAGAACTATAATTTAACACATAATCTAATTGGGCAAATATAAAACATAAAGTGCTAATAACAGTCTTTTATCATCTTAGACATACATAGCAACAAATCATCAAGTTAATAAATAAAAAAAAACATACAACATCACCATCAAAAAATTCATAGTTATAGTATCTGATATCAGAACAGACTTAAATATGTTTGTTAAACTGATGTAACTTGATTTAATACAATCTTCTGTTGCGAAGACACGTATGTGAAATGCAACATATCACCAAACCACAAGTTATTGTCAGTCATAAACTTTCGCCAACCGTCCAACGCATAACGTGGGTTCAATTCATTTAACTCCGACTTAACATCATAAACCTCCACAACTCCAACCATGTTTTGAACTTTCAAAGGATGAAGATCAAGAGAAAGACCTGCTCGTCTGGAAACTTCAGCAGGAAGACGCTACATGTATTATGTGAAAAAAAATAATAGTCAGACAAATAAACATAAATCATTAGTTTGTTATAAAAAATGGTATACCAGCCTATAGTATCCTTTGCGATCAAAATGAAAGAACTCAGGGTCCAGAGGATGTCCAAAATGTTTTTTTGCAGTCTTTGCGATCTTATTTCTGTGGTTAAGCTTTTTCTGAACGTTGGCGGCTCTCTTCCCCTTGATGAAAAAGTAAACATATACATGTGAATTAAAGGAATGTTGAATATAAGCACAAAAAAAAACAGTTTATATAACATATACTAATTAACTGGCAAGTATAGATACCTTAACTTTATGAACAGACGAAGAACATCCAATATGATCACTTGTGTCGACAGGTAAGGCAACATTTCCCTTAGTCCTATTCTTGACCATCTCCTTTCTCTCAGAAGTAACTTTATCTTTCTTCTTAACCTGTTGTTATATAGTAACTTTAATAACAATAGTAATATAACAATCTTTAAGATGGTAAACTTACATCTTGGGTTTTGTTCAATCGTGAACACATGCGTCTCTTCGACGTGCATTCGGCATTGGTTGGTAAGTTCTTGTAAATAATACATTATTGGATATATATAACATCAGTAAACAGCATTACTAATAGTTATAAAAACATTAAATTCTTATATGTGTTAAATTAAAAATAAATAATTTTAATAATTTACCAAGTACCTGAGTAACGGTTGTACCTTCACCTAAAGACACAACTTCTTCATCCTTATAGATGTCCTGGTCAACATTAATGAAATAATTAATATAATGCTAAAAAATGAAAACTTTTATTGCTAATGCTAAATACTTACGTACCTTGAATGCATTATCAACATAATCAGCCTTCGATATCTCAAGTACACTATCATCATCGGATTCAGGTTTCTTCAATAAGCAAATCTCAGTCTCATTTCTATAAACTACTTCCTCAAAAACAACATCATCAATTCTGCTAAACACAAGCAAATCATCCTCCAGTATCCCAACATCGTTGCACATTTCCGGCCATCCTCTAGAAAATACAAAGTTGGTATCAACCTTAGACGCCTCAACATTCCAGTAGGAACCCTTATAAAAGATTTGAAATTTGCCACTTGGTGGGCTGTTTACGTAAAAAAAATTAATGAAGCAGTCTTCAATTACCTGCATAAAATTAAAAATAATGAATACTATACGTGAAGTATGTATCTTATGAGAATAAGTGTTAACACATTAAAGATGCAAAAGAATTGAAGTTAAGATCAATACTCATACCGTAAAACCAAATCTTGCATAACGATTAAAGGTGAAATAAGATTCCCCACACATGCCATTAACATAACATGAAAGTTCAAGTCCAAAATCACCTAACGGTTTGAAAACCAACAAAGTATCCCTCGGTAAATTGAGATCTTTAACAACATTGTCCCAACCGTCAGTTATTATCGGCGTTGAATTTTCTGTTCTGACCCTAACAACCCATTTTTTACCAGACTCATGATATATTTACAACCTATTTTTTTTTGCCAACAATCTCCCCACTTTTGATTAGCAAAGAATATAGGTACATCCTGTATATAATTTTTAAATAGTGTAAGAAAATATAAACCATAAGAACTGTTAAATATATATCTCAATAAAAATAAATTATGTACGTAAAAACAAGTCATACCAGTTTCAAAGATTCTGGGTTATCAAGAAACTTAACAAATGTAGTATACATCATAAAACCTGAATCAGTAAAGATGTTAAAAGATTGTAATTAAAAAGTTGGCTTCGAAAATGAACATTAACTTTTTGTATTAACAGAGTATATAGTGAAATTAATCATAGAAACAGAGTATGAGTTAAAACTTTTCTGCAAATAATAATTATTTTAACATGTTCTCAACAAATGATTCAAACACATAAGTAAACCCTTCTTGAATGTATAGAAATAAACATTTAAAATCGTATTAGTAGCAATATAGGATTTTAATTAAGATCGATTAAACAATATAAAGTTCATTACAATAGGAATGTACATACCAGTTGCTGAAGAAAAAATAATAAAACCTCAGGTGATTGAAGTGTAGAAGACGGAGGATAAGAAAATTGAAACCCTAGAAAATGACTAGGAAGAAGAGATTTTTGAAAGAAGAGATGATAGATGTTTGATGTGTTATGATGATGAAGAAATAATGACGGTTGTGTTTTTCTCTTCCCATATTTCAACTGATGAAAAATATTTACACATACACCCCTTATTGAATTTGTTATTTTCATTTTCATTAAGATACAAGAGTAAAGTAGATGATTAGTTGAATTGATTTGGTATTCAAATTAACAAAGAAAAATAATTTTTCTTATAAGTTGCTTTTAACATTGCTGAAACAGTGTTTTAACATAAGTAGTTTGACTTTGGTCAAACAGACTTTGGTCAAACAGCGTTTTAACATTGCTGAAACAGTGTTTTATCTATTATAAGTTGCTTTTAACAAAAGTAGTTTGACTTTGGTCAAACAGCGTTTTAACATTGCTCAAACAGTGTTTTATCTATTATAATTAGCTTTTAACATAAGTAGTTTGACTTTGGTCAAACAGCGTTTTAACATTGCTCACAATGATTACAAGCTAGTAAAAACTTCTTTGTAAACAACATTAGAAGTCTTATTTGTTGGTTTTCCATCAACGTCGAATATTAGTATTTTAACGCCTTCTCTGGTCTTGACCCTTGATAATGCAACATACAACTGACCATGAGTGAAGACATGATCTTTCAAATAAAGACCAACCTTTGATAACGACTGTCCTTGACTCTTGTTAATTGTCATAGCAAAACAGACTGATAACGGAAATTGTATTCGTTGAAATTGAAAAGGTATTTTTTTGTCAGACGGGATCATATTAATCCTTGGAATAAAAACTCTCGTGCCAATGTTCCCACCAGATATAACTTCAGCTTCTATAACTCGTTTACCAAGAAAAGTAATTTGAAGACTTGTACCGTTACATAACCCTTTCTGTTGATCAATGTTTCGAAGAAGCATCACAGGAACACCAACTTTAAGAACTAATCTGTGATTAGGCAAGCCAGAAATCTTAAGAGCATTCAAATTTTCTGTTGAGTATAAGCTTTCTTTAAAAGAATCAAGAATTTGTTCAGTTTGACATATACTATCAGAACTCAGATACTCTTTCGCATCACCAGGAAATAACAAAAGCAATCGATCATTAATTTCATGAACTACCTCATTTTTGGGTGCTAGAATTGCTCGCTCAGAAAAAAATCCAGGAATCCTAAATTGTTCAATAATTGAAGGATATACAAAGTCAATTAAACTTTGTATCGGGTCACAAATATCGGTGATTAGTAAATCATCTGGTATCTCTATAATGGCGTCACCATCATTATCATCTCCAACGTTTCCTTCACCAATATCAATAAGCCATTTTGCAAATTCTCTGATAGACTCCATATTCTAACTTTCAGCTCCAATAGTTAGACGCATGTTTTTAGTCAGCCGTAAGAGTCTGCATTTTGCCCATATGTCTGAAGAGCTTAAAGATGCAC